>CM053805.1:24585625-25785625 GCA_028671895.1 Oenanthe sinensis | reverse complement strand
ATTATTATGATTTTTAATTTTTATTTCATAATTAGTAATCACTCATAAGCAACGTCTAATAACCAATAGATATGTCATTTTATTTTAAATTATACTTGGTGATAACTTATAAAATGATAAGGGTGGATTATAAATATAATATTAATTTTTATTTATAATTATTTATCATCAAATGAACTTGAGCATAATAAACTCGAACAGAACTCGAGCGAACTCGAGTCAAACATGTATAAAGTTCGGTTCGGCTCATCATAGTTATCGAACAAAAAATGTTATTCGAATTCGAGTTTGATAACATGTCGAACCGAGTTTATCAAACTTGAATACGAGCGAACTCGAGAAAGTTTAACGAACAACTCGGTTCGCTTATAGCATTATTGATAAGGATATGTATGTATATATGAATACAATTAGATGTATATAGGTTAAGATATAATAATAATAAGGTATTGAATAAAATAATACACAAAAATATGATATTGCGGTTATATATAATAGAATAAATAGATTGGTTAATATATATAAATAAAAATATATTAATTAAAAAATAATTAGTATATATTAATAAATGTAATATTATAGTGCTTAATTAGAAGTTGAATTGATATGTATTTATTATGAAAAGGTTAGAGATAATAATTTCAATTTGAATAAATTTGTAATTATATATATCTTATGAGGGTATTTTAGTAATTTAACAAATGAATAAAATCTTTCCCTCAAAAATTAATGTTGTGACATTATATAATAGATAGATTATTTATGAAATTGGATTGATAAATTGGGATGATATTGATCCTATATCTTAGACATTTAATAAATGAAATAGTCGAAGTGTAGAGTATATCACTCATCCTTCTAGGTTCATTTTGATTTTGATTTTCGCTCAGAGTATATACCGTCCTAATTTATATGTTCATTTTAATTTTTTTTAAATTAAAATTTTTAATTTGATAAATTTCAATTGTTATTATTATAAATAACTAAAAATTGATTTATATTCTATTTAAAAACATATTTGTGATATCTTTATTAATAATTTTTTTTATGATGAGTGTTCAACATATATATAATTTGAGTTTAACATTATCTAATAAATAACAGTTAACTTGTATTAAACGAGTACATAAAATATTTTTACAATGATATGACTAAGATAAATGTATTATTTAATTAATATTTTATATTTTTATATTCTAATTGGGTATTGGTGAACCACATAATAGTTGAAACATAAAATATAATTTTTTCAATACAATGATAACTATTATTTAACACATGTTGAAACTTGAATTTCAATTATAAGTTTGTTAAATGCACGTTATATGAGCAATTTATTTATGTATTTTTTAATAAAATGATGATTTTTTTAAATTATTTTAAACACAATTTTTTTATATAAGTGACGACTTTAACACGTAGAAAAAGTTTATTAAGTTATAAGTTTAAAAAAAATTATTTTATCTAGCATCTATATATGCACGTAAAAGTTATATAATGTATTCTAAAATATTAATTGAACACTTATATGTCACAAGTCTGTTTATAATATATTGCTATTACTACATTTAGGCAGGGGCGACCCTAAGATTCCATGTTGTCTTTGTCTTATTTTCCTTTCAAGCTTCATTGTAGACTTGTCATTATCTTCATAGGTTTGACTGACCTGATCACGATTGATTCCTTAGCTAACTTCTCGATTTGTCTAACTTGTCTTATTTTTTTGCAAATCTCCTTGAAAATAGCTATTTGAAACATTCGAATACTCAGCTTCATTGCACTTCGAGAAGTCATGCTGTGAACTGCTCGATCGAGTACTTGTGAGACTTCTCGATTGATCTTTGACTTTATACTTCGAATTTCTAGACTTCTCGATTGCATACTTCTTTTGATGACTTCTCGATCAGGCTAGACTTCTCAATTGACTTGATTTCACAGACTTTTCGACTGACTCATTTCATAGACTTCTCGACTGACTCATTTCACAGACTTCTCGACTGATTCCTTAGCTAACTTCTCGATTTGTTTAACTGGACTTCTCGATTGAGCATTTCTTTACACTTCTCGAATGACTCTGTATCCTTGACTTCTCGATTGAGTAGACTTCTCGACCAGTTTGCACTTATGACTTCTCTATCAATTTGACTACTCTATTGATCAATTGTCTTAGAAACAATTTCTTCTGTAACTCCTTATTTGATGTGATCTTCATTCTCCTGATGCATGATTCATAGAATCTTCTACCAGTACAATTATTTTTGATATCACTCATTTACATTTAGAGATACAGTAGAAACATGCTTCTAACTGCAAGTACATAATTAAATAAACTAAGTCACTATTTAATATAAGAAGTACTAGAGTGTTACAATATGATAAGTAAATACAATATGGTAGGATTAATTTGGTCCAACAAATGATCCGTGCATTGCACGGGATTTAAACCAGTAATTCTTAATACTCCGTTCCTACTTTCACTCAACAAAAAGGTGAGACTGAGCACCGGACCAACCAGACTAAAAGTATAAAAACTGGTTTCGAAAAATTACGGTTTCGGGACTCTAATTCAGAAGACGATGGAGTCTCCCTGTTTTGGACCCTTGAGCAAAATTAATTATCAAGGCCTAATATATATATATATATATATTATATAATTTTTCTAATTTATATATAAATAATTCAAAAATTTGTGAGCCCTCAAGTATTGGGGCTCTAAGCACATAACTTGTTCGCTTATAGCTAATGTCACCCTTTCATTTAGGATACCATTGAATTAAATCTATGTAGTTTGATAGGGCATAATTGAGATACTGTAAATTTGTCACTGACATTTCTCATATAAATTTACAGTGTGCTCTTTACCCTCAGAGGTGTGCAACAACTGCGTTAAACTAAAGGTATATATGTACTAGATTTTCCATTTCCATGGCCAAGGCCAACAGCATTGTCAGGAATGAACTTTCCCCAAAACCAATGTGCCTTCCACACTCTGTTCATCTCCTCGATTGGGGTGTTCTTGGTTTCAGGGACGAAGAGGTAGACGAAAATAGTCATTATAACCACGAATCCTCCGAAGAAATAGAACAAGCCAAACTTCATGTGGCAAAGCAATGTGAGAAAGACTTGACCAATGATGAAGGTAAATAGCATGTTTACTGATACATTGATGGATTGACCAGCAGATCGGATCTCGAGTGGAAAGATCTCGCTAGGTACTAGCCATCCCAATGGACCCCAAGACCAGGCAAATCCGGCCACGTATAAGCATATAAACAGGACAGTCACATTGCCTGCAGCTTTGCTAAAATAGCCTTGCCCTGACATTCCAAACTCTGCCGCTATCATGCTACCAACAACTAGCTGCAATTAAAAAAAGCATGAATGTTATGTCAACTCTGTAGCATACAGACTCAACTTACTACATGTAGGTGCAAATTAATTTAGCCTGCAACTATAAACCGATTACTGGGATGCTGATTTAGACTACTGGTCTTTTGTACTACACTAACCGGTGATTTGTAATTTGATGGAATTCGCAAGAGAAAATTGTTTGTAGTGATGCATGAACCGATGTATATTGAGAGATTCTTGTAAGAACACCGACCTGGCAAACGATCATTTGGATTCCGCCTTGAAGAAACAATATCCTTCTACCAAACTTGTCAACTGTGACGAGTGACACCAATGTACTGAAGACATTGACCAGGCCAGTGATTACAGCAGCCATAAGGGAGGCATCATCACCAAAGCCTAATGTCTTGAACAGAACCGGAGCGTAAAACATAATTACATTGATGCCAGTAAGCTGCTGGAAAAATGCAATCAAGAGGGTTATGACTAGCTGGGGCCTGTATTGCCTTTGAAGGATGTTCCTCCATGGATTAGTAACTTGCTTTGCAACTTCGCTTGCATCGAGAAGATCTTGGAACTCCTCATTAACATTCTTAGTGCCCCGAATTTTTTCTAAAACATGTCTTGCTCTGTCACTCTGGCCTCTCTCAATAAAGGAATTGGGAGTGTCCGGAAGAAAGATGGCTCCAGCAGTCATAATAAGTGCAGGCACAGCTGCTAAACCCAAGGACCATCTCCACCCATTGTGTTCCATCTTTGAAAATCCATAGTTCAATAAGTTTGCTATCAATATTCCTACTGTGATGGCCAGTTGGAAAGCAATATTTAGCGCTCCTCTTATTTGTGGTGGTGCCATTTCAGAAAGATATAGCGGAATAGACTGCATACATAAAAAGCCTTTTTATTAAAATCTTTCTTATGGAACTTGTACAACATATAGTAGCAATCATGTAAATACTACATACTATGTACATGAACATATACAAACCTGGTTAGCAAATCCAACACCAATGCCAAGCAATATGCGGCCAACTATAAGCATGGCAACATCAAGGGCAAAGCCGTTAATAAAAGCACCAGCAAGGAACAAAATTCCTCCCACAAACATGGTAATTTTTCGTCCAAAAAGTCTGTTAATGATTGAGGCTATAAAGGAAGCTACAAGTGCTGCAAGGTAAAGCGAAGACGTGAACAATGTCAGCAGCTGGCTATCAAATTTGCAGTACTGATTTTCATCACTGGATTCATCTTTGGACTTTCTGTACACTGATGAAAAAAACTTTGACAAAAATTCGTCCATAGATGTTACTCCTCCTGCAATATGCAGAAACAAAACATACAATTATAGTTTTACATCTGATCCTTCCATAAATTATGACTAAAACAAAACAGTTAACGATGTCATAACCACAAAGTAAGTTCTTATCAATGAACATACCTGAAATACCGATATCATAACCAAACATGAGACCTCCGGTGGCTGCAACAATGCATGTGATGACCACGAAGGCGGTGACACGGGCTTCATAATTTTTTGCACCAGAATCAGGAACTATACCTCCACCTGCCATTTTCTCTAGCGATAGCCAAGTCTTGCTGTATATGTACTCGTTAATAACTTGTTTGCATACATACAAATATTTGCTCTTTGTTCTTTTTTGTCTCTGCTAAGGCAATACCCTTGCGAGTTTATTGAGATTTCAAATGGTGTCGAGCAAAGCTTGATTTACATAAGCTTTATTAAGCTTGAACATTTTTAGATTATGAGCTGCATGTATATAGATAAGATCAATAACTCTTGTTAAATATAGGAATATGATGAGTTGTTCATGCATGTATAAAGGATTATCAAAATGCATTTTTATTAGATATAGGATAAATAGTTTACTTAGGCCTGGCTTGACCCACCTTATTTTAGAGGGGAAGAAAATAAAATAACAGAAGGCATCTTATATGATGTACTCGTTATAGGATAAAATTAGTAAGATTAATTCAAGTATTTAATCTAAAAAAAGTATCTATACATTTGTTTCCTTCCAAAAATAAATTTCTAAAGTCATTTTATATTCTTTAAATACATGTTTGACCTTAGTCTATAAATGTTTGTTATTAGTATAATCAATACCGCTTTATAAATGGGAGATCCTAAAAATATACATATCGAGAGGCCCTGGCAAACAATTGTGTGGACTCGACCTTGTAGAAACAAATATCCTTCTATCAATGTGGTGAGTAGGGCTGTAATTTGGGCCGATCGAGCCGAATTTGGAGTTGGGCATAATTTGATTCGAGCTGACTCATTTAATTAATCAAGCCTAAACCTTCGCCCGAATTCGATTCGTTTAATTTTACGAGTCGAGCCGAGCTGACTCAATTAACTAAATGAGCTGGTTTTAACGAGTAGGGCGAGACAGTTCGTTTAATTTTACACTTAATGGAGCCTAAATCTCTGTCCGAATCCGGCTCGTTTAATTTCACGAGTCGAGTTGAGCCGACTCATTTAATTAAACAAGTTGAAACCTCTGCTCGAACTCGGCTCATTTAACTAAACGAGCAGTTAAATGAGTTCGAGCTGTGCGAGCTCGCGAACCGCCCAACTCGAATTACAATTACAACTCTAGTGGTGAGATAGGGCTAGTGATCACAGCAGCCGTGAGGGAGGCATCATCACCAAGGCCTAATGTCGTGAACGGAACAGGGGCATGAAACATGATCACATTAATACCAGTAAGCTGTGCTGGGAAAATGGAATCAAAACGGGTGATGACAAACTAGTGAATGGTTAATTATCCTATGAACTGAACAGCCAGGTTTGGATACTTATAAAACCCATGCAGTGTTGTGCCACAGAGCTGAAACTGGTGAATATCATGCAACTTCGAACACGGTGCTGGCCAACCATGGCCGTTACGCTATGTTAATCATGCGAAAACCAAAACCAATAGATGAAGAGAAGAGTAATTTGCATCTCTGTTGAATCTGCTGAAGACTGTTCATTGTTAATCACATTTACAAAGAACCGTAAGTCTGGCATCAATATTATTATTATTATTATTTTGTGGATATCATCATATCCGGGCCAATTTTCACACATCTCGAGTAATTTGATTGACTAGCTCAACATCTCACCGTGAGCCTTCAATAATCAATATTATTCTGTAACTAGAGATGTCCATTTTTCAACTTACAATTTTCAACAAAGATACACTTGTACGTTTACCTAAACAAGCCCATTTGTGCAAGTTATTCTATTCTTAATTTCTGCTACGTACTCTTGCTGCACAAGTCAAGGATATATATATACACTTTTATAATACGGAATATAAATTTTGTAGAAAATCCTTTCTTACTTACCATATATATACACACCGAGGCCACGCCATAGTAAGTTAAAAATGCCTTGTTTATTTATACTCGACTCAATTTCATTATAAAAGTCCGAATCATCCTTTTAATATTTAACTTGACAACATATCACCAAACGAGGCACAAAATGATGAAAGAAAACGGTGACCAAATCTAGTCGTAGTTACAGGGCGGAATAAGGGGTCGAGCCCGATCTCTTCAATTTTTTTGGTATATAAAAATTTTAATATAAAAATTTAAAAATATATAAAAATTTGTATTTTTTGAATTATATAATAATTTATATTGATTTCCCTAAAGAAAAATGACTTTTTTGAGATATTCTCTTCATTTTTTATTAGATCTCTATCTAATATTTATTCCTTAATATCTACGTTTCTTTTTCAATACAAATTTAAATGTATTTTTTTTCAAAACTCTATTTATTATATTATTAAAACTAAAATATTAAAAATTCAATAATTCGTTGATAATTGAGCTAGACTAATTACTTGACAATAGATTATATTAAATGATTGATAATTAGACCTTGTATATTAACTTTTAGTTAAAACACATTTTTAAACAAAATCTATAAACTTTATCACTTCTAAAGATAAATATAAACAAATTATATAAAAATATTTTTACACAATATATTAAATAAAATAAAAAAATTATTAAAAAAAATTAAAGTTATCCTCGCTTTTAGATATTAATATTTAATTAAAATACAAAATATTATTCCATTCGAACCCAAATACCAATTAAATATATAAAGACTTATATAAAAGTATTAAAAAAATTCCAATTAATTTCAAAATATAATTATTTTGAAACTTAATTATATTCTGATTTTGAAATATAATAATTAGGATAAATAAAAAAAAGAACCCGAGTCCACTATAAAAATCGTAATGAAGGTCATAATCGGATCCCAATAAAAATTCAAAATTGGATTGTGTCTACAAAATCATCACATTTATATTCAATAGTAGACTAGAATTCGAGCACGGTTGAATAGCCCAAGTGGTTGAGGGTTTATCCTCTGTCGTTCCAGGTCCTGGGTTCGATCCTGACTCACCCCGAGAATTTCTTTGGCTATGAGCTAAATTAGTAAAAAAATAAAATAAAATAGTAGACTAGAATTCATGGACACACTGACACAGACACACAGATATATACACATACACATACACATACACATACACACACACTCCTTACTTTACGTACACAAAATTCATCCGCAACCAAACCCCAGTCCTCTCCCAATGGACGATTCCAAACCCCAAAACAACGATCCCGAATTCCCAGAAAACCCTAATTTCAATTCTTCCCCAGCTCCTCCCCAATCAAACGACGTCGCTGCCATGAATTTAGGTGAAGAAGATAATAATAACAATGGGACTAATAATAATAATAACGGTGCGAGACAGACTAGAACTCCCTTCACCGACCTTAGCCAGGTGGATGCTGATCTCGCTCTCGCTCGTACTTTACAAGAACAGGTCTCTCTCTCTCTCTCTCTCTCTCTCTCTCTCTCTCTCTCTCTCTCTCTCTCTCTCTCTCTCTCTTGTGTGTGTGTTTGTAAAGTAGTTAGATATGATAATTGAGACTTGTTTTTTAGTAATGGGATTGCTATGTGGTTTATTGAATATGTTTACATGTAAAGATATGTGCTTTATTGAATTGCCTTTTTCCTATGTGCAAATTAAACTAGGAGGAGTGTGTGTGTGTGTAGCTCTGCGTTATTAGTGTTATGCTAATGCTAGTATTAGTGTTTTGTTATCGAGGGATTTAAATTTCTCTTTGTTTTTGTTTGTTGTGATTTGCTAAGGAAGTGACGTGTTTTGATTGATTTGTGTTGCAAGGTGTAATTTGAATAGCATTAATGTGATGTGGAGCATAGAATTTATTTAAGTAACCTAGATTTTGTGTTTTATGGTTCGTGTCTGAAATTACTAATTTCTTCAGTATTTATTGTGAATAGAATTAGTGTTTGGTTGCTGTTCAGAATTTAAAGTTCTCATTTTAATTAATTTGTTGTGATTTGCCAAGGAAGTGACGTGCCTAATTGATATTGAATTTTGAGTGGATTTTTTTTAATTATTTCTCTAACCAATTATTCTTAACAACTTTTATGTATATGTGTATAAAATCATTCTCTCTTTGTGGTGTGACTGAATTTTCATTTTGCACACATTCTTTTTTTCCTTTTGACCAAGTTCCTGATTTTAGGCTAAATTTTGCTTTAATAGTATAAAATGTTTATGCTTTTTGGTTTTCTGATGGTGTGATTGAACTATTCTTTGTTGGATCAGGAAAGGGCCTATATGATGATTAGGATGAATGGGGATGTAAGTGATTATGGGAGGTGGGAGGCTGGAAGCTATGTTCCCGAGGATGATGATATTGATGATCATAGTGAAGATGATTATGAAGGTTCTGATGCAGATGATGATGATGATAATGATCATGCGCATAGCTTTGACCGTCAATCTGAAGATTATGACGATGAAGAAGATGCATTTGATGTTCATGCTCATGAAGATGGGGATCATGATGACAACCCTGATATTGAATTAGATCCTGCTGATTTTCCAAATGACGAGGCCTATGCAAGAGCCCTACAAGATGCTGAAGATCGGGAAATGGCTTCTAGATTGCTTGCACTTTCTGGGATAAATGAGAGTAAGTGTTGCATTATAATTATTATTGTTTCATTTATTTTTATTCTTTTATCTTGCTGTGAAATGCTTTGGTTTTGTGACTGATCGCACTTTTACACATAGTGGCAGCAAGTGAATCTGAGGAGCTAGAAGATCACAGTCATAATTCTCAGGTAATAGTATGTTGATCTCTAGCATTAGCTTAACTATATTATCGCAAAATCTTTTTGATGGCCTTTTAGTAGACATTTTCTGAGTTATTTTTCCTGCATCGATATACAACCTCTTTGTATATTCAAATAGTAAGAACACAATGGAATTCCCCCGAAATTCAGTTAGAAACATCTTTAGCCAAAAAAGGATCAAATCTAAAAAAAAGGAAAAGTCCAAATTATGTGGAACCTGATTATTGAGTAAGAAATGAATATCAATTGTGTTGGTCCACTTAAAATCCACCAGAGTAGATTGTACATGCGAATTCATTTTCTATTCTTTCCTCTCACACTCAGTTTAGATGCCTATACAGTTCAGAAGGTTTAATAAATAATTTAAATATCTAAAAATACATTTGTAAGAGTCGTGAAAATGATATTCATTTCTTTACTTTCCTCCTTCCGAAGCTGGGTGTAGATGCATGTCTTTTGTTAGTGATTGTGTAATATCTACACTAATTAACTTCTATCTTAATTATGCCTTGATTACTATTGTTAATCATTTTCTTTATTTATAAACTTTATTGAGTTGATTCTGAGGACCACTTTGTTCCTGGATCTTTCAGGATGCTTGGGAGGAGGTTGATCCAGATGAATTATCATATGAGGTAAGTTTTTGTTCTGGTAGCTGGTGACTTTAGTAGGCTCACAAATTATAGCTTTATGTTCTGATATTGAATTTAATGACACTATTTTAGGAATTAATTGCATTGGGCGATGTAGTTGGAACTGAAAGTAGAGGGTTGTCTGCTGATACAATAGCCTCTTTGCCTTCAATGAGTTTTAAGATGCAAAACAATCAAGATGGAAGCATCGAATCGTAAGTGTACTTGGTCAGTTGCCTATGTAAGTGCTTCTGCTCAGTGCTCACATAAATCTGCCATTGTGTTTTAGGTGTGTAATTTGCCGGCTGGACTTCGAAGAGGGAGAAACCGTGACTGTGCTTGCCTGTAAACATTTATACCACCCAGAGTGCATAAATAACTGGTTATGCATTAATAAGGTACTACCTTTTCAACTTCATTTTGTTTTGTACCGGTTATATATATATTTGTAGGTTGAGGTCTGCTGGCTGTCTCTATCTAGTATTGACTTGTTCAACTTTAAATAGGAAAGAAACCCATTCATTTGTGGTTTACAAGACCGGCTTCCAAATTATTTCAGTTAATGTGATATCATCTTTTGCTCTAATATGATGTTTGCATTTGGTATTGTTTTGGTGATATTTATCACTGTAGCTGTCATTTTGAGTTTTAACAGTTTTTAATATTAATAGTAGAAGTGCTATGCTGCTATAGAGTTTCCAGGCATTTATTTTCTACAATCTGCAGTTATGCTCTCTTTTATACTAGTAACCTGTGAATAGAAAGTTTCTCGTCATAAGCTTGGGGAAGCTCGGTTTCTGTCGGGGAATTGTAAGAAAATATTTTAGTTCTTTAATTAGGAGATGGTGAATTGACGCAGCCTGGGGAGATAAAACTTTTTTACCTCATTCCCAATTTCGTACCTATCCTTTTAATAAATATAGCAATAGATCTGAAATAATAATATAATTGAATATGTTGCAAGTACTTATTTCTGTGCGAGGCCTGTAAGTTGATTTGTTATTATTGATGTAGCAGACTGCAGACTACAAGTGGATCTTTTTGTTTAGTACTTGAGTTATAAGTTTGATATGAAACTTTTTGCCTTGTACCTCAAATTATTACCAGTGTATTTAGTAGACGGTAGTTAGGTACTTGGGTGTATGATCCTTAGGTGGCTGAAATATAAAATGCTTCAGCTTTTTATTATTATTTTGCTTTCTAATGAATAAGCATCTATATTCCACTCTTTCTAAAGTCTTAAAACTTAGAAGAAGGTAATTTGAATTCTTGATACGTAATGAAAGCGATAACATTTGCCGATAGTTTTACCTAGGTAGCATAATGGTTCCCTAAGAATTGTGTATTATTTCAGAACAAGAAGTCTGTACTTTAGCTTTGTTTTCCAGCATAAAAATTATATTAGTCTATTAGAGCCTAGGAAGCATGGGTGCAGGTGCGCGGTATGGGGATATGAGAATTCGGCAAATTCAAAAATTTGAGGATACGGGTGTCGGGGTACGTTAAATATTAAAATATTATATATATATATATATAATTCAAAATATGCATTTCAACTAAACAAAGTATAAATAAGTTCAATATCATTAAGACTTGACAATTAAAATTTGAAAGACATAAAATAACAATAGTAATTTAATCATCGTGATTAATCATCATGGTTCCATCTCCGGCTCGTCAAGAGAAAGACTAGCTATCTCAAGCTCTTCGGAACCATTAAGTGGATCAAAACAATAACCTCCAACATCCCACAACCTAGTCTGATTTAGTCATGTACCTTTTAAAAAGAAAAAAAGAAAAAAATTGCTGAAAATTACAAAAAATGTCATTCCTGCACCCCCATCCACGTATCCCCGCACTACAAAGCACGGGATACGCAGTTCTTCATTAGATTGAAGTATCCCTGCTTTATAGATTAGAGCTTATTCTCATTCCTAATTTGTATAATTGAGAAGATATCTTGTAACTGGATAACTTGAGATTTTTTTTATCACACATTATGGCACTCTATGACCTAAAGAGCTGAACTAATGACTTTAAAGGCCTTTATAATGGGATTTTTATCTAGTAAATTTTATTTGATCAATTTAAAAACATTTATTTAATTTCAAGCTGAAGTTGTGGCAGAGTGATAAGATTATTACTGTAAATGACAGACTTTATCTTTCTTGTCTATAATTTGACCTTTGGTGAATATATATATCATGCTGTATTCTTCTGGTGACACATTTGTATATAGTTTTTATCAATGGGTAAGGGGTTTCCTTTTTCCTTTAGTTCCGTTTCTCTTCTTTTATGGAGATGTATAATTTAATAATATTGTCGGTACATCTGTTTTTTCATGCTACCACATGAGAGTGGTTAAGAATTGTTTTTCTCGAAATAATTGTACTTGCATATTCCTTAGATTGATATAGAAGGATTAATATTTTTACAGTCGCTTTATATGTATATTTTGTTCTTTTGGTGTTGCATTTGGCAGAGAACTAATCAGTGTAAAATTATCTGTGGCTGCAGGTTTGCCCGGTTTGTAGCGCTGAGGTCTCTACATCAGGAAGCAGTTAGCAGATATTTGGATGGTGGTCGTCAGCTACAATATACTAAAATCTGTGGTGTAACATGGGCAGACAACGGAAGTATTTTGCTAGATCTTTTCTAAATTATTGTGCTTCTTGTTGGGGTAAAGACTGTACATTTCTTTTCTTGTATGCATTTAACACTGCCCAATACAATCATTCTCAGACTACTATTGTCCAGAGTGATTGTTCATTGCATTGTTCATGGTTTGGATGATTTCATTTCTTTATATTTCATACAAGCATCACTAATATTATAAAAATATTAAGAATGTATCATGTATGAACACATAGGTAGGTATTGAATTACAAATATATTCGAAGATGCAAGTTCATCAGAGACAATAACCATATATATAAATTATCAGACTGTTTATTGTGCCTGTGATTTATAGTACTGTATTATTATAGGATGAGTTGTACTAGTGTAATTACTCCGTCCGTCGTCCCTATTTTCATGTCTTTTGTGCAGTCAAATAGAATCATCATTTTTTGTTTGTAATTTTAAAATACTTGAAAGAAAATTTTATATTATTAAAAAGTATATAAAATCTATTTTAAAATGTATATTTTAGTTTTTTATAATTATAAAAAAATAATTTTTAACTTTTAATCAAAAATTAATCAATTTAATTTAAAAATAAAATAAAATAGACATGTATAATAATTTGTAAACTGTTGCAAAGTCTGTGACCTAAAATAGCTTGCAGTAAAAAAAAATCTATATATAATGGCTTCAGTTTAGTGTGAGAAGTTGTCTTATGATGTAGAATAATATATATTATATATATTTCTTAGAGAGAGCATACAAAGGAGAGAGCTAAATACTTCATTGTATATTGATTTGATTGTCCAACAAGCTTATACATGAGTCATATATATAACACATACAATTAAGTTATATAGACAAACGAAAGGCCTTAGACAAATGAAAGGCCAAAGGTTTACTATTAATGGGAGAAACAGAAAAGTCATCCATGTATATACATAACACTCCCCCTGGATGACTTGTACGAACATTATGCCTCGTTAAAACCTTAATAGGAAAAACCCTGTGGGAAAAACCCTAGTGAAGGAAAAAGAGTACATGAGTTTGTACAAAAGAAAAGATAAAGAGTGTATAATTAATTTATGTCTCCCCTTCATCGCAGCATGATAATAATGTCAACATATGTCTCGAAATCTTCGCATCCCAATCATGTGCACTAATTTCTCGAAGGGAGATGTAGGAAGTGCCTTTGTGAACAAATCTGCTAAATTATCGCATGAATGTATCTGACAAACATTGATTACTCCCTTTTGATGTAGCTCGTGAGTAAAGAAGAACTTTGGATCAATGTGCTTTGTCCTATCTCCTTTAATGTAACCTTTTTTGGTCTGAGTGATACAAGCTTCATTATCTTCGTATAAGGTAGTAGGAATTCCTTTGTTGAGTAAAAGACCGCATGATTCTCGAATATGGTGGACCAGAGACCTTAGCCATACACATTCCCTGCTCGCTTCATGAAGTGCCAATAACTCAGCATGATTTGAAGAAGTTGCTGCAAGGGTCTGTTTTACAGATCGCCAAGATATTGCAGTATCACCATATGTAAATACGTAACCTGTCTGCGATCTTCCTTTGTGGGGATCAGATCGATATCCAGCATCAACGTAACCAATTAATTCTACATTTGAGTCTTTAGAATAAAATAAACCCATATCCATTGTTCCTCGAAGATATCTAAAAATTTGTTTGACACCAGTCCAATGCCTTCGAGTTGGAGCAGAACTGTGTCTTGCCAATAGATTAACAGAAAATGCAATATCAGGACGCGTACAATTGGCAAGGTACATTAGTGCTCCAATGGCACTAAGATATGGTACTTCAGGACCAAGAAGTTCTTCTCCTTTTTCTCTTGGGCGGAATGGATCCTTTTCCTTTTCAAGTGAACGTACAACCATAGGTGTACTTATAGGATAAGATTTATCCATAACAAACCGCTTAAGTATCTTTTCAATATATGATGACTGATGAACAAAGACTCCTTTCGATAAATGTTCAACCTGAAAACCAAGACAGAGTTTTGTTTTACCCAAATCTTTCATCTCAAATTCTCTTTTTAAACATGAGACTGCCTCATCAAGTTCAACTGGAGTTCCAATGATATTCAAATCATCAACATAAACTGCAATGATAGTAAAGCCCATTTTTGTTCTTTTGATGAAGACACATGGACAAATAACATTATTAACATATCCTTCTTTCAAAAGGTACTCACTGAGACGATTATACCACATTCGTCCTGATTGTTTCAATCCGTATATAGACCTTCGTAATTTAATTGAGTACACTTCTCTGGGTCTTGAGTTATATGCTTCAGGCATTTTTAGTCCTTCGGGGACTTTCATATAAATATCATTATCAAGTGTCCCATATAAGTAAGCGGTCACAACATCCAGTAAGTTCATTGAGAGTCCTTCCAAAATTGACAAACTAATCAAGAATCTAAATGTTGTTGCATCCATTACCGGTGAATAAGTCTCTTCATAATCAATTCCCGGTCTTTGTGAGAAGCCTTGTTCAACAAGACGTGCTTTATATCTCACAACTTCATTTTTTTCATTTCTTTTTCGTACGAATACCCATCTATAACCAACGGGTTTCACTCCCATAGGTGTTTGGACAATGGGACCAAAAACTTGACGTTTCTCAAGTGATTTCAATTCTGCCTCAATAGCATCTTTCCATTTTGGCCAATCGTTTCTTCTTTTACATTCGTAGATCGATCTAGGTTCATGATCCTCTATTTCTCCACAAATGTCAAGAGCAGCTGCATATGCAAATATTTCATCCATGACAATATCTTTTCTATTCCACCTTTTTCCTGAAATGATATAATTTATCGAGATCTCTTCATTGTCTTCAGTTTCAGGTGTTTGATCATCTTTTGAAGACGTCTCTTCATTGATCAAATCTATTTCTTTAGAAATGATGTCATTTGATGTATCAGTTTGCTTATCAAGTTTCCTTGCTTTCCTAGGATTTTTATCCTTGGATCCAATAGGTCTACCACGCTTCTGGCGTGCTTTAGACTCATTTGCTAGCATGATTTTATTTTCTTCACCAAGAAATTTTATTTTACAAGGAACATTGATAGCTGGTATATGTGACTTTGTCACTGTCTTGACATCGGTGAATGAATCAGGCAATGTATTTGCAACTTCTTGTAGGTGGATAATCTTTTGAACTTCAAGTTCACATTGATTTGTGCGAGGATCATAATGAGACAGAGATGCTGCATTCCATAAAATTTCTTGTCTTTCTTTATCAAATTTTAGCTTATCTCCCCCTAATGCAGGAAAAACTGTCTCATCAAACTGACAGTCAGCAAATCTAGCTTTGAATAAATCACCAGTCGTGGGCTCTAAATATTTAATAATTAAGGGAGAGTCAAACCCAACATATACCCCTAATCTTCTTTGGGGACCCATTTTCGTTCGTTGGGGAGATGATATCGGAACATAAACTGCGCACCCAAAAACTCTTAAGTGAGAAATATTTGGTTCTTGACCATTAACAAGCTGCAATGGGGAATATTTATGATAAGCAGTTGGTCTTAAACGAACAAATGACGCAGCATGTAATATTGCATGGCCCCATGCAGTATTTGGTAAATGTGTCCTCATGAGTAAAGGTCTAGCAATCAACTTTAACCGCTTAATAAAAGATTCCGCTAAACCATTTTGGGTATGTGTGTGAGGAACCAGATATTCTATGTCAATCCCAATCACCATGCAATAATCTTTAAAAGATTGAGATGTGAATTCTCCTGCATTATCCATTCGGATTTTCTTAATTGCATGATCTGGAAATTGTGTCCTCAACCGAATTATTTGAGCAAGGAGTCTTGCAAATGCCACATTACGAGTAGATAATAAACTAACATGTGACCAATGTGTTGAAGCATCTATAAGTACCATAAAGTACTGAAATGGCCCACTTGATGGGGTAATAGGGCCACATATATCTCCTTGTATTCGTTCAAAAAATGTTGGACATTCAGTTGCAACTTTTAAAGGAGATGGTCTTGTTATTAGTTTTCCTTGAAAACAAGCAACACAAGAGATATCTTTGGGCAATGAGACAATTTTATTTTTTAATGGATGCCCGTTTGAGTTTTCTATGATTCTTCGCATCATTACATGACCCGGATGACCTAAACGGTCATGCCATATATTAAAAATTTTCGGGTCTATTCTATCGTTTATCACCATATTTGTCTCTACTGATTTAATGAAAGTATAATACAATCCAGATTTATATGATGGGAGTTCTTCTATTATTTGTTTCCTTCCCGAGACAATTGACGTGATATATAAATATTCTTCGTCATTTTTATTTGTTGTCTCAATGTGATAACCATTTCTTCGTATATCTTTAAAACTCAATAGGTTTCTTTTTGATCTGGCAGAAAACATTGCATCATTGATGTCAAATTGTGTACCATTGGGTAACACTATATTTGCTCTTCCGGAGCCTTCAATAAGATCAGATGCACCAGATATTGTATTTACATTAGCCTTGGCCAGTGTGAGATGCGAAAAATATTTTTTATTTTTCAAAATTGTATGTGTTGTTGCACTATCCGCCAAACAAAGTGATTCCTCATTTTCTACAACACATGATGAGAGGCTGCCGGCCATTTTTCTTCAAGAGAAAAATAAATAAATAAGCATTTTAATAAATATAAATATAATATCTCAAATATTTCATTCATGATTAAAAAGAAATTACAATATAAAAGTAGGGCCAATTACATACGTTAATTAAAGTTCAAATTTAAATACTAGATAAGCAAAGAAAAAGCATCTTTTCTTTATTTATAATTTCCCTCATGGCCTCCAACTTTGACAATATCAACATCGACATCTTCAAAAAAATCACCGACTTCCATGTGAGTAAGGGCTGAAGGATCTGCTCGATTTTCACCTCCAAGGTGAGCTTGAAGATGGGCAATCCCTAAAGGATTATTTTGTTCAGTGAAATTAGTTTCAACATTTTTCAAAGAGGCTTGGTAAAGGTCAACAAGATGCTTGGAGGTACGACATGTACGACTCCAATGACCTTTCATCCCACAACGGTGACAAACACTTTCAACCCTTTTATCCATCATACCTCCCTTAGGCTTTTCCTCATTTTTTGTCCATTTTTGGTGGTGAGATTTTCTTTTAAACTGTGAGAAATTACGGTGGCTTTGACCTCGACCATGTGCAAAACCACGTCCACGGGCATGTCCTCGACCACGACCAACTCCACGCCCATGACCTCGTCCAAAATGCTTATTTTGCCCATGATCATTACTAGTAACAACATTCATTTCAGGGAATGGTGTTGAACCAGTTGGATGTGCTTGATGATTCTTCATCAAAAGTTCATTATTTTGTTCGGCAAGAAGCAAGACTGATATAAGCTCGGAATATTTCTCAAACCCACGTTCACGATATTGCTGCTGTAGGAGCATATTATTGGCGTGAAAAGTGGAATAAGTCTTTTCCAACATATCCTTATCAGTTATATTTTCACCGCATAACTTTAGTTGAGAAGTTATTTTGAACATTGCGGAATTATACTCGCTTACACTTTTAAAATCTTGCAACCGCAAGTGAAGCCAATCATAGCGAGCTTTAGGTAGTATTACTATTTTCTGGTGGTCATATCTTTCCTTTAACTCTTTCCAAAGGATTGATGGATTCTTTATAGTCAAATATTCAGTTTTTAGCCCTTCGTCGAGGTGATGACGGAGAAAAATCATAGCCTTTGCCTTTTCTTGTTCGGATGTCACATTTTCTGCTTTTATGGTGTCTCCAAGACCCATAGCACTTAGATGGATTTCAGCATCTAGAATCCATGTCAAATAGTTTTTGTCGGTGACATCAAGTGCGTTGAATTCAAGTTTCGTAAGATTTGACATTTGTGAATACTAAAATCATAATATAAGTTTGTTATGATTCGAAACAGTTACAATATTATACATCAAATTCTAATTATTAAGCATATAATAAAGCAAAATGCATGTGCTCAAATAGCAGTTCATATGACAAATATAACAAGATTAATATGTGCATAACAGTAAAATAAC
Source organism: Oenanthe sinensis (assembly GCA_028671895.1). Taxonomy (NCBI): domain Eukaryota; kingdom Viridiplantae; phylum Streptophyta; class Magnoliopsida; order Apiales; family Apiaceae; genus Oenanthe; species Oenanthe sinensis. The sequence goes on along the minus strand of CM053805.1, from coordinate 25,766,745 downwards.
AACGCAAGCCATTGATATGTTAATGCCAAAGACAATTAATATAAATGATTTTTACTCCCATTTTTTTTTAATATTTAATGCATAAAGATATAATATATAATTTATATATAAACTGCAATAGAAAACAAATGGACTATCCACTCAGGTGGGAAGAAACCAGCGGAACCTATTTTTTTTTTTTTTATATATACTAGTCAAGCTATGAGGTCATTAGATCCATTTTTAATAAATTAAGCACGTAAAGCCAATTCATGGAATAAAGCAGGCAATTGTTTTTATATACGTATATATATATTCAACAATACTAAGAAAAATAATTCTTGATGTAATTTTTTTTTTATACACTCATTTTAATAGAATAAATACATTTTAAATATCACATATACAATTTAATTTTATGTAAAGAACAAAGGAGTTAAAACATAACAGAGACTTTGGGCAAGAAACAAGAAACACAATTATTTAGTAAGATTCTGCATGATCACGTGAGACAATTTACAAATATTTTATTTACATAACAAAAATTAAACTTGTCCACAGAAGAATACTATAATCTACTGGATAGTCATGGCACAGAGAAATATTGACACAGAGAACCATGTGATACAAATAAAAATAAGCATAAAATAATTATTATAAATATAAGTGGTGTACCTTAATATCGAGAAGTGTTGATAGTTGATAATTGATGAAAAGCAAGTGCTTGTGTTTACAAAAAGTTACTGCTAAGATGTCTCCGCCAGTTGTAAATCAAAGATGTTAACTAAACTTCCGTGATTAGCAATTGAAACCCATAACTCTTTAAAATTACTTCAGAAACATAAACTCTTGTGATACCCAAGTCGAACCCGCAAGCGTCGTGCTGATAACGTGATGTAGAATAATATATATTATATATATTTCTTAGAGAGAGCATACAAAGGAGAGAGCTAAATACTTCATTGTATATTGATTTGATTGTCCAACAATCTTATACAGGAGTCATATATATAGCACATACAATTAAGTTATATAGACAAACGAAAGGCCTTAGACAAATGAAAGGCCAAAGGTTTACTATTAATGGAAGAAACAGAAAAGTCATCCATGTATATACATAATTACTATTTGTTTAGCATTTTTATACAGAATTTTTATAAAAAGATATTTATACTTAAATTTTTAAAACTAATTATTGTGTGTGTTATTTTAATTTATAATATAATAAAATAACAATTTTTATGTGCGTAGTTTTGTATATATGGTATTAAACAACAAAATTTCATTATTATTGTTAACTTTTTTATGTATATGAATGTGGAGTAAAAGTTAGTGTTGAGTTTTTTAAAACACAATTTAAAATTATAATTCCAAATAACAAATAGATGATATAGAGTACTTAATTTTTTTAACAAATTCTGTTTTTCATTTTTCTTTTTTCATTTGCAAAAGAAATGTGTATAAAAAAATATGTAATATTTTTTAAGATAAAAAATTATTTTAAAAAAATAAGATTAAAAAAACACCCCTAATTCAAATACTAGTGCACTACTTTTCTTCGAGAAATATGGTTTTATCATTAAAAAAAGGATAATTCAGATTACAATTGGTTTGCATTCTGTAACTTGCAACAAAAGATTTTAGATAGTTTTCCCAAAATTAAAATATTGATTTTCATAAAATTAATATGAACCCATTTTATTTTTTGAAATTTCAATAAGCAAAAGCATGTCATAAAAATATGTAATAATTTGATAGCCTGTATAAAAATGCGTTAGAAAAAGTAAAGATGGTCCGATTATTTTTTATTTCACAACACAATATCTTTTGTATTTTATTAAATATGTTTTTTTTGTTATTAAATATGTTAAAAAGATTATATATTCTTATTTAATTTTATTATCTTCAAAGTAAACAATAAATAAACAGGAGTCTCATGGAGCGGAGACGGCTTAAGTTCCGTTTTCTAAATACCCTCCCATTTCGACGTCGTAAACCGCTTCAGTTCAGCACCTAATATATACTCATTTTCTGTAAATAATTGTAAATTTGTGATCTATAGTTTTATATACTTACATGTTTGTTGTTTCACCGTGCTTTCATAATAGATTTGTTATTTCTGCAATTTAATAATTGAGTTAATATTTCTGTGTGTGTGTGTGTGTGTTTTTACCACGGTACTGAGCATCTATAGAACACACAGATGATAATTTTTACTATCTTTTACGGTTTTTACCAATCCAGTAAACCGATATACATATATATATTTATATCTATATATATATATATTAAGAATAGGAGTGGGAGGTTTTTTTTATATATGTTTGGGTTAATATCATAACAAGGTTGAACTGATTAGTTAGTGTACAGCCATTATAAAACTTAAATATATATTTTATTGTTTTATACTTTTTTATTATATACCCGCATTATAGAACTTAAATATATTTGATCAACCTTGCATATAATCAAACGGATAGAGGGGGTTAGAGTTCAATACATAGTTATTGAAATTATAATATTTTTGCTTTATTTTTATTAAGAAATATTTAGATTGGTTCATGGATATGCAGTTCAAATTAATTGTAAGAGAATTTTAAATCTTATTCTCTTACATCAAGATGCATGAATATAACAAAATAATAAATAAAATTAAATAACAATATCGTAATATTTAAATTATTAAAAGGGCCCATACTAAAAAAATAAAATTTGAAGGGTCTTTAAAAATTTCCATTCTGGCCAATATTGATCAGGACCGGCCCATTATTTATATATACCGGTGAAATAAATATGCCAAGGGCATATTTAGGGATGATTTGGATTTCTTAAAAATAAGTAATAAATTGATTATTTTTTTAAAATAAATATATATTTTTATATTTTTTTAAAATATTAACATTTAATTTAAAATTTTAATATCAAATGTTATTTGTAAAATAAAAAATAAGTTACTTACTTTTAGAAAAAGTATGTGTATAAATATATATGTGTTTTTTTTGGAAATAAATAATTTATTTCCAGAAATATGATTTAACAAAAAGGCTCTTAATTAATGTGCTTAATTGACAGAATGGGGGAGCTGGTAGGTGATGAACATGTTAAATATATTCTGGCAGTCGAAAAGGTATGCCTGATTTGTGTTGGTTTTGTACTCTGTATGCTAAGCTTTAAAACTCAATTCAAGATCTTAAACTTGTTTAAGCTTGGAATTGAGTTATGAAATGTATAGGGTATGTGTATATATTGTTTTAAGTATTATGGGAGGCAGGGTCTTACTAACTAGTTTTAATTTCTTTTTAGAGGAAAGATGATTTTGAGTCTGTTGTGACGGAGCATCTGCGAATCAATGGGGCCTACTGGGGATTGACCACGGTCGATATTTTAGGAAAGTTGGACAGTGTAGATCAAGAAGAGGTTGTAGCATGGGTTATCAAGTGCCAACATGAATCTGGTTTGTAAGAATACTAAGTACTAAATACTAATCGAATTCATCTCTTCGCTGTTAACTTTTAATTTAGAACGTGTATGTAATTATATATAGTTGTTCTTGCAGGTGGGTTCGGTGGTAACATTGGACATGATCCTCATTTACTCTATACTCTTAGTGCAGTACAAATTTTGGCATTATTTGACAGGGTAAATGTACTTGACGTCGATAAGGTGTCAAACTGTATCCTTCGGCATATTTTTAAAGGATTAATTGCGGTCTGTTTTGTAGCTCTGAATTATGTGTTCATATTTTCATGGAGTACAAAACAGTATTCTTCTTTTGCCTCTTTTTTTCGACTGTAATTTACTTATTGTAGGTCACTAGAGACATGGAAATGCACCTCCGTAGATATAATTTATCCCAGTACTATAACTGTGAAATGACACTTAGCTTTTGTGTTACGTAACTTGTTAGCCTTGATCAGGAAACCAGATATTGTTGGCCTGCAAAATGAAGATGGATCCTTTTTAGGGGATATCTGGGGAGAAATTGACACGCGGTAATTTTATTGCTTTAATGTTCTGGAACTGTTTAGCTTTATTGGAAAAAGTATATAAATAAAACTGATTTTTCTGTAGGTTCTCGTATGTGGCTATATGTTGTCTCTCACTGCTCCGTTGCTTGGATAGAATAAATGTGGAAAATGCTGTAAACTACATTGTAAGTTGCAAGAATCTGGATGGTGGATTTGGATGCGCACCTGGTGCAGAATCTCATGCAGGGCAAAGTATGTCTATTTCGAATGCTGTATATCTTGAATTTGTAATAAACATTTTAATTGTGATCCAGCATTACAAATATATCCACTAATAAACACGTTGCAAAACTATCTACTATTTGCATATGGACGACTCTAAACCGCACTGCAAAAGTATTCATCAAATAAAATGTCAGATTAAAGGATATTCACCTTCCAATCTCCGTTTAAGAATAAAGCTTGGGTTACCCTCAACTAGATCTTCAATTCCTTTTTAAGGATTTTGTTCAGGAAGTAAAAAATTTCTTCACATGTCGCAGTAGAGGAAAAATTGGATGGCTGGCAGAAAAAAATTATCAATTTAAGCTATCAAACCATCTACGATTGTAGCTTGTTCAGGACGCCTTTGGTCCCAAACATCAAACCATTATTAGTCACTTTCCTTACTATATATGCGGTTATTATAGTAAAGATTTTGATGTGTTGGATCTTTTGAGCCTATCAAGTTTCATCTTGTTACTTCCTGATGTTAAATTGTTTCATTTAGCTATACTCAAAATTTATACAACACTTGCATGGGGTAGATGCTGTTATTACTTTTATTTTAAAAAGAATATGCACTTGACACTCTAGCCACTGTGTTTGCAGTTTTTTGCTGCGTTGGGGCTCTTGCTATAACCGGTTCCCTGCATCATGTTGATAAGGACCTCCTAGGATGGTGGTTATGCGAGCGACAAGTAAAATCTGGAGGTCTAAATGGTCGACCTGAAAAGCTTCCTGATGTTGGTTCTTCAAATTTTCTTTAACAAGTTGATGTTGTCTGTCGTTTCTTGCGCAGTTACTAATTTAGTTGCATTACATCAGGTCTGCTACTCATGGTGGGTCCTTTCTAGCTTAATCATAATTGATAGAGTTCATTGGATTGACAAGGAAAAACTTGTTAGATTTATCTTGGATTGCCAGGTTACTTTGACTTCTATGAACCATTTCAGCTAATAAAATGATCTATCTTTTATATTCTGAATCGTTAATGTTATGTGTTTCGACATTGCTTATAGCCGTTTATGATAGATTTCTTTATGTTTTAACAAGCCTAAAAATGTAGGATATGGAGAATGGAGGTATATCCGACAGACCAGATGATGCTGTTGATGTCTTCCACACATATTTTGGAGTTGCTGGTACGCCATCATATCTCTTCCCTTTTACCCTTCAGAAATTTAATTACTCAAGTATGAGAGAGTAAAATGACATTCTTTATTAATAGGCTATGGGTAGTTCTTTAGATACTGTCAATATTTCATTCCATGGCCCTATTTCCAGCCACCCCTTAGATGAATTGGTGGAATGGATTATTTATGGCTAAGCAGCCCTTTTTGCCTACTTATTTTGAGTTGGTTAGTTTATGGTAACAATTCATGTCTGGATTGTTTGCAGGTCTCTCGCTGCTTGAATATCCGAATTTGAAAGCTATTGATCCAGCTTATGCATTGCCTGTGGATGTGGTGAATAGGATTTTCTTCAAGTAATTCATGGCTTATTCAACCACAAGTCGCTAGATAATTTTGTGTCAGAATTTCTTCTAGTGTTTTTTCATCAAGTTAAAATTTAGACTATGCAACTTTTATATTGTTGGTTTGTAATTACATTTTGAGTTAAAATAGTACTAGTAATACTGTAGTCGGCAGAATTTTTAGATGTAAAATGATAAGTAATTTACATTTATTTAAACTAGTATAACCAGACTCCCTCAGTCCCAAAATAATATTCCCTTCATAATATGTGTCTTCTTTGAAATCTGTGTGGTCAAATTGACCATAAATTAAAAATTATTCTTTTACATTTTTCAAAAACTGAAAAATATATTTTAAAGTTTATTAGATATATATTTTTAATGATATAATTTTTAATATTTTTTTAATTATATATTATGTGTAACATTCAGTCAAAAATTAGACAAATTGGTCTTACTGATTAACAAAAATAGAAAGAAGATAATTAGTTTGAAATGGAAGGAGTGTTTGTTTTTGACTTTTTACACGTAATTTGAGGTGTAAAAATACTATTTATATTTATAATTTTTTCAATTTTATTTTTTTGAATAAAAATATAATACTTAAATTATTGTTAAAAAAAGAAAATCGCAAAAATAATAAATACAAATAGCTTTTTTTTTTACACTTTAAACTATGTGTAAAAAGTCAAAGCGATTATTATTTTGGGATGGAGAAAGTATTTAGGGTGTTTGGATCATATTATTCTCATAAATAAGTAATTATTTTGAGAATACTCATTTGTATAAGTTATAAACCTACTTACTAAAAAAATAAAATAATAAAAACAGGTTTTATACAAAGTCAAAATATACAATCTATGTAAATAAGGTTAAAAATCAAAGTGATTAATAATTATCGAATGGAGTGATTTATGACTAATTAATCCTATCCCGCGTAAATGAGAGATTTTTAAAATTTTAAAAATAATAATATACAAAATAAAATTTTACATTTATATTTTAATTTAAAAATATAATACTGTAATTCTGTAAAGCATTTGAAAATTTTCGACACTTAATAAATTGGTCAAAGCAAAGCAAGCCCTAGTTGACACTACTGACTGGAGTACTACTTTTCGACGGTGGGACAATAAAACAGTTCCTCTCCTTTTCTAATTAGTTGTTTCTTCGATTTTTTACAAGTAATTTAACGTGCATAAAAATATAATATGATAAATTATTTTTTAAATATTTTTTTAAAACAAAAATTTAATATTTAAATGTATATTTAAAAAAAATTGAATTTTTTTTTATGAAACTATAAACATAGTTTGATAAATTAATTTTTTATTTTTTTTTCTAAATAAAAATTTAATATTTATAAAATCATATTTTTTTATGTACATCGAAATACTGAGGGAGTAACAGTAATATGCTGTAATTTTATTCCTCCGTTGTTTCTTTTCTTTCAAGTTTCAAACCCTAGGTAGCTAGCCATTGTTTCCGATGGCTCGACGAGGCGCTACTAAGCTCATAGCCAATCTATCTTCCAAGCTCTCGCACCAGTCCCGGTGCTTCGCCACCGCTCCGCCGCCGCCGGCAGTGTTCGTTGATAAGAATACGCGTGTTATTTGTCAGGGGATCACCGGTAAAAACGGTACCTTTCACACTGAACAAGCTATTGAGTACGGCACTAAAATGGTAACAACAATTACCACTAAATTGTATCTAGCGGCAGAATTTTATTTATTTATCGAGATTATTAATAAACTGCCCATTTATCGAGGCTGTGCTGTATAATTGTATTTATTTATATGTAGATGTCTGATTAAATTAAACTACTGTCTCTATGTTTACATTATATAATGTGGTATACTGGATCGCCTTTGCTTGTTCTACTTGTTATTGCTTGTTATTTTGCATATAGAGTGGAGTTGTTGCTTTTCTTCTTTTGTTAGGATGAATTAAGTTATATTTGGAGGCTGTGTAAATAAGTATTTTTGAAGAATTTCACCAGAGGAATAGTGGAATGAGGTGTTCGGGTTTGAAGTGCAGTATATATGAACACGTAAGGGCATTTATATTGTCTGGCCAGTTAAAAGCTACTTATGGTTTTTTTTGAGGTACTTTAGTAATTTGTGCATTTAGGTTGTGTTCACTTGGTGAGAATGGAATGAAAAATTATAAACAAATTGTATGAAGAAAGAAGAATGTATGAGTGAAATTTTAAATGAACATGAGGGAGTCTAAATTTTCTATGATGAGGATTGTAGGGAAAATAGTGAATAAATGGAATGGAGCATTCCTTCCAAAATATGTGGGTTAGAATTTTGGTATAAATAATTTGGAATAGAATGAAAGAAAGAATGAAAATTATACACATTTTTCCTAATCTCACCCAAATAAGAGTATAAATTTCATTTCATTCTCCCCTCATTCCATTCAAGTGAAGTGAACACAGCCTTAGTTCATTGAATCTTTCATAAATTTAGTACACAGATGGCTGGCTTATGGGTTTAGTCATTGGATTGTCATCTATGCATTGGTTATGTAGACAAGAAAAGTTAATTGCGTACTATATACACATACATATACAATACTACTACTGTAATACTCATCCAATAACATGGATTTTGTTTGTCTAGACTCTAAATGTGTATAATTTGTGTTGTGTTGCCTGTTATTTCGAACAGTCTTGTACCGCTAATATTCATTCCCTTTTTCTATAAACAAGGAAATTATTGCTTCACATGAATTATATAAGGGGATACTATGAATTACTAACAAATTATTTTCTTTTATTGTTTTTGCATAAATAGGTCGGTGGTGTTACGCCCAAAAAGGGCGGGACTGAACACTTGGGGCTTCCTGTTTATAATACAGTTGCAGAAGCAAAAGCTGATACCAAGGCTAATGCGTCCGTCATATATGTTCCTCCATCTTTTGCTGCGAAAGCTATTATGGAGGCACTGGAGGCTGAGTTAGATTTGATTGTATGCATCACAGAAGGAATTCCTCAGCATGACATGGTAGTGTACTTTTTTAATTTATTAGACACAATAGAAGAAACAAAAGGAAAAAAATGCATAAGTAGAAATAAACATATACAGTCTGACTTGGGTTGCAATATGTTATTATTTACACTATAGAGTTCTCAAGGTGCAGTACAATAATTTAGCTTTCCAGTACAATATGGGATAATATGATATGTAATACCGCCCTACAGGTTCGAGTGAAGGCTGCTCTCTTACAGCAATCGAAAACCCGGTTGATTGGTCCGAACTGCCCTGGTATCATTAAGCCTGGAGAGTGCAAGATCGGGATCATGCCTGGGTACATTCACAAACCAGGAAGGATTGGAATTGTTTCTCGATCTGGCACATTGACTTACGAGGCGGTGAGTTATAAATCCAAGGATTTGTTAGTGACTGAAATAATTGTATATTCTGTAATATACATGTTTGGAACCCTTTATTTAGAGGTATTGCTTGGAAAATTCCTAGACTAATTAAAACTTTCTGGCTGGTGTATATAAATAAAATATGATATTGTTTGACCTTTTTCTAAGAGTGTTCTTGTTCTCAAAAACATTTATTTGGCCCAATTTTAATTAACCTTTTACTAATGCACGATACAGGCATTTCTAATTGAGTGCAAGTGATGTCACATTAGTGTTGTCATACTTTTGTTAAGCAGGCATCTGTATATGTTTGGACTTTGAATGGCAGTTACGTGCATAGTGACTACTGAATCCTGATATTTATTAGGCAAAAATTATACTGTAGAATATATGGTGTTCTAGTACTTCCGTACTAGTTGCCTATGATCTATTCAGTTTATATCATGTTCCATTGCGAAGGATGTTTATGTAAATACCTTTTGACAGGTTTTCCAAACAACTGCTGTTGGCCTAGGGCAATCGACTTGTGTTGGTATTGGTGGTGATCCTTTCAATGGGACAAATTTTGTGGATTGCATAAAGAAATTTATTGTTGATCCCCAGACAGAAGGTAAACTTCGATGCATTATGAGAAAATTAATTTGACTGTTTTTCAGTATATGTTGGTTTACATGCTTCCTTGTGCATTTAGAAGTTATTAAGTTATAACTTTTATTCCTAATAAAAAGTGCTTTCTAAAAAGATGTTGGGTTTTTATGTGCTTCCACTCTTGAATGGATTTCTAGTTCTGAACAGTAATAGGCTATTACGTGAATTAATTGAACTATTCAGTCTGTGCTGGTAGCTATAGCTGTTATTTGGCTGCAACAAAAGGTATGCCATTTCATTGAATGCCATTAAACTTTGGGAAGAACTAATTGCTAATGCTTCCCATCCAGCCAATCCCCCCCCCCCTTTCTCCCCCTCCCCCTCCCCCTCCCACCCATGAATCTTTCTTTTTGGTGTAATTTGGTTTTGAATTTTACAGTTGACCTCCATCCAAAGCTTCTTTTATAGCTGGCTACTAATTAATCCCTCTCCCCCTCACTCGTGGCTCTTTCTTTTTGGTGTAGTTTAGTTTTGAACTTCACAGTTGACCTCCATTCAAAGCTTCTCTTATAGTTGGCTACTAATTACTTGATTAGTCTCCATCCCTCCCTCCCTCTATCTTTATTTTTGGTGTAAATTAGTTTTGAACTTCACAGTTGACCTCCATTGAAAGCTTCTTTTATAGTTGGCTACTAATTAGTCTCTATCTGTTTTTCAGGGAAGTCTCATATTAAACCTGTTTTTTAAAATGAGTTACTTTTGTTCATGTTCTCACCCAAATGAGTTTCTCATATTAGGCATAATATTATATCAGTATTAGGCATGATATTATATCGTCATTATGATATCAAGCTCGAGGAAGTTGTATGATTATAGAATAACTAATTTGCAGCGCTCTATTTCGTCGTTGCAAAATTTAATTACAACAGAACAGTTATTATGGAAACTTAAGGAGGGAGTAGGTTTTTCTTTTTGGTTCTGAAACTTTTTAGCAAGTAAGCTGCACAGTAATCTTAACTCTTTGCTTGGATCTAGCTTTGCTATTTTTTATTGGGCTTTTGAGGGAAGGTTATCCCTTGTTATAATGTTACTACTTACTAGGTCTGGTTCTGTAAATCTTGATTTGAACTTCACTTGCAATTTGCATTTCAGGTATTGTTCTCATTGGTGAGATAGGTGGTACAGCAGAAGAGGATGCTGCAGCCCTCATAAAGGTGAGAATTAATCTGCGTAATATACTTCATCCATTTAAAAAAAGACGTCCCTTGTTTTTGAGACATTGACAACGGATCATGAGATCATTTAATCGTAGTAGTGAATAAGACTGATAGGTCCTATGCGATTTATAATTTTTGTTACTATGAGAAGAACATTTTTTTTGTTGAAGTTATTTAGAAAAGCACTTCCTTATTTATTTTACTATATGTGTTCTGTAATATATGATAACCTGAGATTAATGTTGTAAAATAATCTTTGGCCAGTATCTAATTACGACAAGTAAAACAGGAAAGTGGGACTGAAAAGCCTATAGTCGCTTTCATTGCTGGACTCACTGCTCCACCTGGACGACGTATGGGTCACGCTGGAGGTATTGCCATGTTATCTTTTCAATAAATTTGAAGCATTTATACTTGTCTATAATATTGATACTGTTTCTAGTAAAACCAGTGTTGCATGGTTCGTGGGTCAGCCTATGGAACCGCGATCCAGTTCCCTCATTCCGGAATACAATTCCTTTTCGACCCGGATCACTCGGGGTCACACTCTAGTTCGCCACCCCGACGATCCCCCTTATAACTCCGACAATCATTATATAAAAAGGAGAAAGAATAAAAAATAGGAAGATAACTTGATAGTATCTTAACAAACAATTTTCATCTAATCATCTGTCAATTAATGAAGAAACGAAGCAAGTCTTTTAACAAACAATTAATTTAAAGAACACTAAACATTGATGAACACTAAACGAAGCAAGTTTTTTATCCCACGACTATGTACTTGTGTACTTGCTGCACTTGTTTTTTAGAAATACACACACATATTAGTAGATTACATAGTACATACTCACATATATATACAAACGTTATATATACATTATACAGTATACACGCGTTGCTCCATATATACAGTAAACATTAGTAGATTAGCTATTATGCAGCTTGTGCTTATAGATTATAATATTACACCCACAGACATATATATACACAGTACAGTAGTACACACACAGACATATATATACACAGTACAGTAGTACACACACAGACATATATATACATACACACACAAACATATATATACACATAGATACAAAAGAAGAAAGAAGAAGAAGAGAGATGAAGAAGAAAGAAAAAGAAGAGAGATGAAGAAGAGAGAAGAAGAAGAGAGATGAAGAAAGAGAAGAAGAAGAGAGAGAAGATACCTGGAGACGATCGAATCGGAGAAGAGGCTGGACTACCGGAGGCTGGAGAGACGATCGGAACTGAGAAGAGGCTGGACTACTGGAGACTGGAGAGACGATCTTCGATCGAAGAAGTAATATTGTAATAGAACGTAATATTTTTTTAAGTTTTAAGGCGGGTCAACGGGTCAGGTCAAGGCGTCCAAGGCGTCCATGGCGTCCTGTGGCGACGCCACAGGACTACTTCTCATGGAGAACCAGACGCCATATGAAAATAACTCGATCTGGCGCCATATGGCGATAAAACGGACGCCATATGGACGCCGTAACAACCATGCTTGATACCATCTAGATTGATATTAATTTAGAAACGTAAATTTGAAAAGAAATGAAAAATGGAAGAAAAGACACACAAGACATGCCTCAATTATTTGAACATATTTGAATCCCCTTAATATTATGTGTAGAAACTTTAAAATTCTACATTTCCCGATTAATTTACTTATATATTTTAGTTATAAAATAGTAACTGAAACATAGATACAATAGCAAATATGCATAATGTTTTCTATAGAAATAACTATATAAGGGATTCTCATATCGACCCGCGTATCCGATTCGCGGGTCACTGTACCCGATTCATAAAAACTAACGTTTCACGTACCCGAATGACCCGTGAACCCCTTAAAAAGAAGGGGCTGGGTAAAAAGATGGATCAATTGTATGGCCATGAACACTAAATTTTATTTTTTAAAATGATTTTTTGGTTTTCAGTTGAAAATATGCCATTGAAACATAAAAATCATATAACAATACTGATTTCTTTCTCCACGTGTTCTAAAACAACATTTTCCTATAAATGTATTACAATGAATGACATGAACTACGTGATCACAAAGGCATAGGCGATAAGGTTATTGTTCCTTTTCCAATAATATCCGCTGTCTATGTTTCCTATAAGGTTATTGTATCTTGTAAATTAATGCGTTTGGTCTTTAGTCTTAGTTTATATCTGATGAGGCAGTCCAGAATATGTTTATTAACTGTCTATAATACTATCTGAAAGAAATTCCAGCCTAGACTGCTGAGACACTGCAACACTGTTTATTGTTCCTGTACAAGGCATGCTTTTTATCTGGATTACTTTTTTTTCCCAAGTAGCCTTGATTCATTAACTTATTATCTGTTCCTCTTATTATTTGCAGCCATAGTATCAGGCGGAAAGGGTACCGCACAAGACAAAATAAAGACCCTCAGGGAAGCTGGGGTGACAGTAGTTGAGTCTCCAGCAAAGATAGGAAGAGCCATGCTTGACGTCTTTAAACAACGAGGTCTTCTTTAGGTGAGGCGGGAGCCAGCTATGCCATTTGCTGTAGCAGAATTTGCAAACAATTCATACCTTTTGTTGCAGATTACATACTCCTTTTGTCAATATTTACGGGTAATTATATCTTTTTCAGCTGTTCCAAAATAAACAGTCAATTTTATAATGGTTAACGGTGTATCATGTCTTCTAGTAATACCCTTACTTTATTGGAAAATATTGAAATTTCGATAATATATATGGATATAATATTGAGAATATGTACGGCCTTCATTTGACTATCAGACAGTAGATTTTCGCAAGTTTACATTCCATGTGACACTTAAGATGTCTCATTTAATCAAAGCCAAGGAAATAAAATGACATGTATATACTTTAAGTGAATGGAGGATGATGATGTTAATTCAACCTAAATAACTGTAGCTTGTATAATTTTTATCACTTCTGGGAAAGTGTAAGAATAGATAATCTCTCCATCTTTTCAGACATAGTTGACATAATGTAACAGTGTGCCGAGTTCTGGATATAGCCTGCAATGGCAAGAAAGGTTATCATTCTTGAGAAATTGAAGGTAGATTCGGCAAGATATGTTAAGAAATTGCTTGGACATTCCCTCAATCGTGTTCAGACATCGGCCATTCTTTAGGAGATGGGAGACTAAGGTCTGGAAAAGATCATTTAAACTTTTGATAATTTAACAAATTTAAACAGATAACTGTTCAATATATCTGGAAACTTTGGCTTGACTTGGTAATCGTAGATTTAATGGTTAAATTTCTCATTAAGCATTGTAACAATCCACTACAGAGTCTTGTCAACTTAAATTTTGCTCCTACTTTTATTTTAAATTTAAATATTAATATTGGTATGCTTGTGCTAAGATAGAGACGGTTTGAAAAATATTTCTCACGTCTCTGCATAAGCTGATAAAATATATATTGCGTGTACTCCTCAGCAGCTACTAACAAAAAGCCAATTATATTTCCATCCAAAAATTTGCCTGCATTTTTTTAAAATTGTTTTCGAGGAAAAGGGCTTCGCTTTACTTCTCAAGAGCAAGATCTAGATTAACAAAGCTCTGTAAAGAAAAAAGCACATTAACAGACAATATCAGAGACAGTCAGTTGCATTTTGATGGCCAAGTTTATGAGAGTGTTGTAGTTTATTATATACATCCTAAAGTTTTTATTGAGTTTTAAAATAGTTGTCATTTATAATTACAATTAACTATTAAAAAAATATTTACAATTAAAAAGAAACTATTAGGGCTCACCCCGAAAATTTATTAGAACATATACTCACATTATAAGGCTATAAGCCTAATTATTTAAAAAAAAAGAAATTACTAACCCATACTTTCCTATTAGCTATATCCTATGTGGACAATAATTATAACTAATTTTTTGCTTCTCCAAGGGAACAATCTCTTAATTAAACTTTTAGATAACTCTAAAATAATCCTCTATATTTAGAGATTGAGTAGCCATCATCTATAATTGCCACCACCTCCCGCCAAAAATTAGAATGTTAAAATATTATTTTCTTTATAGATTTAATAGTTTGAAATCATCTACATGATTTTAAAATTATTATTTTAAAAAATAGCTAACCATAGCTAATATTATTGGAGCAAATTATTCTTTTCATCATCTAAATTTTAGCTAACTATTATTTTAACTAATTAATTTAACTAATACCATTGTAGATGCTCTAACACTCTGGATTTCATGAAAAAATAAATTAAAAGACAGTTTAAAATTATCTGAGCAACTACATAAATATGAAGAAATGGAAGATATTGTGAATGATGCGATAAAATTTTGTATGTAAAAAGGCTTACTTTTTTATATAGCATGCATGTGGAAACAGAAACGTATACATCAAGCGACAAGATATTGAGCCAAAAATGAATTCTAATGACAAATATCTTACTACCAAGTTCGCAGATAATCAAATATAAGGCTCTCCCTTCTCTCCTTTATCTTTTCCCATTTTCTAGCAAAATCAAAAAAAAGGGTAAAAGAGCTAAAAATGTTGAGCTCTGCAAGAATCTCCTTATGCAGTCCAACTCCTTCAATAATAAACAACCTCAATTCAAATTCGAAACTGTTTGCTTCTTCAACAACTTTCCGAAAATCATGTGATAATCGTCTTGTATGTAAAGCAGCTTCAAACACTAGTTCATTGATTTCAGACTTTGATCTTTATGATCTTCTAGGAGTAGACAGCTCCTCTGATCAAGCAGATATAAAGCAAGCATATCGAACACTGCAAAAACGTTGCCACCCTGACATAGCTGGAGCAGCTGGTCATGATATGGCTATCGTACTTAATGAAGCTTATGCTCTTCTCTCTGATCCAAACACTCGTTTCCTATACGATAAGGTTAGTAGTTGTTCATAGTTTCTGGTTACTATTAGTATATATATTGTTTCAAGTTTTAAGATGCTCAACGCTTTATTATTTGTTTTCTCGTACGGGACTATAATTTTTATTCATAGAATTGAAAAGATAAATAAATAGTATGTAGCTCGGATTAGTGACTTAGAGGACAATTAACTATCAGACAGATCTAAAAGGTAAAGGTATTTTTGCTAGGAATCAGTGGATCTGATCTGAGATATTTAGAACAGTAGTCAATGTTGTAGCTGAGTTAGGACCACAGTTTTTTTTTTGGAAATGGTCAAAGCGTCGTAAAAGTATGTAAATCTGTTTTTTCTTTCATTCTAGTTGATCCCAAAATTTGCATTTATCCAAGACTAATGGCAAATCATTACAGGAACAAGCAAAGATTGAAGGATTACGAGGTTACACGGGAAAGCCATTATACTCGTCGTGGTTTGGATCAGAAAGTGAAGAAAGAGCTGTTTTTGTTGATGAAGTAAAGTGTGTTGGCTGCTTGAAATGTGCCCTACTAGCTGAAAAAACGTTTGCAATTGAATCTGTTCATGGAAGAGCAAGAGTGGTTGGACAATGGGCTGATCCTGAAGACAAAATCCAGGAGGCTATTGGAGCATGCCCTGTTGATTGCATCTCGTAAGGATCTTAGCTTCTTTTCTAGATTACTAAAAGTTTAATAATAAAACCTAATGAAAAATGTGTTATGAATGAGCTTATTTGATATAATTTTAATTGTTTATGTGAATCTTGTAGTGTAGTCGAAAGGTCAAATCTGGCAGCACTAGAATTTTTAATGTCGAAGCAGCCACGAGGTAGTGTTAGAGTTGGTGCAGGCAACACTGCTGGTGCGCGTGTCTCAAATATATTTGTTGACGTAGAAAAATTCCAGGAAAAATTTCAAGAAAACAAGGAAAAAACTTCTGCAAAACATTCCAAGGTAAGCATAAATTTAGACGAAATATCAACAATATTCCTGATAGATCTCATATTAAAAAATATGAACTTTTAGGATTCGGACCTTCAAAAGGAATCAAGGATATCAGCAATTCAAACAATCAGAGCAATCTCAAACTGGTTATACTGGCAACCACCTATTGCAAGAGGATCGCCTTCATCAAATTCTGGCCAACACATGAAGCTGCTTTCAGATAAATCCTCAGAACCAAGTCTAGACAAGATTAGAGAAGTGGCTGCTTCAAGAAAAAAAGCACGAGAAACTCCAAAACTTGCCCAAAAAGTGGCATCAGAAAACATAATACACGATGAGTATTGGGTTCCATTAAGTGATGTCCAGGTCCCAGAAGCAACAGAAAACAAAGGAGCTTCAGAATTCACCCCTTCTTGGAAATCAAAAGTGCGAAATAACAGAAGAAGTGTAGCTCAAAAGAAGAAACAAAGCAACCCTTTTGTAGACTATGTTCCACTGGGATTATCCACAATTGCAGCAGTGATTGTCCGAGCACAGATCGGACAAGGGTCTTCTGGGGGACTAGAAGATCATATATATGGTTCTTTTGCATTGGAGTTTGTGAATAGCTCATGGTTACCAGTGATTCTAACAGGCATTACATGGTATCTCATAGGCCTATATGTAGCAAAAGTAGTAGAGGCTGTTCAAAGTAAAATAGGCAATGATAAGTAGAGAATTGTTGCACTGAAAGTGCTTCGAGTATATTTAGCCCTGTAGATAATGTATAGATAATACATGAACATTTGATTTGTATACAAAAGATCTCAATATCACTGCATATAATTGCAGTAGGCAAGTATATATTGCTACATTTTAAACCTAGTCTTCTCTATTTTACATTTTCGAATAGAGCCTAGATGCTTTATTAAAAGAATCAGCCTAGAAAATGTAAAAAAAACACTATAATATATTATTAAAAACAGAAGGAATTAAGTAGAGACACTGTTTTACTATGTTTGTATGTTATTTGAACATAAAAGTGATATCAACTAAAAAAACTTTAATTGAGATTAATTATCAGGAAAACAGGATTAATGCAGAGGAAGATATATTATACTCTAATAAAAATGTAAAATTACATTTAATCTACCTATTATATAATACCACAACATCAAGTTTTGTGAAAACATTTTATTCAATATAATTACTATTATACCCTTATATTAAATATGTGATTTAGTATTTTAACCATTTGAGATTCATTAATTACTACAATTACAATATTAATTTTATTATTATATATATAACAACTATGGTACATACAAACCGTAATATAATTCTAATGCTCTTCAACTCTTCATCTCAATTTAATAAATTTATTTTTTTATTATGAATACATCATTTTATAATCAATAAATAAAAAATTATTTATATTTTATAAAATTAAAAAAATGATATGTTAAAATAACGTATAAATATAATTTAATTTTTAAAGATAGTCTATACCGTGCACGGGTGTAAGAGCTTACAAATTCTTTTAAACTGTGATTTTATTTTACGTTATCGGTTATATAAGACCAGTCATAAATTACAAACGATTACGATATTAACTTTTTATTATATAATACTACAAAAACATCATTTGTCTTGAGACGGCGCCCTCTCGCCCGGCTCCAGCTCAATCTTGTGATCCACGGCTCTCCTTGGTGGCAATGTTTTTGGCAACATTCGTTACATGACATCTTCAAACTCCTTGAGTGTAGAAGCAACAACATCAGGCATCTCCGTCTGATCATCCTTCACCTCCACTAGAGCAGCTAGAAAAGTCAATTCACGATGCTTGAGCCTTGCTTCAACCTGCATAGCTGACAACGGTCCCACCTTTTGCCTCCCTAAGTCACGATCAAGAACACCCTTCACAAAGTCAGTATTATCCTTATCCCCAACTATCACCCCGCCAAGATGTGGTATCACCGTAGCCTTGGATTTCAATAAAAAAATTCATCCCAAGTATAACGTCAAAATCATCAAGGGGGACGACCAAGAGTGTTACCTTTCTAGTGCATGAACCAACTGTGAGATCCGCCAATGTTGATCCTATGATTACTTGCGCCTCAGAAATCACAGCTTTAACGCGGCTAGTGCTTGCTCCTAGAGCCAAGCCAAGATGCTCCACGCTCGTGTCAGCCACAAAATAATTAAAAAACCGGGAGTACATTAATGAAGAATTCAGTATGCAAGTATTATAGAAAATAATGTGCATAATATAAATTATCAAACTATATCTCATGAAATTTAAAGAATAATACGCTAAAATAATGTATAAATATAACTTACTTTAAGAGTAGCCCGTACCTTTCACATATATAAGAGTTAATATCATATAATATAAAAACATTAAGTTTTGTGGAACCATTTTATTCGGGATAATTAATATTATATCCATTAAATTCAGTGTGATGTTATTGTTATATCCTTTAAAACATTAATATCACACACATCACAAAACATATAATTAATATATATCCAAAAAATAATAAAATTGTAAAATATATAACTAATATATATCTTAAAATCATAAGATATGTGATCAAGCACATAAACAAAAATCACAAATCATATCAATATTATGTATTTCAAAGTATATAATTAATAAAATTATATAACTCCTCATTAGTGATAAATTTTATGGAATTTTTTTAATATCACGTATTTTTTTAAAATTAACATAACTACTGAATATATATTTTAAATCATCACACTATACCTCATTATATTTAAAAAATAATACACTAAGAGTCTAATACACTCAAATAGAATATAAAATAAAAAATTGTTCAAAAAAAAAGAATATAAAATAAAATTCAAATTTTAGAGATTGTCGGTGTTTTGCACGGGTGTAAGAGCTAGTTTGTAATTTAATGCACACTATTTTCTTCAAATTTCCTTTTCTTTAGGAAGTAAAATGAAAAGTGTTAAAATGGTGTGACTGGCAACTTCTTATTGGCCAAAAAATGCCTGACTAGTTGAAGGGCTTCTTTTGGCTTAAATGTTGGAACTTCATGTCCAGCTCCTCTTACTGTAACAAACATCAGCCCTTCATACTCTACTGTCCATCCACCAATCTGTACAGTTCAAAATCTATTAGTTCTTGAGAATAGATTTCCAGAAAACACCATAAAGCATATAGTAATCGAAAAATAAAGATGCATGTTGAACTTTTGAGATTTGATGATTACTTGTTGATTGCTGTACCAAGGAGTCCAATCTTTAACTGTCTTAAGTCCTAATTTTTTCAGTGTTAACCTTGTTGATGTTACTGGTATTCTTCCATCAGTATCTCCACTGAAAATACACCATTAAACATCTGTCATGTTCGAAATAATAATCATCTAAAAATTTAACAGGCAACAGTAAACATTTTTGAATATGCTGCTGATCAACATTAAAAAGGGTTATAAGTAGTTTGGTTTACCTATATACCCATACGCGGAGTCCTTCGTTTACAAGCTTGCGGATAACTGGTAGCACGGAAGCTGGTGCCTCTTTCCAAAATGTTATAGTGTCACTGCATTACATATCATGTCATGCTGAGAATTGTGCATTGATCTTATCTAATGCTCTTTATATCTGATCACATATAAGATATATAGGATGAAAAGAACTGAATTGAAGTTGGTTAAGTTGTACCTGCAGTGAGTCCAAGGATAAGATATTTTGGTGACATTAGCATGAAGTGCATTTTGCACATCAGCTCTATTTAAATACTCTCCTGTATACTCTGATAAGCAAGGGTCATAACCAGCTGGCTTCTTGTGCCATCGGTCCTGCAAAAACGGGATCAATTTTAATAAATTATTAAAATTAATAATTCTTTTTTTTATCTGACCATTCATTGGAATATATCTAGAAAACTCACATGTTTGGAGAATAAATGAGGGGCAATGCTATGGATCATAGGAAATTGCCTAGTAATGCTGGTGGCATTTTTATCAAAGCACGAAGGTGCGTACAAGCTGTACATATCTATGATCTTGTAGACATTGTAATATTTTCCGAGGGCAGTGTTACAAGCATCTGTTAAATTACGTTCACTGAAGTTGCATTCACGCTTGAGTTCATTGTAAAGGTGATCAGATATTACAGCATGATCCCATGCATAATCTATCATTCCTTTTTGATCAGTTTCATCGTCCATCAATGCGTTCCCAATCTACATTTACATGAAACTTTTAATTAGTACTCTACTAAGTTAATGTTGCTAATAGCTCTAATTAAACCATTCATTTCATTCAACAAATAAGCTAGGAAGATAGTTAAGATGATCAAAGGAAAGAGTATTAATTATAGACGTGATTACCATGAAGCCCTTAAAATTTATATATTCTTCCTTCGAGACATGTTTGTTTTTATCAAAAATGACTTCAGAAAGCTGGGGAACATAGTGACCTGTAAAATAACAAATTAAAAAAATCATGTACATGTTACCATGAAAATTGATAAATTCCTCATGCACATATGCAGTTGATTAAGGAAAATACATTGTGCAAAAATGATCCTAATATTTGTATTTTTAGAATCTTAAAACTGTTTATGGTTGTATGAGATGCATATAGTACATATCTGCATAGTGTGTGCCTTTAGTATTGTATATTATATATGTTGGTACCATGACTGGGGTGTAAGGATGTTGCATTTGGAAAGGAACATATATACCTGCATAACTCTCTCCAGCAATGTAGAAGTCATGGGACTTGAACTGTGGGAACCTTTTAAACCAGTTTACAAGAAATATATACGAGTCCTTGGCTGATAAAACAGAAACAGAATAGTAAGAGTGTATTATCACAAGGCATGAATAAGTATGCCTTCACCAAGAACTTTAATTCAAATGTTATGTAGGTGTGTATGCGGACACACCTGTAATTGTATCACCAAGCTGATCGATATCACTGCTGGTATTTGTGTAAGAAAATCCAACTCCAACAGGAGATTCTAGGAACAACAAATTTGCAGCTACAGAGAGTAACCAAGCATTGCAAGCATGTTAACAGAGTAGATGTAGCAATGTGTTTACTACAGTAACAAAATACCATAAGAGTATAATTGTTAATATGTTTCTGTCGGATATAAGATTCATTTAGCTAGTGCATTTTCCCAACGCGTTAAAATTATGGAGATTAAGATCAACAGTTTATAAAAATTCCACTAGTTTAACACTATTATGCTATTTTATTGCACATAAAAGTGGGAAACAATCCCGTGTATTCGTTTTAATCAAAGTTTGCTTCTCAGAAAAGTTTACTCTAATTTATTGGGATACAGAATGTGACAATACCCTTATGTTTGATATCATTTTTTTTATCTTGCCATTACTTCTCAACTACGAAACTCAGCTGAATCTAAAAACTAGGCTCTTTTTACAAGTGTATATGCAGAAAATCCACTAGTGTCAACTTGTGAAGAAAGTTATTGATGCCCCATTTTCGAAGCTTGATAAAGCTATAAGTAAATAACAGCACACATGTGGGAATCAGAAAGAAGTGGCACATTATATATATAATTGCAAGTCCACCTTTATTCCATGAGTGATGGTTGAATCTAAGCTCTGGTTTGCCTTTCTGTGTGAAAAAAGGGCCCAACTCCTCTGCTTCTCCATACCCTATTGATGAACATCCAGGCCCTGAAAAATGAAAATCACTATTTACTACTTTTAGAAAACTTTATTAGTCCAATATTCCTTAATTTCTTCTACCATGTACATGATATCACATTTAAATTTGTTTGTTTTGCTTTTTCACAAGTACATGCTAGATGTTCCCTATGTTCTAAGATGAGTTATTTTTACTTTTCAGTAGTGAAGTAAAGTGGTCACAATGTCATAAGAGGGGACCTTCTCTAATATTCTTTTTGTGAAAAATTAAAGGCAGGGGACCTGTTTGTTAGCATTTGACTGTATTTGGGGGAGTGGATTCTATAAACTTTATTAGTATTAGTGTTTCCGAAGAAGTCCACTCACTTTAAGGTAGTAAGTACTTATGGATAATGACACTACTGTAAATTCTTAAAATGCAATAACTCAAGCCTGCAAGCAATGTGAGTTTTCTATAGTAAAGGTTTCTACGAATGCTCAGTTATAGTTAAATTTGAATTTACACGATTATGGAGTAAATTATTTGAAAAGGAAACAGAGTTGGGAAAGAGAGCTCCTGTCTGTCTGAGGAAGCGAGTAGTAGATATCTAAAGTTTCTCAAATCCTCAATTTCTCTGAGTATTAGTTAAACAAATGATGAAATTATAGATTGCAAGTATGAAGTATCACAAGTCTAGAGCCTTTCAGATGCAATATTTTTTTCAAGTAATATAATTTGTACATTTCAATTTCTGAGATCCGAATTTCACATCATGACATATTTACGATATTTGATTTTTTTTATAGTGCAAGTATTATTATATTGTTTAGTTTGTCTATAAACTTAGGTTGAATTTTTTGAATGAAAGTTGTGGGACAAATCTGTTGCAAAAAGATGGGAAGGAACAAACAAGAACAGCAGAAACGGTTCATTTGGTAGAATGATGACAGGTAACTGTTGTCAGGAATTTGGATAGTTCCATATCTGTATCAAACTGTTTGTATTGTATCAAATTTTATGCAAGCGGTACCAGTACAGCCACATGCAAACTAGAAAATTATCATGCAAACTGCAAAGGTTTAGTTGGTTAGAAATACATCACAAAATTTATGTAATGTAACAATCTGACTTCTGTAAAGCCCATATAATATCTTAAATTAGACAAGATATGTATGTTATTGGTTTGTAAGAAATGCATCACTGCCTAACCTTTATCTAAAAAATGAAAAATCCCAAAACTGTTCCAACACAATAATAGTACTACAATATACAACAATAATAAAATGATCAGACCCCTAGTTGATTAAGGGTACAATTATATAATTATCATTTAGTTAGTAAGTTGCTATAAAAAAGAGCTGATTATCACATAATTCTTTCAACAACAAAATATTGTTTTTTTTCAAAAAAAACGAATAGTCTCTATTCTTGTATGATCTGCGTACATCTCATCTTCTTCTTATCAAGACATACTGGTTTGGTTAAATGTCGTACGCCTTACCAACGGTCTAAATGATTTTATAATTTGTTCAAAAGTGTATATACTAGCCAGCTTATGATTAAAAAGACAACTGACGATCACACAGAGAAAATTGAGAATTGGCAGATGAATTCATAGCATATACTCTCTCAGTCCCACCCATTTGTTTACGTTTCGGAGAGAAAGTCCAGCACACATTTTAAGGTGCATATAGAGTATAGTTCCATGACTTATTTTTAATTATTTTTTTCTGAATAAAAATTTAAACATTCAATTTTTATTCAAAAACAAAAAAAATTAAAATAAATTAGGAAACTATACTTTATATGCACCTTAAAATGCGTGACGGACCCTTTTTTCGAAACGTAAACAAATGGGTGAGACGGAAGGAGTATAAACAACTACAATTATCCTGACAAAACAGTGAGAAAATAAGAGAAGCATGCACATATGAATAATGAAAAAGAATGAGTAATAGGTACCTCCATTGAGCCAAAGGAGAAGAGGCTTCTTTTGAGGAGACTCTGTAGCTTCAAAAAACCAATAAAACAGTGCCCTTCCATGGCTTTCATTGACTGTAACATACCCTGAATATTGCTTGAAAGTCACCGGAGGCTGCCCCGGAAGTCTCGTAATCCGGTCTGCTTCTTGCTGAGCTTTTACTTGATAGCTTAGCTCACCATGTTGATGCCTAGCTAAAGCAACTCCAACCAAAGCAAGCACAACAAGAAGATGAATATAACTATGCACAAAATTATACGCAGCCATTTTATCCTCTCTCTTTGGCTCTTAGAGCTTCTGCTCTAATGTTGTGTAGTGTACACATCTATATATAGATATAGTAGTGACAGATAACAATCATCTGTACAATAATAATGCACTTTACATATATGCGATGTGTAAAATATATGCATGTACAACAATAGACTTGTTTAAATAAGTACGTTTATGAATATTTATGTTAAATTGTTGCTTAGAGCAAATGCAATGAGTAAAGTTAAGATTTGTCAAAGATATATTGTAATCAAGAATATAATTACTTTCTCGGTATCATTTTTTCTGGTTAACGAGCGAAAAAACCCTTATGGTTTAGGCGTAGGAGCGGAAAAGCCCCTGTAATTTAATAAGGCTCAAATAAGCCCTTCAAATTAAAACTAATGGTACAATATAGCCCCTCTAGTCAGTTTTTCTTAACTATGATTAGAAATGTTACTACCATTAGTTACAATCCATAGTTAAGAAAAACTAACTAGAGAGGCTATATTGAACCATTAGTTTAAATTTGAAGGGCTTATTTGAGCCTTATTAAACCACATGGGTTTATCCGCTTCTACGCCTAAACCACAAGGGTTTTTTCGCTCCTTAACCCTATTTTTCTTATTCATGGATAAAATTTCATCTTTTATTCAATCATATTAAACTAAAATTTACGGAAAATAAAAAAACAACCATACATGAGAGTCGACCTCCTCTTTTATTGCCAAAAATCCTAGTTAGCCGCCACTTCCTTTCTCCATATCTACTCCCTCTTTCATCAGTTAAGCCTTCACCCCTCTTCACAAATCCATTTTCATCCTTCCATCCTCTCATCTCTCGAATTTTTATCCCAAAAGTCTCGAAAAACCCATTCGAGTTCTTCTCTTCGTTTACCTAGAACTTGAAATATCAAATAAAACATTATTAGATTCAAAATCTCCTGCTTAACATCATATATTCATATCAATATTTGATGTCATTTCGAGATCTTTGATTTTTCGAATTTTTGTATCGTCTTTTACATATTATCGTTTCGTTTGTTTGTTTGTTTGTCTTGGTATTTGGTGTATCGCTTTGTGCGAGTTTAATTTTGATGTATTTGAAAAACCAATATCGAAGCTCGATCGAATATTGCAAAGGCTCATTTTTCATAACCAAAGATTGTTCATATCTCATCCGGAAAGTTATGAACACTGATTTTTTATTGTGTGAGGTCATTGTAATGCTACTGTATTCAGGGATGTTGATGTAATTTGGATTACTTGGAATACCATCGATTTCATTTTTAATTTTAAGAATATTTGTATTCATTTTGTTAAGCAATTTGAAAATAAAGCGACTAATTATTTAGTTCGTTTATTTGTTTTTCAACCTGGTTGCATAGTCAAGGTTTGTCTCGGCTGAGTCAAGTTATTAATGGAAACTGTTTTAAATTTGTCAAAAAAAACTTACGAAAAATAAGTATTATTTTTCATGAAATTTAAGAAAACTAACACTTAATTTATCATATTTAATAATCGTAAACAATATTTTTGGAATAAATAGATAATAAAATGAGGTAAAGAAAAATGGGTGGGAGGAAGCAATAAAGAGAATGCAAGTTTATAAGCTATCAACTAACTAGTACTCCCTCCGTCCCATTGATTTGTATACAAATCAAATGGGCACGGAGGATCAGGAAAAATTAAAAAAATGATAATTTAATAGTAAAGTTAGGTAAAAAGTGGGTAAAGTGATGGAGCCTATTAATATTTAATAATAGATTTGAGATAGTGGAGGAAAGTAATGAGTGTAATAATATTTTTATATTATGAATTTGAGATAGTGGAGGAAAGTTAGTGGGTGTAATAGTATTTTTTATTATTAAAACTTTACTATTTTTGGAATGTATACAAATGAGAGAGACATCCAAAAAATGAAAGTGGATAGAATTGAATGGGACAGAAAGAGTAAGTCAATTGCTTTGTAACGAAAAGCTTGAAAACTTTTTGTTAATAAAGATACATAAGATCACATCTTCATACGGTGTGTCATAAGGTGTATTTATAAGATGACAAACATATATGGTTTTGTGCTTGATTTATATTTTATATTATCAAATATTGTTGCTTAATTACAAAATCATATTGATTTAAGTGTATTTTATGCACCTTGATTCATGGTTCTAGAATTTTTCATTTTGACCAAAAACGATACGAGTATTTCTAACAGGAATATTTGTTCTGAATAAATTTTGAAATACAAAAGAGCTATCGAGTCGTTAATACGAGTACGTGTGGGTTTTGGAAAATGGAGACAACGCAATCAAATAATTTACTTACAATAATTACTACTTCATACTCCCTCATTCCTAATTAGTTGTCTCTTTTAAGGAAAAAATTGTCCCATTTTAATTGTCCATTTGAGCATCTATTTAATCAATACAAAAATAAGATTTTCCCCCCACTAATACTCTAATTTATTTTATTTGTGATTTCTGACTTTTTCACTATACAATACTTATAAACTTAATGCATTAATTATGAGTATAGATGAAAAATAAGCACAATATTTAAAGTTTATTAATATGCTTAAATTTTTCAAAAAAAGACCAATAATTAAGGATGGATGGAACACTAACTTATAACTCGTGCAAATCAAAGACGGTATTGATAAATTATATATATTAATTTTTTTATAATTTAAATATTTAATTTAAAATTTTTTAATATGTCGTTTATAATAATATAGTATATAATAAAATTTATTTAATATAGATAAAATAATATTATTATTTTAATATTTATGAAATTTAATTAAAAAATTGTAATTTTAAATAAATTAAAGAGTTTGAGGGGTAATAGAAGAAAAATATATTATTAGATTGTTATAAAAAAGAACTTACTAATGATAGAGCTGTAAATAGAATATATATGTTTTAAAATTAAAGTATAATTATATAATAATTACATAAAAAGAAAGTTGTATAAAATCAGGATTTACCTAACGGACGATCGACCAATCAAATATTTATCATTACGCCTTTAATAATGTAGTATAGATATAATTAGTTTTCAAATCTCAATTTTTTATATTTGAAAACTAAAAACCAAACTAACCACTTTGTTTGAGGGCAACACACACGCACTCAAATTGTACCGGCATAGTTTTTAGAGATTTAGGTGTTGTGGATAATTTTTTGAAATAAATGGTATTATATAATATATATATATATAAATCATAATATTTATACATTATTTTTTCTATTTGTATGTATATTTAAATAAAAATATGTAATTTTATATACATATATATTATATAATATGTATATTATAGAAATATATTTCGGACCAATTGTATATATATTTATATTAAATAGAGCTTTTACATATTATAAATAATTTTTATGCGTTCAAAATATATACATACCTATAGTAGATACTATTTTAATTATTATATTTAATTTTTGGTTATTATTAAATTAGCTTTCTAATTAATTTATTATTATCTATCTTTTAAGGAAATTTACATAAAATAACAAAGTATATTTAATATATTAACATAAATTCAAATTAAATATCCATAAGTAAAAAATAGAGATGAGAGAAAAAAATCATAAAAACAACAATGTATGGGTTTAAATTAACAAAAATAACAATTTTACGATATATTAGTAATTTTTTAACATTGAAATACACATTTATAAATGAAATATTTTATTTGTATTGAATATTTTACTAATAAATGCGTGTTATAAATTAAAATTTTAAATATTTCACACTTAAATATATATTATATAGGAGTATAAAATAAATTATCTCGATTTTAATGTATATCCAATTGTTATAAATAACCGGTCATTTTTAAGATATCCTTGTAATAAAGTTTTGAGGGATTTTTTATTATTGACCGCGACAGAATAGAAAAATAAGTTTTTTATATTTTTAATGCATATCCAAATGTTATAAATAACCGGCAATTTTTAGAATATTATTGTAACAAAGTTTTGAGAGATTTTTAATCATTGGCCACAATAGAAGAGAAAAATATTTATAATGTTAGTGAAATCATTTGATTTATACTATAAATTGTAAAATGTTACTCGTATTTAGAACATTATAACAGGGTTAACGATTTTCTCCAAATTTGATCTGAATTGAATAATAGGATTCACGGGTTCATTGCGTAGATAGTTAAAGGGGTCTCCATGTATTAAGGGATCTTATCCATCCGATTATTATATTTTGACATTACATATCGATAAAGACCCGCTAAACTTTGCAAAGTTGACTTAATTTAATTTTAGAATGATATTAATAAATTTATTATTTTAAAAAATTGTAAATAAAAATGAATAAAAGGAAATTATCCCATTTATAATGTGTTCACGAATTCGGATTTGGAGGTAAAGTATAAGAGATGTAATTCTTTATTTTTTTTCTCTTGTATTTTTCGGTTATTTTAATGGAAAAAGGATGAGAAAAAAAATGTCAATCTCTCTCCAAATTTAAAAAAAAAAAAAGCAAGTTACAATTTATTATAAAATATTTGTCATATCAAAATAAAGAAACTATAAAACGTAAAAAGGAAAATTATTATTATAATTTTTTTCTCAATTTTAATTCTTTTATTTCTCTCTCTTTTTTTTAAATCAAAAAAGTCGGAAACATAATTAAATCAGAATATGGTCAACTTCTGGCTTTTACTGGGCTGGGCTTCAATGGCACATCATATATGGGCTTAATAATTAAAATAGACTATTTATATGTTGGCCCAAGTAAAGAAAAGAAAAATGTTTTCTTACAAGTTTCAACTGGATTAAAAACTTATTTACAAATTGTTGTCAAAAAACAATAAACTTATTTACAAATTGCCAGTTTCTCCCCAACTAAAAGCGTTATTTTATATTATTTTTCTGAAATTGTTTTCGAAAGCAGCAAAACCCAATATTATATTTTAAAAGAAGTGTTATAGTACAATTTATTTGAATTAAATTTATTCTTTAATATTTCCACAAGACTAGACTTAATAAACAGAATAAAATTATATAATTTAATAAATTATAGCTACAATCCATTAAAATAGAATATTTTATATCAGAACGGGCACCCAATTGTAGTAGTGTATGGAAAGATCGTAGTGCATGAAGTATGAACTGCCTTATATCTGTACTATATTTAATATTATTATTTTATCCGTCTTCCGATCTGGTAATTTTGTTTATCACTCAATTTCAAATATACATGCATGTCTTTTGCTCATCAGACACACTGTTTTAATTAAAATATACAGTTATACTTATAATTTATTAACATATTTCAATTTTCTCATTGCTCAACCTCTTTAATTTATTTAAAACCATAACTTATTAATTTAATTTTATGAATATTAAAATAATAATAATATTTTATTTACATTAATTAAATTTTATTAGTATGCTATATATATATATATATATTATCTATATTTTTATATTATATTATTCTAAACGAACTTTCCTTTTAATTAGAATACATAATATAAATCAATTATAATAATATTTTATATTTAAATTATAAAATATAAATTCTATTTTATGAATAATATTATAATATAATTTTTATTTAATATAGTTGTATTAACATTTAACTCAATTTCATCACCGTTTTTTAATTTATTTAAAATTAAAACATATTAATCATATCTCATAAATATTAAAATAAAACAAATTATTATACCATAATAATATATAATAACATATAAAAAATTAATAATAAAATAAATTATCATATTAAATTATATATTTAAATCATATAAAATAATTAATATATAATTATTAATGTAGCCCGTACACTGCACGGATAAACCAGTAATAATGTATAAAACGACTTTGACATGACAATGAATAAGATTAGCTTAATTAGATTATTGCTGTGCAGCCCCTGTGAGCTAATCAATGATGTAGTTTACATAACTATTTAACTAGTTCTTTGTTAATCGCTGTTCCTCGCATAATATATGGACCGTTTATATATAATTAAATTAATTGCTTCTTAAGCGAAGTTAGTATATTCTCTTTAATTTGTCAAATTGAGAATTTAACTCTTGCTTTGTTAAGTTGAAAACTTGTATGGATGTATAATCTATATTTATTGTTATTTGACATATTTGTTTAGTATCGTGACGTTGTATACTTAATCATGACATTTACCATGTTGGAAAGTCTATATAACATGGCGCGTTAACCAATTTGAGTTTTCATTTTTTAATAAATCTCAAATGAGAATGAATGTAATTTAGAATTTGGGATTAATAGATGACAAGTCTTATCGATTACATTACTCTCAAATTTGTTTGCATATATGTAATATCCGTAATTTATTTATTTAGATATTAGTAATTAGAATTAGAATTAGATTAGAATTTGTAAAGATTATTTTTTTTAACCATAATATTTATTATATTGAATTTGATTAGAAATAGAATTTGTAATAAAATAGATTAATAATAATAAAAAAGATTAAAATTAGATAGAGATTAGGAATTAAAATTGGATTAGAATAACGGGCTTTCGAATATTGATATTTGAATCGTGATAGGTTTTGTTGTAGGGTTTTAAAACTCTATATATAGATTAAGATCTCCTCATTCTTTCATATTCTTTTCTAGCCACCAAGACTAAACAGATGTAAATCTCCCTCGATACACAAATCCTTATTCTTTTTCTTCATCTTTGTTTGTAAAATTCGTAGGATAATTTATACACAAATCAGCTGTCTTGTAAAATTCGTAATAAATTCATCGTAAGTCGGAATTCATTGATTCTGGACTTTTTAGAAAGATCTTTTCGTTCTCTACGATTTTCGTGTTTTAAGTTTTTCCAGAAAATATCGTTTAGAGGGTCAAAAAAGGTAAAATACAGATCTGGGCATAATTGGAGTTATGAATAAGTTCGACGTTTGAGATGTTTGAGATGTGATTTTTTCGATTGGGTGTTAAGGATTATTTTATTCAGTATATATACAAGACCCATGTATACACAACCGTGAGTTTTATTAAACCTTAAAGTGGAGTTCGCGTAAGAAAGAAATACAGAGGCGTTATTTGGTACATTGGACGCATTGAATTGTCTTGATCAAGAAGAACAGACCGTGAACTAGAAATTTTGTGGGTCTATGCAGTTTTCGTTAGTGTCTGAAATGGCTAGTTCGAGTTTTCGTTAGTGTCTGAGATTGCTATTTTGAGGTACGGATTTCGTCCCCTTTCTCTTCAGCGCTACTCTTTTTAGAATTAATAATATTTAATTCGTTCCGTTCGTAACTCTGTTCCTTACATTATTATTTGTTTTAACTGTTTTGATTATCCGAAAGTTATTTTAAAGTCTGTTTCGAAATATTTAAATATTTGTCTCTACGATTTTCGAAAATTATATATGTTACATATCTGCGTAGAATATTTGAAATATCTGTTCAGGTGATTTTAAAATTGTGAAAATTATTTTATTTGAACCCTTAGAGTGATATAGGGTATACCGAGTTAACCAGCTGTAGGGGTACTACAGCCATGTCATTGCGGCACCAGTGGCATGACACTTCCGTGACAGTGTGATTAGTCACGGCGTATCCTTCTGATAGCTCAGGTGGCGAGCTTTGCGCATTTGATATTTGTTTTAGGATACGTGGGTGCACCCAGATTTGATTTGATTTGTGATTTGATATTTGACGGTGACGTTGTATATGCCGTACACGTTGTCCGGTTTGTTGCACGCATTAGGTACCCTATGATGTGTGTATCTGTTATCTGTTCTGTATCGGTATGAAATAACATAACTCCTTTTTGCTTCAGCCTTGTTTTAAAAATTAATGTTTATTTATTAATGTCAAACTATATATCTTCTTTCTGTTTTATAAACTGTATTCCAATCCGTACTGGGCATTTGACTCATGCCGTATTTTTTCTTCTGGCAGGTACTTAGGGGGATCTTGGGCTGTGTGATGGAGAGCTCCATTATTTATATTTATTAGGACGTTTGAGCTTCTTGCATTTTCTTTTAGACATTGGTTATTATTAAAGGTTTTGGATTAATTCGCATTTATTGCTTTGAATTGTTTTAGAGGTTTTAATACTATTTTACAGAGTTGTTGGACCTATTCAATTACTTTAAGGTGGATTTTAGTACTTTGTATATAGGTTTGTGGTTTGATAAGTAACCCCTCATCTCATTTTGGGATGGGGGTGTTACAATATATTAATTTTATACGGATTGGAAAAAATTTAATAGAGATCACTTTTTAATTATAGATTCGGAAATTATATATGTATTGCATGTGAAATATGAATATACCATGTGTTGTGTAATAATATATACTAGTATAAAAACCCATGCGAGGCACGCACCCCTAGTTTAAATCATTTTTTGTTATATTTTATATTTTAATTAATTTTTTAAAATTAAAAAAATTCTTTTTAATTAAATTGTTTATTTTAATTTTTCAAAATTGTATTGTATTAAATCGATTATTTTAAATATTTAAATTTTATTTAATCGATCATATAATATATGACGAGATCATATAATATCAAGCAATTTTATTTTCGAATCATATTTTTGTTATACCAACTTTATATTTTGATTCAATTATTTTATATGATATATTTGATCTTACATTTTATATCACAATTTAATCTAGTTATATATTTAATCCAATTATTTAATATATCTAAATATCAAATATGACGTTATTTTTTTATTAATTATTTTAAATATGTACTTTTTTATCTAATTATATATTTTAATTGATGAATAGTATATCTGATTAACCGATCAGAGATTACTGCCTCGACTTTGTTCATAAACAACTTTTTAATATTTAAAATATATTTTTTTATAATATATAACATAGTTATATGTTCTTCATGATCGTAAATTTGAAATTGAATCCATTTTTTAACCCAACTACGGCCTCAATATTTTAATTTAATAAATCAATATATGTACATACATACATATATACTACATGAAATTCTTTTTTTTTTGGTCAGAAATACTACATGAAATTCTATTATTATAATTTATTATTTCTAATCTAGTTATTTTTACCAGCTCAAAATTAGATCAATTAATTATTATATATTCTTCAATTTATAAAATTTTAAGACCCATTTATATTTTATAAATTAAAACTCAATACTTCTTTGATATACAATTTAAACCTATATTTTAAAAATAAAAATTTTAAATTGTCAGAATTGTTGAATATAATAGATCAATAACTTCATATACATTCTATAATATCATATTTTTAATATGTTATTTTTACACAATTCAACATCTTATATAGTTCAACACGTAAGTCAAATTCTTAAAAAATCTAGAGTTCAACACATCACCGATATACAAAGCGTTCTTAGGTATTTCAAAACTATTACATTTCAAGACCTCTACTATAATGCATCTTTAAATCTTCATCTTGAAGATTTCTGCTACAGTGATTTGTGTTCTTGTTCTTATTCATATAGAAGTGTTAGTGGCATATTTGCCTTTTACTTGGCATTTCTTGAATCATTTGGTTTTATGAACAAATTATTTTTTATTCTACAACTGAAGCATAGTCAAGGAATTTAGCTAATACAGTCTGTGATCTTTCTTGGTTTCATTTACTTCTATATAAACTACAAGTTCCACAATCACAATTTATTGTGACAACTAAGGTGCACTGGACATTATTGCAGATCTCGTACTCTCTAGCTAACTGATGTTTTCATCGAAGGCACAGTTCCATTCTACAATTTTAATACATTTCGAAATAATTTTCCGAAACTATCCCTATATCTATTATTTCTAAAATTTGACTCATTTAAAACTTAATTAGATTTTACGACAATAATTAGAGATATTCATAAGAAAATTTATTCAATTAACATTTTTTTAATATGTTTATTTTTTTCAAAATAAACATGTAAATAGTCTACGAGAGAGTAATTTTTATCGTTGTCGAGTTTTAGTTTTTTCCATTTTAATTTTTTTTCTTAACAATTTGGCAGCATTGTAAATTGATTTCATAAACCAAATCTTCCTCTATTCGATGAAGTTTTATTAATATCAGTTGAATTTTTATTCTTTCCATATTTATGCCGTTGAACATGAATTGTTGTACAAATATGTATCCGATTATATTTTTTATATTTTTAACATTGTTCATTAATGTTTCTAAATAATATATATGTGATTCAGTTATATGTTATGTATAATCCTGTATTTTAAATATAATTTTTTTATGTTACTTTATAAGTAATTCAGTAATTCAATAATTATATTATATATAATTCTATTTTGAAAATTTCATTTTTTAAAATCAATTATAATTATATTTTACATGCAGCCTAAGATATGATTATTATTAAATTACCTCATGATTTAGTCATTTCATATCATTAATAAACTATCTAATGACTAAAATAATTACTATTTATCAAAATATATTATGAGTATTGTATAAAACATATGTGATAGGGTGGTATATTTGTAAAAAGATGTGTGAGTTAGTAGATAGACCCATGTTCAATTCCTTTATACAACATTTTTTTCCAATAAATTATAAAAAGGGTAAATTAGTAATTTGAAATCATGAATAAAATGTCTCACAACAAACCCTTGTTGTGCTATTATATATAGAAGATAGGAGATTATAATATTCAGCTACATATATGATTTCCAATTTAATAGTGGTATTTTTTGAACCTAACTCTATATAAATCGGTTAAAATTTTTTAAAAAAATAAGTTTGTTTATAAAAATTTGTCGACATTTTAACTTCTCAGATCCTTTTCTTGATTTAGTCTATATAGTATGTCTTAGTCCGTCTTATCGCAATTTATCATATTGTTTTAAATTATTTTTCTAGTGTGTGCGCAAGGGCACACAATAAGAGACAAGTTGTCAAATTTTAATTAGTTTCTACTTATTAATGATAATGTACCCCCTTACAAACAAAAAACCCAACAAATAAAAAAATGTCTCCTCATAAAATTTCAATGAAAGTAAGTGATTAGTGTGTGCCCATGTGTACCCACCAGAAATACTTTTTAGAGATTTGATCATGTGAATAATCTAATATTAGTATTTGGTTGTTAGCGTGATGAAATAGCGATTTGGACTTAAAAAATTAATTTTCAAAAAATTACTTGGAGGAGTTTTTTTCAATCATAGAATTGACATTTTTCTAGTTAAAGTACAAAAAATTACCCAAACAAATAAAAAAAAACTACTCAAACAAATATTTACCAAATAGTTTCATACAAAACAGTTAATTCAATCGGTTAGTCAAAACAACTAATTCAATCCGCTAACAGTTAACCGTTAATTGTCAAAAAGTACCATAATTGTTAAAGCTCAGAAATTACAACCAAATATAATTAACCCTGTGTGATTAAGGTTAACTCCACTAGTATTAATATTCGGAACAACAAAAAATAAAATAAATAATTGATATCCGGCCTACAAAACGTCTGACATTTAAAACCGTCGATTAAAAGCATAGTATAAAAACACAACCAAAAACACCCATTGAGATTGTTTGGTTGATCATATGTATTCATTTTATATGAAAATTATAATTCATGGGTAATTATTTTCTATATCAAAATTACTTGGAAGTGTAAATTTTTATTTGGTTAAGAGGTAAATATTTGCACTTTCCAAAAAGTACAAGTCATCAAAGGGAGGGCGAGTAAACAACTTCCTGCATTTTAAACTTCTCAAGTTTAAAATTGCAACTTCCCAAGTAATTAAACTTCCTATACAAATGTTAATCAAACATCTTTATAAAATGGGTTAAATAACAATTTCATCAATTCGCAAGTGGATTATTCAATTGAAAAATCTTTCAATAAAGTCACTTTACTATTATACAATACATAAACATCATTAAATACAATAGAAAAATCTTTCAATAAAGTCACTTTACTATTATACAATTCATAAACATCATTAAATACAATAAAACTTTCACGACTATTAAATGTTGTTGTTTATTTTTGTTACATGGGCTGCAATATCAGTGTTGATAACCCGATTGTAAGCATACCCGATCCATTTCTAACCCATTACCCATTATCATCTAATTAAACCATACACTATTCTAATTTATCCCAAATTCAAACATTATCAAATTATAAATTAAAAAATAGATGGAGCCCGTTTAGATTTTCATGAAAATACTAAATCCTCATTACTCATTGCTTTTATATGTTCAAGAATTCTGACCTTCTTACATAAATAATACATACATATATTGAAGTATAAGATTCACCCGAACTTGTTAAAATAAAAAAGTCTGGTACTTTTTCAGACCCCAATTTGTAAAACCTAATTAATATATAGTCCTCTAATGGATCATAATGAATCTCCAAGAAAAAACCCCAGTGACAAGATAAATGAATTTGCGATATTGAAATCAAAGTTTTTCACTTATCCAAATACCATTTATGGAGCTTCCGTTGTTTTCTCTAAACTCTAAACCTTCCAGATCTATCATTTCCCGCTACGACGAGTATCTCTCTCTATATCTCTCCCCTCTGTATATATAGATATGTCACGTGTAATACCTCAATTCCATATCGAGTAAATTGAAATAATTTGTCCAGTATATAAGTAAAAGTACTACTATTAAGTGCATCAACAAATCATGATTTTTTGGGACCTGTAGTGGGCTCATGGATTATCCAAATTATTGTATTTGGGTCACTTTATTTTGACTTATTTTCAGATTCGGAAGTCGGGACTTGACCCGGTTTTTTTAAAAAAAACTCGAGATTTGACCCGAGTTGTCACATGTAATATTCAGAGCCAACTCTCGAAAGTTTGATTCATCAAGTTGCCGGAGGTGGGGACACGAAGGCTGATAATATTATCACACAATAGGTCCGGAGGTGGGGACACGAAACCCGCTGGTATTATCCCACAATGGCTAAAGAGGTACGATCTGAGCCTATGAGCTATCTATTCGGCTTGACGATGACATCAGAAATTTAAGTGGGGGAGTTTGTAACACCCCAGTCCCACATCTAAAAATACTATTATTAAGTGTACCAATAAATCATGATTTTTTGGGGGCTGTGATGAGATTGTGAATGACCCAAGTTGTTGCATTTGAGTCAGTTTATTTTATTTTATTTTCGGATTCGGAAGTTGGGATTTGACTCAATTTTTGAAAAAGACTCAAGATTTAACCTGAATTATTACACCATGTATATGTAGTTATATATTCTTTCTAATATTAAAAGTCCCTATTATTGTTTAGCGAAAACAAAGTCTCCATTATTCAATTGTGCTAATGTTGGGTTCGATTTAATTTTATGAGTGTAGATAAATTGGGTCAGAATGACATGTTTATGTCACATTGGACAAGTATCGCCGCATCAGACCTACACAATCAGCTTTCCATTCAATTATAAACGAGGTTAACGGCCAAGACTTAATTGAAAGTTTTTATTAGTACAATTATTTGACTAGATGATCCACTTGCAAGTTAGTAATGATTTGAGTTATGAAATTGTCATTTAATTCATTATAAAATAAAAATTCCTAGATATTTAAAATTACTTGGATAAATGAAAGTTAACCAAACAAGCACATTATCTCGTAGATAAAAAATCATATTATATCAAAATACTTTTTTCATAATACCCTGTAAAATACAAAGTGAAAAATAAAGATCAAACCCCAAAACCTTGCCAAATTCTTACCAACCATTTGCCATGCTTTCAAAACCATTTAAAAAATTTGGAGAAAGAAAATTAAATAAGTATTCAAAAAATTTGAAAAAAGACAGAAAATAAGCCAATTTCGATATTAATTTAATCAGTAGAGAATAAAACAAGACGGAACACTGAACAAAAACTACACGCATTAAAACAAAGTTTTGTCGATATAATCGACCTACTACAACCAACAAAACGATTATTAAACAGTTTTTACTCAGATTGTACGAGGGTTGTCAACATGATGCAAAATATTCGTACTCTAATTCACTCTTAATTATTAAATACATTGTTAACGTGATAAGAATGTTTTTTTAAGGCTAATATATTTCATCGTTCATAGAAGAATAAATCAAGTTACCACTTACTTATCTAAATTATTATATTATATATTTTCAAGGCTAATATATCATGTTCGTACGTTCCGTTTATTTTTTAACAATTTTAATTTTAAAATTTTCATTTATATTTTAAAATTTTTAAAATAATATTTTTTTTCTAATTTCTAATTAATTTTAATAAATCTCATTACCTTATACACATTTTTTTACCTTGTCTTCATATTTTTTAATTATGTATCCCACCCAAATTTTAATAATTAGATTGAACTAAAGATAGGAAAAACTCATGGGGCCAAGTCGTACCAACTACCAAGTTTTAGAAAAATATTTGAATATCTTTAGACCTTGACAGTCGGTTGCATTACAGCTTTATCAAGGCCGAACCAGATTATATATGATATATACAAATATAAATTAATTGTTTTTAAGTTATTAATACTAGGTAAAATAATGCACAAATATTTTATTTTATTAACTAAATTACTTATTTTAAAATTATTAATATTTTTTTAATTTAATTTTTTTAATATAGTATAATTATATTAGTTTTTTAACTTATTTCAATTATATATTTTTACATCAACCGAACTAAATATAAATAAAAAAATTATAGAATATTAAAAATAAATATGCATATCGCACAAAATATAAATTTATATTATTAATACATAAATATGTACAATTTTGTGATTCAAAATATTATGAACATGATTTTTTTAATATATCAAAAAAATGCTTAATATATTTAAGATTATACATATTAAATTTAAATAAATTTTTGATAAGATCTCTATTATGTTTATTTTATACAAAATTTAATAGATATTATGGTATATGAGATATAATATATATGTATCTGTTAATAATATGATAATATAATTATTAAATTGGATAAATTTTTTTATGTAATTAGATTTTTAGTAGTATAATATTAATTAAAATTTATAAATAATTATATAACATATATAATATAAACCTTTCATCAATAAATAATAATAGATGTTACTATATTGCTAATGAGATTTAAACTTTACGTTAATATTAAAAAATAAAAAGATACATAGCAATTACGGTCATAATAATTTTTACATCCCATTTTTTCATACTAATATATGACAGGTTCTGTATTGCACCAAACATTTTTCATCATATATTTATTGATTAAATTTAAAAAATATATTAATATTTATTAATTTATATTAATTTATATTATATTATATTATATTTATTTATCAAAAAACATGATTCAAAGTATGTGATGTTGGACCAAATCAAGCCAACCATTATTGTATTTACTTCTTATATTATAACATTTCAGTGCTTCTTGTATTAAATAGTGACTTAGTTTATTTTAACTATGTATTTGCAATTAGAAGCTTGTTTCCAATTCATCTCCAAATGTAAATAAGTAATATCAAGAATAATTGTACTGGTAGAAGATTCTGTGAATCATGCATCAAGAGAATAAATATTACATCAAATAAGAGAAATTATTTCTAATACAATTGATCAATAGAGAAGTCACATTGATAAAGAAGTCATAAGTGCAAACTGGTAGAGAAGTCTCAAATGACTCAATCGAAAAGTCTACTCAATCGAGAAGTCATGGACATAGAGTCATTCGAGAAGTGCAAAGAAAGGTTCATTCAAGAAGTCTAGTTAAACAAATCGGGAAATTATCGAAGGAAGCAATCGAGAAGTCTATCTCAATCAAGAAGCCTAACCTGATCGAGAAGTCATCACAGATATATTCAATCGAGAAGTCTATGCACTCGATAATTCTCAAGACAATGATCAACCGAGAAGTCTTACAAGTTCTTGGTTGAGTAGTTCAGAGCCTGACTTCTCGATGTAAAAAGAAGTCGAGTATCCAGTTCTTTCAAACAACTATTTTCAAGGAGATTTGCAGAATAATAAGACCAATAATCTGAAGCATTATCGTGATCAGGATAGTCAATCCTGTGAAGATAACGACAAGTCTACAATGAAGCTTGAAGGAAGAACAAGACAAGGACAGAAAATAGAAAGAAGATGATGTAGACTGTCAAAGAGAAAGACTTACCTAGAAATAAAATTGAGTATAATGTAAATTTTCATTTGTCTGTTTCTAGTTATAGTATAACTGATTGTGAAAGCAAGTGCACCAAGACATGTTGTCTATTTAGCAGAATGCACAACTTCATAGTTCAGTGTGTTCAATAATTTTTCAACCCTTGTTTTCTTTTAAGAACAAGAAGCTGAGAATTCCACAAAGATTCTTAGATTGTAGCAAACCATTCTAATAAAAGATTAGATTGATATTTACATGTGAAGTGTTAAGTTAAATTCTGCATCTCATATAAACACTGATAAGGTTAAACGAGGCTACAATACCAGTCCAGTTCAAACAATAAAAGAAAAATAAAAGGCATTCAAAAAGATATCAACCTATACATTCCTAAAAAGTGGTATCAGAGTAGGTTCTTTACATAAAAACAGTTCAAAGATCAGAATGAGTTCTCAAAAACTTAAAAGTATCAAGATTTCTCCGTTTGACAGAGAACACTATATTCTATGGAAGAATAAGATACTCACCTTCATCAAGACTGCAAACTACATGTATCCTGAGATTCTGAAAAATGGACCTTTCATGCCTGTGACACTAGTCCCTGAAACAACTAGTGACTCAGAGGTGATACTAGCCACATGAGTACCAAATGATTCATCTCAGTACACCGATACTGAAAGAGAAAAGGTGGCTCTTGATAACAATCTCATGATTATCCTGATTGACTCTCTAGATATGGTCATGTACATCAATGTTGTCAACTGCACCACTTCCAAGCATATTTGGGAAACCATAGAGTTGTTATGTGAAGGCACATTGGAAGTAAGAGAAAATCAGAGACAACTGTTGGTATCACAATATGAAGCCTTCATGTCAAAACCCAATGAGAGCATAATTGAGGTCTTTGAGAGGTTTAGCAAACTAATCAATGAACTACAGTCACATGAGAAGGCTTATGAAACCAAAGAGAAAAGCCTGAAGTTCTTGTTAACTCTTCCAGAGCATTTAGAGCACAAAATTGCACCTATTAGAGAAGGAAGAGATTTAACAAAACTCCCACTAGAAACTCTATATGGGATACTGAAGACATATGAACTAGAATAATTTCAAAAGAAGTCTATTCTAGGAAATAGAAGTAAGATGATAAATGTCTCTAGTGTCCTAATTGTTAAAGAACCAGGAAAGATGGAAAGGGTTGGCACATGCCAAAGGATGAAGGGTGAGGAAAGTGTTGAAAAAGACACTGAAGAAAAAGAACATGTCAAGGAACAATATGATGAAAATGAATTCTACACCATTGAAGAGCTTGAGGGAATGGACAACAAATCTATAGCCTTCATGGCTAGAAGGTTTGGAAACTCGAGGTTTAAGAAAAACAAGAGCTTCAAGCCAAAACCAAACTTTGGCTCTTCAAGAAAAGGCAAAGCTCCAAAGAGCAATTTCAAAGGAGGTTACAAAATTGGGTCTGTGGAAAGATCAAAGATAAGATGTTATAATTGTGATGAATTGGGATACTTTGCTACTGAGTGTAGACAACCAAAAGCAACTAGAAAAGACAAAGAATATTTAGAATTGGAGGCCAAGTATGAAGCCTTGTTGAAGAAGCAAACTAGTAAAACATATAATGCTGAAGGCAAATGCTGGGATGACTCTGATGAGGATGAAGAAGAAGAATATGGGAATTTGACACTCATGGCCAAATTAGATGAAGAAGAATCAACCTCAATAAATCAGGTACCAATTCTAACTTCTATTGAAATGTCAAAGTCTCAATACAAGAAAAATGTGGAAGAATTAAGTGTTGAGATGTTTAACATACATACCAGTATGAATGATGCATATGAGGAAATTGATAGATTATTGAAATCCAATGATGAACTGACTGTTAAAAATGAACATCTAGAATTGTCCTTGGTTAACATGCAATCCATGGAACAAAAGAATGAGTATTTGAAAAATAAGATTACTTGCTTGGAATAAATTGAAAAGTTTCTAAGAGATCAAATCTCTGAGAATGAACTAAAAATAAAGTCTTATCAAAACTCATCTGTTGTTCTACAAGGGCTTCATAAAAAACACAAAGAAAATTCCAAGATTGGAGTTGGGTTTGACTATGACACTCTTAAAAAGAAAAAGTCTATATCAACAAAAGGTAAGAAAACTGAGTTTCCTGATAATCCTCACATTTTGAAAAATATGAAAGCTCCAATTTTTAAAAAGGCAACTGTTGAGTTTAATGAAGCAAGTATGATCATCAAGCAATAGTTAAATGATGAGGATGAGTTAGAGGCAAAGAATGACGTGCCTTGTGTTGAAATAGAAGAACCAACAGTCAAGGCCAATCCCACCTCTATTAAGCTTGAAAGAAAAGAAAATGTCCAAAAAGATGACATTAAGGAAAAAGTCTAGAAAAATGACTCAATGCATGCTAAGAAGAAAAAGGCAAATAGAAATAGAAAAATAGGCATTAACAAACACAACAATTATGTACATATCCACAATGCTCCTTGAAAGATTTGTAAAAACTGTGGTTCAACAAATCATCTTACTCATATGTGCAAGAAACTTGTTGTTGATAATGCTGAATTTACTTGTGGTTATGTGAAATCTTTTATGCATGATAATCATAAATTCTGTGACAAATTTGACTATATGCCATGCAACCTGAATGCTATGAACACATATTTTAGATTAAGAAAACAACTTTTTGAAGGATGCATCAGTCAAAATGAAAACAACAATACTTCTAGACCCAAATCCACTAGTCCAATGAAAAGAAGAAAACATTTCATGCCACCTAAAAATGCTTCTTGTTCAAATAACACTAATCAAGGTAAAACTGAACATTAGAAAAAATAAATTGTGCATGAAAAGATAACTATTATTGTTGAGAAGAAGAATAACAGTTATGTGACTAAGCAAAAATGACCAAACTTAGTGTGGATACCAAAGAAAACTTGATATTGTTTTGATTGCAGGGCACGAATAAGAAGAAGAAGGTCATGTGAATCTTGAACAGTGGATACTCAAGGCACATGACTGATGACAAAGTCTTGCTGTCACAATTCAAGGAAGAGGTTGGCCCAATGGTGACCTTTGGAGATAACAACATTGGTTTCACTATGGGATATGGCAAATTGATTCATGGAAATGTTGTCATTGAAATGTTGCTTTGGTAAATGGTTTTAAGAACAAATTGTTGAGCATCACTCAATTCTACAACAAGGATTTAAAGGTGGAGTTTGATAAAGAAATGTGCTTCATATCTCACAGAAAAACTAAAAAAATTGCTCTTCAAGGAGTAAAGAATGGAAGCATGTTTGTAGCTGACTTAAACTCTGCAAACAAGGATAAAATATGTTGTTTCTATACCAGAGCCTCAGAACATGAAAGTTAGCTTTAACATAAGGAGTTGTCTCACTTGAATTTTTAAGAATCTCAATTCTCTAGTCA
Source organism: Oenanthe sinensis (assembly GCA_028671895.1). Taxonomy (NCBI): domain Eukaryota; kingdom Viridiplantae; phylum Streptophyta; class Magnoliopsida; order Apiales; family Apiaceae; genus Oenanthe; species Oenanthe sinensis. The sequence goes on along the minus strand of CM053805.1, from coordinate 25,722,632 downwards.
AAAGAGAATTAGTGAAAGACTTGTCTTCACTTGAATTCTGTATAGAAGGATTGTGTGAGGCATATCAAAAGGGAAATATGAAGAGGTCTAGTCACAAGAGTAAAGAATTCACTTCAATCACAAAGCCTCTACAATTAATTCATATGGGCTTGTTTAGACTAGTAAATGTTATGTCATTGTCCAAGAAGAGATATGCACTTGTCATGGTTGATGATTTTTCCAAATACACATGGATGAAGTTCTTGCACTCAAAAGATGAAACTCCTGGACTTATCATTGAAAATCTGAGGAGACTGGATAAAGGTCCAATACCTGTTGTGGCTATAAGAAGTGACAATGTGACATAATTCAGAAATTATGCATTGAGTGAATTCTGTAAGGAAAATGGAATTACTCACCAATTCTCAGCTCCAAGAACTCCACAACAAAATGGAGTTGTTGAGAGGAAAACCAGAACTTTGATTGAAGCTGCAAGAACCATGTTAGCAGAAGCAAGTCTACCAACTATTTTTTGGGTTGAAGCTGTTAGGACTGCATGTTATACCTAGAACAGGACACTCATCAAAAAACTAGTTGGAAAGACTCCTTATCATATCATGACAAACAGAAGACCATCTGTCAAGTATATGCATATGTTTGGAGCAAAGTGTTTTGTCCTCAAAGATGATGCAGATCATCTAGGAAAATTTGAAGCCAAATCATATTAAGGAATTTTTGTAGGGTACTCCTTGTACAAGATTGTCTACAGAGTATATGTGATTGATCAACAGAAAGTGATGGAAAGCACAAATATGACTTTTGATGACTTTAAGTTTCCTGCCATGAGTCTTGAAGAAGAAAATTGCGACACCTTGAGATTTAAAAATGAAGTGGAAATGGAGGCATCTGAAAATGAAAAGGATGAAAATGCACATGAAAGCTCACGTGTGGATATTTCACATGGTGAAGAGAGAGAGAGAGAGAGAGAGAGAGAGAGAGAGAGAATTGTTGAAGATTTCAGTCATATTCAACTTGAGAGCGCTCCTCACAACTCTAGCATGCATTCAAGGGGAGCCTCTCAAGAAACAACAAATGCAAACAATTTGAATCAGGAGGAAACAAGTTCAAATGCAAGAGGTGCATCTCATGAAACAAAATGGAATAGAGCTCACACTGCAGATCAAATCATTGAAAATCTTGATGAATGTGTGAGAACAAGAAGGGCAACCATAAATGAATGCTTGTATTCTTGCTTTCTATCTCAAAATGAACCCAAAAAGATTGAAGAAGTATTGTTGGATCGAGACTAGATTGTTTCCATGCAGGAAGAATTACACCAATTTGAGAGGAATAATGTTTGGGAATTAGTGCCACCTCCAAAAAGCAGATCAATTATTGGCACTAAATGGGTCTACAGAAACAAAATGGATGAATATAGAACTGTCATAAGGAAAAAGGCAAGATCGGTGGCTAAAGGATATTCACAAGAAGAAGGCATTGACAATGATGAAACTTTTGCTCCAGTTCCAAGACTAAAGGCAATAAGAATTTTTCTAGCATTTGCAGCACATTCAAATTTCAAAGTATATCAAATGGATGTTAAAAGTGCATTTCTAAATGGTGAATTGGAAGAGGAGGTTTATGTACAACAACATCCAGTCATTGAAGATTCCAAATTTCCTGATTTTGTCTACAAACTTCTCAAAGCATTGTATGGACTCAAACAAGCCCAAAAAGCATGGTATGGCACATTGTCAAAGTTTTTTTACTTGAAAATCAATTCACTAGAAGGACAATTGACAAAAATCTCTTTTATAAGAAGTATGGTGATGACATCATCCTAGTTCAAATTTATGTGGATGATATCATTTTTGGCTCTACAAATGAAAAGTGGTGTCAAAGATTCTCAAAGCTCATGCAAAGTGAATATGAAATGAGTATGATGGGAGAACTCAATTAATTTCTAGGCCTTCAAATAAGTCAAAGAACATATGGCATCTTCATAAGCCAAACCAAGTACATTAATGACTTTCTCAAAAGGTTTGACATGCAAGATTGCTCACCTGCAAAAACTCCAATGTCTATAGCTATTAAGCTTGATGAAGATAAGAAGGGAAAGAGTATAGACATGAAGACCTATAGATGAATGGTTGGATCTCTACTATATTTAATAGCTAGTAGGCCAGACATTATGTTATCTACATGCCTATGTGCAAGGTTTCAAGCCAATCCAAGAGAATAATGAGATATCTGAAAGGAACTACTCAAATGGGATTATGGTATCCAAATGAAACATGATTCAATCTAGTTGGATATTCTGATGCTGATTTTGCAGGGTACAGAGTTGATAGAAAGAGCACCTTTGGAAGCTGTCAATTCCTTGGACAGAGACTGGTGTCATGGTATAGAAAGAATCAACAATCAGTTTCAACTTCCACAGCTGAGCATGAATATATAGATGCCGGAAGTTGTTGTGCACAAGTGCTTTGGATAAGAAATCAGTTAAGTGGCTATGGACTAGTGTTGGAAAGAATTAATATCATGTGTGATAATACTAGTGCTATATCTATTGTTGCAAATCCAGTGAATCAATCAAAGGCAAATCACATTGATGTAAGGTACCATTTCATAAGGGAATATTTTGTTGTGTGATTGAATTATTCTATGTTTCTACACAAAATAGTTGACTGATATATTTACTAAACCACTAAATGAAGCCACCTTTATCAGGTTGGTTAATGAGATTGGAATGCTAAATTCTTCTATTAATGGATACATAAATATATCTTACCAATTGTTGCAACAATTACTTCACATACATGAATTTTCAATAATTTATCTAAGTGAAGTAAATTGGTGTATATTTATAAATATATCAGTCATTTTGTTGTACACTATTTTAGAAAATTTCAAATTGTAGCTTGGAACTATTATCATGTTTTAAGAAAACCTGAAAAGAATTATTATACTTGTTCATATTTAAATAACAAGTGTTATATTCAATTTTGCAGAAATATTTAACAAATGCATTTTTCTATCCAGATTAAACAATTTTGATTTAAATTTAGTTTGAAAAATGTGTGCTTGATAAATTTTTCTTTCTTTATTTTCAAGTGAAAATAGAGTAAACTTTCAAAACTGGAGTTTGTGGTTAAGTTGCCAATATTTTCTGACTTCTTGACTAGGTACAAATTTTTGAGTTCTCAGTTAGTCTTAAATAGAGTTCTTGAATCATTATTTAGTGAGTTCTCGGTCAGTATGGTATTTGAGTTCTCGATCACTAGAGTTCTCGGTCGATCTTACGTTGAGTTCTAGAATGGTTTAATTTATTTTACTGAGTTCTCGATTGTTACACTTCTCGAATATACATACAAACAAGAGTTCTCGATCAAATTCTGACAGTTCTCTACTAAAGCAACTTTATTCATTTTCTGAGTTCTCGATCATTCAAAATCGATTACAATTCTAGTCGAGTTGTCTGAGTCATATAAATAGCAAAGTAGATCTAACATTTCATTTCTACACTTAATTGCAAACTCAAAGAATTATTTGCTCTCAAATAGTTACATTCGAAGTCTCCATTTATTTTCTATAAAACCTTCATTTCTTCACTTCTCTTTTTCTACACACTACTCTAATGGCATATTCTAGTTCCATTCCTACAAGAGGTGTATGTCATCCCTGAAACAAATTTTCAAGCCATTTCCAGAGATGCAGATGCAAAGCCTTAATATAAATGCTTCACCATATTTATCATTGAGTCATATCTAAAAAAATCTCTATTGAACAACCCACCACTGTACTTGGACATACTGAAGCAATTCTGGAACACTGAAAATTGGGAGGAGGTTGCTTTGCAGAATGAGAGGTCCAAGATTCTAGTCACCTGCAAGATTCAACAAGAGAACATTACTTTTGATGAATATGATGTGTTATTCGCCCTTAAGTACACTAAGTTTGGAGAAGGGGGGGTTGAATACAAACTTAAGAATTAAGTCAACTTCTTGCGGAAATAAGTTTGTACAAAGAGAGTGTTTAATTAAGATTGATGTAACTAAGAACTGGATAACTAAAGTGTTGATAACAGAAACAACAAGATTAAAAATTACTAGTGGATTGTTTTTCCACTAGTGTGTTTTTGCTTTCAATTGATCTTAGTAAAAATACTAAGCTGCGTACAAAGTTGAATGTAGAATCTAGAAAAGCATTACAAGTTCTGCCTGATTTTCTACTTTGCTTTTCTTGAGTTCTATTACAAAAACAACTACATCTTTGCTACTGTGTTGTTGCTTTTTATAAACAACAACTACTCCTCTAGTTTTCTATCGACTGATAACAATATAATATTACAATTTATACTGTTTACATAAAAATAGAAACTAGCTCCTTTTCACAGCTTTCCTTGTAGAACTTACTAGCTCTGGAAGTGTCTTTTGTCTTAAGATATTCCTTGGATGCTGTGTTGCCTAGAAAGTCTTCACAGTCCTGACAGGACTGTCTTCCAATGATTCAGTTTCTGCACTGTTCCCGTGAAATCTGGCTTTTAGCTAAATAGGGAAACTTTAATCAACTGATAAATGATGTTAAGCTTATCAGTTGATTCACCTTTGCTTATCCATCGATGGATAGGATATCTGTTGATCAGTTGATGTGTCGATGGATAATTGAGCTATCCATCGACTCCTTATCCATTGATGATTCTTTATCCGTTGACTGTAATTATCCATTGATAGCTTTCATCCGTTGAGTAGTGTCTTCATCCATCGACTTCAACATCAGTTGATCACTTCACTTGTGAGAATTCTGACTTAGAATATTTACAATTGATCAGCCATTCTTCACATCTGTTGAGAAGCTAGAAATTGAAGTCAATAACATCAGTTGACTACATCATTGCATCCATCGAGGTAATACAATCAATTGATAGTGAAACATAAATCAATGCTACAATCCAGTTTATCAGTTGAGAAACAAGTTTCAACTGATAGCTGGTTTCCTAATCAATGGATATTTATAAGTCATATCCATTGATCAGTTACAAAAATAATTTTGAGTCCCTATTGAAATTCTAAGTAATTTGTTATCATCAAAACTCATAATTCCTAACAATCTCCCCCTATTTATGAATATTTAAAATATGCATAAATTTTCTGTTGATGATAACAAAACTCCTGAACATTTTCATTCTTAGCAAGAATTACAATATTGATAAGTAAAGTTTTAGACAGAGTAATCAGATACCAGACAGGGATGAATTCTGATAATTTTGATGATTGAGGTTGAATCTCCTATCTTCTCCTTCTTCCCCTTGACTCATTCATCTTGTCTTCATTCTCCTTCATCTTCCTGTAGAGGGTTCCCTTCAATATCTTCTCATCTTCAATCCTGTAGTCCAATTGACTTGCCAGATGATTTAATTCCAGATTTGGAAGTTTGTCTATTTCTTGACAAATATCAATGCATTTTTCTCTGCCTTCCCTGTCCTTGTATATCATCAAGTAGAAGGGCTCATGAAGCACTTTTCTTCCTTCAGGATTCCAGATCTTTATTGTGTCATCCCTTTCTTCTTGAACAGGTGCCTCCCTTATCTTCTTCATTCTTTCAAGGATGGCCTTTCCTAGCTCTTCAGTTAGATAATACTTCCTGTTGAGCATAGTGTAGATCTTCCTCAAGATGCCATATCCTTGATCCAAAACTTGGTTGAATGTGAAGGTTGAGTGTGATCCATCTTCATACTCAATGTGAAGAAGATCAACATCTTTCTTCCTTTGCCCTTTTGCTGCAATCATTCCCTCAGCTTTGATTGGCACAAAGTTTTCAGATTTATGTTTGAACACCTCTATTTCTTTGGCTTGATTACTCCCAGAAGCTTGACCTTCAGTCTTGACTTGTTTTGGCTTCTTCTCCTTGTCTTCATCAGCTAATGGTCTTTTAACTCCAGATGATTTTGGTGCATCTTTGGGCTTGTTTGCTCTTTGCTTCATCCTTGGCCTCCTTTCACCTTCTTTTCTTCTGGCTTCTCTTATTAGCCTATCCTCTTCATCATATTCCCTTTGCAATTGAATGGCTAATTCTTCTTGTCTTCTTTCTTGTTGCTCCTTTTCTTTTATGCCAACTGCTATGGCTTTGCTCAATAATTTTTCACTTTCCCCTCCACCTGTGACAGCTTTCTTTTTATCATCTTCAATTAGCTTTCCCTTTCCTTTCCTGTCACCAGGTTGTGAGCTGCTGGTACTTGTTTCTTTGAATTTGCTAGCAATTGCATCAAATTTCCTTACTATGTCTTGAGCCAACTCCTTCTTGGGATCTGTAGTCTTTACCACATCTTCAGTACCACTTGCTTTCTCCAATGCATCAGCTTCTTGTTTCTCCCCCTTTTTGTTATCAGCAACTGGCACTTGTGCTACTGACTGAGAGAGTATGGGAGTCTCTAAGAGTTTACCCAGAAGATTGATTTGAGTGACTTGATTCTTCAAAATTTGCTGCATGCTAAGTTCCATGGAGGTTACTCTTTTCTCCAATTCCATTACTTTGTCCTTTGCTGAAAACTCAGTGTCCAACCTTTGCTTGATTCTAGTCAGCATTGTGAGGCTGAGTCTGGAGTCAATGGTGGTGTCAAAATGCATCCTTGAGCTGTCAATGTCTTCTCTTATTTTCTTCAATTCATACTTGGAGCTTGTGACATGCATTTTCTGGATCTTCAAATTATCCCTGTAAAAGTTCAGAATTCTCCTGTGCAGGGGATCCACCACATCTGCTTCAGCCATGGACCTTCTGTAAAGAGAAATAATGGCCCTTTCTGTTTCAGCCAAATTAGTTTCATCACTAGCCACTTGTGGATCTAGAAGGTCATCATCAGAATTGTCATCAAAATCTTCAGGATTCATGTGGGATATATCATCAGGTTGACTGGCCAAAAACTCTTTCCCACTCCTGAATTGCTCTTCTGTCTGCACTAAACCCAGCATTTGCTCAGCTATTTGATTAGATGCTGCTGCTAGTTCCTGATAATGAGGATCTTCATGTTGAAAGGTTGAAGCATCAAGATTTACAGCAATTTCATCCTCCACCTCCAAGTTGACTTCTGCACCTCCTGCAGGGACTTCATAGTCTACAGCTCCCCCTGACTCCAGCCCCAACTTCTGGGTGAGTCCTGCTTCATTCTGCTCAGTTTTAGAAGTTGATGCTTCATGAGATGGTGAAATTTGTTTCTCTCTATTCTTTTCTCTCTCACTCTCTTCTCTCTTTTCTTGCATCAGGATCTCATCCTGGATTCTCACCTCTCCCTTACTTTCCTCTCCTTTTTCATCAGCTGCTAAGGTAGGACTCTCTTTTCTCACACCCTCTCCTTTTGCCACCTCAGAAGAATTTGAGGGCCCCTCAGTCACACACTCTCCTTTTGCCAAGGTATGCAAACCTTGCCTCTCACACACCTCACCCACTCCACTCAATCCTAATAGGGTATTGGCCACTTGAAGTGTTTCAATGGATGATTCATGAATTGACATTAAGGGATCAATCGATGGATAAGAAGTATCCATCGATGGATGAATATCCGTTGATGGGAGCTCGTCGATGGATGTAAGGATATCCATCGATGATAGTGAACTAGTCAATGGATGTTGGAAGTTATCAGTTGATTGCATAATATCCATTGACTGGAGAGAACTAACAGTATTTGCCTGATCAACCAAGGTGTTAACCTTATTTGGTGATGCAGGTGAGAGTGTTGGCTCCACCCTGAGTTGCAAAGAGGGTGAATTTGAAACAATGAAGTTGTCAATCAACACTGTTTCTGAAGAAATAGTTTTTGAGGGAGATTGAGAAGAAAATTCAGATAAAGAATGGGGCTGTGCCTCAGGAAGATTCTGAGACACATCAAAAGAAGAAACGGAAGGCTCCACCAAATTTTCATTTGGCTTTGCAAGTGTGTGTGTGCCCTGTGCAGTATTTGTAACCTTCTTTCTTCTTTTGTATGGTTGTATTATTTGGTGACCCTTATCCCCATCTGATGGTCCTGGTTGAGACCTCTTTTCAATAGTTACATCTTTTTGAGAAGATGCAACTAGGGATGTGTTCAAGTCCTTTACTACAGCCTCAATCTGTTGGGAGATTGGACTGGAGGCTGGCTGGTTCCTCTCAATCTCACTCTCCTTATCCTTCTGGCTTTCTTGATGTTGGCCAGTTCCCTCACCCTTATCAACCACCTTCACTCTCCCCTCAGTGATTTTTCTTTTCTTACTTCTTACAACAGTAGTCTTTTGAGAAACTACTGAGGTGGTTTGATTAGACTTGGGTTTTGAAGGTTGTGCAACTTGGGTAGGAGGAATGGGGGCATTTCCATCTCCCTCCATTGTTGCAGAAGGCAAAGAAATTTGATATTTTGAAGAAGAATGTAAAAGATTGAGATTTTGAAGATATACCTGCACAAGAGGAGGATAAATGAGGCACAACTTAGGGTGTAAGTTGATTCTCACAAGATCCTTGAAGACCCTCTTGTTTTGCATCCATGGCTCCAAGGACTCCATATCTGCACTTATTTCATATTCTCCAACAGAGGCATTAATAATCATCATGAAAAATCTTGCAAAGTAGATATTATGTTTCCTAGATGACTTGGGTCCTAATTTGGCAGTCAATTCATTTAGGAGTAATGTGCCAAAATTAAAATATTTATCAAATAGGACAGAATAAGCAATTTCTTGCATACTTATTGTAATTGCATCAAAATTACTTATTTTTCCAGAAAATACTTTAATTATGGCATCAAAGAAATAACTCCATTCTTTTCTAAGATTCTTCCTAACAACTTCTCCTAATCCAGTTTCAGCATTTGCATAATTAACGGATTCTAACATGTCCCTAATTTCTTCTTCAGTTGGGGGCTTATCACAATTATTTGCAGGCAATCCTAAACATTCAGATAATGAAGTACTATTTATTGTATAGGTATTACCTTTGCAAGAATAAGAAATTACCTTCCCATCTGATGAAATCTCTGCAGAGGTCCACAGTTCTTCAACAAAGGAACACACGATTGTTGGTGCTTCGCTGAGAGCTTTGGAAACTTTGCAATCTCCTAGGAATCGCATCAATGGATGAAAGTCCACAGGAGCATCATTCACCGTTAGACATGCTGTGAAGTTGTTCTGTTCATAGGTGAACCCAGTGGAAGAGACGATCTTCTTTTGTGGTGCCATTCTTTCAGTTGATATTCAAGAAATTAAAGTGAACTTGAAAGAATTTGTGAGAGCTCGTGGGAATTAGATAAAATTAGCTTGAGAGAGAGACAGAGATGAATAGAAAAAAAATAGCAGGTAAGAATGAATTTTTAATTGTTGCTGCTATTTATATTTCCTAGTATTAAAAAGACTTGAAATGACTTTTTAATTAGTAGATAACCGTTGATGTATAAAAGACTGTAATTTATTACCCTTGATGGTAATTCTCCAACGGCTATAATTTGATCAACGGATGAATAAAACTGTAGAAATTCTATTACTATCGACGGATAAAAATAGAGAATTAATCATTTATCGATCGATCACTAACTACCAAGATAATTAACTGTCGATAGATAAATATCCATCGATAGGAATAACATTTATCTGTTGATCAAATAGGATGGGATTTATCCATCGATAAACAATTACTTAGGTAATTATCTGTCGATAGATAAATATCCATTGAATTGTGAACAATGGCTGCAAAACTTGACAGACATTTTAAGCATGAGTATAATTAAGCATACCTAACTCACAGACTAATCTATTAAAAGTAGATTCATCTAGAGGTTTGGTAAATATGTCTGCAAGTTGTTGTTCACTAGGGACAAAATGTAATTCAACTGTACCATTCATTACATGTTCCCTAATGAAATGATACCTAATGTCAATGTGTTTAGTTCTGGAATGTTGCACAGGATTTTCTGTTATTGCAATGGCACTTGTATTGTCACAGAAGATGGGAATTTTGTTCAAGTTGAACCCATAGTCAAATAGTTGATTCCTCATCCATAAAATTTGTGCACAGCAACTTCCAGCAGCAATGTACTCAGCTTCTGCAGTTGAAGTTGATACTGAGTGTTGCTTTTTGCTAAACCATGACACAAGTTTATTTCCCAGAAATTGACAGGTGCCTGTAGTACTTTTCCTGTCTATTTTGCAACCTGCATAATCAGCATCTGAGTAGCCTATTAGATTGAAACCAGAATCTCTAGGATACCAAATACCTAAATTTGATGTACCCTTAAGATATTTGAAAATTCTTTTAATAGCTACTAAATGAGATTCTCTAGGATCAGCCTGAAATCTAGCACATAAGCATGTAGAGAACATTATATCTGGCCTACTAGCAGTTAAATATAAAAGTGAGCCTACCATGCCTCTATAACTTGAAATATCCACCTTAGCTTCTTTGGTATTTAATTCAAGTTTAGTGGCAGTGGCCATGGGAGTTTTTGCAGAAGAACATTCACTTAACTCAAATTTCTTTAACAAATCATGAATGTACTTTGTTTGATTTATAAAAATACCATCCTTAACCTGTTTGACTTGTAACCCAAGAAAGTAGGTAAGCTCTCCCATCATGCTCATTTCATATTTACTCTGCATTAGTTTGGCAAACTTCTTGCAAAGTTCCTCATTTGTTGATCCAAAAATAATGTCATCCACATAAATTTGTACAAGAATGATAGAGCCATTAACATGTCTACTGAATAGAGTTTTATCAACAGTACCTCTTGTGAAATTATTCTCAATGAGAAACTGAGATAGAGTGTCATACCAGGCCCTTGGTGCTTGCTTCAAGCCATAAAGTGCTTTGAGTAAAAAGTAGACAGAGTTAGGAAATTTTAGATCTTCAAAGCCAGGAGGTTGTTCCACATAGACTTCCTCTTCTAGTACTCCATTTAAAAATGCACTTTTCACATCCATCTGGTAGACTTTGAAATTAGCATGTGCAGCATAGGCCAGAAAGATTCTAATTGCTTCTAACCTTGCAACTGGTGCAAAAGTTTCATCAAAATCAATTCCTTCTTCTTGTGAATAACCCTTTGCTACAAGCCTTGCTTTATTCCTAGTCACAATACCAGTTTCATCCATTTTGTTTCTGAATACCCATTTTGTACCAATTACTGATCTGTCTTTTGGTCTGGGCACCAGCTTCCATACTTTATTTCTTTCAAACTGATTCAGTTCTTCTTGCATAGCCAAAACCCAATCAGGATCCATGAGAGCCTCTTCAATTCTTTTGGGTTCTTCTTGAGATAGAAAACTGCTATACAGACACTCATTTTGAGTAGCACTTCTTGTCTTGACACCATCTTCTGCATTTCCAATAATTAGTTCAAATGGATGGCTTCTTGTCCATTTTCTTTGAGGATACAAATTTTGCCTTGATGATGAAGCTTCATGATCATTTGTATTGAACTCAAAGTGATCTGAATTTGTAGAATGATTCTGAAACCCTCCCCCTGAAGTGGATACCCTTGATGAAGATTGTTGATTATCCGTTGAGGAGATATCAGTTGATGCATTATCAGTTGATGGATTTCTGTCAACTGATAAATTATTCATTGATGCAGTAACATCAACTGATATTGGGTTTCTGAACACTTGAGGTTTTATAATTTCTGCCTCTTCATCGTCATTTACATCATTTGATTCATTCTCAAAATGCAGTGTGTCATGATTTCCTTCATCAAACAAGCCTTGAATCTTTTTATCATCAAATACTACATGTACAGATTCCATAACAATGTGTAGTCTGAGATTGTAGATTCTATAGGCTACACCTGATAGTGCATACCCAATAAATATAGCTTCATCAGCCTTGGCTTCAAATTTTCCTAGATTTTCACCTTGATTTCTTAGTACATAACACTTGCAGCCAAAGACATGAAGAAATCCCACCTTTGGCTTTTTGTCTTTCTTGATCAATTGATAAGGAGTCTTCCCTTGAGCTTTATTTACTAGGGAGATGTTTTGAGTAAAACATGCTGTGTTTATGGCCTCAGCCCAGAAGTATGTTGGGAGTTTGGCATCTTCCAACATGGTTCTAGCAGCTTCAATCAATGTCCTATTTTTCCTTTCAACTACCCCATTTTGTTGAGGTGTTCTGGGTGCAGAGAATGTGTGTATGATTCCTTTTGATTCACAGAACTCTTTCATTGTGGAATTTTTGAATTCTGTTCCATTGTCACTCCTTATCTTCTTTACATCCAATTCAAGATTTTTCTCATTTTCTCTTATGTGCTTGATGATGAGATGACTAGCTTCATCCTTTGAATGTAGAAAATAAGTCCATGAGAATCTTGAAAAATCATCCACAATGACTAGAGCATACCTCTTCTTTGCAATAGACATAATATTTACAGGACCAAACAAATCCATATGTAATAACTCAAGTGGCTTTTCAATTGAAGATTCCAATTTCGACTTAAATGATGCCTTCCTCTGTTTTCCTTTCTGACAAGCATCACAAAGTCCATCCTTGACAAATTCCATTTGTGATAAGCCTCTCACTTGATTTTTCTTAACCAAGAGATTCATGGCTTTGAAATTCAAGTGAGCTAATTTCTTATGCCACAGCCAACTTTCATTTGTACTTGCCTTAGAGAGAAGACAAGTCATTGATTCTGCATTTGTTGAGTTGAAGTCAGCTATGTACACATTCCATTTTCTATTCCCAGTCATGACCAGGCTTCCATCTACCTTGTTGGAAATTATGCATGTTTCTGTTGTGAAACAGACTTTATTTCCATTGTCACATAGTTGACTTATGCTTAACAAGTTATGTCTTAAGCCATCAACTAATGCAACAGGTTCAATGATGACATTCTCTCTTGAAATCAAGCCATATCCCATGGTGTGCCCTTTGCTGTCATCTCCAAAAGTTACTCCAGGGCCAGCTTTCTCCTCAAACTTTGTGAGCAGGGATTTATCTCCAGTCATGTGTCTTGAACATCCACTGTCCAAGTACCAAAGATTTCTTCTCTTTCCCTGCACACAGTCAAAACAAATCAAGTTGATTTTGGTACCCAAGTTGCCTTGGGTCCTTTCTTATTAGTTGTTATCTTTGGCTTGGTTTCCAATTTTTGTACCTTTGGTTTGGGTGGTTTTACTTCCACTTCAACCTTAGGTGTTGGTCTTCCTACCTCAGAATTCTCAGTGCTAATATTTGGAATGCTCATGCTTGCAGAGTTGAAAAAATTTGGTGCATGAAGACTGTTAAGCATATTCCATGGCATAGCAGGCATATTCATATTGGCAAATGCAAGATATGGATTAAACATATAAGGCATTGATGCATACTGAGCATGAACAGCATGAGAATCAACTGAATGAGGAAAAACAGAACTGGTATGCATGTTGGGTATAGCAGGTACATTTGTTGTTGTAGGCATGGTGAGTTTACATTGCACAGATAAATGATTTTTACTACCACACTTAGCACAAACTTTCCTAGGAGCATATTTGTCAGGTGTGTAGTTATTGTGCTTGTTTATGCCTACTTTACCATTTCTATTTTTCTTCTTCTTTTCATTTGGCTGAATATTAGGTTCTATCTTTTCCAATTTCTCTTTCAACTGATTTTTAGATAAGAATCCTATATTAGCCTTTTCAACTTCGATTTTAGCTTCAGAGGAGCTACTTTCTTTGACAAATTTAATAGGTCTGTTAAACTTAGTTTTAATATTACATTTCTTAGCAGTTGATGACTTCTCAATCGATGGATAATTATCCGTTGAAATAGCATTATCAATCGATGGATAATTCTTATCAGTTGATTCAGAGTTATCAATCGATTGCTTCTTTTCTAAAGATTGATCTTCATCAATGGCTATTTTCTCAAGAGTTTCAGACAACATGGTGAAAGAGTTTGTTCCATGAATGTCATTCATCTTCTTACTGGCTTTACTTGACCTATTCCACTTGTCAATGGTTCTTAGTTCATCCTCTAATTTTTCTTTTAACTTCTCTATTTCCTTTTTACTGTCAACTAGTTCATTTCTAGCATCTTTGTTTTCCATCTTGAGTCTGTCCAATTGCACTAGCTCACTCTCTAAGAAATTGTTTCTTTCAGTGAGTGTTTCTAATGTTAATTTGAGCCTAGTGTTCTCTTTGTTCAAAGACTTAAGAGTGACATGCAAATTATACAATTCATTAGACATTTCATTAATTGTAATATTGCATTCATCTTTGGACAACTCAGATAGATTTGTAGAAATTACCTGATTGCTAGATGAACTAGCTTCCTGGTCATCTTGATTGGCCATTAGTGCAAGATTGATGTGTTCTTCTTCTTCTTCAGAATCCTCCTCAGCAGCCCAGTCCTTTTCTTCTGTCACAAAAGCCTTCTCTCTTTGTTTGAGCAAGTCAAAGTACTTCTTTTTATAGTCAACACCATCACTAGACTTTGACCTCTTTTCAACTTTGGGCTTTCTGCATTCACTTGAAAAGTGACCAGCCAATCCACAGTTAAAGCATCTGAATTGAGTTCTGTCAACAAGATTTTTGCCTTGTTGAGTGTCTCTCCTGAACTGTGATCCAGGCCTTTGCATTGGATTCCTTTTGAACTTGAGTTTGGAAAATTTTCTTGATAGAAAAGCTAAATGCTCATCTATTTCATCCATTTCATCTTTGATGAGTGAATCATCACTATCACAAAGTTCTTTTCCTTTACCAGTAGAAGATTCATCATATCTAACATAATTTGCACCATTGCCATGACCTTCTTTCTTCCCTTCTTTGAAATCAGCATCTTCATCTGTTTCTGCAACTTGCTTTTCCTTGACCATCAAAGCAATGGACTTTTCTCTCTTCTGACTTTTCTCAATTTCCTTATCTTGCTGTAGCTCCAACTCATAGGTTTTCAAGATGCCATACAGCTTGTCCAAGGTATAATCTTTAAAGTCAGGAGATTGCCTTATAGAGACAGTCATTGGTTTCCATTCTTTGGGTAGGGACCTCAAGAATTTGAGGTTGGTGTCCTCAACAGCATAAACTCTTCCATATAGTTTAAGCTCATTCAACAGCTTTTGAAACCTACTATATGTATCATTTATTGTTTCACCACCCTTGAAGTGAAAGGCCTCATACTTTTGAATCAAGAGTTGCATCTTGTTCTTTCTTACTTGCTCAGTACCTTCACAGAGGGTTTGAAGAGTGTCCCAGACTTCTTTGGAGGTTGTACAACTGATGACATTGTCAAACATGTCCTTGTCAAGACCATTAAACAAAATATTCATGGCCTTTTTGTCCTTGTGTACTTCCTTTTCATCTTCATCTGTATACTCACTCACAGATTTAGGAATGAGTTTGTCTGGTGCTTGAGTACCGTCTGCATTTACACTTGTAACTATTTTCATAGGCACATGTGGACCTTTCTCTATGCAATGAACATAGGAAGGATCAATAGATAGCAGATGCAAGTGCATTTTTACTTTCCAGGGAAAATATTCATCTTTCTCTAGAACTGGAATCTTAACTCCTGTTTCTCTTTGACCCATTCTTGATGTACTTTTAGATCTTGACTTTCTGTTTGTCGAAAGCTTGCTCTGATACCAATTGTTATTCGCCCTTAAGTACACTAAGTTTGGAGAAGGGGGGGTTGAATACAAACTTAAGAATTAAGTCAACTTCTTGCGGAAATAAGTTTGTACAAAGAGAGTGTTTAATTAAGATTGATGTAACTAAGAACTGGATAACTAAAGTGTTGATAACAGAAACAACAAGATTAAAAATTACTAGTGGATTGTTTTTCCACTAGTGTGTTTTTGCTTTCAATTGATCTTAGTAAAAATACTAAGCTGCGTACAAAGTTGAATGTAGAATCTAGAAAAGCATTACAAGTTCTGCCTGATTTTCTACTTTGCTTTTCTTGAGTTCTATTACAAAAACAACTACATCTTTGCTACTGTGTTGTTGCTTTTTATAAACAACAACTACTCCTCTAGTTTTCTATCGACTGATAACAATATAATATTACAATTTATACTGTTTACATAAAAATAGAAACTAGCTCCTTTTCACAGCTTTCCTTGTAGAACTTACTAGCTCTGGAAGTGTCTTTTGTCTTAAGATATTCCTTGGATGCTGTGTTGCCTAGAAAGTCTTCACAGTCCTGACAGGACTGTCTTCCAATGATTCAGTTTCTGCACTGTTCCCGTGAAATCTGGCTTTTAGCTAAATAGGGAAACTTTAATCAACTGATAAATGATGTTAAGCTTATCAGTTGATTCACCTTTGCTTATCCATCGATGGATAGGATATCTGTTGATCAGTTGATGTGTCGATGGATAATTGAGCTATCCATCGACTCCTTATCCATTGATGATTCTTTATCCGTTGACTGTAATTATCCATTGATAGCTTTCATCCGTTGAGTAGTGTCTTCATCCATCGACTTCAACATCAGTTGATCACTTCACTTGTGAGAATTCTGACTTAGAATATTTACAATTGATCAGCCATTCTTCACATCTGTTGAGAAGCTAGAAATTGAAGTCAATAACATCAGTTGACTACATCATTGCATCCATCGAGGTAATACAATCAATTGATAGTGAAACATAAATCAATGCTACAATCCAGTTTATCAGTTGAGAAACAAGTTTCAACTGATAGCTGGTTTCCTAATCAATGGATATTTATAAGTCATATCCATTGATCAGTTACAAAAATAATTTTGAGTCCCTATTGAAATTCTAAGTAATTTGTTATCATCAAAACTCATAATTCCTAACATGATGTGAATGCAAGTTTGTCTCTTCCAACAGAAAATTATGACACGGTACCTACAGAAGCTGAGTTGCAGGACTTCATGGAATTTATCATGTATTCTGATGAAATCAAGTTGGGGAAGCTCAACAAGAAGTTTGTTTGAAAGGAGTGGTCGTTTCTCTTTGACACATTGCTGATGTGGGTTCTTCACATGCAGTAAGACAGGGTTCGACCAAATCAGCTCAGTTGCTTTAAAGTTGACCTAGTCACTGGCATATAATTAAAAGCTCAATATAGGTAGGCTCATTCTTGGGGAGTTCATAAACAGGATTTCCAAGAGAGGTAATGAGATTTTATTTCCTCGCTTTATTCAATCAATTCTTAACAATAAAAATGCTAATTTTATTGAACTGAATGGAATGAACAAAATTAGAATTGGCTACTCCAAGTCCATGTCAAAGATCATTTTTGCTACATTGGACATGAGAATCACAATGAATGTACCTCTTCAAATCACACCTCACATGATGAGTGTATTTGAAGTGTATCCACTAGTGCAGCCTACATATGGTTATCTGTTTCTAGTAAAGGGTTCCAAGGCTACAGAAGTACCAAATGTACCTAACCCATGAACTCTTAACCCAACTGAGCCCTTTCCTTCAAACCCCTTAGATGTTAGTGAGCCAACCTCCATATTCTCCCAACAGGGTGTGGTTGAAAAGAAGAAAAAGAGAAAACCTGTTCAAAAGAAACAACTATAATTAGTTCTAGAGAGTGCAAAAAATTCTCAATTAGATGAGTCACATGTGGAACCTTTCAAGAGGAGAAAAACAAACAAAGAGGCCACACTAGCCCACTCTAAATCTTCCCAACTGGGTGTAGAAGTTACAAAGGGATTACACCTGCTACTAGGTGCACTTTCTCAACAAAGTGAATCTATTGTACTTGGGAGTCAGCCCAATCAAATTTATAAAGAGTCTACACCAGCACAGGAACTCACTCCTATTGCTGAAAGAAGTACAGTTGAAAAGGAGACACCAGAGCACATAGATATGTCCTTTGAAACTTCCCCATTTTCTCAGGGGAGTTGCCAACACTCAATTCTTCTCAAAACATTTCTTACTCTCATCAATTTCTTCTCAACGAATTGTGTTTGGCCAAACACAAAAGGTTGTTGATCACCAGGAATCTAATCCTCCCGGTGAGTCAATCTCAAGTGACTTAGTGCATGACACTTTGCTTACCACCCAGGACATACATCCAGATGGTCAGGGAATACATATTGGGGTATATCCTAATGACACCATCACAACCACAGAGGCTCCAGAAGTTTTCACTTCATACTCTGTGGGGGCCATAGTTATAATACCCATTGGTTTCATTAATGAGCCTTTGGAGACCCTGTCTTCACAAACATTGGGTAATCTGGGGGACCTTCACTCCATGAAAATGGCATACCCTAGACAATTTATAGTCATTTAAAGACTATCTTCTAGGGAGAAATCACATGTTCATCCAATATGTATGGAATCATCTGAGAAATTAGATGAGGAAATTGATACTGAGGGGACCACTATAACAAGTGGCCCTAGCTCTAACTTTATATCTCAATGGCCGAAGTCTGTGCAACATGGGTCTTCAGGACAAGTTAAGGGAATTATATGGTGATCAGATGGATGGTTTTTACCACATTGCTCAGCAACTCATGACTGTACACCTGCCCAATCAAGATTATGCTGCTATTCTGTTGAAATATGCAAAAGATCATGAGGAGATAAAATACAAAAATGAGCAAAATGCTAAGGAAAGAGAAGCAAATGTGGATGCCTGATTGGATAAGAGGTAAACTATGAGCATGAAGGAGATGTTACAGTGGATGAGGGAGAAATATCTGACTTCTCTTGGGTCATGTTAAAGGACCTTCACTCCCTCAGCTAACTATGATGCCATTCATGAGGCTGTCAACGTGCAACCGCAAGTAAACCATTACCTAGCTAGGGGCCTCCAATATGAAATTGAAGATCACAGAAGCAAGATGGAAAGCAGAATGAACTCAATTGCTGAAAGGTTCATGCTTGGTGATATGCATGCTCCCAGATCTGAGTCATCCTAGGCAATGCTTCATATGAAGGAGTTGAATGATAAAATGGAGAAAATGGAAAGAGCATTCATGGAAATGGTTAAAACCAATGCTAATCTTCAACAGACTCAGTCAAGGACAAACAATATTATGAAGGTTCTCTACAAGAACAGGCATGCTGATATGCTGCCAAGGGATGTCAAGTTGCATGAAATGACTCCCTTTTAGGTGAATCTGTACTATCAGTCCAAGGCAAAAGATGAGCAGGCTCAAGCCACTATAGTTGCCAAGTTAGCTGAAAAAGTGGAGAAATTGACTGCATATCAACACAAAATCTCTACCACTGTTAATGAAGTTGCTGCAACTGTAAGCTCTCTCCAAAAGGAAGTAAATTCCTCAATGTCTGCTGAAGGCATCACTCTCCAATAGGTCTCAAACCAGTTGGCAAATATTCAAAGTCTTCTCTCCACCATACCTGCATCAAGCCAAGCTCCTCAACTGTAAACATTTTCTCACATCAGGCCTATTCACTCTTCCTTTCTATAGCAGCAATAAGATATCAACTCTAAGGGGGAAAGGAAAGAAGGGATGAGATTGAGGCAAAAAGGCAAAAAGTTATAATGGCCATGCTAAGAAATGAGGTGTTGAAACCCTGTACAGATAAGGAATTTTTGTTTGAGCTAAAGAATCTCAAAGCATAAGTCAAGGGTCATCACTGGGATTATAAGAAGATTTTAGAGAATGCTATCATAGTTGTAAGGGGAGGAAAGTACGAGAGAAATGGTAAATTGTGCAAATAGGCAATAGTGTAGATGACATCTGACTATTTCAAGCTATCTCTAGAGACATTTCATCAACTCTCATACACTGAGCTGGAATGCATGCACAAAGCAAATGAAAAAGTGACTCGGGAAGATGATAAATTAAAGAAATCAGTCTTAGGTCCTTTCTTACCTATTTCTCTTCCCGAGGCATAATGTGATCCAGATGGAGTGTTGTATTTGTCCAAGGCAAACAAGCTGGCACACTTCATGATCTCCAAGCACTTGTACAAAAGAAACAGAAATCAAGTCATGAGTCTGATTGATCTGCTGGAAAATAAGCTCGGTAAATAGGAAGATGACAAAGTGATATTGGAAAAGTTGAAAAAGTTCATAAATGATCAAGTATCAGACTTTACAAATGAAGAATTGAGGAGGAAAAAGAAGGATGATGAAGATTAAGGTCAGGGAAATAAAGACAATAAACCTGCACCTATGAGTAATAAAGATGGAAAGAAGGATGATAAGGGAAGGAAGGATGGAGATGAGAAGAAGAAGAGAGAAGAGTCATGCAAGGAGAAGAAGTATGAAAGAAAGCATCCAAGTAGCAAGTTGCTAGCACTCACACTAATGTACCTACCCAAATTCAGGACACTAATATGACTCTAGCAATTTCTGAAACTGCCAAAATCCCAAAATCCAAATCACCAAAAAGACATCTTGTCAAGGTGACTGCCCATGAAGTGAAAGAAAGCCAACTCAAGAGATTGAAGCCATGTCAATAGATCAAGGTCAACACTGCTAAAAGAATAAAATTCAAGAAATCTACTAGCTCATTGTTAGTTAGATATCCTAAATGGAGAAAGAAACTCATTGTTCTTAGCAAATGTCTATCAGTTAAGCCTATCCAGGAAGTTGTTGAAAATGATAAAGTAAAGATCAAACAATGGAAGGCAGACAGAATTAAGAAGAGAGACCCTTCTACCATGACAACTCAACTTCAACCACTCATGACATCAAAAGAGTGATCAGTCTGTTTGATAAGAAATGCATGATAGATAAATTGAAAATGGTTGAAGTGGTTGAGTACTTGGATATGAAGTATCAAAAGAAAATTGACAAAGTCAAGTATTTGGAAGAAATGGTGGAAAAGAAGATAAGAGAAGATGAGGAGATTGAGAGGTTATCTGAAGAACTGAGAAAACAGGGAAAGTGCAGAGTATTCAAGGATCCTGATAGAGTTGAGTTCAAGCTGAAAAATGGAGTAACAACCAAGATCAGACTCAATTTTATCCTTGATTGTCCCTTGCAAACTTTTAAAATTGCTGCTGACATGCTAAAAGATGCAATTCTAATTGAAGAAGTTATGGTCAGACAACAAATTCTCCAGGCTATTGAAGAGATCAACTCTAGAGAAGAAAAAGAAAAGAAAACAAGATATGATCAATTCAAACAACAACAACAACAATAAAGGTAGGCTTGATATCTTGTACTAATTTGTGAAATTGTCTTTTCCCAAATTGGGGGAGATTGTTGGACCAAATCAAGCCAACCATTATTGTATTTACTTTTCATATTGTAACATTTCAGTGCTTCTTGTATTAAATAGTGACTTAGTTTATTTTAAATATGTATTTGCAATTAGAAGCTTGTTTCCAATGCTTCCCCAAATGTAAATAAGTAATATCAAGAATAATTGTACTAATAGAAGATTCTGTGAATCATGCATCATGAGAATAAAGATTACATCAAATAAGGAGTTGCAAGAGAAATTATTTCTAAGGTAATTGATCAATAGAGAAGTCACATTGATAGAGAAGTCACAAGTGTAAACTGGTAGAGAAGTCTCAAATGACTCAATCAAGAAGTCTACTCAATCGAGAAGTCATGGACATAGAGTCATTCGAGAAGTGCAAAGAAAGGTTCATTCAAGAAGTTCAGTTAAACAAATCGAGAAGTTAGTGAATGAAGAATTCTAGAAGTCTGACTCAATCTAGAAGCCTAGCTTGATCGAGAAATCATCAACATATATATTTAATCGAGAAGTCTATGCACTCGAGAAGTCTCAAGACAAAGATCAATCGAAAAGTCTTACAAGTACTCGGTTGAGTAGTTCACAGCCTGACTTCTCGAAGTAAAAAAAAGTTGAGTATTCGGTTGTTTGAAACAACTATTTTCAAGGAGATTTACAGAAGAATAAGACAAGTAATCTGAAGCATTGTCGTGATCAGGACAGTCAATCATGTGAAGATAATGACAAGTCTACAATGAAGTTTGAAGGAAGAATAAGACAAAGACAGAGGATAGAAATCAGATGATGCAGACTGTCAAAGAGAAAGACTTAGCTAGAAATAGAATTGAGTAGAATGTAAAGTTTTATTTGTCTGTTTCTAGTTATTGTATAACTGACTGTGAAAGCATGTGCACTAAGACATGTTGTCTATTTAGCAGAATGCACAGCTTCATAGTTCAGTGTATTGAATAGTTTTTCAAACCTTGTTTTCTTTCAAGAACAAGAAGGTGAGAATTCCACAAAAATTCTCAGAATGTAGCAATCATTCTAATAAAAGATTAGATTGATATTTACCTGTGAAGTGTTAAGTTAAATTCTGCATCTCATATAAACACTGATAAGGTTAAACGAGGCTACAATACCAGTCCAGTTCAAACAGTAAAAGAAAAATCAAAGGCATTTAAAAAAATATCAACCTATACATTTACCCCCTTTCTGTATAGTTTTAACCAAACTCATTCCTAATATGTGATAACGTGTTTTTGATATAGTATTATATATAATATAGTAACAAAATATAATGTGTATTTAATATCTTAGGATAAAGTTGAACTTTTAGCCGGAAAACTCAAATAATTATTTTTAAAACCTAATTTCTTCGATTCGATCTAAACCAATGAATTAATAAGGTTTCTGAGTTCTCAATATAATAATTTCTCTTGTAAGTGTAACTGATTCTCGGTATAAAGTTACATTTATATCTTATATAATATATTAAATATTTTTATAGAAAAGATTTGGATAAAAAATATTTAATCCTCCCTCTCATAAAGAAAATTCACGGCCTCCCTTCATCTCTCTGTATGTAAAATCATAATATTATCTATATTCTAATCTAATAATAATACATAATAATGTGTGATATATGACATGTCTCTATATAAATATAATATAAAAAATATTTTAATATTTTAAATCAATTATAAAAAATGTTCTTAAATGGAATAGAATTCTCCCATAAAAATTCATAACTGTCTTTTTCTTTATAGATTACGTTCGGCTCCATTTGGATTTTGAATGTTAGATCACCTTAGAATTAAAGATGATTTTGTAAGTTTCGTGTAGACTATAAAATCGCCCATAAATTATATACGTTACTTATAAAATATTTCAAAATATATTATTTTGTTACAACATATATATTCATGTTTTATTTACAGAATATATATATAACTTGTGGATATCCGATTAAAAATTTAATTGAATTTTTCCACATATGTATATATATTATGTATGCAAACGACCATACGAGCAATATATTATTTCAGATTTTCAGCAGTTATGAGATCAACAGTACTGCAGCTATATCAAATTCAAGAAAAGCTCCGCACCCAACTCTCCACTTGTCTCCCAAACCCATCAACATTATAACACCGGCGGGGCGGTAAAGCTTCATCATGGCATGTTTTGGATGCTTTAAAGAAGCTTCTGTAAAAACCTTATCTCATGAAATTGAGGAAGACTTGGTCAAAACTGGTAGTTTGCCCAGAAAGAAGAAGAAAAACCCATGGATAAGTTGGCCCAAACTCCGGGCCAAGAAATCCGATGCCAAAACTGTTCCTGTCGATTTATCTATGTCGGGAAACTTGGATCCGAATCCGATCAGCAAATCACATCTTGAAGAGTTGGACAAGAAGAACAATGTTGCTTCCAAAAAACAGAGACACCCCATTGGAGTCAACGCTATTAATAGTTACAAGGTAATGTTTATGTAACATGTATGTGTTTAATTTAGATAAATCATTTCTATTCGGTAAAAACTTTTTTAGACTACAGTTATGTTAGAATAATATAAGATTCTCGTAAATCGTACTCCTAAAACATTAAGATTTCAGGGGACTGGTAACTTAACCGCCTGTAATGGTTCATAGATTTTGTTCGTAATTGTAAGAAAACATGAGTAGTTCTAATGTATGTGTAAATATGTTGTGTGCTATGACCTATCTATGTTCAAGTGATGAAGATTAGTGAAGAAGTTAACTAACTTGACTAACTGTATGCTATTGCTTGTTTCAGAAAAGGTTGGGGACTGTTAAGGAAATCATCCTCGAAAGTCGTGATATAGATCGTTTAAATTCGTTGACAAAGGAGGACAAGTATGATAACAAAAACTCTAGTCGGAAAAAAGAGGCCAAGAAAACAAGGTCAAGCAAATCCAGCTCACTACCGGAAACAATAAATACTAGTACTGCCACTATTCAAGTTGATCAAACCTCTCTACTGCCTCGTAAGAAATCGAAATCGGCTACTTTTGAAAATGGTAATGACCTTGTTAGTCACGAGAAGAAGGAAAGTAAGGAAGCTTTGGATTCGAATTCGATGATTGGATTTTCAGTTATAATTGTGATTTTAGTATTAATGTTATTTTCAGGTAAGTTGTATGCTATTCTTTGTACTTGTGCATGGTTTTACATGATTCCTAGGTTAAGAGCGGCCGTGGATTCTAATGTTATTGTCAATAATAGACTGGATTCCAACGTGCCCGATTTAAATTCCGACCAACACAAGAAAAGGGTGGTGCTCGAGGGACTTCTTCAGAGAAATCAGCGAAATGTGATCCGAATATTGTAATTGTATTTATTTGATTTATTCAATGTATCTGATGTCACGTATACATTTTTGTTCGAGGATTAAATGTATATATCGACGAAAAAATAATACGTGACTAAAACAAATTTGTATTCCATTTTCATGTAGTGCCTTGATGTGCTCGTATGTCTGCAAGCCGGGGCTAGTAACTAGCACGGAGGGACACGTATCCTTCCTAATTTTTTTACAAAATTTCATCATTAAAATTTTTAGAAAAATATAGGGGTGACCCCTCTAAAATTAAATTTTATAATGGTGTGTTGTCAAAAATAATCAGGTGCTTCCTAAAAATATTTTTTTGCATACGCCCGTGTCTGCAAGTGTGCTTCCTTTCCTCATGTTGAGGACAGAAAGATATTATATGTATAACTTTGAACAAGATAAAGAGTAGAAAAGAGGAGATGCTTTTGAAGTTGATTCTAGATATTCTCGTATTTTGAAGTTTATCTTCTATCGACAGTTGGGAACAAGTTGGAAAATTGGAAAATGGCAGTTGGGAAATTCACGTGATTTCACTGGGAAGGCATGCACTGCCAAAAGTGTGTGTTTGTATTGATTTTCACAGTCAAGATTCATGAATTCAATTGTAGTACTAAATCACTAACTTTTTTTATTTAGTAAAATATGATCGTTTTTATTTGACTAATTTTAAATTTTAAATTATGATTAGCACTTTCGATATAAGTATTACATATTTACATGTACACACACTTTCGACATATATCAAACACCACTATGTTATCCTCCCCTTGAATCTTGATACCCTTGATGATTCTAGGGTTT
The DNA here is from genome assembly GCA_028671895.1 of Oenanthe sinensis. Taxonomy (NCBI): domain Eukaryota; kingdom Viridiplantae; phylum Streptophyta; class Magnoliopsida; order Apiales; family Apiaceae; genus Oenanthe; species Oenanthe sinensis. The sequence continues at coordinate 25,697,423 of CM053805.1, read as the reverse complement.
TGAAAATTGAAAAATTCACTCCATATATACAAATATTCATGCTCGAATTTAAAATACTCAATACCCCAAAGGCCCACATCATATATACATATATTCATGCCCGAATTTGTTTCTTAATTTGCTCTATTTAAAAATTAGGTTATGTCACTCCAAAAGATACATGGATTACAAAAATTAAGAGGAAAACAAACAACTTAATTAATTTAAGCAAAGATTTATAGGTATACATATATATTATATACTCTCATTTATTTATTATACATATAAAATTATAGACATACGCATGCCCAACACACTGCAAGAAAAAACTAAAGTCCATCGGCACATTGGAATTTTTTTCTTTACAAAAAGGGCCCACCAGATTTTAGTTACGTAAATTATTTGAATTTTAAATTCAATGAACTCGCATGTATAAACAAATGAAGTTCATAAAATCTAAAGAGAATTGGTAGCTGATGTATAAGTGGAAAGTTCAGAGCAAATGAATAATGACGGAGGGGACAAAATCGATTAATTTATATATAAACAAACAACAAAAGCAACCGTGTGGGTTGAACTGAGCATTTAGTCATATTTGGTTTGCCAACTTCGATATCACCAAACAGTTGCTACATCAGACTATCAGAGGCAGCAGGTTCAAATGTTATGCGATTATTATACTAATATAGTTAAATATATTTATTTTGAATTAGTAGGCTCCAACTTTTTAATGCTGATGAACTAGCAAACCTGAGACATCAACAACAAATAACACTTATTGTGCGATCGAATATATTAAATAACAAAATAAAGATAAAAGATTTTTTTAAGAATAATTAATAGTAGATGATATTTATGGGATAGCCCTTTTTTAATGAATTGTTAAAAGTATTAAAATATTTTTATCTTAATGTGAAGGGATAAAGGATTAAGATTATAATAACGTTTATAATTTGAAAAATAAAAATTAAGGTATTCCAAAACTTGGTAAAAAAAGTATTCCGAAACAATTACTTAATACCGCTTTTAAAAAAAACTAGGGCCCATTTAATATTTGTGTCCCGGGGCCTACGAAAAGTGACCTTGTGTAAGTCCAACAAAAACATTTCAAATTGGGCCGGTTCTCTCGATACATACATTTAATAATATAGAGACCAGGCATGGAAATACATGCCACACTTACAATGTCCTTTCCCATTACTTGTTGTGCACTCACTTTACAAATTTCACACATATTAATTAGTATTTAATATCATACTTTATTTATAAGTTTACAAACATATAATCAAATAAGAATACAATTACTTTCTCTGATATCTGATACATAAATGTGTAACTAATTCTCGTTAATTACAAGTATGAGTTCTATTTTTATGTGAAATGGAGTGCTTTCATTTTCCTTTATAAAAACTTAACAGCCATTTCAATACAGAATATTCTTTTTCAATACTTTTACAAATTTTCCTATCAAATTTTCAGTTTAGGTTTAAACTTTTGAAATTTTCAAATTATCCCACCAAAATTGCATGGAATACTTGAACTTTAGTAAAAAAAAAATACAGTTCATAATCATACGTAATGAGATCTGTAAATAATTTCAGACTTAAAATTTTCGTATGGAAAAAACTTGCTTCATCAATAAAGAAAATTATCCTTCTTTTTGGCAATTTATTCAAATCTGTTATAATACTTTCACTAATAAAATATATAACTAAATAATATAACTAGAGATATAAGAAGCGAGAGGAAGGAAGATATATTGAGAAACTTATTAGGTCCTTGTACAATTCCATCAGTAGCATTAGCCCTATTTATAGGGTAAATTTCTTAACGGTCAAAATATGAGAGTATTAGTGCTTGCTGTGATTTACAAATTGTCGTGTACAACATTTATTATGGCCATAGTTTTTCTTCCTCAGTGTATTGGTATATACAACATTATATATATATATATATACAGAGTTTGTATTTGTCAGAGTTTGGTTAGACTCTGAAATTTCAATAATTGAGATTGGTTCTTCAATTTCAGTAAGTGATTGATGTTGTTTCCCCTCAACATATGCAGAATCTTCAATTTATGTTCCATTTATTTATGAATCAGAGTTTAAGAAATCAGTGTTTTACTCATCAGAGTTTACCTCATCAGTGTTTATCTCATCAGAGTTTGTGTTCTACAATTCATTTTCAAAACTCAGAGATTCATGAGTATCTTTATTATAGAACCCTGCTATTTTTCCTTCATCAAAAGAGACATTTTTAGATTCCATGACTGTCCTGCTCCTTAGATTAAACATTTTGAATGTCCTTGAAGAAGTTTTAGAAGTTGTTGCATAACCAATAAAAATACATTCATCTGCTTTGAGTTCAAACTTCTTCAATTATTTAAGATGTGTTTTGAGAATAAAACACTTGCTTCCAAATATGTGAAAGTATTTCACATTTGGCTTCCTTCCCTTCATTGTTTCATATGGGTCATTCCATGTTTATTTATCAAGGTGCAATTCTGAGTAATGCATGCAGTATTCGCAACTTCTGCCCAAAAATAAGTAGGTAGCTTTGCTCCTTCTAACATTGTTCTGGCAACTTCAATGAGAGTCCTGTTCTTTCTCTCAACTACACCATTTTGTTGAGGTGTTCCAGGTGCTGAAAATTGTTGTATGATTCCTTTGGTTGAGCAAAATTCCTCCATTGCAGAATTTTTAAACTCTGTCCTATAGTCACTCCTAAAGTTCTTTACCTTATGAGGTGATCCATTTTTAATCATAGCAATATGATCAAAAATTATCTCAGCTGTTTCATGCTTTTTATGCAAAAAATACACCTAGGTAAATCTTGTGTAATCATCCACTATTACTAGAGTATATTTCTTCTTTCCAATGGACATAATGTTGACAAGACCGAATAAATCAAGATGCCATAGATGAAGAGGTTGATCAATATAATTTTCAGTTTTACTTTTAAAAGATGTCTTCTTTTGTTTGGCCTTTTGACATGAATCACAGAGTCCATCAGGATGAAATTGAACTTTTGGAAGACCTCTTACTAGATCCTTTTTTCACCAATTCATTTATGTTTCCAAAGTTCAAGTGACACAACTTTTTGTGCCAATTCCAGCTGATGTGTGGGCTAAAAATAAGCCCTAAAAACACAATTAATGTAGCATTAATTAGACCTAGTTTGGTCCAAAAGAGAGACCCATTTATTAAGGCTCGAAATCCTAATTATTTAATAAATTCTTAATTAATTAATTATCTAAATATACAGCTAATTAATTGAAAGGCATAGGTGTACTAACTTGTAACACTTAATTACTATGTAACTCAACTAAGTAAAAGATAAAACAACAGCAAAACAAGAGAAACTGAAGAAGCACATGGAATCAATCAACTAAAGAAATGGTGATGATACTTGGTAACTACAAGTAACTAATTTGGTTAATCAAGGATGCATAAGTGAGAAGAAGTTCAATCTCAGTATTGCTCATGCCCTAACTTATCTAATGGAGAATCAAATTAATGACAAAGAAGTATCAAGAAGACCAAAGTGATTTCATGTGATGAATCTCAATAACTGGATAATGTAAAGGTTAATCAACAAACGAGAACTGACATTCAGAAGCAAGAACCCCTACAAGACTAGTCACTTATGAACCAGACCTTTGCATCAAGTGTCAAGACATTGGAGGCAAGTTCATGTCAGTAATAGAAGATCTCATTTGAATTGAGTGAGGAAAAGAAATTGAAGAAGCTAGGGAAACTTGCTCATAAAGGTTAATCCACAATTGGTCACTAAAGAAAGTCAACATTCGATAAGTGCATATTTGCCAAGGCAAATGTCGATCCACAGCAGATCGAGATGCGGATCGAGATTGAAAATTAAAGATAAACATTGCAAAGGCAAATCTCGATCCACGGCAGATCGAGATCGAGATCGAGATCTTCATAGATCGAGATCGAGATTCTCCCAGATCGAGATCGAGATCTTCATTGATTGAGATCGAGATTCTCCCAGATCGAGATCGAGATTTTCATAGATCGAGATCGAGATGGGTCCAGGCGAAGATCGAGATGCGGGTAGATATGTAACATTTAAGGTTCAAGGGACAAGTGGCTTATTGTGAACGGTTGATCCAGAGTTGTTGGGAAAGTACTTTTTGTTGTCGAAGTCCTGATTGGGCCACGTACACAAAAAGGACAAGATCAAGACTACATGACATTATAAAAGCAGCACTTTGTTTTTATTAGTAGACAGACTTTTATCTCTGTATTTCAACGATATATTAAAAAGAGAGAACATTTACTGTAAAACAATAGTGAGAGAGAGGATCAGTTGAATCTAGCTTTAATTGCTGTATTTATTGTTCAACTGATCATGATGCCTTTATGAATGTTGTAGCAAATCCTTCAATGAATATAATGATATATTCTTGAAATTCTATGTCATAATTTATTACCTGCATATTTATACATTCTCTCATTATTCTAAAAAGTTGTATTCACCCCCCCCCTCTACAACACTTTGGACCTAACAATTGGTATCAGAGCTCCTGTTAAACACATCTAACAGAGATCCTATTGTGTTGTTTGAGTTGGTTCTTGAAAATCCCAGATCTAATTTTTCTTGAAGTTTGTGCCGAATTTTTTTTTGTTTCTTCCTGGAAAAGTCATAGATCTAAAAAGTTCTAAGTAATGGTGTAAGGAATATTTGTACAACATTCCAAAACATTGTACTTTAGAGCTTTGTGGGTTTTCTTGTGGTCAAAAATCTGGTTATAAAAGAATATTTGATTGGTTGACTAGGGAACTTGAATCAACTGTTTGGTTGAACAAAAAGAACAAATTCGAACTACTGTCAACTAGATAGTGGACAGCTTTTTGTTTGGACTTGGAAGACTGGTGGACCCTGCTACTGTTCCTGTGATTAGTACTAACTTGCTTGAATCTTAAGTGCAAAATCCATTGGATATTAAGTGTTGGATATTTAAAGTGAGATAATTAATTTTTCAAGTAAATACAATTTATTGTAATTTGAAAAGTGTATTATCTTAATTTTAAACTTTATTAAAATGGCCGCCGCACACAGATTTAAGATACCTCCGTTTGATGCACAACATTATGACGAATGGACCGGAAGGATGAGAGCTTACCTTGAATCGATAAACAAGGTATACTTGAGAATATTGGAAAACGGTCCATACATACCCATGAAAATTGAGCCAGAGCGAATGGAAGGAGGGATACTAATACCATCCCGGTCTGTTCCTAAAGAGGAAATGGAGTTTTCAGACGCAGATAAAGAATTGGTTGGTATAGATGCGTCGTTACGCAACGTCATAATTGAATCCCTAAACTCAGAGTACTATGTTCAGATAAAGGGATTAAAAACAGCTAAAGCCATGTGGGATAAACTGGCTGTGGTGATGGAGGGGACCGAGGAAGTTAGAGATAATCACAAACGCATTCTGATATCTGAATATGAATCGTTCAGATGCGAACGAGGAGAAAGCGTAGCGGATGTTTACAAACGTTACAGTAAATTGCTTATCGAGCTGAGTATAAGAGATAAAGTCTATCCACTAGCAGATTCAAATATCAAGTTTCTCTTGAATTTGCCTAAACATCTGGAACACAGGATCACTACCATTCGAGAGTCAAGAGACTTGAAAAATACTTCTCTCGAAAAGCTGTATGGTGTTTTGAAGACCTACGAGCTGGAGCAGGAACAAAATGACAGAAGAAGATCCTACAATAGTAGAGAACACAAAGCGGTAAGTGAGTCTGGACTTGTAGCTGAAGAGTCTGCTGTAAAGGCACTTGCAGCTGTCTCATTGAAAACTGCTAATCCTGAAAGGGTGGTATTAGACATTGAAGATCCATCCGAAGAAATTGAGGATGAATACTATACCCTTGAAGAGCTTGACAAATTAGAAAACAAGTCATATGCTTGTATTGCTCGAGAATTTGCTCATATCAGCTTCAGGAAGCAAAGAAGAGGTAAAGGACGATTTGGTAGTTCTTTCAGCCGAAGAGGCAGCAGTAGCAGCAGAGGCAGTAGTGTAAGTGGTCGGGGAAGTTACAGCAGTCGAGGTAGCACATCTAGTAGTGGCTACAGACCTAACCTGGTAGACAAAAACAAGTTCAGATGCTACAACTGCAATGAATTAGGGCACTTCGCAACAGAGTGCAAGAAGCCCAAATACGTTCATCCCAAGGAAACCTATGCTGATCTGAAAAAGAAATATGATGCCTTGGTTAGCAAGCAACAGAAGGGAAGCCGGGCTTATGTTGTGACTGAAGGGAAGGGTTGGGACGAGTCTGATGAAGATGAAGATCAGGAGCTATGCAACTTCTCTTTAATGGCAAAATCTTCAGAACAATCAGAGGTACCAATTCTAACCGTAAATGAAATGTCTATTTCTGAGTACCAAAATGAATTAGCTGCCATGACTAAAGACATGTACAATCTCCAACTAAATCTAATTACTGTTAATGAGGAAAATGCTAAACTCTCCCTTAAGAATAGACTTCTCGAGGCCAGGGTAGAGGAATTAGAATTAGGAGAAAGTAAAGAAAGGCAGTTAATGAATTATGTAGACGTTTTAGAACACAAGCTTAAGATTAGGGAAGACCTTAACGAAGAACTTAAAATTGAATTAGCTGAGCTTAAAATAACATATCAATCTTTTAAAGAAGCCGCTAATAAAGTTTTCGTAGAAAGGGACATGTACATGAAACTGGCAGGCAAGAGTAAAAATGAAAAAGTAAACATAGGACTTGACTACACACAGAAAAAGAAAAATAGGGCTGCTGAGTTATTAGAGCCAGTGTTAGTCAAAGAAAATGTGCCTGAGGTTTTAGGGGATGTTAGAAAACCTATCTTTAAGCAGTTTGAGCCTAGGACAATAGATCCTGTTGCTGTTAAAATTGAACATGAGATTAAAATGGAAAAAGAGTTGGAAGAACAAGTAGTAGGACCTACAACTTCTAAGAGAGCGAGTAAGATTGCTTATGCTAAGAGAGGTGTAGGAACCAAGGAGGCTAAAACGGTGTCATATAAACAATGGGTAGCAGGGTCAGACCAAATGAAAACACCTGTAGAGGTAATTAAAACTGAACCTGTATCTGTATCTACATCTACACGAGCTAGGAAGGCATGCTATATTTGTAATCAAACTGATCATTTGTCTTACTATTGCCCGTTCTATGTAGAGGAAGAAAAATATGTTGGTTGTAATACCATGCCTGTAACTACTGCTTTGCCTAACATGTATGCAAATCATGCCAAATGCAATAATCCTAATTGTATGCCATGTGCTGTAAACATCATGCATGCTTATTTTAATTTAATGAATACTGCTAGTGCATCTGTTGAACATACATCTAGTAGTAGTAAGAAAAAGCATGCGGGGTCAAAGGCTAAGACTTCAAGTCCTCCTAAAGCAAGGAGTGACCAGTCTACTCCCAAACCTGACAAACCAGTCAAGGTTGACAAGGGAAAAGACAAAGTCAAGATGAATGCCCCTGATGGCAACAAGGCAAAGCCTTCTGTATCTGAAAAGAAAAAGGAAATTATTGATGCCGGGCCCAAACATCATTGGGTTCCGAAGAACACCTAACCTTTCTGGATTTGCAGGGCAGTGAACAGGAAAAGAGTAAAGTCATATGGGTGCTGGACAGTGGAGCATCGAGGCATATGACCGGCAATAAGTCCCTGCTAACAGATTTGGTGTTGAGAGCCGGCTCCGTGGTTACTTTTGGAGATAACAGCAAAGGTTACACTCGGGGATATGGCAAGATTGTTTGTGGAAATGTTATCATTGAGGACGTGTCTTTTGTGGAAGGATTGCGACATAATCTCCTCAGCGTTAGTCAGTTCACCGACAGGGGTTTTGACGTCAACTTCGGGAAGCATGATTGTTCGATTCGAAGCAAAAAGGATGGAAGCCTTGCTCTCAAAGGAGTAAGGAAGTCAAATTTGTTCATAGCTGACATGAATTCTGCTGATTAGTCTGAAGTCACGTGTTTCTACAGCAAGGCTTCTGCTGATGAAAGTTGGCTATGGCATAAAAGATTATCTCACCTGAACTTTAAAGCAATGAATAATCTCGTAAGGAGAGAATTGGTGAGAGGGCAGCCGCAGATGGAGTTCACCCCAGATGGACTCTGCGAAGCATGTGAGATGGGAAAATCGAAAAGAGCCTCGCATAAGGATAAGCAAGTAAATAGCATTACCGAACCCCTACAACTACTTCACATGGATTTGTTTGGATCCGTTAATGTTATGTCAATGTCAAGGAAAAGATATGCGCTGGTAATTGTCGATGACTTTTCCAAATACACATGGGTGAAGTTTGTGACATCGAAAGATGAAGTGCCACATGAGATCATTAGACATGTACTGGTAATTGAAAATGTAGCAAGTCTGACTGTGAAGACTATCTGATCTGACAACGGGACAGAATTCAAGAACTCAGTGTTAATGGATTTCTGCATATCTAAAGGGATCAGACGACAGTATTCAGCACCTAGAACACCGCAGCAGAATGGGGTGGTAGAAAGGAAGAACAGGACACTGGTTGAAGCAGCTAGGACAATGCTGTATGAGTCAAAACTTCCTTTATATTTTTGGGCTGAAGCAGTTAGCACGGCGTGTTATACACAGAATAGAACCCTGATTACAAAAGACTATAATGAGACGCCATATTATCTGATGAATAAAAGAAAACCTTCTATCAACTACTTCCACGTGTTTGGTGCAAAATGCTTTGTGTTAAGAGACAATGCACAACTTGGAAAGTTTGATGCCAAAGCAGATGAAGGGGTTTTCATTGGATATTCTCTTGAAGCAATAGCAGCGTACAGGGTGTTTGTACTTAATGATCGCAAGGTGGTTGAAAGCCTTAATGTCACATTCGACGACTCAAAGCTCCCGTCTATACTAAAAGAAGACAGTGAGCCCACTTCCCTAAGATTTGAAAATATGGATATTGATGAAGTGGATACAGTTTCTGAGTCTGTAGTGCAGGGTAGTGATCCAACGATAAATAATGAAATTAATCAAGAGTCTAGTGTTTCGCAAATTCAAAACACTAGGGCTGAGGGATCACCTTCCGTCAGACCTGGTACTAACTCAGGGGGAGTCAGTATGCACTCAGGGGGAGCAGCTCACTCAGGGGGAGCCAGTACTAGCTCAAGGGAAGCTAGTGAAAGTGGTTCTAGACTAAGTCACCTTCACTTACAAGATCAAGCTGAATCATCAAGAACATTTGCTAGGGATCGCACTTGGAACAAGGACCATCCGTTCGAGCTAATTATTGGTGATCCAGAAGCCGGAGTGACTACTAGAGGAAAAGCTAGAGCTGAAATTGCCACTGAGAATGAATGTCTATACTCAGTGTTCCTTTCCCAGATGGAACCTAAAGTGGTGGAAGAAGCTATAGATGACGCTGATTGGGTGAGTGCTATGCAAGAGGAATTCAATCAGTTTGAAAGGCAGAAGGTATGGAAGCTGGTACCCAGACCAAAGAATAGATCTGTTGTTGGAACAAAATGGGTATTCAGAAACAAGCTGGATGAAAACGGACTTGTAACACGAAATAAAGCTCACCTGGTTGCTAAGGGTTATACTCAAAGAGAAGGAATTGATTATGATGAAACATACACACCAGTAGCAAGGCTAGAGGCCGTAAGGATGTTCTTAGCATTCGCAGCACATCATGGTTTTAAAGTCTATCAGATGGATGTCAAGAGTGCATTCTTAAACGGTGAACTGGATGAAGAAGTGTATGTTGATCAACCTCCTGGGTTTGTCGACAGCAAATACTGTGATTATGTTTATCGCCTCTTCAAATCAGTATATGGCCTTAAGCAGTCTCCGCGGAAGTGGTATGAAACTCTGTCAGACTTCTTACTAGAAAGTGGTTTCACCAGAGGAGTAATCGACAAGACGCTTTTCTACAAGAAATGCAAAGATGATCTAATAATGGTGCAAGTATATGTGGATGACATTATCTTTGGGTCTGCAAATGAGAAGCTGTGTGCTAAATTCGCAAAGTTAATGCAATCAAAGTATGAGATGAGCATGATGGGAGAGCTGACGTTCTTTCTCGGTATTCAAGTTAATCAGAAGAAGGACGGGATATTTATCTGCCAGACCAAGTACATTCATGATCTATTAAAGAAGTATGGTCTCGAAGATGTATCACAAGCTAAGACTCCTATGGCAACAACCACGAAGCTTGACGAGGATAAAGCGGGAAAACCTGTAGACATCTCAAGCTATCGAGGTATGATCGGCTCTTTTTTGTATTTAACTGCTAGCAGACCTGACATTATGTTCTCTACATGCTTATGTGCAAGGTTCCAAGTGGATCCTAGAGAGTCACATCTCATAGCCGTAAAACGTATTTTTAGGTATCTCAAGGGAACATCAAATCTTGGGATTTGGTACCCAAGAGATACATGGTTTAATCTTGTTGGCTATTCGGATTCAGATTACGCAGGTTGTAGAATAGATAGGAAGAGCACTTCAGGAAGCTGTCAGTTTCTTGGAAGAAGGTTGGTGTCTTGGCAAAGCAAGAAACAACACACAATATCTACCTCGACAGCTGAAGCAGAATATATTGCTGCTGGAAGCTGTGTGGCTCAGATACTGTGGATGAAGAACCAACTCAAGGACTACAGTGTGGAAGTATCTAAGATTCCTATCATGTGTGACAACACAAGTGCTATTGCAATGACCAACAATCTTGTGGATCACTCAAGGACTAAGCATATTGATATAAGGTATCATTTTATTAGAGAGCATGTAGAAAATGGAACTGTAGCGTTGCATTTTGTGTCTACTGAACATCAAATAGCAGATATATTCACTAAACCTCTAGACGAATCAACATTTTCTAGATTGGTTGGTGAATTGGGGATGCTTAACACCTGTTAGTTTTGCTACCTATCTGTTATAATTCAGTTTGTGTACATATTATTGTTGTTCATGAATATTCATAATTAATAATGTGTACTTAACTTCAAAAATGTATGTATTGCATGTCATAAGGGGAAGTTAGAAAGTTTCATGAAATTAATCTTGTGCTGATCTGTGTATCTAAATGATTAATGTCTAATAATGTGATAGGATTTAATGCTAGACTTAATTTTGTAATGCATGATTTATTTGCTAAATTCCCTGTCGTTTCAAAATTGTAAGTTTCTAAAATGGTGTGAAAATTTGTGGTGAAATCTTGTGAATTTTACATATAAATGTTTAATTCACATAATTTCATTAAAATTTTCTAAGGTAAATCTCGATCTGTTTCTGGATCGAGATCGAGAACGACTTGCGAAAATTGCTTAAAAAACTGTCAAGGTACATCTCGATCTATCCACATCGAGATCGACATCGAGATGTAGATCGAGATGCGGATCGAGATCGACATCGAGATGTAGATCGAGATGCGGATCGAGATCGACATCAAGATCGACATCTAGATGAGGATCGAGATGCGGATCTCGAGATCGAGATGTAACTCGTCTTTTCAGTTTCTTTTCAAGCGTGCCTATATATATATATATATTATAGCATTAAAAAGACTGTTCATTATTTCCATTACCTTTCTATCTCTTTCAAAAAGCTTAAGATCTTCATATAAACACGCGTATACATACATTCACAGAGTTCCCTTCCCTGCCATTACATCAAGTTTTCTTGTGATTTTCTTAAACAAAAATCTCTGACTGTTACGTGAAAGCATTAATCACTAAAACGAAACTCTGTTAAAATTTTGTCTAAAACTGTTGAACTTCTTGCGTTGTTTTTTAACGTCATTTGTGTTCTTGCAAACTAGTTCTTTAGTTTCTTTTCATTCGAGTGAGTTTATCTTTTTAGTCTCGTGCTTTCTTGTTCTTCAATTCTTTTGTGTTCTTGAGCGAAATAGTTGTGGGTACTATTGTTTAATCCTTAAAGTGCAACTGAACCGCCACGTTTTGTGTTTTTCCGAAAAATAAGTTTTTTTTTAACATAAACGGCTGTTCACTTTAACTTTCGAAAACTCAACCGTCAATCATTAGTGGGGAATTAAGTGGTCATTAGTGGGCAGTTAATTTGTTTTAAATTGTGTCACTAATTACGTGTGGTAATTTAGTGGGGGTAATGTACGTTTTTTTTGTTGTTTAAATTTAGAACTTGTTCTCTAAAATTCATTGCAAAATCTTTTCGAACATCTCTTTTCTCAAAAACAAATTTAAAATGGCCAACCCAAATTTCACAATTCCCAAGACCAACTTTGTTAATCTCTCTGCTGATCGAGCAACTGGTAGATTTATTCACTACCAGTTCTGGATTGAATCCCTCAACAACACATCAATCATAAGTCATGCTTTAACCGCCTCTCCCATCCTGAATGTCGAAGCCCTTCAAGCTGCTTACTCAACACTAGAGATTCAAGGTGGAAAAGCAAATCCAACAGGCCTATCCTTTACTATTGGTGGTGCCAAATATGAAGTCAGTCTGCGGAAGTTCAATGAGTTACTCGGGCTTCCTACAGAAGATTATGCTCCGGAACCCACTATGGAGGATATGTTACAATTATTCACGGAGATAGGTTGTCGCCCTCCCACGGGTCCTATCAAGGTAACAAAGGTTAACACCGGTACGCTACCAGCTGAGTGGGATTATGTAGTTCAAGCAATTCAACGCTGCATGTTCCCAAAGGACAAAGACTATAGGCCAATGAACAACAGCTGCCGGGTAATACTGTATGGAGTGGCAAACAACAGGAAGGTGAATGTGGGCAAACATCTGTTGATTCAGTTGCTTGAGAGGTGGGCACTGGAAAAGAATGCATCTAGGAATCCGGAATATGGTCTAGTCAAATGCTGGATGCCAAGATTTCTTCAGATGGTTCTGGATGACGTCCTTTCAGAGGAACACAGAAGAGTATTTCAAGGCTCTGAAAGGATGACATGTTTTGATATGACTCTAAAGAGTATCTCCACCATGGAAACCCAGCAAAAGTCAAGACTTTTTGAGTTGCGCCTGACTCCGTACTTCCAGGATCTGCAAGATGAGTATGCTAGGAGGCATGCTTCTCAGTTTACTGCAGTAGAAGCTGAGAGTAGCGGTAACGAAGCTGAAGGTGGAGATCAAGTGCCTAGAAATTTGGAAGAAGCAGGTATGGATGCTGACATGGCCGAGGCAAATGTTGCAGAAGCTGGAGCTGACAAGGATGACGATCTTCTAAGTCAGGTACCTATTCTTGCTGATCTTGATCAATCATCAATTCAACCTATTTTCTATAGCCGTGGGCCTGAAGCAAAAGGTGGATTCAAACTCAGTGGCAACTGCACAACCTGTTAAGGCTAGTTCACCTCTCACAGCCACCACACCTCACGCTGGTGGCTCTCCTCTCCAAAACATTTCAACACATTCGCACTCGCCTAGGCATGTTGGTGAGAGTCAAGGAGGGGGTCCAGCTCAACAGCCAATCGGAGCTGGCCCTACCTCCCCTGAGTTGTCCGCTCAGGGCTCTTTGAGCAATTTCTCGGAAGGGGAATGGCAAACTGAGACTAGCACTTCTGATGCTAGGATCTCAGGAAGTTTTAATGCGGAAGAGTCTGTCGAATCCAGTACGGATGATGCTTCCTCATCTAAATCAGAAAACAAGTTGCTCGCAGAGCAACGACATCTGGTGACTGGTGGGTCTACGCCTCCAGAACAGCCCAGCGAACCAGAAAAGGTTCTTGGTGGACAAGGGGATGACATGGTCATAACGCCATCTCCTATCGTAGACACAGCGCTTAAAGGCTCAGTCTCACTGACCGATATCGCCGACCAACTCACCGCTAGTCCCCAGCGATTAGTGGATGAGGCTCTAGTACTGTTAGGCTCTAAACACGAGGGAGAGACAGGGAGAGTAGATCCCTTCTTTTTAGGGATCTTGAGTGAAACAGAACCCGGCGAGAGTAAATAGTTTAACCCAAGCCAAACACCGTCCCCCAAATTGCAGGATCTAGTGAAGAAAGTGGATGCTTTGGAGGCTGGAGTTGCTGGTGTTACTGCTGCTGTCTCTTCTCACTCTGGAAGATTGGAGGTTGGAGCTCAGTTCATGGAGAAAGAGTAAATGAAAGAAGTGCTACAAGGGATAGTTGAAAAAGAACTAATGGCAAAGGAGAAGAGAGCGGCTCAAAAAACTCAGCATGAGTATGAAATGAAAAAGATCAAAGATCCTAAGGTCCAGGCTGACATAAGGAGGGAAGGTCCCGAGTGGGACAAGGCTAGAGAAGCCTTAGCTGGACCAAGAACCTATGCTCATGACTCAGAAAGATTGAGCTTTCTTCTTCATAAGCTAGAAAATCTAAACCCTGGGCTGTTGAATTATCTAAATTGTATAAGACAGGGATGCACCTCCGTACAAGTCATATTCAAGGAGAAGGCATGGAATCTGATGATCACTTGGACACCCATAACAAAAATCGGGCCGTGTATGGTCGATGAAGCTTTCTTCCATGCAAGGGGTGCAAGTGAACTGGTAGAATTCGCTCACAAGGTAGACACCTCTGTCAAGACTGGAGTGCTGTTTAAGGATAAATTGTTGAAGATGGCTGAAGACAGAGGGGTTGACATTATTCTAAATCCCTACCAGATCAGATATGTCCATGACAAGGTCTTGAGGATCGTAAATCTGCATGACTCGAAACTAACTCCGAGCGGAAATGTGCTGAAGGCAGTTGCAAAGCTAGTCCTCTCTAAGGGTTTTCTAACAAAGGAAAAGAAACTGGTGGCTAAGGACTTGGAGAAGCTGATAAGAAGGCAAGACGCTAGATACAAGTTGCCTGAAGCTACACTACCAGTGGTTAAGAAGGAACCTGAAGACTATGCATTCGAGCAGCAAGACGAGGCAATAAGGGAGCATGTGCAGAGATACGGAGATCCAAGAATAGATATTCCAGAAGAAGGGGAAATAAGGGAGGAAGCTAATGCAGGGGAAATAAGGGACCGTGCTCTTAAAGTACTTAGAGAAAATCTCTAGAAGAGCATGAAGCCATTTAATCGAGCCAACAGGTGTCCAATTTTGGCACTTGAAGTATCAGTAATAGACATGAAGTTAATTAATCAAGCCAAGCATTATGCAAGTTGACATGATCTTTTATGAATGTTATTTTATCTTTTTCAGTCCCTGGTTAGTTGAGTTATCCTCATTGTGAATTTGGTTGTCATTGTTAGACAATCAAATAGGGGGAGATTGAAAGGCATAGGTGTACTAACTTGTAACACTTAATTACTATGTAACTCAACTAAGTAAAAGATAAAACAACAGCAAAACAAGAGAAACTGAAGAAGCACATGGAATCAATCAACTGAAGAAATGGTGATGATACTTGGTAACTACAAGTAACTAATTTGGTTAATCAAGGATGCATAAGTGAGAAGAAGTTCAATCTCAGTATTGCTCATGCCCTAACTTATCTAATGGAGAATCAAATTAATGACAAAGAAGTATCAAGAAGACCAAAGTGTTTTAATGTGATGAATATCAACAACTGGATAATGTAAAGGTTAATCAACAAATGAGAACTGACATTCAGAAGCAAGAACCCCTACAAGACTAGTCACTTATGAACCAGACTGTTAGGTCCAAATGTGTTGTAGAGGGGGGGGGGGGTGAATACAACATTTCAAATTAATGAAGCAATAAATACTATGTAATAAATGAACACAAAGATTCAAGGAATATATATCTTATATATAACTTGAAAGGGTTGCTACAACATTCATTACAATAGTACAACAGAAGTAAAGAGGGTAGTAAATGATACTAAGCTCTGTGAATATACTTTCTCTCTATTACAAGTGTTTCTCTCTAATATTGCTCTCTTGATAAGTTACACAAGTACTTCTATTTATACTACCTTGTAATCTATGACTTGTAGTCTTCAAAAGATAAGATATATGTGGCCCACTGTTGTCCACGAGAATCTTATCTTGTCTTGAAAGCTTGGAAATCTGCCACCAGGATGATGCCATGTGTCATGTTGAAACTGTCCTCTATGTAGAATTTCTACATAGGAAATTCTACTTGAATCTATCTCGAACTTTAAGTAGAATTTCTACATAGGAAATTCGAGATAGCTTCCTGAGTTGAGTACTTAGAAAATATTTTCATCTCCAGAATTTCTACATAGGAAATTCGACTTAGGAATTTCTACATAGGAAATTCGAGATAGCTTCCTGAGTTGAGTACTTAGATAGCTTCCTGAGTTGAGTACTTAGAAAATATTTTCACCTCCAGAATTTCTACTTGGCTCTAAGTAGAAACTTATCTAGAATTTCTAGATAGGAATTTCTACATAGGTTCCCTTGTAAGTACTTAGAGAAATTCTGGGCTTCAACTTGAAACTTCAATGCAACATCTTGAACTTGTGATTTCTTCATGTCTTCTATTTTCTTCAACAAGCTCTTGAACATGGATCTCTGCTACTGACAAAAACTTGCTATCAATGTCCTGACACTTGATGCAATGATCTGGTTCATAAGTGACTAGTCTTGATAGGGTTCTTGCTTCTGAATAGATTACCATGTTCAATTAGAGATGTGTCTTTCCAACAATTGCTTTCCTTCTTCTTCACTTGAAATCAATTAGTCTTATTGATACTGATAGTTATGATCTTGATTCATTGAGTTACAAATCACTGGGGCATGAACAACTTTGACTTGAACTTCTTCCAATGATTTCTTCTTTGTTAGATCATATTTAACATGTTGAATTGTATCAATTACTTTGTCTTCATTTGTATTGATTTCTTTGTGACTTCTCGTTCTTGATTGTCTTCGGGTTAAGTATCTTTTCTTTAGTTGAGTTACATAAGTTATAGTGTTACAAGTTTAGACACTCTGCCTTTCAATCTCCCCCTATTTGATTGTCTAACAATGACATTCAAATTAAAGAAGGATAACTCAACTAAATAATGAGACGAGAAAAGATAAGTAACATTAATGTCTTGTACATTTTAAAATTGAATGAAAATCTTGAAAACAATACAAAGAACTTTTTAAAGTAAACATAAGCTAGAAAGAGAATTCGAACCTCGAATTAAAGACCATTGACATGATCTCTATCACCTGGATTATTTCATACCTTTCAGTCCAACTCATATCACCTTATTGGATCCACTCTGATTCACGGTTACAGTATGGTGAATTAGCCTATCTCGCATACCGTGGTCAGGTAAATTTTCCTCAAGTGAGTTAGAGCAACCAAAAGATATGAAGTTTTTCCAACTTCAAGTTCACATCCCTTTGAACTTTAACTCTAATTCCGTTTCCCCTTCCTAACTTCCTTAACAGCACTGCGCTTATCTTCTCCTTGTTTTCTGCGCCTTTCTTTCCTTTGCTGTTCTCTTTTGTATACTGGATCGTGTAGTTGTGCCCATCTCGCATTCAGCAAGCTCACTGCTTCCATTTCCAGAGGATTCTTGTGTTCTGGATATGGATGTCTGAAAAGCCTTCTTAGTTTATCAACTTCCTGGGTAGTTCTGATCTTTGGAATGTCCTCAAAGTTTTTCATGATGAGCTGTGGCTTCCAATGAGCTTTATCAGCTTTGAACTGACAGTAGATCATTTTAGGGTAGCCCTTGACACGGTTGGTATTGAACCTACTAGCCGCATCTGACTCCATTCTCCTTTTCTCTTTTACTACCTCAGATAAGTACTTTAATAGTCTCTGCTTTTCATCTGCAAACATATCCTCTACATCTCCCAATTTGAATTCATCTCTGACTTTGTCTAGAAATGCAGCATCTTGAGTCTGCAGCAGCCATTTCCTACTCATATGCAAGAAGGTTTGATTCTGGTTTGCATCAATGAACACCAAGGCATCAGCTGTATCATCTGTGTAAGAATGAATCCAGTATACACTTTCTCTTCCTGGAACACCAACTGCCTCCCTTATCTCTCCTTGTTCCAGGGGTCCTGAAGGAAGAGTCAAAGCTTCATCTACGCTTTTCACAGCTTGTAGAATATCCCATTTTCTTTGCATTAGCTCTGGCTCAATCTTCACGTTATCCAGAGGATTTGGAGCAACGACATCGCACTTCCATATTTCACTGCTCTTCTGAAAGATTATCTTCTCAATGAACTCCACTGATTTTTCTTTAATATCCGAGGTGAATCCCTTACCCATCATTTGTCTGCAAACAGCTTTAAGGGATTCCACCGATAAAGCCATCAAGTCATTTTCTTCCAAACTAACCCTCTTCATCTTTCCATCAACAACCATTCTGACAACGTCTGGATTGGCTGAGAATTCTGGTCCCTTGTCCTCTGCTAACTGCATTAACTGATCTCTATACAGAATGCTTAGCTCCTCAGCTTGAGAATATTGAATTTTAGTTGCTAGCAAGAACAATTCTGACGCAGATCTTCTCGACATAAACTTATCATCGACATACATAAAAGACATCGGGGCTCCATCAATTAAAGACAAGATGACTTGCCATTCATTATCCACCGTTTTGTATCCAACACGGACTTTAGAAATCATTCTCTTCAAAGCATTTATATAGTCCATCGTCATCGGATTCTTCATGTTCAAGTTGAAGAACAAGTCATCTGCCTCCTTATTATGAACTCCATGTGCACACGACCCCATCAGTATCTTTCGTGCATCGTCCCATTTCTGTCCAATCCTCCTTTTGTCCAGATCAACTTGAGGATCAGCTAGTCTGGAAAGCTCATGATCATACTGCTTTTCCTTGAGCTCCACTTGCTTCTCAAGAAAAACAGCTTTATCCTGCATCATCTTCATTTTGAAAAATTGAGCTTGTTCCAGAGCTAACTGCTGAGCTTTCAGGGTCTCCTCATCAACAGGAATCTCTTCAGCAGACGCCCCAGCATCTCCACCTTGTTCCTCCAAAGATCTCTTAATTGCATGTGCTAGAGGTATGTCTTCCATATCAGAATCTGAATCAACTTGCACGTGTTCCTGTCGATCACCAAAGTCAGTGAATGGCTCTTCTTGTTCAACCATCACTGCTTTACCCTTTCGCTTCCTCTGAGCCTCCTCATCAGTCACCATTGGATCAATCTCTTCTTCAGCACGGGGTGACTGTTGTGTCGTCTCATTACCTCCTTTCTCCCCCTTAGGTGAGTTATCCTGAACATCACCTGGTACACCAGAGCCACCAGCATGTGAACCAAAACCAGAAGGTCCACCAGCACCACCTGCACCACCTGTACCATCATCATCAGCCGGGGGAGGTTGTGTGAATTGTTCTTCAAAGCACTCCGGGGGAACCAAATGCCGAACTGCATACATCATTCGACTGACCTCCGTTGCCAGTGTATGCAGAACGCTTTCAATAATCCCCATTCTGTCATACAGAGTGCTACCCAAGAGACCACCAGCATGGCCCAGGTCATTGACTTTGTTTGTCATATCTTTTAAAGCTTCGGCTTGACCTGCCATTCGTGCTGCGTAGTCATCAAGAGCTCTCTTGTGATCGCCGACATTAACCCCTAACTGCCCCATAGATTGCCCAAACTGCTCCATCTGATTTTCTACAGTTGACATACGTGTTGCAAGAGTTTCAAGAACCAGGGACGGTGTTTGGCTTAGGTTTTCTCGCTCTAAGAATCGTTCTGTTTGTGTTTGACGCTCAGTTTCGGGCCTTAAAAATGAAGGTCCCTCACTCCCTAAACGCTCACACTCACTCCCTGTCTCACGCTCGTGTATGTCTTCAATAATAGCACTCAGATTCAAAGCAGTACCTGCAGAAACTGGATAAGAAAAATGAGGAACAGTTATGGGATCAATGTTTCCTGTTTTGTCCTGAGGTGGAATCTCAGGCTGAGAGGCTGCAGAGTGTTCAAGTACAACAGTAGAACCGATCCTCTCTGCAACATCAGGACGTACCGGTGAAGGTACTTTCGAAGCTCGTAAAACTTCCGGCCTAACTGAAGGAACAGGCTCTTCAGAAGACACTGAATCCTCAGCAACCATCCTAGGTGTTGACTGTGCAAGGGGAGAACCACTCTCGTGAGGTGGAGTGGTTGTGATAGACACGCTAGGGATGGACTGGGCTTTTGAAGTAGCAGCTTGTGAAAATTTGGCTCGCTTCCTTAAAACTGGCTGCACTTCAGGGTCACTCTCATCAGTACTCTCACCTAATTCTAAAGGTGTCGGCCTTTTAACTCCCGTTAACAGGGGTGATAGTGAAGAAGTTAGAGAAGCAGACGTAGAAATATGGCTATCACCCTGGGATAGATCCTGCGGGTTAGCAGAATCTTGGGCCACGAAATCAGAATCAGAGGAGGAAGGAGTGTTAGGTTCGAAGAATGTACCTCCTTCATTACCTTGGCCAACAGAGGAATCAGAATCAGCATGTGGTGTCCTAGGAGACGGTTGCTGTTCCTTTTGCCTGGCTGTGAAGTGACTGAGAGATTGACCCTCATCTTGTTCGTCATCAATATGCTCATCAGGAATCCCTTGAAATGCTTCATTATGGGCAGATGGATTCTGAGCATGTGATGAGATTTGTGAAGTCCCCGCGAGAGTAGTTACACCTGCATCATAAGAGAGCCACACCTGAATGTTCTCAGGAATAGACATAGGTTTACCCTGATGTTTATCCTGGTTAGCAATAGTTGTTAGAGACTTAGTGCCCATGCCTAGAGGTGCAGAGGTGGGACTTCGAACAAATGCCTGCCTAATTGATAAAGCATTAGAAGGCACGAGATGATTGATTAGCATTTGTAAGAAACGAGGATACCAGCAGACAATATCATTGTGTGAAATGTCTCTGGTTTCAGGTGATCCCATTGTAGCCACTAATTCTGAAAGAACAAGCCTGCCATAATTAATGTTTAGTTCCTGGGCTAGGGAAACACCAAAAATTTGCATGGGAATGGAAATTTGATGAAAATCTCTTTCTCGTGCCCGAAAACATCTAGTAATGGCCTCGAAAAAGTAATTCCATTCCACATGAAAAAATTGTTTTTGAATATTTGAAGTGGATAGTCGTCCAGGGGGAGGATAACATCCAATTGCTTAAAAAAAATTCTGGCGCTCAGCCGCTGTAGGTTCAGGGTCATAAGAATCCTTGACTGGAAAACCAAGAACTGTATTAAAAATAGTCTCTGTAACCTCAAAATTTTGACCCTCCAAGGTAAAAGTAAAACCGTAGGGGGTCGATTTACTCCCAAAAGGTACTGCACTAGTCCATAACTGCTGCAAAGCATCATGGACCAGTGTAGGTTTTGCAGTAAAAGCAGTACTAGCTTTGGAGTACAAATTAAGATATCGTACCCAAAACTTGAAACGCGGGAGTTGATCACCAATTTCAGTCGGAATATTATAATAATTATGTTTTGCAAGAGAAAATTGGTGAGTCATTTTGTTTTTGTTTATATTAAAAAAAAATCGTGTTAATCCCTTTTAATTTAGAAAACAACTAAGATGTTGTACTGAAAATTAAACTACGGAATTAAACAAGAATCAGTAACAAGCTACTGTGAAAACAAAATCTGCAGTAAAAAATATGTATGTGAGAGATGTGTGCAGTTCGTGTGTATGTATGTATCTGAGAAGAGGAACAGGCACGATGTAAAACGCACAACCACGCACAATATAAACGTATGTAACTGATGCAGACAGTAAAATCAAGGAAAAACTGGGCAGTAGTTCGTTATGTGTAAGAGATTTAACAACTAATATGAACAGTCGTGGGTGGAGGGAGGGCTGCTGTAAAAATTAGGTTTTAAAACAATTGGGTAAAAGTGAAAGTAAAAACGGGTTAGAGATGTATATATAGGCAGTAGAGTGAAATGACAAAAATATCCCTGTGAAAATAAAAAAACTTAAGTACACACACTGGGAAATCTAAGTCGAACTCTAAGTCGAACTTCTATGTCGAACTCTATCTCGAACATCAAGTCGAAATTCGAGATAAGTTTCGACATAAAGGCTAATTCGAATTAAATTCACTTGAACAATTTTAAACAGCATGAAACCTCTGAAGGAAAACCCATCTCGAACTTCAAGTCGAAATTCGAGATAAGTTTCGAGATAGACCCTAAGTCGAACTTCAAGTCGAATTTCGAGATGAATTTCGAGATAGACCCCAAGTCGAACTTCAAGTCGAATTTCGAGATGAATTTCGAGATAGACCCTAAGTCAAACTTCAAGTCGAATTTCGAGATGAATTTCGAGATAGACCCTAAGTCGAACTTCAAGTCGAATTTCGAGATGAATTTCGAGATAGATCCTAAGTCGAACTTCAAGTCGAATTTCGAGATGAATTTCGAGATAGATCCTAAGTCGAACTTCAAGTCGAATTTCGAGATGAATTTCGAGATATATCCTAAGTCGAACTTCAAGTCGAATTTCGAGATAAGGTTCGAGATAGACACTAAGTCGAAAAATTTACCAGACTTAGAATTTTCAAAACTTTACTCCTGGAAGCTCAAAGTCGAAATTCAAGCCGAATTTCGAGATGAGTTTCGAGATAGACCCTATCTCGAAATTTTGAAGGTACTTGGTAAAATTTGGCAATTTTTCAAGGAATACAAAAATTAAATTTTGCCAAGTTAAAATAAATACCAATTCAAGGATTTTTATTTAAAATCATTAAGAGAACCATTCCTTGACAATTCTAAACCTTCTCATGACATTAAAAATACATGATAAACATAGAAAAATTCATCTAAAATCAAGGCAAATTTAGAGATTCATGAATTTAACTCCCCCTATGTTCATGCAATTAAATGAGCATAAATTCAAAGTTTTTATCAAAAATTTCAATCAAAGCACAGTGAATTTATGGAAAATACCACAACATACAACATATAATAATCATTAATAAGGCATTTTAAAGTCTAAGTACATAATGATTAAATAGCATGCAGAAGTGATATTTTGAGCAATTTTAAAGATTATTTACACATGTTTTCAACTAGGCAATTAACAAGAAAAACAAACATATGTAAATGATCAAAAACTTGGATTTTACAGATAGGAGGATTTACTAACTTGTGTTAAGCATCCCTAATTCACCAACCAACCTATTGAATGTTAATTCATCAAGAGGTTTGGTGAATATATCTGCAATTTGTTGCATTGTGGGTACAAAATGTAACTCCACAGTCCCCTCCTCGACATGTTCTCTGATGAAGTGATACCGGATATCTATGTGCTTGGTTCTTGAGTGATCTACAGGATTGTTGGTCATGGCAATGGCACTAGTATTGTCACACATGATTGGAATCTTTGTATGTTTCATGCCATAATCTTTCAATTGGTTCCTCATCCACAGTATTTGAGCTACACAGCTTCCAGCAGCAATGTACTCAGCTTCAGCAGTAGAAGTAGATACTGTATGTTGCTTTTTACTTTGTCAGGACACCAATCTTCTGCCTATGAATTGACAAGCACCAGATGTGCTTTTCCTATCGATCCTGCAACCTGCATAGTCTGAATCCGAATAGCCTATTAGATTAAAACCTGTATCTCTTGGGTACCAAATCCCTAGATTTGGTGTTCCCTTGAGATACTTAAAGATTCGTTTGACAGCTATGAGATGTGACTCTCTAGGATCCACTTGGAACCTTGCACACAAACAAGTTGCGAACATGATATCGGGTCTACTTGCAGTTAAATAGAGAAGTGAGCCAATCATACCTTGATAGCTTGTGATGTCAACTGGTTTTCCTGATTTGTCTTCATCAAGCTTCGTGGCTGTTGGCATGGGAGTTTTAGCTGCTGATGCATCTTCAAGATTGTACTTCTTGAGTAAATCTTTGATGTACTTGGATTGACAGATAAAGATTCCTTCTTTTCTTTGACTGATCTGTAATCCAAGGAAGAAAGACAGCTCCCCCATCATGCTCATCTCATACTTATCCTGCATTAACTTGGCAAATTTCTCGCACAAGCGCTCATTAGATGACCCAAAAATAATATCGTCCACATACACTTGAACAAGTATCAAATCACCCTTTACATTTTTGTAGAACAATGTTTTATCAATTACTCCCCTAATAAAACCATTTTCAATTAAGAACAAGGATAGGGTTTCATACCATCGTCTTGGGGATTGCTTGAGGCCATAGACAGCTTTGAAGAGAAGAAACACAAAATCTTCAAGTTCTGGATCAATGAAGCCAGGTGGCTGTTCCAGATACACTTCTTCTTCTAGCTCTCCATTCAGGAAGGCACTTTTCACATCCATCTGAAAAACCTTGAAGTTCTTGTGTGCTGAAAAGGCCAAGAACATCCTAACTGCCTCAAGTCTTGCAACTGGAGCGTAGGTTTCATCATAATCAATTCCCTCTCGTTGAGAGTAACCTTTTTCTACCAAACGAGCCTTGTTTCGTGTTACAAGTCCGTTTTCGTCCAGTTTATTTCTGTATACCCACTTAGTTCCAATTACTGATCTGTTCTTTGGTCGGGGTACCAGCTTCCAAACTTTCTGTCTTTCAAACTGGTTGAGCTCATCTTGCATTGCAATCACCCAATCAGCATCACCAAGAGCTTCTTCTATTTCTTTAGGTTCCAGTTTGGACAAGAACCCAGAGTACAAGCAGATATTAGCCATGTCAGCTCTTGTAGTTCTTCTAGTAGTCACACCAGCATCTGGATCACCAATGATTAATTCAAATGGATGATCTCTACTCCATACCCGTTCTCTTGGTAGTTGACTTGATGATTCAGCTTGATTTCCTGAATTGTTGTGCTGACTACTTATGTTATTTCCACTAACTCCCCCTGAGTTAGTGCCAGCTCCTACAGAACTAGTGTCATTACTCCTCGACTCTTGAACACTTGTCCTTGAGCTGTTATTTACTCCCCCTGAGTTATTGCCGGAATGTGCGGAAGAAGTATCTTCTGATCTTGTAGAATTCGATTGTCTACTAGATTCAGGTATTTCTTCACGAACACTTGGTATATTTGATGTAACAACTAACTCAGGTTCATCATCAATTTCATCCAAGTCCAGATTTTGAAATTTTAGGGACTCAGGTTCACTATTATCTTTAGAAATTGATGGGAGTTTGGTATCGTCGAATCTGACATTGTAGCTTTCAATAACTTTCCGTTCATTCACTAAGAATACCCGATAGGCTGCCACCGTATTTGTAGAATAACCAATAAATATTCCTTCACGTGCCTTTGCTTCAAACTTGCCTAGATTTTCATCATCTATAAGTACATAGCATTTAGCTCCAAAGACATGAAAGTATTTGATTGTTGGTCTTCTGTTATTCATTAGTTCACATGGTGTCTTTTCTTTATCTTTTATGATCAAGGTTCTATTCTGAGTGTAACACACTGTACTCACTGCCTCGGCCCAAAAGTATAGAGGAAGTTTCGATTCATACAACAAAGTTCTTGCTGCTTCAACCAATGTTCTGTTCTTCCTTTCAACTACTCCATTCTGTTGTGGAGTTCTCGGGGCTGAGTACTGATGACGTATTCCTTTAGAAACACAGAAGTCATTCAATATTGCATTTTTAAATTCTGTGCCGTTGTCTGATCTTATCGTCTTCACAGTGAGTGTTGATACATTCTCAATCTCAGTGATGTGATCAATGATTTGAAAAGGCACTTCGTCTTTTGTCATTTCGAACAATACCCATGTATACTTGGAGAAGTCATCCACGATTACCAAAGCATATCTTTTCCTAGACAATGATAGGACATTCACTGGGCCAAATAAATCCATATGAAGGAGTTGCAGAGGCTCAGTGACACTAGAAATTTCTTTACTCTTATGCAATGCTCGCTTTGACTTTCCCATTTCACAGGCTTCACAGAGTCCTTTAGGAGCAAACTCCATTTGAGGTAGATCTTTCACCAGTTCTCGCCTTGCGAGAGCATTCATCGTTTTGAAGTTCAAGTGAGACAGCTTCTTATGCCATAGCCAGCTTTCATCATCTGACGCTTTGCTATAGAAACAGGTCACTTCATTCTGGTTTGCCGAATCCATATCAGCAACAAAAAGATCTGCCTTTCGAACTCCTCTCAAAGCCAACGAACCTTCCTTAATGTGAGTGATTGATACACCTTTCTTGTTGAAGACGATTTCATATCCTTTGTCACAAAATTGACTAAT
Source organism: Oenanthe sinensis (assembly GCA_028671895.1). Classification (NCBI taxonomy): domain Eukaryota; kingdom Viridiplantae; phylum Streptophyta; class Magnoliopsida; order Apiales; family Apiaceae; genus Oenanthe; species Oenanthe sinensis. The sequence goes on along the minus strand of CM053805.1, from coordinate 25,671,345 downwards.
ACTCAACAAATTGTGTTTTAGTCCCTCAACATAGGAAACATCTTCAATGATGACATTACCAGATTTCAGTTTGCCATATCCCTTTGTCACACCAATGCTGTCATCTCCAAAGGTAACATAAGGGCCAGCCTTCATAACCAACTCTGTAAGCAGGGACTTGTTTCCTGTCATATGCCTCGATGCTCCACTGTCTAGCACCCATATAACTTTATTCCTTTTTCGCTTAATACCCTGCAATGACAGATTGATTAGGCGTTCTTCGGAACCCATGTTTGATTGGGCCCGGCTTTTCTATAAGATCGAGAATTATCAGTTTTAACAACAGTAGATGCACCTATTTTAACATTACTCGAGCTTTCGACTTTGTCTTTTCCTCTTTCAGACTTGACAATTTTGTTAGTCTTAGGAGAAGGTTTGTCACTCCTAACTTTAGGAGGACTGGTAGTCTTAGCTCTAACATGCTTCTTTTTGACATTAGAACTAGCATTAGAATTTTGACATGATTGGCTAGTTGCATTCATCAAGTTTACAAATGTTTGCATGACGTTAAAAGTGCATGGCATACAATTAGGTTGACCACATTGTGCATGGTTCATATGCATGTTATTCATTGTGTGTGGTACAGGCATGGCATGAGTAACAGGAATATTCATGTTAGATTTGCATGCGTAAGAAAGATGTTCAGTAGATTTACAATGATAGCACTCTTTCTTAACACGTTCAGCCTTAACCTCTTTTATGCCTTTTTCCTTTTTCTGTTGTTTAACAGCCTTAGCTCCTAATCCTTGTCTAGATTCTTCTCTAGTGGATTTGATTTTAACTGATTTAATAGGAGTTACAGGTTGTTCTTTCTTTCGATCTTCCATCTCTATCTCATATCTAACTAATAATTCAGTCTCTTCTTCTACTTGAGGAACGAAGTGTTTAAAGATGGGTTTGACAGCTGATTTAAGAAAAGTAGGTATTTCAGTCTTGGTCTTACTGGAACTAATGTCTACAGGTCTTTTCCCTTCTTTCTTAGATAAGTTAGAATAATCAAGACCTACACCAACTCCAGTTATCTTCTTAAATGTATCACTGTCAACATTCACCTTACTAGCAGCTAGTTTATAAGCTTCGCATTTTGTTTCTAACTCAGCTAGTTTATTCCTAAGACATGCTTCTATTTCATCTTTAAGGCTAAGCTTGTGTTCCAAAGATTTAATAGAGTCTCTTAGGGAAGTATCTACAGTGCAAACAGCCTCTAACTCTTCCACTTTTGCCTCAAGCATTCTGCATTTGGCAACAAGTGTTTTCTGTTCCTTTTGAGAAGTGTTTAGGCTTTTGCACAACATATAGATCTCTTCGCTAAGAGCCCCGTTCTGCACCCTATAATCATCAATAGACATTTCTTCCTTAAGGGTTAGAACTGGTACCTCTGGTTCTTCTGATGTCTCAGCCATGAGGGCAAAGTTTGCATGAATAACTTCTTCCTCATCTGAATCATCCCAAGCTCTTCCTTCTGTAACAACTAAAGCTCTCTTTCCATGTCTTTCCTTTACCAGGGCTTCATACTTGCTTTTGAGGGCTTCATAAGTTTCTTTTGGATAAGTCTGTTTTGGCTTCTTGCAGTCGGTAGCAAAGTGTCCAGCTTCACCACAGTTAAAGCATTTGAACTTCATTTTGAAATCCAAAGGAGATTTGTAGCTGGTACTCTTACCTTTCCCTTTGTAACCTGAAGAACTACTACCACCCCTAGTAACCCGATATGAGGATGAAGATTTTCTCTGCGGTCGGTTACTCTTCCTAAACCTTATATTGCTGAACTTCCTTGCCATGTATGCCACGACACTATCATCCATGTTGTCCAGCTCTTCTTGGGTGAAGTAGTCATCATCACTATTGGAGGTGCACTCATCATCATTCTCAACTTGATGTAGTGCCGGTGATGATCTTGGTTTTTCTGCAACCACTGCCTTTTTAGACTCTTCCTCATTAGCAACTAATGCTGATGCCACTTCTTTTCCTCTTGAATCATTGTCCCATGCTTGATCTTGTAAGGTCTCTAGCTCATAGGTCTTTAGTATTCCATAATACTCTTCCAGAGAAGTTGTATGCAAATCTCTGGTTTCTCTTACAGCGTAGACTCTATGTTCAATGCTCTTTGGCTGGTTCCTTAGATATCTCGTATTGACTTCAACAATGGGGAGAGTTATACCTCTCAGATTCAAATCCAAAACCAACTGACTGAATCTCAGATAGACATCTGTAATGCTTTCTCCTTTTCTTATCCTGAAAGTGTCATACTCCATCTTGAGTATGAGTGTCTTATTGCTTCTAACCTCAGCTGTACCTTCCATGACAACCTCTATCTTATCCCAGATCTTCTTGGCTGTAGTTAGTCCTTTAACTACATTAAACATTTCGTGATCGAGGGATTCCACCAATGTTTGTCGAACGGATGTATCAAAGGCTATCTGCTCCTTATCAGCATCTGAAAAGTCTGCTGCCTTTTTAGGCTCAGACCGCTGTGGTACAACCACATCTCCTTCCATGTGCTCAGGAACAACCACCATTGGAACAAATTTACCTTTGTCAAGGACTTCCAAGTATTCAGGGTTAACTGACTCAAGGTATAATTTCATTCTCAACACCCACTCTTCATAGTGATCTCGGTCGAACATAGGAATTTTGAATTGATTTTTGGGTGCCATCTTAATATAGATTTAAAGTAGAGATAATAAACTTTTCTTATTACTTGAGTAGTAATTAAAAGAAAATTGAATTATCTCAAAATAAATCAAAGTTCAAAAACTGGTCACAAAAAAAATTCTAAGTACACAAGACTAGGCTAAGTCGAAATTTCTATGTGGAACTTTTTGCCAAGTCGAAATTTCACCAAGTAGAAATTTGCTCAAGTCGAAATTTCTAAGTAGAAATTGTCAAGTAGATATTCTATGTAGAACTTTTGCCTTGGAGAAAATTTGCTGCAGGTCACTTTCACACTTTTTGACTTTTATGACTAATCTCACCTAACTTCACCTAACACCCACGTGTAAGGTACAGAGTCTTCTGACAATTCCCTTTTTCTGTGAGTATATTGTCCAATCAAAAGCCAATAACACCTTTTACACTTTTTGTCTTTTTGAAAAGAAGATCAAAAGTTACTGGGTTTGTCTTCTTTGTCAAGAACAATGAAGAACACTACAAACCAAAGTACCCAGATTAATTCACAAAAATTATCTAAAATCCACCCAAGCTAAATAATCACACCTGGAGTATTTAAATAATTTTTGGGATGAGTTTTCACCAAAAAAAATTAAGGCACACTTTTCAAGAAAAACTCGAAAATTAGATCTGGAAGAGAAAACTCATTAATCTTCTACCAAACACAAGGATCTATGTTTTGTTTGTCAAACATAAGGCTCTGATACCAATTGTTAGGTCCAAATGTGTTGTAGAGGGGGGGTGAATACAACATTTCAAATTAATGAAGCAATAAATACTATGTAATAAATGAACACAAAGATTCAAGGAATATATATCTTATATATAACTTGAAAGGGTTGCTACAACATTCATTACAATAGTACAACAGAAGTAAAGAGGGTAGTAAATGATACTAAGCTCTGTGAATATACTTTCTCTCTATTACAAGTGTTTCTCTCTAATATTGCTCTCTTGATAAGTTACACAAGTACTTCTATTTATACTACCTTGTAATCTATGACTTGTAGTCTTCAAAAGATAAGATATATGTGGCCCACTGTTGTCCACGAGAATCTTATCTTGTCTTGAAAGCTTGGAAATCTGCCACCAGGATGATGCCATGTGTCATGTTGAAACTGTCCTCTATGTAGAATTTTTACATAGGAAATTCTACTTGAATCTATCTCGAACTTTAAGTAGAATTTCTACATAGGAAATTCGAGATAGCTTCCTGAGTTGAGTACTTAGAAAATATTTTCATCTCCAGAATTTCTACATAGGAAATTCGACTTAGGAATTTCTACATAGGAAATTCGAGATAGCTTCCTGAGTTGAGTACTTAGAAAATATTTTCACCTCCAAATTTCTACTTGGCTCTAAGTAGAAACTTATCTAGAATTTCTAGATAGGAATTTCTACATAGGTTCCCTTGTAAGTACTTAGAGAAATTCTGGGCTTCAACTTGAAACTTCAATGCAACATCTTGAACTTGTGATTTCTTCATGTCTTCTATTTTCTTCAACAAGCTCTTGAACATGGATCTCTGCTACTGACAAAAACTTGCTATCAATGTCCTGACACTTGATGCAATGATCTGGTTCATAAGTGACTAGTCTTGATAGGGTTCTTGCTTCTGAATAGATTACCATGTTCAATTAGAGATGTGTCTTTCCAACAATTGCTTTCCTTCTTCTTCACTTGAAATCAATTAGTCTTATTGATACTGATAGTTATGATCTTGATTCATTGAGTTACAAATCACTGGGGCATGAACAACTTTGACTTGAACTTCTTCCAATGATTTCTTCTTTGTTAGATCATATTTAACATGTTGAATTGTATCAATTACTTTGTCTTCATTTGTATTGATTTCTTTGTGACTTCTCGTTCTTGATTGTCTTCGGGTTAAGTATCTTTTCTTTAGTTGAGTTACATAAGTTATAGTGTTACAAGTTTAGACACTCTGCCTTTCACAGACCTTTGCATCAAGTGTCAGGACATTGGAGGCAAGTTCATGTCAGTAATAGAAGATCTCATTTGAATTGAGTGAGGAAAAGAAATTGAAGAAGCTAGGGAAACTTGCTCATAAAGATTAATCCACAATTGGTCACTAAAGAAAGTCAACATTCGATGAGTGCATATTTGCCAAGGCAAATGTCGATCCACAGCAGATCGAGATGCGGATCGAGATTGAAAATTAAAGATAAACATTGCAAAGGCAAATCTCGATCCACGGCAGATCGAGATCGAGATCGAGATCTTCATAGATCGAGATCGAGATTCTCCCAGATTGAGATCGAGATCTTCATAGATCGAGATCGAGATTCTCCCAGATCGAGATCGAGATCGAGATGGGTCCAGGCGAAGATCGAGATGCGGGTAGATATGTAACATTTAAGGTTCAAGGGACAAGTGGCTTATTGTGAACGGTTGATCCAGAGTTGTTGGGAAAGTACTTTTTGTTGTCGAAGTCCTGATTGGGCCACGTACACAAAAAGGACAAGATCAAGACTACATGACATTATAAAAGCAGCACTTTGTTTTTATTAGTAGACAGACTTTTATATCTGTATTTCAACGATATATTAAAAAGAGAGAGCATTTACTGTAAAACAATAGTGAGAGAGAGGATCAGTTGAATCTAGCTTTAATTGCTGTATTTATTGTTCAACTGATCATGATGCCTTTATGAATGTTGTGGCAAATCCTTCAATGAATATAATGATATATTCTTGAAATTCTGTGTCATAATTTATTACCTGCATATTTATACATTCTCTCATTATTCTAAAAAATTGTATTCACCCCCCCCCCCCTCTACAACACTTTGGACCTAACATTAATTATGTCAGATTACAAGAAAACTACTCCACTGAGTAGCTCCCAATATACCTCAATCAACAAGGAAACATATTCCTACATGGAAACTACTTCTATCACAAGAAGGATCCAGAATCCTTCTAGGAAGTGCATTACCCACCAAGGTTCTTAAACATACTCTAATTCTTAGACTCTTTACGTCTATATAAATGACATAACCCCTCAATCTTAGAACTACGTTTTGGCTTGATTCTCAATAAGCTTGAGATACGTAGACATCTTGTGAGAGCATAATTAAGATACGAAACACAAGTGCAACCATTAAAGCTCGACAAGCTCCTATATACATCGCAATTAATACACTATAGTTTTTAATCCAGAACATTTTGCACCGTCTATGGGAAGAAGACATCAACCATGACAAGAATACGAAGAACTAATGGAGATATCGTCCCTTTTACAGGAAACCCAACCACTGAGATTCCTCCCGTGGGAGACCCAACTGTTGTGATCCCTCTAGATGGAACTCGAGACACCGAAGTCCCTATTACCACCACTGTTCCCGCTGGAACTCAAGGTCCTAGCACTCAAAGGCTTCGCCCGTTTAATGAAATCGTTCATTCTACCAATCCTGATGAAGTCATCTGTGGATCCGACCCTCTATCCCAAGTAACTCAAACTCCTTTTATTGCTATCACTCATTCTCATGCGCAAATTTCTACTGTAGTTATCCCTAGTAGCACTATTACCCAACCTAGGCTAGGACTCTCCCAAGCTTATCCTACTCCATACATTAGAGGGTTGGAACCACAAAGTTATGGGCGCAGAGAGGGAATCCGTGATTTCTCAGGACCATACTCGACTGATGATGAAAGCTCTGAATGCACCGACATTATTCCTAGAAGGAGAAGGCCTGACAAGGAACCCGTAGGAAGCCAACGTTCACAGTCCCGTAGGACACTAGAACAGAAAATTGATTCCTACGAGGCTGAACTCAAAGATCTAAAGAAAAGCCTAGGTCGACAGGGCACTAGGCCATCCCCGAGGTGAGAGGCCCTTGATGTCATAGAACTAGATAGAACCCCTCGAGGGAGGAGAAATGAAGCTCTAAAGGCTTATCCAAATGAATTGCTATCGCTCGGGAATCCCGATGATCCGACACCACCCTTTACCGAAGAAATCATGAATGCTCATATCTCAAGGAAATTTAAGATGCCTACCATCAATATTTATGATGGAGCGGGCGATCCGGCTAATCAGGTAAGAACTTTCTCGAATGCTTTGTTATTGCAACCTATCAACGATTCTATCAAGTGCAGGGCTTTTCCTCAAACCCTGGGGGCATGGCTCAACGTTGGTATAGCCGATTACCTCCCAACTCCATTGGATCCTTTAAAGAACTCAACAAGTCCTTCATAAGCCAGTTTATAAGCGGAATAGTGCATGAGAAAAGTTCAGCTTCTCTCATGAATCTGGAGCAGGAAAAGAACGAATACCTGAGGGACTACTTGAACCTTTTCACCAAGGAAGACTTGAAGGTACCAGACTTTGATGAGAAAGTGGCTATGATAGCCTTACAACAGGGGACGACTGATCCTTACTTCAAGAGATCTCTGGCCAAGCATCCACCTGAGAACATGCTCATTCTCTAAGACAGAGCAGGGAAATATATCAAGGCGGAAGAAAGCATGAGGAAAGCCACTATATCAGTGGTGACACATGGGAACAATAACAAAAAGAGAAAAGGAGATCAAGAGTATGATGTCCGGGATAAGTATTCTAAGACATATAAGGATTCCGAATCCCCTCCTAAGAAAAATAACTTGGGACCAAAGTTCGCTGAATATGCAAGGCTGAATACGCCTCGAAGCCAAATCCTGATGGATATTGAAAGGGATCGAGAACTAAGATGGCCTAAATGCCTTTACCGATTTCACAAGGATACCGGACATGACACGGATGACTATAGACAATTGAAGGATAAAATTGAATTCCTTATCAGAAGAGGAAAGATTTCTAAGTACCCCAAAGAGGGAAGCCATGATAGGCGCGATGATAACAGAAAAAACAACGATAGTCGAGATAGGAATCCCTAGCTTAGAGGACCAGTTATTAATATGATTTTCGGAGGACCCATAACTGCAGGAAGTTCCAGAAACTCAAGGAAATCATATACAAGAGAAGTTATGCAAGACGTAGGAGAAACACCTAAATGTGCTCTAACGGAAGTAGTCATATCCTTTAATGACTCAGACTTGGAAGGGATAAAGTTTCCCCATGATGATCTTCTTGTCATAACCCATTTGATAGGAAATTCAGAAGTAAAAAGAGTTATGGTGGACAATGGAGCATCAGTTGATATCTTGTTTTATGATGCCTTTGTGAAGATGGGGTACAATAATTCCCAACTAACTCCTTCGGATGTTCCAATCTATGGTTTTAATGGAGTGGAGTCTAAAGTAGAAGGAACCATTCAACTACCCATGACAATGAGAAGAGAGTCTCGAGAGGCCACTCATATGCTTACCTTTCTGGTAATCAAAGCATCTTCTATGTACAATGCAATCCTTGGTAGAACATGTTTTCATGCTTTTAAGGCTATTGCCTCGAGTTAATTCAAATCTTTAATACATGTTGAGTTGATTTTACTCAGGCAGAAAAGCACACAAGTATTCAACCCCCCTTCTACTTGTGCAGCTGGGAAAACATACCACTACAATAAAATAAATGACATCATTTATGATTTAACTATTTAACGTAATTTATAACCTAACTTAAAAATTTATCTAATAGTTTTTATAGTCGTTTTAACTTGGTTGTGCACCCAAATATAAAATAAAAATAGACTTAATTATATTTAATGTTATCATGTATTAATCATTGTTAGTTTTTCACAAAATTCAAATGTGAGCTTAATTTTTAAAAATTATAATATAACTGGTAAATTTTAATATTTAACACGCTATTTCATATTGGCTCATTTTATTCTTCAATATTTTTCTGGATAATGATCCGTTTTATCATTATTTATTTAAATCTCAAATAAATTTTATATCGATAACATATTAAATAAATTTTATCATTTATAAATAAAACTCATAATATGAGTATTAAATTCTAATTATTAATATGTTACTACTTATTGAGTCACTCTCTCGTTTGGTAGTCAATTTCTTTTTTATAATTTTATTCAAATTATTTTTTTTATATAATATGTCAACTTATATTTAATATATTTTACTTTTATAAGAATGTTTTCCTTGCTAAATCACTTTTATAAAATTACAATTAGAATAAATTAATATTTACTGATTAGACTCCTAATTAAAATGTAAATAATAATTAAAATATTAATTAAAAGGTAAGTACTAATTAGATTCTTATTATAACAAAAACATTTATTTATATAAATGTTTTAATAAATAAATTCTATAAACTTAGAAAAATAGCTTCACGACATTATCTTTTCTTCTTTAAATCGCAACTAGAAAATAAGTTAATATTTTCTTAAAATACACATAATTAGAAGACAAATAGTAATTAGAATCTTATTAAAAGACAAATAGAAATTTATATAAATTTTAAACATATAAATTCTAAAAGATTAGAAAAATAATTTCGAACGCTTTGAAAGCACCCGAGAATTCAACAATTTTAACAATTAATAGACTTTTCTTTTATGAGCCGCTCTCTGGTGAAACACTTTTTTTACCAATAAGTGGATGTATTGATTCTTTTTTAGATATCCCATACAATTATTTTTGTAACATTGCCTCCCAAACGGGACGCAAACATAGCCGGATTCGCGTGTTTAGGAGTCTGAAAATTTTGTATTGGTTGCGCTCCTAAACAGGGTCCGGATGTCTCCAAATTTACTTGTTTAGGAAATAGAAATTTTATTGGTTGTGCGTTTAACGGGGTCTAGACGTAGTAGGATTCACGTGTTTAGGAGTTAGAAAAATTTTGGTTGCTTACCTCTCAAACGGGGTCCGGACGTAGCCGAGTTAGCGTGTTCGGGAGTTTGAAAATTTTTTATTGGTGGCGCTCCTAAACGGATTCCGAACATAACCGAATTCGCTTGTTTAGGAGTGAGAAATTTTGTTGATTACGCTCCTAAACGGGGCCCGAACATAGCCGAATTCGCATGTTGTTTAAGATTTAGAAAAATTTTGGTTGCTTACCTCCGAAACGGGGTTCGGACGTAGTCTGATTCGCGTGTTTAGGGGGTAAAATATATTTGTTGGTTATGTTTCTGAACAGGGTCCGGAAGTAGTCGGGTTAGCGTGTGCAGGAGTCTGAATTTTTTTTATTGGTTGGGCTCCTAAACAGGGTCCGGATGTATCCAGATTTACTTGTTTAGGAGATATAAATTTTGTTGATTGCACTCTTAAATGGGGTCCGGACGTAGTCGGATTGGCATGATTAGGAGTTAGAAAAATTTTGGTTGCTTGCCTTCCAAACAGGGTCCGGACGTAGCCAGATTCGCATGTTTAGGAGATAAAATATATTTGTTGGTTGTGTTCCTGAACAGGGTGCGGACGTAGCCGGGTTACCGTGTGTGGGAGTTTGGAAAATTTTTATTGGTTGCGCTCCTAAACGGGATCTGGATGTATCCGGTGCACAGGTTTACAACAAAACACAATTACAAGTTAAGGGTGACAACAAGCTGATGATTTTCAAACTCCAGGTAAAGTCAATTCAGAGCAATAAAAATGAATCACGAAAATAATAATTTAGAATGACTGATTAAATCAAGCATTACCTAAGAACCAAATTGCATCGATGATTGGTAGTATACCAGGTGACTTATTGTTCTTACCAGGATTTGTTTGATGCATTTGCATTCCTGTTTCTTGTCTTGAAAGTGCAACTTTAAGTCAACATAAGTGAAAGTTTACACACTTCTAACCTAGTTTGCAGTAGTTCCTCAAATATTATACTATGACAAAGTTTTGTATTAAGTGACGAGAGAGAGTGTCACAGGTAGCTGGGACCAAACAGTATTGCAGAGATACCAAAAACATGGAAATGAGTACTAACAAACAACTATAATTTGAATTTTTAAATTTAAAAATGAATTCTGACCAAGTTTATGCTTCATGGACTAGTTAGCTCATCTCTCTATTGATGTGTTTCAAGTATCATACATAGGATGTGGTATTTATTCACACATATCTTACCATGAACCGTCAAGTTCATAAGGGGTCCATTGATTGAGTAATTATTTGATTACCGTTGAGTTGTGCCATGAAGAGTTGCTGAGTAAGTCTGTTTACTGACTGAGTCGCTGAGTCAAAAGCGAGTTGGTTTAAGACACCATCTTTTGCTTAGATCTTTAACAAGGCTCTCACATAAGCTTCAAAACCAAAACTGATCTGCTTCAACTCAACGAATTAGATCGATTTTGACAGTAGCGTGAGTAAATCTAAAGATAATGGTTCCTTGAAATGAGGTAGAAATGAACTGCGTTTTTGCAATGGCTTGAGAATGGACTAGGTTAATTAACAGATCCGGATTTTTAATTTGTGAATCTTGAATCTCGAATCTTGTAGTTGTGAATGAATAGATCTAAGCATTTCTTGATGTTAACCACCGGATCAGAGGTTCGACCCCTCTTTCTAGAGCTAAATGATAACGTCGAATTCTAGTTGTATCTTCTCTCTTCCATGGTTCCCAGATGTGATGTAGCTGTGAGTGAGTTGTGAACTCCTGTAAAAATTGTCGGGGATCGTTGCCCATCCTTTATAAGGAATCGGAGTAAGATGCGACGATTATTATCAAATTGTGGAGGCTTGGTTCAATCAAACCGTTAAAAAAAGATTATATAAGCATGCGTGAGAATAAACATGCGATTTTGGAAGAAGGAATAAGCTAGAAAATAATGTATCTATATATGTGTTGAAAGGCATAGGTGTACTAACTTGTAACACTTAATTTCTATGTAACTCAACTAGGTAAAAGATAAAACAACAGCAAAAATAAGAGAAACTGAAGAAGCACATGGAATCAATCAACTGAAGAAATGGTAATGATACTTGGTAACTACAAGTAACTAATTTGGTTAATCAAGGATGCATAAGTGAGAAGAAGTTCAATCTCAGTATTGCTCATGCCCTAACTTATCTAATGGAGAATCAAATTAATGTCAAAGAAGTATCAAGAAGACCAAAGTGATTTCATGTAATGTATATCAACATCTGGATAATGTAAAGGTTAATCAACAAATGAGAACTGACATTCAGAAGCAAGAACCCCTACAAGACTAGTCACTTATGAACCAGACCATTGCATCAAGTGTCAGGACATTGGAGGCAAGTTCATGTCAGTAATAGAAGATCTCATTTGAATTGAGTGAGGAAAAGAAATTGAAGAAGCTAGGGAAACTTGCTCATAAAGGTTAATCCTCAATTAGTCATAAAAGAAGGTCAACATTGGATGAGTGCATATTTGCTAAGGCAAATGTCGATCCACAGCAGATCGAGATGCGGGTCGAGATTTATAATTGAAGTAAAACATTGCAAAGGCAAATCTCTATCCACGGCAGATCGAGATCGAGATCGAGATGGGTCCAAGCCGAGATCGAGATGCGGGTCGATATATAGCATTTAATGTTCAAGGGACAAGTGGCTTATTGTGAACGGTTGATCCAGAGTGGTTGGAAAGTACTTTTTGTTGACAAGTCCTGATTGGGCCACATACACAAAAAGGACAAGATCAAGTCTACACGACATTATAAAAGTAGCACTTTATTTTATTTGTAAAAAGACTTTAAGCAATCTCTGTATTTTTCTACAGTATATTTTAAAGAGAGCATTTACTGTAAAAAGAAAGTGAGAGAGAATCAGTTGAATCAAGCTTTAATTGCTGTATTTATTGTTCAACTGATTATGATGCTTTTATGAATGTTGTAGCAAATCCTTCAATGAATATAAAGATGTATTCTTGAAATTCTGTGTCATCATTTATTACCTACATTTATTTTCATTTTCTCTCATTATTCGAAACAGTTGTATTCACCCCCCCCCTCTACAACACTTTGGACCTAACAATTGGTATCAGAACTCCTGTTAAACACATCTAACAGAGATCCTATTGTGTTGTTTGAGTTGGTTCTTGAAAATCCCAGATCCATTTTTTTTAAGTTTGTGCCGAAAGTTTTTATTTGTTTCTTCTTGAAAAAGTCATAGATCTAAAAAGTTCTGAGTCATGGTGTAAGGAATATTTGTACAAAATTCCAAAACATTGTACTTTAGAGCTTTGTGGGTTTTCCTTTGGTCAAAACTGGAATCAACTGATTGACTAAACAAAAAGGACATTTTCGAACTTCTGTCAACTAGGAAGTGGACAACTTTTTGTTTGGACTTGAGAAAGTGGTGGACCCTGCTACTGTTCCTGTGATTAGAACTAACTTGCTTGAATCTTAAGTGTAAAATCCGTTGGATATTAAGTGTTGAATATTTAAAGTGAGATAATTAAATTTTCAAGTAAATACAATTTATTGTAATTTGAAAAGTGTATTATCTTAATTTTAAACTTTATTAAAATGGCTGCCGCACACAGATTTAAGATACCTCCGTTTGATGCACAACATTATGACGAATGGACAGGAAGGATGAAAGCCTACCTTGAATCAATAAACAAGGTATACTTGAGAATATTGGAGAACGATCCATACATACCCATGAGAATTGAGCCAGAGCGAATGGAAGGAGGGATACTAATACCATCCCGGTCTGTTCCTAAAGAGGAAATGGAGTTTTCAGACGCAGATAAAGAATTGGTTGGTATGGATGCGTCGTTACACAACGTCATAATTGAATCCCTAAACTCAGAGTACTATGTTCAAATAAAGGGATTAAAAACAGCTAAAGCCATGTGGGATAAACTGGCTGTAGTGATGGAGGGGACCGAGGAAGTTAGAGATAATCACAAGCGCATTCTGATTTCTGAATATGAATCGTTCAGATGCGAACGAGGAGAAAGTGTAGCGGATGTTTACAAACGTTACAGTAAATTGCTTATTGAGCTGAGTATAAGAGATAAAGTCTATCCACTGGCAGATTCAAATATCAAGTTTCTTTTGAATTTGCCTAAACATCTGGAACACAGGATCACTGCCATTCGAGAGTCCAGAGACTTGAAAAATACCTCTCTCGAAAAGCTGTATGGTGTTTTAAAGACCTACGAGCTGGAGCAAGAACAAAATGACAAAAGAAGATCCTACAATAGTGGAGAATACAAAGCGGTAAGTGAATCTGGACTTGTAGCTGAAGAGTCTACTGCAAAGGCACTTGCAGCTGTCTCATTGAAAACGGCTAATCCTGACAGGGTGATATTAGATATTGAAGATCCATCCGAAGAAAGTGAGGATGAATATTATACCCTTGAAGAGCTGGACAAATTAGAAGACAAGTCATATGCTTGTATTGCTCGAGAATTTGCTCATATCAGCTTCAGGAAGCCAAAAAAAGGTAAAGGACGATTTAGTAGTTCTTTCAGCCGAAGAAACAGCAGCAGCAGCAGAGGTAGTAGTGTAAGTGGCCGGGGAAATTACAGCGGTCGAGGTAGCACATCTAGTAGTGGCTACAGACCTAACCTGGTAGACAAGAACAAGTTCAGATGCTTTAACTGCAATGAATTGGGACACTTTGCAACAGAGTGCAAGAAGCCCAAATACGTTCATCCCAAGGAAACCTATGCTGATCTGAAAAAGAAATATAATGCCTTGGTTAGCAAGCAACAGAAGGGAAGCCGGGCTTATGTTGTGACTGAAGGGAAGGGTTGGGACGAGTCTGATGAAGATGAAGATCAGGAGCTATGCAACTTCGCTTTAATGGCAAAATCTTCAGAACAATCAGAGGTACCAATTCTAACCATAAATGAAATGTTTATTTCTGAGTACCAAAATGAATTAGCTGCCATGACTAAAGACATGTACAATCTCCAACTAAATCTAATTGCTGTTAATGAGGAAAATGCTAAACTCTCCCTTAAGAATAGACTTCTCGAGGCCAGGGTAGAGGAATTAGAATCAGGAGAAAGTAAAGAAAGGCAGTTAATGAATCAGGTAGACGTTTTAGAACATAAGCTTAAGATTAGGGAAGATCTTAACGACGAACTTAAGAATGAATTAGCTGAGCTTAAAATAACATGTCAATCTTTTAAAGAAGCCGCTAATAAAGTTTTCGTAGAAAGGGACATGTACATGAAACTGGCAGGCAAGAGTAAAAATGAAAAAGTAAACATAGGACTTGACTACACACAGAAAAAGAAAAATAGGGCTGCTGAGTTGTTAGAGCCAATGTTAGTCAAAGAAAATGTGCCTGAGGTTTTAGGGGATGTTAGAAAACCTATCTTTAAGCAGTTTGAGCCTAGGACAATAGATCCTGTTGCTGTTAAAATTGAACATGAGATTAAAATGGAAAAAGAGTTGGAAGAACAAGTAGTAGGACCTACAACTTCTAAGAGAGCGAGTAAGATTGCTTATGCTAAGAGAGGTGTAGGAACCAAGGAGGCTAAGACGGTGTCATATAAATAATGGGTAGCAGGGTCAGACCAAATGAAAACACCTGTAGAGGTAGTTAAAACTGAACCTGTATCTGTATCTACATCTACACGAGCTAGGAAGGCATGCTATATTTGTAATCAAACTGATCATTTGTCTTACTATTGCCCGTTCTATGTAGAGGAAGAAATATCTGTTGGTTGTAATACCATGCCTGCAACTACTGCTTTGCCTAACATGTATGCAAATCATGCCAAATGCAATAATCCTAATTGTATGCCATGTGCTGTAAACATCATGCATGCTTATTTTAATTTAATGAATACTGCTAGTGCATCTGTTGAACATACATCTAGTAGTAGTAAGAAAAAGCATGCGGGGTCAAAGGCTAAGACTTCAAGTCCTCCTAAAGTTAGGAGTGACCAGTCTACTCCCAAACCTGACAAACCAGTCAAGGTTAACAAGGGAAAAGACAAAGTCAAGATGAATGCCCCTGATGGCAACAAGGCAAAGCCTTCTGTATCTGAAAAGAAAAAGGAAATTATTGATGCCGGGCCCAAAAATCATTGGGTTCCGAAGAACACCTAACCTTTCTGGATTTGCAGGGCAGTGAACAGGAAAAGAGTAAAGTCATATGGGTGCTGGACAGTGGAGCATCGAGGCATATGACCGGCAATAAAACCCTGCTAACAGATTTGGTGTTGAGAGCCGGCTCCGTGGTTACTTTTGGAGATAACAGCAAAGGTTACACTCGGGGATATGGCAAGATTGTTTGTGGAAATGTTATCATTGAGGACGTGTCTTTTGTGGAAGGATTGCGACATAATCTCCTCAGCGTTAGTCAGTTCACCGACAAGGGTTTTGACGTCAACTTTGGGAAGCATGATTGTTCGATTCGAAGCAAAAAGGATGGAAGCCTTGCTCTCAAAGGAGTAAGGAAGTCAAATTTGTTCATAGCCGACATGAATTCTGCTGATCAGTCTGAAGTCACGTGTTTCTACAGCAAGGCTTCTGCTGATGAAAGTTGGCTATGGCATAAAAGATTATCTCACCTGAACTTTAAAACAATGAATAATCTCGTAAGGAGAGAATTGGTGAGAGGGCTGCCACAGATGGAGTTTACTCCAGATGGACTCTGCGAAGCATGTGAGATGGGAAAATCAAAAAGAGCCTCGCATAAGGATAAACAAGTGAATAGCATTACCGAGCCCCTACAACTTCTTCACATGGATTTGTTTGGACCCGTCAATGTTATGTCAATGTCAAGGGAAAGATACGCGCTGGTGATAGTCGATGACTTTTCCAAATACACATGGGTAAAGTTTGTGACATCGAAAGATGAAGTGCCACATGAGATCATTAGGCATGTACTGGTAATTGAAAACGTAGCAAGTCTGACTGTGAAGACTATCCGATCCGACAACGGGACAGAATTCAAGAACACAGTGTTAATGGATTTCTGCATATCTAAAGGGATCAGACGACAGTATTCAGCACCGAGAACACCGCAGCAGAATGGGGTGGTAGAAAGGAAGAATAGGACACTGGTTGAAGCAGCTAGGACAATGCTGTATGAGTCAAGACTTCCTTTGTATTTTTGGGCTGAAGCAGTTAGCGCGGCGTGTTATACACAGAACAGAACCCTGATTACAAAAGACTATAATGAGATGCCTTACTATCTGATGAATAAACGAAAACCATCTATCAAGTACTTTCACGTGTTTGGTGCCAAATGCTTTGTGTTAAGAGACAATGCACAACTTGGAAAGTTTGATGCCAAAGCAGATGAAGGGGTTTTCATTGGATATTCTCTTGAAGTAGTAGCAGCGTACAGGGTGTTTGTGCTTAATGATCGCAAGGTGGTTGAAAGCATTAATGTCACATTCGATGACTCAAAGCTCCCTTCTATACAAAAAGAAGACAGTGAGCCCACTTCCCTAAGATTTGAAAATATGGATATTGATGAAGTGGATACAGTTCCTGAGTCTGTAGTGCAGGGTAGTGATCCAATGATAAATAATGTAATTAATCAAGAGTCTAGTATTTCGCCAATACAAAACACTAGGGCTGAGGGATCACCTTCCATTAGACCTGGTACTAACTCAGGGGGAGTAAGTATGCACTCAGGGGGAACAGCTCACTCAGGGGGAGCTAGTACTGGCTCAGGAGGAGCTAGTGGAAGTGCCTCTAGACTAAGTCACCTTCACTTACAAGATCAAGCTGAGTCATCAAGAACATTTGCTAAGGATCGTACTTGGAGCAAGGACCATCCGTTTGAGCTAATTATTGGTGATCCAGATGCCGGAGTGACTACTAGAGGAAAAGCTAGAGCTGAAATTGCCACTGAGAATGAATGTCTATACTCAGTGTTCCTTTCTCAATTGGAACCTAAAGTGGTGGAAGAAGCCCTAGATGACGCTGATTGGGTGATTGCTATGCAAGAAGAACTCAATCAGTTTGAAAGGCAGAAGGTGTGGAAGCTGGTACCCAGACCAAAGAATAGATCTGTTGTTGGAACAAAATGGGTATTCAGAAACAAGCTGGATGAAAACGGACTTGTAACACGAAATAAAGCTCGCCTGGTTGCTAAGGGTTATACTCAAAGAGAAGGAATTGATTATGATGAAACCTACGCACCAGTAGCAAGGCTAGAGGCCGTAAGGATGTTCTTAGCATTCGCAGCACATCATGGTTTTAAAGTCTATCAGATGGATGTCAAGAGTGCATTCTTAAACGGTGAACTGGATGAAGAAGTGTATGTTGATCAACCTCCTGGGTTTGTCGACAGCAAATACTGTGATTATGTTTATCGCCTCTTCAAATCAGTATATGGCCTTAAACAGTCTCCGCGGAAGTGGTATGAAACTCTGTCAGACTTTTTACTAGAAAGTGGTTTCACCAGAGGAGTAATCGACAAGACGCTTTTCTACAAGAAATGCAAAGATGATCTAATAATGGTACAAGTATATGTGGATGACATTATCTTTGGGTCTGCAAATGAGAAGTTGTGTGCTAAATTCGCAAAGTTAATGCAATCAAGGTATGAGATGAGCATGATGGGAGAGCTGACGTTCTTTCTCGGTATTCAAGTTAGTCAGAAGAAGGACGGGATATTTATCTGCCAGACCAAGTACATTCATGATTTATTAAAGAAGTATGGTCTCGAAGATGTATCACAAGCTAAGACTCCTATGGCAACAACCACGAAGCTTGACGAGGATAAAGCGGGAAAACCTGTAGACATCTCAAGCTATCAAGGTATGATCGGCTCTCTTTTGTATTTAACTGCTAGCAGACCTGACATTATGTTCTCTACATGCTTATGTGCAAGGTTCCAAGTGGATCCTAGAGAGTCACATCTCATAGCCGTAAAACGTATTTTTAGGTATCTCAAGGGAACATCAAATCTTGGGATTTGGTACCCAAGAGATACAGGGTTTAATCTTGTTGGCTATTCGGATTCAGATTACGCAGGTTGTAGAATAGATAGGAAGAGCACTTCAGGAAGCTGTCAGTTTCTTGGAAGAAGGTTGGTGTCTTGGCAAAGCAAGAAACAACACACAATATCTACCTCGACAGCTGAAGCAGAATATATTGCTACTGGAAGCTGTGTGGCCCAGATACTGTGGATGAAGAACCAACTCAAGGACTACAGTGTGGAAGTATCTAAGATTCCTATCATGTGTGACAACACAAGTGCTATTGCAATGACCAACAATCCTGTGGATCACTCAAGGACCAATCATATTGATATAAGGTATCATTTTATTAGAGAGCATGTAGAAAATGGAACTGTAGCGTTGCATTTTGTGTCTACTGAACGTCAAATAGCAGATATATTCACTAAACCTCTAGACGAATCAACATTTTCTAGATTGGTTGGTGAATTGGGGATGCTTAACACCTGTTAGTTTTGCTACCTATCTGTTATAATTCAGTTTGTGTACATATTATTGTTGTTCATGAATATTCATAATTAATAATGTGTACTTAACTTCATAAGGGGAAGTTAGAAAGTTTCATGAAATTAATCTTGTGCTGATCTGTGTATCTAAATGATTAATGTCTAATAATGTGATAGGATTTAATGCTAGACTTAATTTTGTAATGCATGATTTATTTGCTAAATTCCCTATCGTTTCAAAATTGTAAGTTTCTAAAATGGTGTGAAAATTTGTGGTGAAATCTTGTGAATTTTACATATAAATGTTTAAGTCACATAATTTCATTAAAATTTTCTAAGGTAAATCTCGATCTATTTCTGGATCGAGATCGAAAATGACTTGCGAAAATTGCTTAAAAACTGTCAAGGTACATCTCGATCTATCCACATCGAGATCGACATCGAGATGTAGATCGAGATGCGGATCGAGATCGACATCGAGATCGACATCGAGATGTAGATCGAGATGCGGATCGATATCGACATCAAGATCGACATCTAGATGAGGATCGAGATGCGGATCTCGAGATCGAGATGTGACTTGTCTTTTCAGTTACTTCTTTTTAGGCGTGCAAGTATATAATATAGCATTATATAGACTGTTCATTATTTCACTTAACCTTCTCTCTCTCACTAGTTCAAAAAGCTGAAGCAAATTAACACGCATATACATACATTCACAGCATCCTTTTCCCTGCCATTACACCAAGTTTTCTTGTGATTTTCTTAAACAAAAATCATTAACTGTTACTTGAAAGCATTGATCACTAAAACGAAACTCTGCCAAAAAAATTTTCCGAGTGAGTTTGTTTTTTTGGTTCGCGCTTTCTTGTTCTCTATTTACTTTGTGTTCTTGAGCGGAATAGTTGTGAGTATTACTGTTTAATCCATAAAGTGCAACTTAACCGCCGTGTTTGTGTTTTTCCGGAAAAATAATTTTTTTTAACGGCTGTTCACCTTAATTTTCGAAAACTCAACCGTCAATCTTTAGTGGGGAGTTAAGTGGTCATTAGTGGGGAAGTTAATTTGTTTTAATTTGTGTCACTAATTACGTGGGGTAATTAGTGGGGTTCGTGTACGTTTTTTTTGTTTAAATTTAGAACTTGTTCTCTAAAATTTCCATTGCAAAACCATTTCAGAACATTTCTTTTCTCAAACACAAATTTAAAATGGCAAACCCAAATTTCACAATTCCCAAAACTAACTTTGTTAATCTCTCTGCTGATCGAACAACTGGTTGATTTATTCACTATCAGTTCTGGATTGAGTCCCTCAACAACACATCCATCATAAGTCATGCCTTAACCACCTCTCCCATCCTGAATGTCGAAGCCCTTCAAGCTGCTTACTCAACATTAGAGATTCAGGGTGGTAAAGCAAATCCAACAGGCTTATCCTTCACTATCAGTGGTGCAAAATATGAGGTCAGTCTGCAGAAGTTCAATGAGATTCTTGGGCTTCCTTCAGAAAATTTTGCTCCGGAACCCACTATGGAAGAAATGTTGCAATTATTCACAGAGATAGGTTGTCGTCCTCCCACGGGTCCTATCAAGGTAACAAAGGTTCACACAGGTATGTTACCAGCTGAGTGGGATTATGTAGTTCAGGCCATTCAGCGTTGCATGTTCCCAAAGGACAAAGACTACAGGCCAATGAACAACAGCCGTCGAGTAATTCTATATGGAGTGGCAAATAACAGAAGAGTGAATGTGGGCAAACATCTGTTGATTCAGTTGCTTGAGAGGTGGGCACTGGAAAAGAATGCATCTCGGAATCCGGAAGATGGACCAGTCAAATGTTGGATGCCAAGATTTCTTCAGATGGTTCTGGATGACGTTCTTTCAGAGGAACACAGAAGAATATTCCAAGGCTCTGAAAGGATGGCATGTTTTGATATGACCTTAAAGAGTATCTCCACCATGGAAACCCAGCAAAAGTCCAGACTTTTTGAGTTGCGCCTGACTCCGTACTTTCAGGATCTGCAAGATGAGTATGCTAGGAGGCATGCTTCTCAGTTTACCGCAGTAGAAGCGGAAGGAAGTGGCAACGAAGCTGCTGGTGGAGATCAAGTGTCTGGAAATTTGGGAGAAGCAGGTGTGGATGTTGAAATGGCTGAAGCAAATGTTGCAGAAGCTGGAGCTGACAAGGATGAAGATCTTCTGAGTCAGGTACCTATTCTTGCTGATCTTGATCAAATTTCAATTCAACCAACCCCTGTTTTCTACAGCCGTGGGCCTGAAAAACCCCAGGCTCTATCCCAGGCTGCAAGCCCTTCTGTTCATAAACATTCAGCCAGCCCGAAAACTGGTGATAAAAGGAAGGCAAGCCCATCTAAGTCGAGTGAATCGAGTGGAGGGAGTGTAGGAGTTGAGAGAGTAGTAAAATCAGCAGCTCTGCCACTCTCAAAGAAGCAAAAGATGGATTCTATCCCAATGGCAACTGCGCAACCTGTTAGGGATAGTTCACCTCTCACAGCCACCACACCTCACGCTGGTGGCTCACCTCTCCTAAATATTCCAACACATTCGCACTCGCCTAGGCATGTTGGTGAGAGTCAAGGTGGGGGTCCAGCTCAACAGCCAATAGGAGCTGGCCCTACCTCCCCTGAGTTGTCCGCTCAGGGCTCTTTGAGCAATTTCTCGGAAGGGGAATGGCAAACTGAGACTAGCACTTCTGATGCTAGGATCTCAGGAAGTTTTAATGCGGAAGAGTCTGTCGAATCCAGTACGGATGACTCTTCCTCATCTAAATCAGAAAACAAGTTGCTCGCAGAGCAACGACATCTGGTGACTGGTGGGTCTACGCCTCCAGAACAGCCCAGCGAACCAAAAAAGGTTCTTGGTGAACAAGGGGATGACATGGTCATAACGCCATCTCCTATCGTAGACACAGCGCTTAAAGGTTCAGTCTCACTGACCGATATCGCCGACCAACTCACCGCTAGTCCTCAGCGACTAGTAGATGAGGCTCTAGTACTGTTAGGCTCTAAACACGAGAGAGAGACAGGGAGAGTAGATCCCTTCTCTTTAGGGATCTTGAGTGAAACAGAACCCGGCGAGAGTAAACAGTTTAACCCAAGACAAACACCGTCCCTTACATTGCAGGATCTAGTGAAGAAGGTGGAGGCTTTGGAGGCTGGAGTTGCTGGTGTTACTGCTGCTGTCTCTTCTCACTCTGGAAGATTGGAGGTTGGAGCACAGTTCATGGAGAACCTGATTGCCGTCCAAAATCAAATGATTGACAAGATAAACAATCTTGGATTGGTACAAGTGGAGGTTGGGCGGTCAGTCGACGATGTCACTCATGGCATGTCTCAGGTCTGGACGAAGCTGAATGAACTACTTGATGCTGTCTTTGGTCGTAACAGGGCTGGACCTGGTCCTTCACCCGGTGGTGGTGGTGACGATAAAAATGATGATGATGCTCCTGATGAGGATAACCCACCTAAGGGGGAGAAGGAGGATCAGGGTTTGAAAAAGCTGACTAGTAAGGGTCCGGTGATCGAGTCCTCAAACAAATCTGGTGAAAAGGTGGAGGAGGCTCAACCGGCTCTTAAAGACAAAGGCAAGCAGAAGATGGTAGTTGAAGAAGCAGGAGCTGAGAAAGAAACACCTCTCGTCGATGCATTTATGGGAGACTTTATTGAAGATTCTGATGAGGATGAGATGGATGTAGAAGCCTTAGTGGCAAAGAGGTCAAGACTCGAGCAACGGGCAAGAGAGTGGGAACAAGAAAGAGGTCTAAATCCTGGCGGATCTGGCGCAGGAGTTGCAGGTGATGCAGGAGACCACTCCGTTACTGACGAGCATGTGCCGGAAGAAGAAATTGATGAAATAGCGAAAGAAGCGGAGATGCAAGAAGAGATTTTCAGGGAAGCCAGAGAAAGAGTGAATGAAGAAGTGCTTCAAGGAATAGTGGAAAAGGAACTAATGGCAAAGGAGAAGAGAGCGGCTCAGAAAACTCAGCATGAGTATGAAATGAAAAAGATCACAGATCCTAAGGTCCAGGCTGACATAAGGAGGGAAGGTCCCGAGTGGGACAAGGCTAGAGAAGCCTTAGCTGGACCAAGAGCCTATGCTCCTGACTCAGAAAGATTGAGTTTCCTTCTCCACAAGCTAGAAAATCTAAACCCTGGGCTTCTGAACTATCTAAACTGTATAAGACAGGGATGCACCTCTATTCAAGTTATATTCAAGGAGAAAGCATGGAATCTGATGATTACTTGGACACCCATAACAAAAATCGAGCCGTGTATGGTCGATGAAACTTTTTTCCATGCAAGGGGTGCAAGTGAACTGGTAGAATTCGCTCACAAGGTAGACACCTCTGTCAAGACTGGAGTGCTATTTAAGGAAAAACTGTTGAAGATGGCCGAAGACAGAGGGGTTGACATTATTCTAAATCCCTACCAGATCAGATACGTCCATGACAAGGTCTTGAGGATCGTAAATCTACATGACTCGAAACTGACCCCGAGCGGAAATGTGCTGAAGGCAGTTGCAAAGCTAGTTCTCTCAAAGGGTTTTCTAACAAAGGAAAAGAAACTGGTGGCTAAGGACTTGGAAAAGTTGATAAGAAGGCAGGATGTTAGATACAAGTTGCCTGAAGCCAAACTACCAGTGGTTAAGAAAGAGCCTGAAGACTATGCATTTGAGCAGCAAGAAGAAGCAATAAAGGAGCATGTGCAGAGATACGGAGATCCAAGATTAGACATTCCTGAAGAAGGAGAAATAAGGGAGGAAGCTAGTGCAGTGGTTGGTGCAAATGTCAAGTTTGTCAAAAGCAAAGCTGAGAATGAGAATGACCTGCTGATCTATACAGACAAGCATCAGGTGGAAACCGTCATTGAGCTCAAGTACGACATCTTTGCAGAACACAGTCATGAAACACTGTGTATCATAAGGGAATTGATTGATGAGATGGATGATGTTGACGAGTTTGATCAGGACTATCTAAGGGTCACGTTTGAGAACTTCTGTAAGAGAAGACAACAGCTTGATATTTAGAGGCTACAGCAATGCACCACCGCTATTGTCATTGGATACCCTAAGCAGCTGGTCATAAGGAAGAAAGGGGAAAAGGGGTATCCTGACAAAGTCACTAAGCTGAAATTTGAAGACATTCCCACGAAGCTTACCACTCGCAGCATGGTTGAAAGGTGGTTGAGGTTGTTTCGAGATTATAAGATCAAAAATCATGTGGAAACAGAAGGACTTAATCTTCTCAAGAAAAGAATGGATGAAGTCTGCAACCCTGAGTTCATGAAGAAAGAAAAGGCAGCCAAGAAGAAAGCTCGTGAGGAAGAGGAGCGCAAGAAATCGAGATTTTAATGTATTAAGCTTGTAATGTTTCTTTGCGTTGTAATTTGTTTTCTTGTTTTTCTGCATTGTAAGTACATTATCTGTTTTCTTGTGTAGTGTAAGGTAGAAGTTAGTTAGCTAAGTGTCTTGAAACTGGTTTATATTAGGCGTCAATTATTTCGCGAAGTTCGGCGGTGGTAATACTGCTAAAAGGACTTCAGAAGGATAATTGAAGATTGAGTGGACCATGCTCTTAAGTACTTAGAGAAAATCTCTAGAAGAGCATGAAGCCATTTGATCGAGCCAACAGGTGTCCATTTTTGGCACTTGAAGTATCAGTGATAGACATGAAGCTAGTTAATCAAGCCAAGCATTATGCAAGTTGACATGATCGTTTATGAATGTTAGTTTATCTTTTTCAGTCCCTGGTTAGTTGAGTTATCCTCATTGTGAATTTGGTTGTCATTGTTAGACAATCAAATAGGGGGAGATTGAAAGGCATAGGTGTACTAACTTGTAAAACTTAATTTCTATGTAACTCAACTAGGTAAAAGATAAAACAACAGCAAAAACAAGAGAAACTGAAGAAGCACATGGAATCAATCAACTGAAGAAATGGTAATGATACTTGGTAACTACAAGTAACTAATTTGGTTAATCAAGGATGCATAAGTGAGAAGAAGTTCAATATCAGTATTGCTCATGCCCTAACTTATCTAATGGAGAATCAAATTAATGTCAAAGAAGTATCAAGAAGACCAAAGTGATTTCATGTAATGTATATCAACATCTGGATAATGTAAAGGTTAATCAACAAATGAGAACTGACATTCAGAAGCAAGAACCCCTACAAGACTAGTCACTTATGAACCAGACCATTGCATCAAGTGTCGGGACATTGGAGGCAAGTTCATGTCAGTAATAGAAGATCTCATTTGAATTGAGTGAGGAAAAGAAATTGAAGAAGCTAGGGAAACTTGCTCATAAAGGTTAATCCTCAATTAGTCATAAAAGAAGGTCAACATTGGATGAGTGCATATTTGCTAAGGCAAATGTCGATCCACAGCAGATCGAGATGCGGGTCGAGATTTACAATTGAAGTAAAACATTGCAAAGGCAAATCTCTATCCACGGTAGATCGAGATCGAGATCGAGATCGAGATGGGTCCAGGCCGAGATCGAGATGCGGGTCGATATGTAGCATTTAATGTTCAAGGGACAAGTGGCTTATTGTGAACGGTTGATCCAGAGTGGTTGGAAAGTACTTTTTGTTGACAAGTCCTGATTGGGCCACGCACACAAAAAGGACAAGATCAAGTCTACACGACATTATAAAAGCAGCACTTTATTTTATTTGTAAAAAGACTTTAAGCAATCTCTGTATTTTTCTACAGTATATTTTAAAGAAAGCATTTACTGTAAAAAGAAAGTGAGAGAGAATCAGTTGAATCAAGCTTTAATTGCTGTATTTATTGTTCAACTGATTATGATGTTTTTATGAATGTTGTAGCAAATCCTTCAATGAATATAAAGATGTATTCTTGAAATTCTGTGTCATCATTTATTACCTGCATTTATTTTCATTTTCTCTCATTATTCGAAACAGTTGTATTCACCCCCCTTCACAACACTTTGGACCTAACATGTGTGTATGTGTATAAAAGAGAGGTCCACTGATACCTTTTTCTTAGTCCATTTATAGGCTAAAAGTGAGGGTATTAGAGTTTGTACATGAGATTCTTGCCCTTTATTGTATAAGGTCCATTTATATCTAGACCTTTCAGATGATGCCGCGTGTTCGAGTGGTTTTTTGTGTTTGACGTGTGTCAATGTTGCTTTTGTTTGTGTCATGTCATGATTATTTCTCTGTGTGTAAGTGACATGTCATCACTATTATTCAATTGAGTTCCGCGTCACGTCTGGAGTATTTACCGTATGGATTGAGTCGACACATAAATTTTTAAGCCTTATAATTATTATTAGTGTAATCAAATTAATTCACCTTTAACCGTAATTTAAAAATAATATATAATTGGAAAAAATTATTTTATATTATTAAAAAGTATATATAATCTATTTTAAAATATATTTTTTAGTTTTTTTAAATTATAAAAGAACAATTTTAAATTTTCAATTGTTTGATTCCAAAAAAAATAAAATAGACATCTAAAAGACAATAGAGAGTAAGATTTTTTAATATAGGATAGGATTATAAATGACATATATTCATAAATTAATTTTTAAAATGGCAGGTATTAGGAAAAAAAACCATTTATTTATGTAAAACACAGACCCTAACGAAAATCAATCAGTATAATTGTCCGTATATCTACTCCACTCTCGAATTATGCGAAGCCTCATTTCTCCAAGTTTGTGCAATCTCAGTGCCGGAATCGGAAAAACAATCAGCGGCAGCCTGAATCACCGGAGATGTTACATACCGATGGTGATTGAGCACTCATCCCGAGGAGAAAGAGCTTACGATATCTTCTCTCGTCTCTTGAAAGAACGGATAGTGTACATAAATGGACCTATCTCTGATGATACATCTCATGTTGTTGTTGCTCAGCTTCTGTTTCTTGAATCTGAAAATCCTTCTAAGCCTATTCATATGTACATTAACTCTCCCGGTGGTGCCGTTACCGCAGGTCGAAAAATTACAAACAAATATATTTGTTCATTTCTTGTTGCATGATTGTTGTTTGTGAATTGTGCATTGTGATTTAATTTGTTTATTGTGTCTTTTTTTTAAGTGATGAAATTATCGGTTGTTTATAGTTTAGTTGAATGGAGTGATAAGTGTTTGATTGGACGTTTTATTCGTAAATTGGAAGGATTGAAGGAATGAGCATTAGTTTAAGCTGTGTTGGAGTGATATATAAAAATTCTGCAGAAATGCGAGTGTATAGTTTTAATTTTTTCTGCTTTTCTCGTACATTAATTCTGTACAGGTTTAGCGTTAAGAGATGATTAATTATGACTGGCATTATCTGAACTATATATGCCTAATGCGCTAATGCTTGAGTTTAAGAAGAATATGCAATTTTTGTTGTGTGTTAGACTATCATGTGAAATCGAAATCGTGCTTAAGTTGTGTAAACTGTAAACACTTACTCATAGGTCAGGAGGGGGGGGGGGAGTGGTTCTCACATCCTGAACTATCATGAATTTCTGGTTTCGTTACTAAACATTGACGAAGCTATTTTCAACCGTACCTGTGTGCATATTCTATGCAATTATGGAATTTACAACATGTCATTACTTAGTACGAATACTTATCTTTTTAAATTTTATAGCCTAAACACTGATGAGGCATTTCAATTTTAAATCGCCTTTATGATGCAACATTAACACAGTGCTTTTCCATACTTTTCATTCTATTTTTTCTTTCTTTTGTAGGTCTTGCAATATACGATACAATGCAGTATATTCGATCTCCAATCAGTACAATATGCATAGGTCAAGCTGCGTCAATGGGTTCTCTTCTCTTAGCTGCTGGTGCAAAGGGTGAAAGGAGGTCTCTTCCTAATGCTAGAGTTATGATTCATCAGCCATCGGGTGGGTATAGTGGACAGGCTAAAGACATAACCATTCACACCAAAGAAATTGTCCGGATTTGGGATGCACTGAATGCACTGTATGTAAAGCATACGGGACAACCTATAGACGTAATTCAGAAAAACATGGACCGGGATTATTTTATGACTCCACAAGAGGCCAAAGAATTTGGGATTATTGATGAAGTCGTAGATGAAAGGCCGCTGACTCTAGTTACCGATGCTGTTAGGACTGAAGGCAAAGATAAAACATCAACTTAGTCTAAAGGCAAGAATGAAGAAACTCTCTATCCCTACGTTTCTCTTAATCTTGATGGCTAAATATTTGAAGTGCTTTAATTTATAAGTCTTCTTGACCGCTTTATCCACTATTCATAATCAACTGCAATGATAGATAACCTGAATGAATTCTTTGTCTCCAGTTACGCAAAGCGCATCAACATTTTTTAAGGTAATATATTTTCATTCATGTATGTGAGGTAACATTTTTTGTATCTTTATGAATAGAATGGGCCAGGCTATGTAGGTTGAGGCAGGCTTTTACAGCTTTACTCGAGAAAGAGTATGTAGGAAGTCGAGTTGCTGCAGTACTTTCCTTGTCAGTAACACAATTTTAAGTGTAAAGTAGGAACCAATTGGTCGAATTTCGCAGAAATATCTTGTTTTAAACCACTAAATAGACTGCATTACATGGGTTAGAGTTTAGACAGTCAGATTCTGTTCTTCTTTCATCCACACGATCGGATATCACCTTTATGTAGCAGGACAATGTGAGGCCAATTAAATGCATGCAGCATATGTATCCGTACTTCCGTAGGCTACTTTTAGTTGCCAAAGTTTGTTAATTGACACGTGGGCAAGAGTGTTTGCAAGTTCTGCAAGCGAATAAAAAATACTAGCCAGAGAACAGACCCTGTAACATGACCTTCAATAGAATGGGTTTAGTAGGCAATAGTAATGCTAGTCCCGAGTGGTCTACATTTGTATTCGGTTGATTGCACATGAATCACATAGTAAATATGAACAGTAAACTATAGAAGGAGATTGATATATCCAATTGGAATGCAGAGATGGTAAACCATATGGAAAAAAGTCATTCAGAAATCAGAATATAGAAAGTTACTCGACATCAATATCTCATTGCCCCTTAAGGTGGGGCATAGGTTGCAGCATCTTTATGCATGCTTATTTCTTTATAGTCCTAAAAGGAACTTCCTTCATTTCTGGGACAGCCTTCTTTCCATTCTCATGGGTTACATATTAATTTTTGGCTGAAATTATTGGGGTTTAAATTGATCATTTTATCAGATGGTAGGGCACGCGGTACATTGTCATGAAAACAGAAGTCGATACATAGGGGGGTCAGAGCTTACATGAAGTAGAATATTGAATAGCCTTCTGTCTCTATTTCTTGTTGTTCCTTTAAAACTAATTTTGGTTTTACCTGTTAACAAGATTGTGAAATTTCTTATTTTAACGCTATTTATATTCCTTATATGACTAGTAATTTTATAACTTATCATTGTTTTACTGAACTGATTGACATACATGTACTGGAAGGAGTTACTAGATTATCATATTATTATACCAATAATTTTGAAACTATTGGACCTCCTATCATTGTTTTAGATCTGAACCCAATGGTTATGGAACTTGATAAATCTACAGTATTTCCTTTTAAGTTGTCAAGTTATTGTCATATGGATTGGGTAGTAGTTGAGCACATTCAGTATTCATGATCTTGCCTTTTAATTTAACTACCTTGTAATATGATTCTGCTGCAATTATTTCAGGTATTGGGTGGAGTCTAACTAATTCTTTCTTGGGGCCATCTGTTCATTTCTTAGGAGAAACTGGGAGCAATGCAATTCTACTCGAGAATTTTGTCGTGGCTCATTTTTTAAAATATTATGAGGACAAACATATCATCATACTTTGTATCTTCCTCTTTAGTATTGTTCCTCCATCTTTGACTGAGTTTATCCTTGCAGGGTCCATAATTTAAGCTTCCCGTTTTGATAGAAATATTGTACTAATCTGAACTTGCATGAGCTACTACGCCAGACTAGATAATATTCAAATATTCAAATAAAGTAAATGAGGTTTATGCCTTCAATCACTGTTTTCCTGCATCTGGAGGAGGGCTTTTTCGTAGCAAATTTACACTGGTCACCGATGGCTACTGGTTTGTAAATGTCCGTGTTTGTGTGAATGTCGAGTTTACCTCATGATATGATCAGTTGTTGATTTATTATCCGCTAATCTACGGATCGAACTACTGAAATAGTCTCTCCACATGATGACCTTTCCCTGATTTTTGTGCTGATCTCCCGCTGTATGACCGGTATCGATATATGAATCTTGTGCAAATGAATTCAGAGTAAACTTCTGCTAAATGACTGTTCATACCGATGCCTGTATCCTTGTATTATCAAGAAGACTATAGAGATAAAATCTGAAATGACAATATATGAATCGATTATTTCCTGAAATGAGGGATAAATAATCTTTGTAGACGTCTCTATATATTGTAATTTTGTATTTGAAATTGATAGATAAAATTTTGGGGTGTTTGGCTTAGTTTATAAGTAATAAGTTACTTTTTTTTAAAAAGTATTTTCATTTTTTTTTTTGAAAATTAATATTTATTTTAGAAATTTAAGACAAATCTTATTTTCAAATTTAAAAATAAGTTACTTATTTTCAGAAAAAATACATATATACCAACTTTTTCAATTTATAAGTTACTTATAAATCGAGACAAACTGTGACTTTATTTTTTGTCAATCGTAACATCTTGAGTGTTGTATCTTGATAATCATGAGAACGTCAAAACAACACAGATCCTACTGCAACTACTTGATAAAATTACTACTCAATCACTACAATCACAGAGTCATTCAACAAATCCACGCCCAAACAATCACTACAAACTCACATTCACACAAACTAAATAACACTCTTCTCCGCCACTACGCACTCAGCGACTCTCCTCAACAAGCTCTTTCATTTTTCAAACGCCTTCAGCATCAAACCAAGCTCTTCTCTTTCGATAGCTTTGCGTTCTCTTTTACTGTCAAATCATCAGCTAATTTGCAAGATTGTAGAACTGGGTCACAGCTACATTGTGCCATTACTAAGTCTGGGTTTGGGATTCATGTATATGTGCAAACTGCGTTGATGAATATGTATGCTGATTGTGGGTGTTTGAGTGATGCGTACAAGGTGTTTGATGAAATGCCGGTGAGGAATGATGTGAGCTGGAATGTTATGATTACTGGGTTTGCTAAATGGGGTGATGTTAATAAAGCTAGGGAGTTGTTTGATGTGATGCCGGATAAGAATGTGGTTTCTTGGACTGGGATTATTGATGGGTATACTCGTGTGAACCGAGCTGACGAAGCTTTGTGTTTGTTTAGGAGGATGGTGGATGAGGGTTTTAAGCCGAGTGAGCTAACTATGCTAGTAGTTTTTCCTTCTGTTTGGAGTATCAGGTGTCTTGAACTTTGTCGGTGTGTTCATGGTTATGCAGAGAAAAGTGGATTTAGTGGGTCTGATATTAGGGTTTCCAATTCGCTTATAGACGTCTATGCAAAATGTGGTAGTGTGGAGGGTGCTTTTAAAGTTTTTGAGTATATCTCTGAGGAGAGGAAGAATTTGGTTTCTTGGACATCGATTATCTCTTGCTGTGCAACGTACGGGATGGTAGAAGAAGCTGTTGAAAACTTTAAAAAGATGGAGAAATTGGGTTTTGAGCCTAATCGTGTAACATTCTTGAGTATAATTAATGCTTGTAGTCATGGAGGATTAGTTGATGAAGGGCTCCATTTTTATAAAAAGATGGTCTATGAATGTGGCATAGTGCCGGATATTAAGCATTATGGGTGCCTCATTGACATGCTAGGAAGAGCCGGGAGGCTTGACGAAGCAGAGAAGATGGCGATCAATATTCCAACCGAAATGGTTAGTGTTGTTATTTGGAGAACTCTGCTTGGTGCTTGTAGCATTTATGGTAATGCTGAGATAGGAGAGAGAGTTACGAGAAAGATAATGGAGATGGAAAGTGGTTATGCTGGTGACTATGTGCTTTTGTCAAACATATTTGTTGATGTTGGTAGGTATATGGATTCAGAGAGAGTGAGAGGAGTAATGGATAAGAGGAATGCCTTAAAAGTTCCTGGCTTGACCTTGGTTTGTCAAGAGAACAGAAGCTAAACATTATAATGGAGAGAGAATGTCAAGTTAGTCTTGCCATACAAGGTGATGAGTGTATAGTGACATGGTAAACATGTAAATCCTAATGTATGGCTCTGTACTAATTCTTGGGCTACGCAGCTTCTGAAGGATTGATGCTCAAACAGCTGCCTACTAATTATTAAACGAAACCACGGAGTGTTAGTTAAATGTGAATGCGTAAATTTACTTCAAAGATATGAGGAGTTCAGAACGTCTGAAGCTTGAATGTATCTTATTTCTGTATGTGTTGCTTCATATTCTGAATATACTTTCCTCTTAAAATTAACTAAATGCCATTCTCAGTTCGGCCTGAAGTACAACAACAAAAAGACGGCAAATGGACATTCTGATCATGAGAATCAAACCATAACTAACAGACAGCTTTGAGGAGCTCAATCTTCACAAGGTATGAAATTTAGATTATGCTAAAATTAGATTAAATGCAAACAAGCAAGTCAAATATTATAAAGAGGAATAAAGGATTACATCAAGAAAAAAAACACTACAACTTAAAGCAAATTCTACTTCTATGTCTTTGCAATATGTGCGTAGGTCAAGCTGCATCAATGGGCTCACTCCTCTTAGCTGTTGGCGTGAAAGGTGAGCAGTAGTCTCTTTTTAAAGCTAGCTAGAGTCATGGTTCTTCAGCCATTCCGATGGGTATAGTGGAAAGGCTAAAGACATGACCTATGCCGGATATGAATGTGGCATAGTGCAAGGTATTAAGTATTGTGAGTGCTTCATTGACAAGCTAGGAAGAGCCGGAAGTCCTGACGAAGCAGAGAAGATGGCGATTGATATTCCAACCGAAATGGTTAGTGTTGTTATTTGGAGAACTCTTCTTGGTGCTTGTAGCTTTTATGGTATTGCTGAGATGGGAGAGAGAGTTACGAGAAAGATTATGGAGATGGAGAGTGGGTATGTTGTTGACTATGTGTTTTTGTCAAACATATTTGTTGTTGTTGGTAGGTATATGGATTCAGAGAGAGTGAGGGGAGTAATGGATAAGAGGAATGCCTAAGAAGTTCCTGGCTTGAGCTCGGTTTGACAAGAGAACAGAAGCTAAATTGTTGACTTTTCATATAAGAGAGGGAGAGATATACTAAGAAGCTTATTATTTTATTGATAGAAGAACTCATTATATAGAGTTTAATCACACAGATTTGCATGATTAGTGCCACCCATATAGCCTAATCAATTACAAATCTTTTTACAATCAGCAACATTAAAGCATAATCAAACAATATTAAAACACAATAATTCTATTTAATATTTCAGTTACAATTTTGAATCATAATTCCAACACTCCCTCTTGATTCGAAATTGTAAACTTTCCTTATGATGTACTTCCCATCATCATCGTGGAGCACTTCTCTCCACAAACATTTTTTCCGGTGCACTTCTCACCAGATTCCTTTGTCGATGCACTTCTCACCGACTACAAATTTATTGGAGCACTTCTCTCCAATTTTTAGAACAATGTTTCTTCTTGTTCAAAAACATGTGTCACATTGACACTTTCTTCATTCTTATTTCGACAATTCTTTTGCATATGACCAAACTTATTGCATTTGAAGCATTTAAGTTTTTCCTTATGCCAACAATCTTTTTCATCATGACCATATTTTTTGCAATGACCACACTTTGATCTTTTGGCAAAAAATGCCCCTTCAACTACCTGCTCATTATCTTTATTTCTCATAGCTCTTCTTTGTTCTTGAGCTTGCAAAGAATTAATTAGCTCCGATAAGGCCAACTCACTAATATTTCTTGAATCTTCAAGAGATGAAAGTTTAGCCTCAAACCTTTCGGGCAAACTTATAAACAATTTCTCTACGATTCTGGTGTCAGGTAGATCTTCTCCCATCAGCCGGATTTTGTTCACCACACCCATCAATTTATCATAATACTCTTGTATGGTGTCTTTTTCTTTCATGATTAAAGTCTCAAATTCTCTTTTGAGATTTAAGACCTGCATCCTCCTTATTCTTTCGTTACCTACGTAAAGTTCTTTCAACTTGTCCCAAGCTTCTTTTCCATTTTCACAAGTCATGATTCTTGTAAAAATCGATTCTGAGACAGCAGCATGTATTATAGATAACGCCCTCGGAGCTTTTGATAATTCCTCTTCGTGAGCCCTTATTTGATTTAGCGTAGGATTGTTTCCAAGAGGTTGAATCTCCCTCTCAGATTCAACCCATTTCCACAAACCTATACCTCTCAAATGAGCTTTCATTTTGACAGCCCATACTTGATAATTTTCGCCATTGAAAATAGGTGGAGTAAGAACTGAAGTTTGGCTAGAAGCCATGGCTAAGCACTAACACTCACAGATCCCTTAAGATCATTGAAGCTCTTGATACCATGTTGACTTTTCATATAAGAGAGGGAGAGATATACTAAGAAGCTTATTATTTTATTGATAGAAGAACTCATTATATAGAGTTTAATCACACAGATTTGCATGATTAGTGCCACCCATATAGCCTAATCAATTACAAATCTTTTTACAATCAGCAACATTAAAGCATAATCAAACAATATTAAAACACAATAATTCTATTTAATATTTCAGTTACAATTTTGAATCATAATTCCAACATAAATATTGTAATGGAGAGAAAAGAATGTTAAGTTAGACATTGTCACACAGCCGTGCGGAAGCGTCGATCAATGACTAATTTTTCAAACTTTTGGCTGAGTGATACGCCAACTCTACGCCTAGAGCTTGGCCAGCAATGCGCAGCTAACCCTGGGCTATGTCTTCCATGACGTCTGCCCCACACACCGGGTTAGTCATCTCCTTGATAGGCCGGGCGGTAAATCCGCACGCCTGATGTACCTCTTGCGAAATCACCTTCTAGGAGAGTCCACCTCATCACAGTGCCTAGTCTCACATACACCCGTGATGCGCTCCTTGTGCCCCTGCTTAGCTCGTCTGCTAGCAGAGTCTAACTCATCACAGTGCCTAGTGTCACATACACCCATGATGCATTCAATGTGCCTCTCCCTAACTCACCTGCTAGGAGAGTTCCACTCATCACAACGCCTAATCATATACGCCTGTGATGCACTGACTCTTTGCCCTTCTTCTGTGCTCTCATTTCCTAGCACTCTAGTCTGACAACTCCTGTAACCAGTGTATGATACCTCTATTAAAAGATATCCCCACCCCAGTCTTGGTATCTCTCCAAACTCTAACGGTATGCCCTATCTCTAATCAACTATGATAAGCCATGCCTTGATGTATTACTTCATTAGGCATGCCCATCCATACATGATCCATATAAGCGCATATATGTGCCTTCCACCTTGAACCTGATTAGGCATATAAGTTTCTTCAACCTTGACCCTGTATCGGCTACCTCTCATAGACTACTGCATGAACTGTAGAACCCTGGTTATCTTACACCTTCACCTTGTCTCTCTACTAAGGAACTCTTCCGCCATACGTCTAGGTTTCCTCACGACATACAGTCTAGGTGTCCTTACACCCTTCGGCCTGATTCCTCCCAAGAACCAAGTGAACTGCTAAACCCCAAGTCCCTACTATTTACTCCCATGCTCCTTGTCTTGGTGCATTTGGTCTCCGTTGATCTAACTAACATCCAACTTATTCAACTTGTGCAAAGGTCTCTCAATGATGTCTGAACACATTTACACCTTCCACCCAGATGCCAGGTAAGCATGCATTCCTCCCCAACCCTGACCCTCATACAGACTGCCACCACAAGCTCGATGCACCTTAGAAACATGACTCTACTATGCCCCATCTTGTTTCATCCCCGCAGAACCCTTCCGCCATGTCGCCACTACCCGAGTTCATATGGCCTGGCTTCTCATGAACCAAGTGTTTCACTCGAGCCCCTGTTCTCACAATGTGCTCTACCTGCCTTGTGTATCTCTGTACTTGATCACCGTTGCCTGAATCAATGCCACAACCTACTATACTGGTACACAGGACTCCACGTGCTACACATCTACCCCAAAGCCTAAGTCTACCCCTTAGCTTCTTCATTCTTCTCCCAGCTACCCCTGTACCTGAGACGTCCATCCACTCCCGAATGTGTATGAAGACATAATGATTAGAAGGATCCCCTAGCTCCACCTATACTGCCCAATACTGTCCCCTTAATGCTCACAACCTTGTTACTGACTTGTATCCTCAGCCACACTTATACTGCCCAACACCATTGCCTTAGTGTTCACAACCTTGTTGCTGACTAGATCCCATAGTCACACTTATATTGCCCAACATTATTGCTTGAGTGTTCACAGCCTTGGTCAAGACTAGACCCCTTCTCAATCTGCCTTCACAATAATCCAAGTCGTCTACCTCCTTTAAAGGCCTGACTCCAAAGATCTCCGTTACTCCATAGGAACAACCTTGTTGACTTCGCCCAAACCCATTTGGACTTGTCGACTCTGATCCAATTGCCTATGCCTTTAGCACCCCTGGACAATTGTACCTATCAGTATGACCGGACATCGTCTCCCTCGATGCACCGCCACCCTATGGTTGGAGAGTCTTGCTTATGTGAATCGTTCACAAGCGAGAGTTCCCATAGATGGTATGCCCGACTCCCAGCACGGGTCAATCATTATTGATACCAAATTAATTAGACACCTTTCTGCTCTCTTTTAGACTACATGACTGGTTTCGCCCTGCCTTGGGCTCATCAGGGGAGCGGCTCCAGCTCCCGACCAATCTTGCGCGCCTGACTGCAGAGTGCAGCCCTCGCAAGCACTTGCCATCCCATGAAGCCCCATCTCCTGGTCCAACAGCATAACCCGAAACCCTCAAAAGTCCTTAGAGCAATCCCATGTCTAATCCTACCAGTCATCACCTACGCCCAGCGCCTGTGTCACGTCGCTCACGCCAAGTGACTGTCATTGTCACTATTGTGTAGTCACCAATGTTCAGCACCTTCTATTAACAGTCGATGCTCGGTGCCTTGGCCTAAGCCTAGCGTTTTGGTAGGCCACGCTAGCCAGCGCCTCAAGTCACCGTTTATGGGTCTAACAGTCATGCCATACAAGTTGATGAGTGCATATTATCGTGGTAAACATGTAAATCCTAATGTATGGTTCTGTACTTATTTTGCAGCTTTTGCAAGGATTAATGCTCAAAGAAGCTATCTACTAATTATCTAACGAAACCACACAGTGGTTAGTTACATGTAAATGTATAAATTCACTTCGACGATATGAGAAGCTCAGTATAGTGGAAAGGCTAAAGACATGACCATTCATTCACACCAAAGTAATTGTCCGGATTTGAGATGCACCGGATTACCTTTATGTATAGCATACATGACAAGTTATTGATATAAACATGGATGAGATTATTTTATGATTTCGTAAGGGGTAAAAGAACTTGGATGATTGATGATGAAGTCGTTAAATGAAAGGTAGCTGGCTCTAGACACTGGTGCTGACGGTTAGATATTAGCTCAAAGATAAAATCATCAAAACTTCTGTTTGACTATGGTTGCGACCTCAGCTCCATTATATTATGATCAAATCTTCTGCCACCAGCTGCTTATTATGATCCCCTTGTCATCAAACCTTATCTTTCACATCGGCCCCAACAGTAGGGGCATTCATTACAAGGGAATAACTATTGTATAACAAGATTTTGTAAATCTATTCGTCTATTGACTTCCCATCAGCAGATTACGGGCAATCCTATATAGGAAGGTTTATTGGTTTCTTTCTGCGGGGGGGGGGGGGGGGGGGGGGGATATAAAGAGGGATTCGAGAAAGAAAAGTACAAACTTCCCCGTCACACACTGCTAAGCTGTATGATGGAAATGATAAGTATTGAGACCAAGTGTTCACTGTCACACTCTAATTGTGCTTGGGCTACATTGGCTCCCCAAAATTCATATATACTCAAGCCTAACTTATACAATTCCTATAGCTCAAAACACTTGTGTTTAACAATCTACTGTGTTATGACACCCATAAATGGCAGATTCCTTATAATTAAACTCTAATTAGACAAATCTTTAGAAAAAGATACAAAAATTCCCTAGCTTTGGTAAACATTAGTTTAGTATGCAAACAAATTAACTTAATTAACTAACACAACAGAAAAGACCCACCCCATAAAATCGTTTCTGCAATATTATTCAAACTGAAATAGGCCGTACAGAAAATAATAAATATGCAATACTATTCAAACTGAAATGGGGCTTACAGAAAAAAACAAATATATACATACCTTGGGATTATACTGAGTGTTAAAGAATAAAGAATGAATCTTTATGGTGAAACATGTTCAAGAATATAAAGCGACGAAGCAATTAAATTTATAAATCTAAGGTGGGGTTTGTATTTTTTTTGAGCTACCCCACATGCGGAATTTCAAATCTCGAGTTATGGACTAACCTCATTCATAACCGGGTAAATCCGAACTTAACTACTAAGAGCAAGTGTGTCAAGTGTCTCCCGAGGGAGTCAAATCTTGGTCTGCATAATAGCTTTCACTTGCTCTTACCAACTGAGCTAACCTGTGGAGCTAGGGTTTGTATTTAGCATTGAAATAGTTAAGAATTGAGGTGGGGTTGAAGTTTTTGTTTGGTCAGGAATCCCAGGAAGAAAGGTTTACAGTGGAGAATGAAAGGAGTGCAACAGTTGGTTATCCTAGCCTTTTATCTTGCTTGCGCTCAGCCTATTTCTTTTCTTTCCTAGCTCTCTCAAATAATATTACTACCACATTTATTACTTACACACATATGCCGAATGTATGGTATCTGTAAGCCCCATTTTGTGACGATATGGGCTCAATTATTCTCCTTTAGTTCAAACTATAAGGAAAAGTTACGTGGTATATCGACTGTCAAGGAAAGGAGAAAACCAGCAACAACAAACTTAGAAATCAAGGGAAAACAACCACTAGTTCCATCAATAGGAGAAGAAGCGGTTACTCAATCACCTGTTTCTTTCAAAAGGTAAGGTTCAAATTTACGAAAGTCGGCAAGTAAACACTCCCTAATGTCCGATCAACAATTAAAATGTTAGGAGAAATGTTGAGATTCCAGTCTCAAAAGAAAGAAAAGAAACCGGCATGAACATTCGAATAAGCCCCTTCAGATCAGAAGCCAGCAGAGTGAAAACTGTGCAAGGGGATAAAGGCCCATCTATAATAACATATACACGTAGGCCCAAGCCCAAGGATGATGAATAAATCCTGTAACCCAAGGATGAGGAATAGAGAATAGGGGCAGAAAAGACTTTATACAAAAAAGTAGTTAGAAGAGAGGTATGGAAGAACATGTGTAGGGGAATATATAGTGATGAGAATAGAAAAGGGGGCATCATGATATTGTGAATATATAATAGTCCTTTAGTGGAGATTACTACCTCTCGAAGTTTGGATATTTGTTATCGTTTTACTTTTCATTTTGAATATCAGTTTGCATTTCTCTTATATGGTTGTGAAAGCTTTGAATAACAATAGTTCATAATAGTTGGTATTATAGCGGAATGATCTACACAAGACGGAAAATGGGTGCTCCGCCTACGAATCAACACCGAATTGAAGTTTTGGAGTAGAGTTTGAGCGACCTCCGTACTACCATGGCTAAACAGGTTACAATTGTGGTCAACACCGCGACGCAGACTATGCAGAATTCACTGATAGAACATCTCTCACTTACGAAGGATCAAATAGCTCAAAGGCTTGAAACTCATATTGTGAGAGCTAAAGACCAACAAGAAACCATGGTGAAGAGTTTGAAAAAGGAACAAGAGAGGTTCCAAAAAGAGATGCAGTCCTCTATCTCGTCTCTCAAACTAACAGAGGCGAGTAAGGGCGATTCGGGTCGGGTCGAGGGTTCCGGGACCAGGTTAGCTAGATTCGGGGGAAATATTAGGCGAAATGAGGGAAGTGAATTCAATCAACCTGGGTATGGAGTGGGTAATTGGAGAATGAAGAAATTGGACTTACCCGTATTTGAGAATACTAACCCAAATGACTAGATACTACGAGCAGAACGATACTTTATTTCTTACCTTTGGGGGGGGGAAGAGAAGTTGGAGGCATCAGTGGTATCATTATATGAAGATGCCTTGTTATAGTACCAGCGAGAGCATGGTAGGAGGCCGATAGGTGTTAAGAGGAGTTGAAAGGAATGTTATTGCAGCAGTTTTGACCGTCATTTGCACGAAGCCTTCACGAACAATGGTTAAACCATCGACAAACCTCTGGTGTAATTGAATACATGAGAAAATTTATTGAATTAATGGCCCCTTGATCGGGGTACCTGAAGAAATAACAAAGGGATAATACATAAATGGGTTGAAGGAAGATATTCGGGCCGAGGTTAGGTTACTTGGACCGTGAAGTTTGGACCATGCTATGGATTTATCAATTAAGGCAGAAGATAAGTTATAATGTGGAGTCCAAAGAAAATTGGCCAGCAACTCTAGCCTAGGGCAGGTAAACACTCAAGTCCTATTTTCAAGTAAAAGTTCGTCAAACTCATATTATCCCACGCCTACCAACGATGGGTTAGCAAGTTAATGAGGTTCGATTTCGCTATCAACTATAAGCCTGGTGCATCCAATAAAGTTACTGATGCTCTATCCCGAGAATTTACAGGATATGTAGAATGCAACACTTTACTCACAACTAGGGGAGTTAACTGGGATTACCTTTGTGAAAGTGTCTATAGTGATGAGTGTATAGTTAAGATTATTAAGGGTTTGAAAGCTGGTAAACATACCCAAAGGTTATCACATGGAGTTTGGAGATTTGAGGTACAAGGGGCGTATGGTTCTTCCAAAAAATTCAACAATGGTTCTCATTCTCCTCTAAGAATTTCATGATTCTCCTGTAGGAGGACATTCATTAGAACTCAAGACCTATAAACGACTTGCAAGTGAGTGGTTTTGGCCTAACATGCGCACTACCTTTGCCAATTACATTCGAGTGTGCACTGTCTGTCAACAATCTAAGGCATCGACATTGAGTCTAATGGGTCTGCTTCAACCATTGGCAATTCCAGAATGAGTATGTGAAGATTTGTCCATGGATTTTATAGAGGGACTTCTCCGTTCTAAGGGCTTCGATTCAATATTGGTAGTTGTGAATAGACTTACCAAATATAGTCATTTTAACCCACTGAAACACCCATTCAATGCTACTATTGTGGCTGCTGTATTCATTCAAGAAATTGTTAGTTTACATACACGATTTTCTCTGTTCGCGATAAAGTTTTCCTTAGCTTATTTTGGGCTAAGTTGTTTAGGTTACAAGTACTATTTTGCACAAGAGTACTTCATACCACCCCCAATCTAATGGGCAAACAGAGGTGGTTAATAAGTGCGTTTAAACTTATTTAAGGTGCTTTATTGCTGGACAACCTAAATCTTGGACTTTGTGGTTACCTTGGGCCGAGTATTGGTACAATACATCGACTCTTGTATCTATTGGATACACACCATTCAAAGCATTGTATGGGAGGGATCCTCCTCAAATGATTAAATTCAGCAAAGGAGATACTGTAGTTTCATTAATTACTTTAAAAGGATGTTATACTTGACGATTTGAAGGCTATTTTGGTTCGAGCACAACACCGAATGAAACAATACGAAGATTTGTCTCATCGAGAAGATGAGTATGTTGTCGGGGATTTTTTTCCAGTTACACAAGTAGAAGGGGGGTTGAATACTTGTGTTCTCTTTTTGCCTAATTAAAATAAAACACGATATGTAATTAAGATTCGAACAAATAACAAAGATTAAATACAAAGTTATGAATAAAATATTGTTTGTATTGTTGATGAATAAATACAAACTTTCCTAGGGTATACACAAACCCTAGCAGCTACTATGTATTTTTCACAGCAACTCTCTCTATCTCTATGCTCTCAAAAACTTCGACAAATAAATTAGGTTACATAGAATGTTTATATAGAGAGCTGCCTATCAACTAATAACAAAAAATCTGATTAACATCCAGACTCTGGTTTTATTTCTTCTGAAAATCTTTTAAGTACAAATTCTCTTGATACCTGTACATGGACTAACTAGACTCTGATTTACATTTACTTTGATCAGAGACTAGAGAGACTTATTACAAATAAAACTATGCTAGAGTTTGTTCTAGTATTTTGTACATTATCAAATGAATATATTCCTAACAATCTCCCCCTATTTATGCTTTATAAAATTTAAACATAAATCGAGGTTTGATGTTGTCAAACTAAAGAATAAACAATTAATCTAGAACTGTATATAATTTACAAGAAAAAAATTACTTCTTAATTTATCCTTTCAAAGGATGAATTGTTCCTAAAAAATGATTTCAGCATATTCTCCTCCACAATAGTTATAGCTTCACCAACAAACTCCTTCAATTTTTTCATCTCTTCATTATCACATTTGAATTGACAATAAGATGCTCTTAGATCATTAGCATCACTATCTTGTTCCTTCAAATCCTTAAGCATCAAGACATTAATTTTCCCTTCCATAGGATGAAACACAAAGTAATGACCCACACATTCTTGAAATTTAATTTCTTTTACTTCCAGAGGCATGTCTTGATCCTTCCCCTCAGTATCAACATATTTCAAAGAAAATTTGCCCATCTGCTTATTTGCTTATCTATGTAGAGTTAGCTTCCTGTCAATTTCTATGAACCATTTCTTGGTCACTTATTCCTTACTCCTATTCACCTCAGATGATATTGATAGAAAAAATCCGATATATTGCAACTCTTCATCCTGTTTAAAAAATATGAAATTTGATTGGCTTATCCACCTTACAGTTCCTCCTTTCAAAAAGTATACCAACATCTCAGTCTTTACCTTTTCAGTTCTACCTTGTCTCTTGGCAACCTTTTTTCAAAAACATTGTTGACAATTTGAGTAGACACCACTTTATTCAAGTATTTCTTTGTGAGCTTTTAAAACTGCCTATTTATAAGTGATTATGGATTAACTGCTATAGTTATAGTCTTGTCAATGTCAGATACTGAAAAACCACCAAGCCCTTTTGTTCTTCTAGCCCTCAACTGAGTATTATGTTGACTTAATTTCTAATAGCTTGGCTCCTTGTTTTCTTCATCCTTTCTCTCATCAGAGTATGCACTCTATTTTCCTTTATCAAAGTCTGACTTAGACCCTGATTTTCCATGTCCAGTCCCTGATTGGTGTGATTGTGTTTTAACAAACACTCCAAACTTCTTTTACTGCACACCACCAAGACCCCTAGGACCATGGGAATCATTACCACCTTTATCATCATCATCATCTCTTCTCCTTTTAACTCCCTTGGAATCATCTTTGCATTTTTCATCCTTATCTCCCCTTAAAGAATCACCAATTTTTTTCTCCCCCTTTTTGACATCATTACCACCTGTGATAGCAAAAAAAAATTATTCTAGGACGGAGGAGATATTAGCTTGGGCAGCAATAATAGAATCCACTTTAGTGATAAGAGAATTTACATTATTTTAAAGAGTGGTCTGTTTAGCTTTGAAGTCGGCCAATGAATCTTTGACATTAGCATCCTTAGAGAGTTGGAGAGAATACAAAGATTCAAACTTTGTTTTAAGCAAAGCTGTGGTGGTGTCAACATTGGTCAATTTTGTGTTGATACGAGATATATCTTTGACCACATCAGCTAACTGAGCAGCCACATTTCCTTTGTCTACAACAATATTAGCAACTACTCTCTTGCTTTCTTGAATGAGAGAAGCATTAGGCTGTTCATCTGGATAATGACCATGATCATCTAAAGAATTCTTCTTATTTTGTGCCTTGAATTTTTCAGCCTTATGAATTTCAGAAATAAGATCAAATGTCTCTCTATCAGTAATTCCCAGAGAGTCATTTGTTTCCCAAATATGTGGGAAAATTTGATCAAAGTAATTGAAAGATGGATTCACTTCCCCTTCATCTTCAGAGGTGTAATCATCAATCTCCATAAAGTCAATTGGCTCAATCTTTGTTACTGGAGGTGTAGACTCTGGTGGGTGAGTAGACTCTGAAACTGCATAAGGTACTATAGACTCTGAATCCTCTTTAGAGTGATCAGACTTTGTAGACTCTGAAAGCCTAGCCTGGATAGGCATAATAAGAATTGGTGCATCTGGCTTCAATTTTACAGTCTCAGGTTGAATGTGAGTTGCATCCACCAAAGTCTCCATGACTCTATCCGCTCTCCTAGCT
Organism: Oenanthe sinensis; assembly: GCA_028671895.1. Classification (NCBI taxonomy): domain Eukaryota; kingdom Viridiplantae; phylum Streptophyta; class Magnoliopsida; order Apiales; family Apiaceae; genus Oenanthe; species Oenanthe sinensis. The sequence continues at coordinate 25,627,111 of CM053805.1, read as the reverse complement.
AGAGAATCCACTAAACGAAGTTGTGGTCTCTATGTGAACGATTTCTGAGCAGCTAGAGTCTCCTCCTTCTTGCCAATCTGCAAGATTAGTAAAAATGAGTTTTCATCCATCCCATGCTTCAACTCGTCAGACCAACTCTTTGGAAAATCTTAGTCCCAATAAGTAAAGCTAGGTTCAGGATACCCTAGTCTCTCATTCTCACAGTGGGGTCGGGCACCTACTTTCTTATCCCCACTCTTGCTCTCTATGGCCTTTTCCACTTCTCCTTTTGCCTCGACCAGTGTCATCCCCTCATTTTCAATTTTTTCACTCATTTGGGTGGGTGCACTCATAAGTCCTATAGAAGGGGGGGGGGTTAAGAGAATGAATTTGTGCTTGAATACCTGAACTACCTTGATGGAGGGGAACCCCTTCATATGTCTGAAGGCTAGGGATTTCCACCAATGGGTGAGCAGCAATAGACTCTGAACCCTTACAATCTTCTTCTTTCTTTTTAGGGTCTATTGGCTCCAGTATCCCAATCTCAGGGTCTACTATAGACTCTAAGTGCTTCAGTAAACCTTCATTAGAAGCCAGAGTCTTAGTATCACCATCTTTGACTATTGGTGTATGAGAATCCCCCTCAAAGTGGATAGACTCTGACAGAATTGATTGTTGATTTTTTTCTTGAGCATCCATCATAGTCTTTCCTCCCATATCATTGGGGTTCTCATTAGAATTTTGTTGAGTTATCAAGGAAGGCCTATCAGCATGCTCCCCTGCCCCACTATCACCCAACCTCTGACTAGGTGGTTCTTGTGTGGGTGAGACAGGCTGAGCACCTATGCTACTAGTCACCATTGGTGCACTAGTGCCCTCTTCCATCTTCCTTCCATCACCTACTACCTCCTTCGGTTCTACCATAGTTAATGCATCCAAGTTTTCATTTAAAATTTTTTTGGCATGGATTGCATTAGTGACCTAGGCATAAGTCAAATGAAAGTGATCCTACAGGTCCCTTATAATTTTCTAATAATAAAAGCCCTTGAGTTGATCCAATCTACTCTGTTAGGTTGGATGGATGTATTTGTTGGCCACCTCCCCTACACTGTGGATAAGATAATCAACACCTTCCTTGGAAGAGGCAGAATAGTAGAAATCTATTGAATGGCTGTCCTATAAACTACCATATTATCTCAAATTGTTTCATAGTCAAAACCTGGTTGTTCAACCTCAGCCTCTGACTCAGCAATAGACTCTAATTTTGTCCCTTTGAGGACTTGGATCTTTTTTATCTTTTTATATTTTGAATTTTCAGAGTCTATCACACTAAGTACTTTGAGAACTTCACTTGTCCTGCCTTCTATGAGCCCAGCTATTTTATCTTGAGATGAAGAGTTGAAGAGGTAGCTGTATAGATTGGTGACTGCATCATGTGCAGACAAATGTAGCTCCATCTCCATTCTCTTTCTTGGGGACCCATATGTTGAAAGACGATCCAAGACTTGTTGATGTATCTTGTAGGATTCTGGATCTTCAATTGATTCCATCAAATGATATAAGAAAATCAGCACATCATCATACGGAATGATTATAGAGTCTATTAGATTTGAGGCTACTTCCTTCCAAAAATGTGTCATGATCAGATTCTAAATGTAGACTAGACTCTGACTCAACATTAGACTCTAGTTCAGGAGATTTTTTTCTTTCAGATTCTGGCACTGTAGGAGACTTGGGAGCATCTTTTTCCTGCAAAATAGGGTTAGTAGTAATTACAGGCTTGTGTGTGTGTGTAAAAAAATCTTTTATTCTTCTTAGTAAAGGATTTTTCAGGATACTCAATTTGAGAATCCTGGGGGTGCATTCCTAGGTTTTTCAGAGACTATAGCCTTTGGAGAGTCTATAGTCTTGGCTTCAAGGTTAGACTCAGGTGTATTAGGACATTCCTTTAGTAAGTAGAGGCCTTCAACAACCTACTTCTCTAAGGGATTGAGCTCTTCATCATTTTGCACATCTACAAGCCTGGTTTTAATCAATCTTCTCCTCTTTACAACTGGTGCCTGTTGAGAGACACAGAGGTTGGTTTCTTTTTGAAAATTGGTTTTTGAGTTTGTTTGATGGAAAGAGATTTGGCTACTTGGGTAGGTGCAAAGAGACTCTCCATAACTTGTTCCTGCACCATTTCACCTCCAAAGAAAGAAGCATTGTACATAGAAGGTTTGAAGGTAGAAATTTTTACCTGCATTATATGTGGGTAAACCATTGCATGTAGGCTCTTTTTTTCCATCAATTCTCTTAATGTAAGAGAAAATTCTTCTTTGTTATTTGTAGGACTGCACACAACACTTATATGCAAGCTTAACACACATATTAGGAACAAAGTGGTTTAAGAGAAGCATAAAAAATTTATGGTAATAGACTTTCTTTCTTCCCTCTTGCACATTGTTCAATTTTGCTCCCTTTTGAGTGAGCAACATATCACCAATGTTGATCACCTTATTAAATAAGATACTATGGCCTATCTGATATGTAATGAAAGTATCAAAACCACTACATTTACCAGTAAAACATTTAGCAATTTGGTCAAAAAAGAAGGATCATTTTTTCTCAAGTAAGGCCTAGTTAACTTACTCATGTTAATTAAACTAAAAGAATAACCTAGTGACTTAAGCATGCTTTTGATTTCAGAATTATCAATAGTTTCATCAAAAGGTATTTTACTAGGTAACTTAAACACAGTATTGAGCACATCAACAGTCACATCAAAAGTAGTAGAGCAAAAAGTGGACATTATTTTACCTAGTTGATCCTGAGAAGGATCAACTACCTTTGCAGAGATCCACACTTGAGATACAGCATCCATGTGAATGACTGATAATTCCTTGAGAATATAACTGAGCTCACTTTGCTCCAAGAAATCTATCACAGGGTAGCAGTCTGCGTCTACACCCTTCTTGTCTCCTAGGGCTGCGACTTGGTTAGTTGTCATGAACTCAAAATCGCCAAAGGTAAAGGCAATAGTTTTGGGTCCCTTCATTACAATTGATTGTACAACCATTTGAAAGATTGAGTTGAAAGTGATGAAAATGCTTGAAAAGTAAACTAGGGTTCTTGGAGAGCTCTGTGCGTATTTTTGTCTTGAAAAATAGTTTGCAATAAACAAGTGAGTAAATTGTATGTAAAATTTATATTTTGTTAAACATGCATACAATACACACGAGTCTACAACCTGTAACTAGTAAAATGTAACTGTTACCACCTATTTCAAGTCATTTGAACGGTTCAAAATTAATCAGAGTCTGCAAGCGCGAATTCTAACCATTTCAGAGTCTAAGTATTATAGCCTTCAGAGTCACAGACTCTCAGAGTCTATAGACCCGTCAGAGTCTAGAAGTTAGACTCTGTCAAGATAAAGTACTTCAAATAAGTTTGAAATAACGAATTATAGTTTGGAAAAACAGGGACTATAATTACAGTACATACTTTGCTGCTTATAATGACTGTGCAATTACATATTTAACATACCTAACTCACCTACCAGTCTGAGAAAGGTAGACTCATCAAATGGTTTTTTTAAAATATCTGCAATCTGTTTGTCAGTTGGAACATAGTGAAGTGTCACAGTACCATTTTTAACATGTTCTCTAATAAAATGATACCTGACATCAATGTGTTTTATTCTGGAATGTTGGACTGGATTCTCTGCAATTTTAATAGCACTAGTATTATCACAATACATAGGAATATTTGATAATGTTAGCCCATAATCAAATAATTGATTTCTCATCCATAGAATTTGAGCACAACAACTTCCAACTGCTATGTATTCAGCCTCAACTGTTGAGGTTGATACAGTTTATTATTTCTTGCTAAACCAAGAAATTAACTTGTTACCAAGAAATTGGCATTGGCCTATTGCGCTTTTCCTATCCACTTTGCATCCTGCATAGTCAGATTCTGAATAGCCAATTAGTGAAAAATTAGACTATCTAGGATACCAAAATCCAAGAGCTTGTGCACCCTTGAGATATCTGAAAATTCTTTTCACAACAATTAAATGTGATTCTCTAGGGTCAGCTTGAATTCTAGCACACGGACATGTTGCAAATATTATATCTGGTCTACTAGCAGTTAAATAAAGTAATGAGGCAATCATACCTCTATAGCTAGTGTCGTCAACTTTCTTACCCTTTGGGTCAGAGTCTAGCTTAGTGACAGTTGACATGGGAGTCTTGGCAGTTGCACAATCTTGTAAATCAGACTTCTTCAAAAGTTCTTTCACATACTTTGATTGAATGATGAAACTTTCATCATTCGTCTGTTTTACTTGAATTCCCAAAAAGAATTCTGATTCTCCAATCATGCTCATTTCATATTTAGACTACATTAGTTTGCTAAACTTTTCATAGAGTTTTTCATTAGTAAAACCAAATATAATATCATCAACATAAATTTGGACAAGCAGAATATGACATTTATGTTTTTTAATGAAAAGATTTTTATCAATGATACCTTTAATGAAGCCATTTTAAGGAGAAATTTGTATAGTGTTCCATACCATGCTCTAGGTGCTTGCTTCAATCCATAAATTGTCTTGTCTAACTTGTAGACATGATCAGGAAATTTTGGATCAACAAATCCTGGTGGTTGCACCACATAGACTTTTTCTTCCAATTTTTCATTCAAGAAGACACTTTTTACATCCATCTGATAGACTTTGAATTTTTAATGGGCTACAAATGCAATAAACATTCTAATGGCTTCCAATCTTGCTACTGATGCAAAGGTTTCATCATAGTTAATTCATTCCTCTTGAGAATATCATTTTGCAACTAGTATAGCTTTGTTTCTTACCACAATTCCATTCTCATCAAGTTTATTTCTGAACACCCATTTGGCACCAACAATTGACCTATTTCTAGGTCTTGGAACAAGCTTACATATCTTGTTTCTCTCAAATTCATTCAATTCTTCTTACATTGCAATAATCCAATCAGGGTTTTGCAAATCTTCCTCAATTTTCTTTGGTTCATTCTTTGAGAGAAAACAACTGTACAAGCATTCATTTTGAGTGGCTTTTCTTGTTTGCACAGCACTCTCAGGATCACCAATTATTAAATCAGGAGTGTGATCCCTTGCCCATTTTCTAGCTAGTGGAAGATTGATTCTGGAACTTGAGACTACCCCTAAATCATTGGCATTTTCTGTTTATGAATGGATTTCAAGTGAAAAGGCTCCCCCTGATTTACTTGATCCTACAAAAGATTCAGAGTTGCTTGATTCAAAATCTTAATGGAGTAGTCTTTGAAGAGTTAGATTTTGTCTGTCTAGACTCTATCTGACTAGTCCCTGAATTGTTAGACTCTGAGTTGGTAGAAGTTGAGTTTTTTGGCTCCCCTTCAGAATGTGCAGGTTCTTGTGTTGTTTCAAAGGATAATTGAGACTCTTCATCCTCATCTTCTTCATTTATCTCAGATTTTTTCAAATTTTCAAATTCTAAAGTTGTAGACTCTGTTTCATCCTGCAATCTTGTCATTTTTTTGTAATCAAATGCAACATAAATAGATTCCATAACAATTTTGGTTCTGAGATTAAAGACTCTAAATGTCTTTATATTTGGTGCATATCCAAGAAAGATTGCTTCATCAGCCTTGGCTTCAAATTTACTTAGATTTTCCAGATGTACTTTTAGTACAAAACACTTACAACCAAATATGTGAAAATGTTTCACATTTGGCTTCTTGTCCTTCACCATTTCATAGGGAGTATTTACATGCATATTTATCAAGGTGCAGTTTTGAGTAAAATATGTTGCACTTACCGCCTCAACCCAGAAATATACTGGCAGTTTAGACTCTACTAACATTGTCCCTGCAGCTTTTATGAGTGTTCTGTTCTTTTTCTCCACAACTCCATTTTTTGGGGTGTTCCTGGCGTAAAAATTTATTGAGTAATTCCCTTTGATGCACAGTATTCCCCCATGATTGCATTCTTGAATTCAGTACCATTGTCATTCCTTACAATTCTTACTGTCTTTTTTGATTTAGTTTCCAAAAAAGTGACATGGTCTATTATATGTTGTGAAGCTTCATCCTTTGAGTGCAAAAATAAAAACCATATGAATCTTGTAAAATCATCTACAATGACAAGAGCATATTTCTTTTTGTTTATTGACATCACATTTACTGGGCCAAATAAATCAAAATGTAATCGATAAAAGAGTTCAGAAATGGTGTTTATTTTTTTGGTCTTAAATGATGTTTTCCTTTGTTTTCCAAGTTGACATGCTTCACAAAGTCCATCTTGAACAAAATCAACCTGTGGTAATCCTCTAGCAAGACTCTGTTTCACCAACTTATTGAGTGTTTTGAAGTTGATGTGTGACAGTTTCTTGTGTCATTTCCAACTTTCTTAAATTGAGGCCTTGTTATATAAAAATGTGATTTCATTGTGAATGTAATCCTCAAAGCTGGATTCATATATGTTACCATGTTTATACCCTTTGAAAACTAAAATGCCTGTTTCTTTGTGATTCACAAGACATTCTTTGTTGTCAAAACTAGTATGGTAACCTTTATCTCCAAGTTGACTAATATTGATCAAGTTGAGTTTCAAGCCATCAACTAGAGCTACTTCTTCAAGGATGACATTTTCAAGTACAATTTTGCCATATCCCAGTATTTTTCCTTTGTTTCCATCTCCAAATGATACTTCTGGGCCAACCATTTCCACAAAGTCTGTAAGCAGGAATTTCTTTCTAGTCATGTGTCCTGAGCATCCACTATCCAGGATTAGGGTTACTTTCTTTACCCTTATTCCCGGCATACAGATAGCAACTAGTTAGATATTTTGAGAACCCAAACAGTTTTGGTTCCTTTTTATTAACTTTAAGTGAAACATGTTTAGAAATTTTTACTTTGTATTTACCTGTTTACTTTGTTGCCTTAGACTCTAGTGGAGTCTTGACAGTGTCATAACAACTTTTATCAGTAGAAGATTTTAGCTTATAAAAATTGTAATATAAATCATGATAGTCCCTACACATATAAATAGAATGAAATATGCTACCACAGTGATAACAGGGTTTCTGTGGAATGTAGTGACTAGTTAGAGTCTGAGGAGATTTGGACTTCGATTTTTTCTCAATCTTTGTTTTACAATCTAGAGTAAGATGGTTGTGATTTTCACATCTGTAGCATTTCTTTCTAGGAGTATTAAGATCTTTTTAATAATTATTGGCCTTATTAATTTCTTCCTTACCATTCCTATTCCTCCTAGCCTTGCTAGACTCTGGTAAGTTATCTAGCCTTTCCTTTAAGTTGGACTTTGATAAGAAACCTATGTTTATGTTTTTCTTAGGTTTCTTTTCTCCTGATATATCTATCTTTTTGTCAACTGCAGGGGCATTATTGACAGATGAGTTTGTGGTTTCTTTAGACAACTCATTCTTAACTTCAGAAGTCACAAACTTAATAGGAGTTAAGGTGCTCTTGTCTTTAGTCTTTTTGACTTGGTTAGCTTCTACATTGTTATCATTCTCAACAATAGGTCTTTTGCTTTGACTCTTGTCGTAGCCTAGACTAGCAGTTTGACACACATTTTAATTGTTGAGAATTTCCTGAACTTTTCTTTCAGAGTCTGTCTACACTCTGAACTTGAGTCTTTCTTCTTCTAGTTCTTTTCTAACATAATCATAGGACTTTAAGATTTCAGCATGGTTGTGTTTATACTTCTCAGAATCCTTTTTATATTCTTCCATAGGAACTAATTCAGACTCTAGATGATTATTTCTACTTAACAAGGTTAAGTTTTCTTCAGTTAGCCTTTCATTGTCATTAGCGAGTGATCTAAAATTGGTTATCAACTTTTTAACCTCACTTTGAACAATCTTTATAACATCAAAGTCTAAATGAAGTAAGGACTCATAAGAGAATATTGATACCTGAGTCTTAGGAGATAAAATTCATGTGGGAGATTATGATTTTTCTGAGGAAAATGCCATCAAAGAAAGATTTTCATAATCTATTTCATCCTCTAAGCTTGAATCTGCCCAATCCTTTCCTGTTGAGAGAAGTGTCTTTCCTTTGCCTTGACTTTTTGCTTTTCTGCATTCACTAGCAAAGTGCCCTAATATTCCACAGTTGAAACACTTGACATTTGCCTAGTCAAGCTTGATTATTGTACTTTTGCCCTTCTCAACCTTTTCATCTTCCTTTTTGAATGTTGGCCTTTTGCTAAATTTTCCAATTCTTTTGTTGAATTTCATTATTTTGAAATTCTTAGCAAACATAGTCATCATTTCACTCATATCTATCTCATTATCAGAATCAGAGTGTGTGTCAGTAGACTTTGACTCAATAACAGTTTTACCCTTCTTAGATTCTTTGATTCTTGATTTTTTGGGTTAATCATTTTGTTCCTTCTCAGACTCCATCAAGCGTGCCACATATTTTAATTTTCTAGCCTTCATATTATTTCTCTATTGCATCTCTAGATCATATATTTTGAGTCTACCATACAACTCTTCCAAGGAGATTTCATCTTAATCCATTGCTTCTCATATATCAGTTGTTTTGTTGTCCCACTCTTCAGGAAGGGCTTTTAGAAACTTGTTGTTTGTGTCTTCAGAATCATACACTTTTCCAAGTATAGCCATCTCATTCAGGAGTTTGGTGAAACTATCATACATTTCAATAATAGTTTCTCCAGTTTTTGCTTCAAAGTACTAATATTCCTGTATTACAAGGACCTAACATTCTTCTTGACATCCTTGGTTCCTTCACAGTGCACTTCAAGTTTTGTCCACATCTTTTTAGTATTTTTGCATGATATAACACAGTTTGTTAGAATAGAGTCCAAATTGTTAAAGAGGATGTTCTTGACTTTTGCCTCCTTAAGGATATTATCATTATCCTCCTTTGACCACTCAGCCTTTGGTTTATCAACAAAGTGCTCTCCAATGATTTTTCGTTCAACAGTGGTTTGAGGAATAAACCTTGAGGGCACATAAGGTCCATCATGAATCCTGTCAAGATTGTCAGGGTCTATAGCCTCCAGATGGTGTAATATCTTAACCTTCCAGTGAGTATATTCATTCCTCTTGATCATAGGAATCTTAGAATTGCCATCTTTGTTTCCAAACATCTTTGATCATTTTAAACTTTAGGCTCCGATACCAATTGTTTTCCTAGTTACACAAGTAGAAGGGGAGTTGAATACTTGTGTTTTCTTTTTGCTTGATTAAAATCAAACTCAATATGTAATTAAGCTTTGAACAAATAACAAATATTAAACACAAAGTTATGACGAAAATATTTTTTGTACTATTGATGAATAAATACAAACTCTTCTAGGGTATATACAAACCCTAGCAGTTATTCTGTGTTTCTCACATCAACTTTCTTTATCTCTATGCTTTCAAATACTTCGACAAGTAAATTAGGTTACATAAAATGTTTATTTAGAGAGCTGCCTATCAACTAATAACAGAAAATCAAATCACAATAGGAACAGAATTCCTAAATATTAGTTAATAGTTTCTTTCTGTAATTCTCCTTCCTTCCCATAGCATATCTGCAATATATTTTCCTTTATCTTCGAATACTTTCCATTACTGTGATCCCCTTCTAAATTCATTTCAGCTTTATAGACCCTGCAAAAACTTCAGTCTTTGATGGACTATACACTCAGATAGTCTATAGACCCTGATCAACTTCTAGACTCTGGTTTTATTTTTTCTGAAAATCTTCTAAGTACAAATACTCTTGATACTTATACAGGGACTAACTAGACTCTGATTTACATTTACTTTAATAAGAGACTAGAGAGACTTATTACAAATAAAACTATGTTAGACTTTGTTCTAGTATTTTGTACATCATCAAATGAATATTGTAAGGAATCATGTTGTATGATGATAACAAATTAACTAAAATTGTAAGTTTGATGTTAATTTTGTAACTGATCAATGGATATTTGATCTATAAATATTCATTTACTATGAAACAATTTATCAGTTGAACTTGTTATTAATCAACTGATAAAATAGATTGTAACAGTGATTTAGAATTCCTTTTGTTATCAATTGATTGTAATATGTTGATGGATGTAATCATTTAATCAACTGATGTTTATTGACTTTGATTGATAGCTCATCAACGGATGTGAAAAATGGCTGGCAAAGTGTAAATATTTTAAGTCAGAATTCTATCAAATGAAGTGATCAACGGATAAAGGAGTCAATGGATATGGATGACTAATCGATAGATAAAAGGTCAATGAAAATCAAATCAATGGATCTCCATCAACGGATAAAAACACCAAGGCAATCAACGAATAAAAGACAATCAATGGATAAGGGAATTGATGGATGCTCAAATATTCATTGGTACATCAATTGATCAATGGATAACTTATCCATCGATGGATAAGCAAAGAAGAATCAACTGATAAGCTTCACAACATTTATCAGTTGATCAAAGTTTCCCAAAACAGCTAAAGGCAAATGAAAGAGATCTTTTGCAGAAGTCTAAATTAATGGAAGACAGATCTTTCAGAACTGTGAAGACTTTCAAAGGAACACAGTCTTCAAGGAGAATAGCAAGACAAAGACTTGTCCAGAATAAGGCAAAGGCCTATGAAGACTGTGAAAGTAGCTACATTCTATTTTAATGTAAACTTTGTAAAATGTATTTTATGCATTTTTATCAGTCAATAGAAAACAGAAGTAGAAATGAGTTGCTATATACAGTTTAGTAGTTCATTTTGTAGCAAGTAAGAAAAACAAGAACAAGGACAACACACTAGAGAAAAAGGATTATTTTGTACTGTTTTATCTTAGTTCAGTTCTTCAAACATTGTAAGCAGCTTGGTTCTTAAACCAAGGATAATTTGAAAGCAAAAATATGCACTAATGGAAAAACCAATCCACTAGTAATTTAAAAACAAAAAGGGTCTTGTTTTCAAGTTGTTCATTTTAATACATCCAGTTCTATCTTTTATTTATTTCCTCAAACTGTCAAACAGTATTATTGTACAAACTTATATCCGTAAGAATTTGATAAGAATTCATAAGTTTGTATTCAACCCCCCTTCTACAAACTTGTCGTACTAAAGGGAAATAATAAATATATTCCTAACAGGAGACAATGTGTACCTAGAGTTGCAGCCATATCGTCAACAATCACTTGTTAGACATTTTAATGATAAATTAGCTGTTAAGTACTACGGACCTTTTGAGATCATACAACGTGTGGGAATCGTGGCTTATAAGGTGCAATTGCCTCTCACATCAAAGATTTATCCGGTGTTTCACGTGTCATTGCTAAAATAAGCGGTGGGTTCTCATTTCGTTTCGTCACAACTTCCAGCGATTTTCAGTGATTTAATGCTACAAGAGGGTGTTTGAAGAAGTATTGGGTGTCCAGAACTCTACTAATGATATGAAGGTACTCATCAAGTGGGAAGGCATGTCAGAATTTGAAACCACTTGGGAGTGTTTTGACAAGATTAATCAGAATTTTTCATATTTCCACCTTAGGGACAAGGTGGCAGCTTGGGAGAAGGGTAATAAAGGGAACACATCTAAAGGCCCATTTATAATAACATATTCACGTAGTCCTAAGCCCAAGGATGGTGAATAAAGCCTGTAACCCAAGGATGAAGAATAGAGAGTAGGGACAGAAAAGACTTTATACAGAAAAGTAGTTAGAAGAGAGGTGGGGAAGAGCATGTGTAGGAGAATATATAGTGATGGGAATAGAGAAGGGGCACCTCTCGAAGTTTGGATATTTCTTATCGTTTTACTTTTCATTTTGAATATCAGTTCACATTTCTCTTATCTGGTTGTTGTGAAAGCTTTGATTAACAGTATATCATAGCAAACTGTTTAAACGCCAATTGCTGGTCCAGATAATCAAGATAAAGCAATGCAGAGACCTTTTGATTTCGATTAAGGGAAGAGAAACTGCCCTAAAAAACTACTTAATCTTCTCTGGCTGTTGATCTACTTCTTTTGAAAGAGGCTCTCCGTCCCTTTCATTCGCTTATTGATCCCAAAATAATACAATATGGATAGAAGACTAAAAAAACTTTAACAATATTTCTGTTGTAATAAACTTCTAATGACACAAAGAAAGTTTATAATAAAAGGTCAAGATACTGACAACAACAAGAATATCAGATTGACTGCTCTGAGATAACAGTCTTTGAATCAACTTACAAGTAAATGACTATACCAGAAGACATTATTAATACTTATTAAGCAGACACTATTGTGCATTCAGTCACACTTTTCATAGCAATAAGTATCTCTTTCCATATCAATAGACACATAATAAGTACCTAAATATTATATCAAATGGAAATCAAACAATAAAATAAACAAAACTAGCTGAAAAGCAAATAGTCATTCATAAACCAAATTTTGCCTCCACGGTAATTAGGCCTGACTGAAATATTACCATAAATCTGAATTTAATTCACAACAAACATACCCAATAGTCCAACGTAGCTTCTGGAGAGATTTATCATGAAAAGATAATGACTTAATTCTAATGAAATAAGCAAATTGATGTACGAAATAAAAACTAGATCTAGACACGATTCAACCAAACATTTTACTAGCAGGTTCAACAATAACAAACAGATAAGCTCATAACAAACTAAACCACCATTCCCTTCAATGCTCTGCATGATTTCAGTCGATGCTCTGCAGTTGTAAACTTAGCCATATTAGGTAAACCAACCAGATCAAATTACATGATCTATATACATTTCAAAGCCATAGGAGAATTATACATCACTCCACTCATCGTCTCCCATAATTCCTTTCATATTTATGGGTCTTCTTTGGTGCTTTCTAAGCTCCTTTTTGTTCAACTTTCTCAAGCGTTCAAGGTAAAATTTAAAGGCTTCATCCATCTTCATTAACAAACCCAGCGACTTAGAACCATTACTAGCATCACCAAGCCCTGTGTTCGGATACTGACCTAGCGGGTCTAACTCAAAGCCCAAGTCATACAAGAACCATAATCCACTAGCATCCCTCCAATTTAAAATTATATTTATGTGTCTATCATTCAACACGACTGACCTCCTCACCCCATTAACCGCACCAAGAGATCGAGCCAACACATGTAAAATACCGTCGAATCTCATAGTTTCACAAAGAACAACACATACTGAACAAAATGATTCCTCATTACAAGAACTGTACACACTAATGATTGTGTTCTCTAACATATGAAATGAAAACTGAGTAGGGAAACCTTCATCATAGCGGGAGTTATATTTAAGTTCAGAGTAAGGAGATTTGATACTTCTGAAGTCAGTCACATGAGCAAAATCTTTCACAATCCACCTTGTTCCTTCGATACAAAACCCGACATTATACACTCGGGGTTTAAATATTAAAAAATCTACCTGATATTTTCCATTAATGCATAAGACAACTATCATAAAAGGATTTTTATAGTCTTTATAACTAAAAGAAATATAAAACTAAATGAAATAATAAAAATTAACTGTATTATTTGACTTATTAAATATAACAATTAAAAATTATTTAAATATATAATATTTTTCAATTTTTCTATTTATAATTTTTAAATTTCAAAAATAAAAATTATAATTATTTTGTTAAATTTATTTTTTATTTTAATAAAATATGTGTCATACTATATCTGAGGATCATGTTCCGTGGCTAGCATATCCTCAGACAAGGCGGCTCTGCCACCATGTGCAGCATGACAACGTAGTTGAACGATAAAAACCATGAAATTATATTCATCGCAAATATCATCTAAACGGACATTAAACATAAAATAATCTTCTCTATCAATAGTATTTATATCAAACTCAATACCTCATTTTTTCTTACCTTTTTCTTTTTTAACTTTCTCTTAAAGGGCTTTTTTATAAAATACAAAGTTTTTTTTTGAAAAATATGTTTTCCTTATTGTATGTTTTACAAAAATACAAGTTTTAAATTATTTTTTTTGCAAAAGTACTATTTTATAACCAATGCAACAAAAATCAACATTAAATGCAATCACGAACAACTTCACTTTTTTTGAAAAACAGTTGCATTTATTACAAATCGTATATAAAAAAGTTGCATTTGGTTACTTTTAGTTGAAAATCATATTTTTGCAAAAAAAAATCAAAAGATAGTAAAATTCCGATTTATTTTAAAAAAAGTAGTATTTTTGATAATTACCCATTTTTAATAAACTTTGAATAATAATAATATAAATTTTAAAGAAAATAAGTCATATAGATAAAAGAAATGAAGTAACTATTAAAATTATGGGTTTTAAAATTTTCCTCTGTTTATTAGGAGTATAAATTTCAAATTTAAATTAAATCTGAATCTTTAATTAAAAGATTATAAAGTGGTATATAAATTTAAGTTAATCTAAATTATTAATTAAGAGATATAAAAAAGAGTTATTAATAATCTAATTATCAAAGTTTGAGCAATTGTACACAGTAATTATTAAACTAAAAAATTGAATGGTTCAATCATTCTGGTTTTGCGATTAGACACTATAATCATTTTTCTGGCTAAATTGACCTGAATTGTGGAGAGTGCAGTTCACTCTCCGTCAATGGAAGGTGAAAGACATAAATGACTAAAGAACAGTTTAACCATCAAAATAATATAAAAAGTTAACATTGACCCTTACAGATAAAATAAACAAGTTTCATGTCCAATATCATCCAATACATCCCTGAAATATCCAACCAATATTACTCAAACAAAAAGTTAAAAAACAGAAATTATCCAATATGATGCAATACATCCCTCAAATATTATCCAAGCATCCACCAATATTATTCAAGGAAACTAGTAAAAATTCAATACAACCAGTGCTTGAGCATTCAACATCTAAATTTACCTCTTCTTCATCTTCTTTGTGCTCTTTTCTTCTTTTTCTTTTGTTTGTGTTCAATTCTAAGGCTTTTGGAGGCCTTTGCTTTCAAAATTTGTGAGGAAAATTCACTATTTTTTGCACATAATTCAATCACGGTGAATCTCTTTGATTCCTTGTCTTTATCATCATCTTCAGAAGATTCCAAAGATGTCACCAGATTAATAATCTCATGCACTTCAGTTAACTCCTCATTAGGATATGACTCATTAGTGAACTCATAATCATAGAACTCATCATGAGTAAAAACATTCAAATATGAGAGTAGTGAGAAAAATATTCATTTTACATTCTGGTTTATAGTATCCAAATATGATGTTACTTTGTTGGATTAAACATATAAGGCATAGATGCATATTGAGCATGAATAGCATGAGGAGCAACTAATTGGGGAAAAACAAGGTTTGCAGACATGTTAGGTATGACAGGCATTTCAGATTTTCAATGCACAAATATATGATTTTTACTACCACATTTAACACATATTTTTCTAGGTGCATAACCACAACAGCCTCAAAATCCAAGTTTTCCAAACAAGCCGATGAAAGGTTGAAATCCATTTCTCACAAAGTCTCCAAATTGTCAAAGAACTTGAACACAGTTGGCAAGAACCAGGTGAAACTGGTGAATAAGATGGTAGATTTGGAGAAGATTATGAATTATGGTTTCCAAGCTGTATTTGAAAAGCTTCAAGAGTTCAATGCTAAATTTTTAACCTCTGTAGTTGCTACCTCAACTAAGGGGGAGAAAAGTATAGATGAAGTGTTTGTTGGGAGTGATAAGGCTAGTAGTGCTGGTGGTGACAAAATTGAAGATGTTTTAAGGAGCAATACAGAAGGTGAAGCTATAGCTCAGGGGGAGGATCAGTTGGCACTGTTATCCAAAGTGGAAACTGAGATGGCTGAGAATATTGGAAATGACAAGGAGAAGAAGAAATCTGATAGGCCAAAGGAGAAAGGTATTGTGATTAGCGAGAATGTGGTAAATGCCACTGTTCATGTAGCTGGCAAAGACAATGATAAATTGTTTGAAGTTGATGCAGATGACTTCATTGTTGAAGAAAGGGAAGATTTGAATGATGAAGAAGCCTCTTTGTTAATGGTAGATGAAAATGAAAATAACAGAGTATTTCAGGATGCCGGTTTCAATTCAAAAATAAATGATCTAAGAAAATCTTCAAATAGAGATCCCAAGAAATTTTCTGAATCTATGAGACAGTCAACAATTGGTGCTGCTGTGTTGGTGTCTAAAATTAATAAATGGGTGATCAAAGTGAGAATAGAAGGAGGATTGAGATGGTACATCAGCCTGACATATTTGAGCAGACAGGAAATTGTTGTCATTGAGGCTATAAGACTCAAAATCAAGACAAACAAATCATGGATGAATGAGAACCTGAAGAGAATTCTGCTAGACATGATAAGGGAGAAGCTTCCAGAAATCACTCATGATCCACTATGCATAAAATTTTGCAACTCCTCAGATGGAAAGTGTAGATCAATGAATCTAGAAAGGGTAAGCCTATGCAGACCAAGGTCTGTGAGGGAAGCCGACAATTACTTCATTTAACTACCTCAAACTAAAAAAAGGCTAAAAGTTATAAGGGTGTTGAAGGAGGACATGGAAAGGTTTGAAAGAAAGAGAACTAAGAGGTTGGGTAGAAGAAATGATGATGATGACAAAGGAGATGATAATGATGATGAAAAGCCTGATGAAGGTGTATGTAGCTCAAAGTCCAACAACAATGGTGGTTAGTGGACCTCTAGAGCTGGAAATAAGGATGGTGAAGATGATGAGGATGATAAGAAGTTTATAGATGGAGTTAAAGGAAGAGTGATGAAGCAGGTGGTTCTTGGTTTTAAAGTTGACAAGAAAGATGTTGTCAGGAGTAATAAGGTAGATCCTATTGTCACAACAAATTTGGCAGCAACTCCTAAAGATAATGTCATGAGTGATAAGGGAGAAGGTACTGTCAAGAAGAGGATAGCCAGGTCACAGGATGACAGGCTTATTGGAGAAGAAGTCTATGTATCTGGGTCAGCCAAGTCAATGGTTAGCAGAGCAAGCAAAAAGAATATGCCTAGAATTTCAAGGTGGAAGCTTGTAACTGAGAAAGTGAAGGAGGAATGCCTGGATATCAGGAGACCCACAATCAACGATTTAGCTAAAAACAAAGTAGAATTAATTGCTAAATTTATTGCTGAGTGGTCTGAGTACAACACCTTGAGTATGGTAAAAATCTTCTACTCTAATAGATTAGTTGAAGAAATGGGGTATGAGTTGAAGGAGGCAAATTACTTCATGATCAGAAGGATGATGCTAGTCATTAAAGGAATAGACATAAAAACTCAGGTATCTAGAGGATTGTTGATCAAAAAATTCTTAGAGCTCATGGACACTTTCAAACCTCATCATTTGGATTATACTGATGCTGAAGAACCTGAGCCAATAATTTACCCAGAAGGAGTTATGTTTGAAAATGATGAAGGCATCGAAGAATTCTGGAGTAAAGATTCTTTGCAGGATAAGAAAACTGAACTTCTAGTAAAGCTGGTGGAAAAATTATCTAAATATCCTTATCCTAAGGAGTAAAAGTTTATTCCTACAATCGAAAGACTCATCTCTTCAAATAAAAAGCAAGAGTATGAAAGAAAAGTAGATTATGAAAGAGCTCATAGTGTCTCCTAAGGAATCCTGAAAGAATCATACAACACTGGTGAAGATGCTAACACTATAAATTTTGATGAATTGAGAACATTGGCAGAGAAGGAGCCTGAACTCACAGAGCTAATAAAAAGACAATTACTCAAGGTTACTAATCCTGAAGTAGTTGATCTCAAGAACAAGGATTTAGAAATCTGTGATTTCAAGGTGAGAAAGAGGATGGAGGATGGGGAGAAGCTGAGGAAGCATGATTCGAAAGTTGATGAACTCAAGAAAGAAATTGAAAGAGTAAATAGGCAGATCAAAGAAGCTAAAATAGATTTTGAAGCTGCCAAGATGAATGACAATTATTCAAGACTTCCCACTTACATCTCTCCTGTTTTTACAAATACAATGAGAATTATTATTGACAGTATTGAAGTCAAGACTGAAGACTTTAGGATTCTCAACAGTGCAACTCTAAGAAGGATTTTCAAACTGACAATAGGATCACTTTTGGAAACTGAAAAGAACTTGAGTGCAACAACAGTAAAGATAATTGAATCAAGGTCAATGGAAGATGACGAGTTAGACAAACTCATAGTAGATCAAGTATTCACATCTTCCAAATCCAGATTTCATAATGATGAATTTAGAGTCAAATATCTCTGCATTTCAAAAGGACCAGTGGAAGATTACTACTCCTACCAGGACTTGAAAAGCATATCATATAAATTGGTGAAACTGGTAATTGATTATGTGTCTAATCATGCCAAATCTACTGAGGAGAAGAGGGCTCTAAGATCTTTCAAATTGCTATATGAAAGGAAAAATCCACAGATAAAATCAGATCAAGGAAGCTCAAGCAAAATTTGAAGATCTTCTCAGACTAGATAAGCATGTAGTTTGAGAAGTTGTAAAATTTGTAGTTATAATTGCTTGAATATTTTATGTACAAACACTTCAATTTATTAGTTGAGTTAGCACCTTCAATCTACTTTGAATTTGTCTTTATTTTACATAAAAATAAATTGGGGGAGATTGTTAGGGATTGGGGGGTTAATATTATAATCAACTTTAGTACATATTCTTAATTCTTAAATAAGCTAAGTAAAAATGTACTGGCATGTGTATATTGACATTATATTTAAATAGTCACTTGAAATAGTATGTTTAACCACAACACAAATTGGTGACAGTAAGTTTAATAGTTACTGTCTTATACAAATGTAATAACCTAATCCATGAAGTAGAAGTTCACAAAGTGTTCATGCACAGCATGGTTGAAATTCACGAGAGTAACATTCAACACTCAAGCCTATGACAACATATTCAAGTGACACTACAAAGGAACAGGTGACAACAACTATTCCCTCGACATTAAACTTGACGGAGAATGAAGAATTGAAGACAACAAGTTTTAATGACAATAACACTGGCGGGGATAGTTGACAACAGCTTTGAAGATAGTATGTTTAAATGGACTATCAAAACTTGACAACAAAGTATGCGGAGCTGAAGATACGGTCACCATAGAGGAGCTAAAAGTTGACTGTATACTTTTAGTGAACCTGACTATCTGTTCCTGGTAGCAGGGTAGAAAGGGAAAATACAAGGAATGATTTTGATATCTCAATCTACTCTGTCAACTCTACTACTGCAACTTGGGAGAAGACAATCACAAAGATAAAGAGTGTTCAAGGAGTCAAAGATTTTTGTACATCTCAGAACAACTTTATCTACAAAGGGAATGAATCCAAGGTTGAATAGAAAAAATAATATTTCTATTTCAAGCTTTATTCTAGGACAAAGAAAAAATGTACTTATAAGTGAGATATGTGTTTCAGTATAAATCCACATATTCCACAAGCACTTTTTCTAATGTAACTTAGCTAGATTACTTTGTCTATTCTCTTAAGCTTGGTAACAATAGAAAATCTAATTATTATTATAACTTAGTATAAATCCATTTGTAGCAACAAAATTAATAATATACTAATTTTGAAGTTTAAACATTGTGTCTTTGATCTGCTTTGGATGTTTGCATTTTAAACTTGTTAAACATTATTCTTGTTTGTTGTTAGTGAGAATATTGATTATTTAACAAGTTGCATTCAACCCCCTCTTCTGCAACACTCATTTTATTTAACACAAGTCAACAAGTTCATTGACCATAATTAGTTGGTTAGAGCGTTAAGATATAATATAAAAATATACAAATGATAAAATGGAGGATTCAAATATTCGGATACTAAGGGGTTGTTTCAACTACATGATAACCCTTATCATTAGATAAAGGTATATGTGGTTACCATGTAATTCAAATAGCACATTGAGCACCCCGCCTATATATGTATCATTGAGCCAACTGTACAAGGGGTGATTAACTCAATATCTACTTCTTAATTTACACAACTCAACTCTCTCTACTATTCTACGATGTATATACTAACTAACTCACACTAGTGCTACGAGTTGCAGATGGTCCGATCAACGCCATTCCTCCACCCATCAGATGACCCTTTCCTACCATCCAAATTCAATCTATCATATCTTTCTTTATTGTACTTGTTCTTAAATTATATTTATTTGAATATTCTACTGACTTGAACGTTCTTTCTTTGTTTCTTGTTTGTAGTTGACAAGTATCGTTCCCGTATCAATCCACGTGACTGTAAATTTCTTCCTTCTACATATAAACACCATTTCCATATCCTTTTTAATAACCATCTCACCAATATCCCCTATATCTGTCAACTCACCCTCATTTTTCCAAAACCCATCACTAAAAGCTGCCAATTAATATTTTATAATTATTCTACCGATTAAGGTGGATTTTGTTGTTCATATGGACTGTGATTACACCACCTGGATAACAGGCCCATAAGATCCCAAGGTCTTGAGAAATCATTCCTTTATAGACAGCCCACTCAAAAACTCATCTCTTCAACTTTTGGATATAATAGATGTAAAACTAAATCTCATTTTACTGAACATGTATTTATTGCGATTTAAACAAATGGCCAATAATAGAGCTACTATAGTAATTTCCCATGTAGCCTTCCGTTCACAATTTATTTTGGCCTTGAACGAATCTTCCACACATAGCTTACTTCCTCGATGCACCTCTGATTTAAAGGACTACCATTTCTAAAATTGGTTCCACACCTCTATTACTAGTGGACAATTTCAGAATAGATGGTGCAGAGTCTCATTTCCTGATTTGTACTAAATACATCGTTACATTTCCTTTTTAGATCCGTGTGCAAGTAAAGTACTTGTGGGCAAGATCTCCCTATTGATTTTCCGCATAAAGATTTTGATTTTAGGAGGCATTTTTAATTTCCAAATACATGCCCAAGGACTATTCTTGCCACCCTCATCATCTAAGATATCATAACACTTTTCGATATTGGAGGTATCATTAACATTAGTCTAAACCAATCTATCATTTATCTCGGTTAGCCTTACATGCCTGCTATAGTCAGTATCCTCTACCAACATTCCAATTCTCGGTCTTTAAGAGCAGTCGTAGCGCATGGTCCCAACTTTTATTTCATTTGTATGCCATATATGCATAAAGTGTTTCTTCCAAAAAAGCGGACATCATGCTCCAATGGTAAATCTCATTTCTCAAGTCCCATAAACATATTTGAGTCATTTATTTGTATTATGTGATATTAATACATTAATTAAAATATATATTTATATTTTGAATATTATAATATTATTAGAAAATAATTTTAATTCAAAAATATTATTAAATTCAAATAGTTCAAAACATGAAATTATATAATTAAAAACACAAATATAAAAGTACATAATTAAAATATGAAAATAAAAATAAATTAACGAGTGCTGTGAAATTGTGAGATATGTTCAACCAAATCAGCTTGTAATTGTCGGTGTTTTTGTCGATCATGAAATCAGATGTTATTTTCTATATATCTCTCGTAAGGAATAAAAGGATCATCTCCTAAATTTGGTTGTGATAAACCATGTTACATCGTCATAAGTTGGTAGCGAACCAAATGGAGTGACATATGTGTCTCTCTCATCCTCGACAATTATTTTATGTAAAAAGATGCAAGCTCTCATTATTTTAGAGAGATCTCTTTTGTCCCAAAATCGTGTTGGATCACATACAATTGCAAAGCGAGACTGCAATACACCAAATGCTCGTTCTAAATCTTTCTGTGTATTTTCTTGATATTTGGAAAATAATTTTCTCTTTTCACCCTGCGGACATGGGATAAACCTAACAAATGTTGCCCATTCAGGATATATGTCATATGTTAAATAGTACCCCATGTTATAATTATTTTCATTCACATTGTAATTTTTTTCTGGAGCACGACCTTCAAGTACTTCATCAAATAATGGTGACCAGCCTAGAACATTTATGTCATTGTTTGAACCAGTAACTCCGAAAAAAGCATGTCATAACCATAAATTAGATGAGACAACAACTTCAAGTAAAATTGTTGGAATTAAACCTGTCAACAGATCAGATTTGGATCAGATCACCTTAAATCCATATCCAAATCCATTTATTTTTTCGGATCAGATCAAGTATCAGAAATTTTAATGGTCAATCCATATCTGCTCCATTCGGATCACGGATAATCGGATCGGATATCCAATCCAATTAAATTTTTTACTATTTTTTATAATTAAATTATTTGTTCATACTACACGCGCAGTATATTATAATTTATATATTAATAAATATTGTTATTATAATATAACATAATAAATATAAAAATATTTATATTTAACTATTTTATGTTTAAAACTTTCATATACTAACTTTAAATTATTTCTTAAATTTATTTTGAATATTTTAATTTCTCCTTTATTATTTATAATATTTTATATATAATAATTTTTATTTAATATTTACTCATACAATATTATTTTATGTGTTTTAATTCATATTTGATTTTTGTTTTAAATTCTTTGTATAATAAATTTTATTCAAAAATATTTTTTTAAACCTACTTATAATATTATGTATATGTTCTTTTTTAATAATTTACTCATATTATAATATTTCTATATGTTATTTATCATTTAATTATGTGGTATGTTAATTTTTATATAAAATTTATTATATTATATCAATATTTGTTACACGCACTGTATACCAAATTAAGATTATCGATTTTATCCAACCATATATATGTTATGATAAAATTTATATTAATGAACTTATTTTAATATTTCAAAATTTAATACGAAATTTGCCATAAATATTAGTATATATTACATTAATGATAATTATTAAAATAAGTCAAATTAGAGTATGGATCTTGTCTAAATCTAAATATATGAATATAAAACCTGAAAATGAATTATCGAATTAATTGAATTAAAGTTATAAATTTCATCTGAATTTAAATATGGATACCAAACATAAAGAATGGATTATAAAATATAAAAAAGGTAACTATTCACACCAAAGCTAAAATACTTAGATTTTATATATTTATATAAATATAATATTTATCAATATAATTATATTTATTTCAATACAGTATATATATATATAATTATATTTACTCGGATTGGATTGTTAGCAGATCGGATCATATATAATCTATATCCATATTTATCGGATCAGCTTTTTAGTGGATCAGATTGATTTTATATAAATCCATATCCGCTTATAAGATTTCGGATCGGATCGGAACTCTAATCAATTGACTGGCCTAGTTGGAATGCCTTTGTGACCGTTCAAGAACATTCATTTCCAAGCTTTGGGATAATTTTCCACTGCTAGTGCATACAGTCAATGTTGTCCATCATACCAGGAAATCTGCGAGCCTCCCCCATTTCTAGTAAGTGTTGAATCATTATTTGAATTCTGTTTTCGCAAGTATTTGTTTTCAAATACTAAAATCACATCCCCAACAAACATCTTCAAACATTCAACAACAATTGACTTGCCGATTCTTACACAGTCATCCACAGCATCAGCAGATATTCTATATGTCAACATACGCAGTGCTGCAATACATTTTTGTAAAGGCGATAGACCTTATCTTCCTAATGAATCAGCTCTTTGCTGAAAATATGGATCAAAATTCGAAAGAGCATTCACAGTACGAAGAAAAATATGTCTTCCGATTCGAAAGATTTGTCGGAATGTCTCTAGACTATACACCAGAGATTCTATGAAATAATCTATCACTAGACATTCATGGCTTGCTTCACGATTTTTGTATATCATCCTACGAGCCATTGATGGAGAGCCTTCTCCATAAATTTCATTAACGAGTTCATGATGTCGTTTGTCTAGAGAATCACCGAAAAACATCTCTGTAATGAAATCTTTCATTGCATTAGAATTGTTGTCCATAGTGGATATTTTAGTTAAGAGTTGAAGGTACATTTAATATCATTCCAACATACTGAACTTATATAAAACTTAAAATGAATATTCCAATTATTAGCTTGTAACGGCTAGTTGACAACGATTACATTCCAACTACTAGTTTTCAACGACTACTTAACAAATTAAATAGTACAACAATTACAAGACAATGACCACAAGACAATGGCTACAAGACAATGGCTACAAGAAAATGACTAATCAAGCTCTTCTTTTTCTTCTGATTTCTTCAAGCAATGATGTTATTCCCTAGAACAATGCCAATATTTGTAGAAGGGGGGATTGAATACAAATATTAAAACTTTTTGCTTGTTCTAATATTTTTTCTTGATGTTTGAGAATTAGAGAGAATATGTTCAAACAAATTAAGACTGAAAAATAAACTGAACAAAGAGATTTAAAATTACTGATGGATTGGTTTTTCCATCAATGTATATTTTTGCTCAATGTTCCTAGGTTAAAAGAAACCTAGCTGCGTTTTTACAAGATTAAAAAATAAATCAACTATTCTTACAAATATGTTCTCAAGCTAGAATAGTTGATTAAGAAATATTGTCTAACTTGTTTGTTTTCTAATAATGCTGCTACACTTGTTTATATACCACAAGTGTGCTTTTACAATTCCTATTCTAGGATTGTTTCTACCTACCTTCCTTTTACCTTTTTCTATTTTAGAATAAAGGTTTGAAAGACAGCTTCTGATTGAGTCTTCACAACCACCCTAGACTGTCTTCCATAGGTGTTCTTTTGTCTTTCTGGATCTCTGACAGATTGCCTTTTTGTCACAGTCAATTGATAATTTGCTGTTAAGCATATCAATTGACTCTTCCTTTATTCATCAACTGATAATGTTCTTCGATTGATCTTGATGTCCATCGATTGATAAGTATAGTTGCTTTATCGATTGATAAATGATATCAATCGATGGGTCTTCACATCAGTTGATGGTCTTCAAATCTTGACTTGGTTTCTTCAATTGATCTTCTATCCGTTGATACTTCAATATCAACTAATCATCTTTCACTTGTATAATTTTCCTGTCTTCAAATAATCACAATTTAACAATCTAAGTTACACATCAGTTGATGACCTATATCAATTGACTCTAGTATCAATTGATGAAAATATCAATTGATTTACACCTTATCAATTGAAAATAGACTAAGTACACCTATGCTACAATCCATATTATCAGTTGATTCAGATAAACATTTCAACTGATAAATGGTTCCCTGATCAGTTGATATTTATAAATTTCATATCAGTTGATCAGTTACAATTATTGAAAATTTCTATAATTCTAAGTTTTAGTATTATCATCAAGTTACATGTAGATTCCCAACAAATGATATGTGCACTTCACATTGAGCCTCATTCATTACACTAGTATCCGCCATAATGATCCTCAAGTTTATTTCCTTTTCTTGGCTCTTATTAAATTCGTCTAATAAGGATAATTTTCAGCATTTAATGGCTTTTACTTTTCCCTTTTCCTTTCCTTTTCTCTTAGCTACTTTTGTGCCTTTAGGACGAACTAGAGATTCTGCGACATCATTTTCATCTGTTGGTGTTTCATTATTAGTCAATGATGAATAAGCTCCAGAATTATTTATTTTCATCCTCTTTGTACTCCCGTTATTTGTTGAAGGAGATCTCCACATTGGTTGTCTCCGAAGTTCATTTCAATGCTTGTCAAAGTTGGATTTTTCTTGTATTTAGTTTTGTGGAGCTCATGAACAAACCTAATTATATTGTTCAAGTTTGAACCGCTCCCTATTTTTCACTCCGCTTGTTCATAATACGATCCATAATGTTGAGCTCCTTCATTTATTTGGTGTCATCATTTTTTATAGATGTAACTCCTCTCTTAATAAGCCCAGGATTACTTTCTTCACAATACTGACGTATTCGCTCCAAGAATGCTTCTCCTTTCTGATCGGCACCGACTATGGGATCAATTGACACATTCAACCACCCACTAATTAATAAATTGTCTTCCTTCCATTTTCACTGACCAATACTATCACGTGCATCTTCAGGTTCATCACAATTATCATTAAGATCAATAATATTTATACCATCAAAAGCAGAAAATTCTGAATGTGTGGAATTTTGGCTATTAATAGGTGTTTGTTAGGTTTGAAATTGTAGAGATGTTTGAAAATTTTGATCATATGGAAGAAATTGAGAATTCTGAGTATATAAAAGAAAAGGATTTGAAAATTTTGAGTTTGAGAATTATAATTTAGATTTTCTGAATTTGAAAATTGAGTATTATCCATATTTTGAGCATATGAAAAATAAAGATTTGGAAATGGAAATGGAAATTGAGTATTTGGTATTTGGGAATTTAAATTTCAATTTTGTGGGTTTGGAGATTGAGAATTATTAGGATTCATTTTGTAAAATAAATCTCAAGAATATATTTGTAGAGTAGAAAAATTGTTAAAAAAATAAGAAAACATATGTTCTATTTATACTTAAATTTATAGTCGTTCAACAGCTCTATTTTATCAACAGTTTTATTATCAACAGGTCTACTATTCATAAATAATTGTAATAATATGTGCAACAAATACTACATTTTAAACTAAAAAGTATAATGGGTGGGGTCAAATAAATACAAATGGTTCGTCCCTTTTTAGAGGGACGTCTCATTTTTCAAACATTCATTCAACGCAAAAAAATATTGACAGTCCCTGTTTGCTGAAATTGAGGCATGAAATGGGACTCTGATGCGGGCCTGCGGCTGCTCTAAGACCATCTCCAGTGCTAATGTCCAACCCATTTATGCGTGGGGTTACTTTTTTGCCAACTGAGCATCAAGTGGCCATCTAAAAAAATTGGTCACTCTCCTCCAATGCACAATCCCATTTTCACTCACAACTGGGTCCCATTTAACTTTATTTTATTTTCTTTCACAATACTTCTCATATAATAATTGAATTTAAATAAATAAATAACACATTATAATTATATTTATAATAAACTAATAAATTATAATTCAATGTTAATTTAATTTAACAATATTAAAATTTTAATGTTCAAATTAAAGTGATTAAAAAAATTAAAAAAATAATTTAAATAAATAACATGTCATATAATTAAAATCATCATATTGCTAAAATAAATTACATGAGAAAACATTGAATGGAAAATATTACAATATGAAAAAGTTAACGATTGTTATGGAACTGCGAGATATTCTCAATCAAGTCATTTTGTAGCTAACGATGTATCTGTTTATCACGCATCTGTACCGTTTTTTGAATATACATTTCATACGGGACAAATGGCTCTTCCTCTAAATTTGATCGCGATAAGCCATTTGTTGCATCATCATAAATTGGCAATGAACCAAATTGGGTGACGTATGTGTCCCTCTCGTATTCAACCATGCAATTATTAAGAATTTATCTTCAACTCACTTCTACTGACTAGTAATTTCACGTACATCTTCACTTTACTCATAATCATCATTTAGATCAATAATATTTGTGTTATTAAAGGCAGACACTTGTGAATTTGATAAATTTTAGAAATCGGTATGTGATTGTTGGATTTCAAATTGTGGATTTGAAAATGGAGGAAGTTGAAATTGATATGGAGAATTTTAAGAATATGAAAATGGAAATTGAGAATTCTGAGAATATGGAAATTAGTATTGAGAATTTAGAAAAGTTGAAATAAAATTTTGTGAGTTGGGAAAATACGAATTTGAATATGGATATGGAAATTGAGGGTTTGGGTTTTGAGAATTTGAAGATGGAGGATAATTTGGATTCATTTTTTGCTAAAAAAATAAATTTAATTTTTTTTGGAGGATGTAAAGATTATGAATAATAGGGTAGGAGGATTGCGTATTTATTAGAAGAAAATATATAACTGTTAATATATGTACGTTAATAATTAAACAGCTCAAAAACGGATAGTATACAGTTTGTCAATCAAATTCACAAACACTACATAAAAAGTAAATAAGGTGAGAGAATGATTGATTAAAAAAATATTAAAATAAGTGAGAAAAAAGAAATGGGCAGCACCCATCCCGATGGCCTTGCCCAGCTTTTAAAAAACCATACAATACTTTATCAAACAAAAATGAAGTGGTCATGTCATTTTGCGCAGATAGAGAAAAGAGTTGGTCATGCACCAGAGGTGCTCTAAGAGCAACTACAATGTTGTCTAGCCATTTCCAAGTTTTTTACCCCATTTTTCTGCCACACAAGTAAAAGCAGGCATTGGGCAAAAGTTGGCCAATTCACTTTAAAGGTGTCTAGTTTTCTCATTTTCCATATTAATTTTTTATAGTGTTGGTCCCACTTGACTGATTTATATATTCAACATAACTTATATATAATTTAATTATAATATTTTGGTTAGTAAACAAATAAAATTAATAAAATATTTTTTTAATTTACATAAATTTAAATATAAAAATAAAAAAAATCCATAATTCAAATATATGACAAATAATTAAAAAACATTACAAGAACACTAATTTCTTGCCATAATTTTCTCAAGCATTTTTTAATGAGGCTTCCGCTGAGCATCATTCATTTTAGTAGTGTCTGCGATAATGACTTATAAATCTATCTCTGTTTGATTTGCTTTAATCTCTCTTTGTCGAGTCTCAATTTCTTTTTGTTTTGTATCATTTATTGCTTCCATGAGGTTTAATCTTCTGCATGCAGTAACTCGTAATTCTTCATACTCATCAGATGCTTCTACCATTTTTGTCTTCCCTTTTCCCTTCCTCTTAGCCGTTTTCGTACCTTTCGGATGAACAGGAGATTCAACATCCTCATTTATTGGCGTATCTCTATTTCCCGGTGATGAGTAAGCTCCAGAATTGCTTAATTTAGTTCTTTTTGAACTTTCAGTAAGTAATTAAAGGAGCTCTCCACTTGGATTGTCTATGAACCTCAATGTAATGCCCTTCAAAGTTAGACTTCTTTTTATATCTCCTTGAATGAATATCACAAGCATTCTCATTTATAGTGTCCAAGTTTGAACCGCTCCCGGAGGTTCGGCGAGCCTCATCCAAGTATGCTCCAAATTTCTGAGCACCTTCGTTTATTCTTTGCCACTTTTTTCTCATAGCCACAACTTCTCTCTTGATGACACCGGGATTATCTTCTTCGCATTATTTCTTAATTCGGTTCCAAAATGCTTCGCCTTTTTGCTCAGTACCCGATCAATGGATCAGTTGACACATTCAACCATGTACTTATTAAGAGTTTATCTTCAACCTACTTTCACTGACCTGTAATTTCACGTATATCTTCAATCTCCTCACAATCATCATGTAGATCAAAAATATTTTGTCATTAAAAGCAGGCACTTGCGAATGTGGAGATTTTTCAAAACTAGTAGGTGATTGTTGGCTTTAAAATTGTGGTTTCGAAAATGGAGGAAATGGAAACTGATATGGAGAATTTTGAGGATAAGGAAATGGAATTTGAGAATTCTGAGAATGTGGAAATTGGTATTAAGAATTGAAATTAAAATTTTATGAGTTTGGAAAATAAGAATTTGGTTATAGATATGGAAATTAAGCGTTTGGATTTTGAGAATTTGAATTGTGATGATTTGAAGATGGTTGATTATTTGGATTCATTTTTTGTAAAGAAAAAAGATGATAAAATTTTTAAGGAGTAAAGAGTATGAATAATAGGATATGAAATTTTGATATTTATAGAAGTAAAATAGTACCGTTACTAATATATACGTTATATATATATGTTATAATATTAACGTTTTAATTTTTAAAAGATCAATCATGTACCTGTTATTGACTGCTGATTGCATAAAGTAAGCATTAAATATTAAAAAGTAATGAAATGGGCGGAAGAGGGATTGACCACTATGGTGGCCCTGACCATTTTTTTTCACTTCCTTCTAATGGTAAATTAGCTAATTTTATGTGGTCATATCAGTTTACGTGGTTCAAGGCAACAAATGGGAATCCATTTTGGATGCTCTAAGAACAGTTGTAGTCGGGGGCCAATTGCCACCTCGAGCAGAGAGAAAGGAAACTGAGATTGTAAATATGTATCTGGAGTGTTGTATATGAAATGGGATGTCTCGGTTTCAAGGGACGGGCCATTTCAAAGAAGTGGACCCTAATTTTTGCACTTTTTGGCAAAAGTAGCTAACTACATGTTCTGAATAATTGTAATATACACGTTAGATGCTTAAAATATATTCGTTGAACGAATATAAAAAAAATAGTCGTTAACAACAAATTTAGTATAAATTGGATATATTGCTTCTTATTTTTTACAATCTTCTTCTACTATATTTTTGGAAAAAAAAATTACACACAAAAAATGAATCCCAACAAACACTCCCTACCTTCAAACTCACAAAATCCAAACCAAAATTCCGATTCTCAAATACCAAATATTCAATTTTGATATTCATTTCCAAATCCTTATTTTTCATATGTTAAAAATACGAATATGGATAATATTCGATTTCCATATCCACAAAATATAAATTATAATCCTCCAACACCGAATTCTCAATTTTCGAATCCATTTTTTTCATTTACTCAAAATTCTCAATATCAGTTTCCATACGGTCAAAATTTTCAAACAACTCCACAATTTGAAACCCAACAAACACCCATAAATAATCAAAATTCTTCACAGTCAAATTTTTTAGTTTTCGATGGAACAAATATTATCGATCTTAACAATAATTATGATGATCTTGAAGATGTACGAGAAATTATTGGCCAGTGAAAATGGATTGAAGATAAACTCTTAATTAGTGCATGGTTGAATGTATCTATTGATCCTATAATCGGTGCTGATAAATTTTTTAATTATATAATTTTTTATTACATTTTATAATTTTATAATCATATATATCATTTTGTCAATTTTTAATAATATTATTTTGTAATACATATTAATCAAGTAATAATATAATATATTAAATAATAAGTATCATATAATATTAAAGTTAATATAAGTGGGTTTACTTGTAAGAGGAATCGAGCTCTTGGATTGGAGCAAGAAGACCACTTTTGTTTAAAAGAACACTTGAAACTTAGTTGTCATGTGAATGGGGTAAAAAAAGGAGAATTAAGACTCTACATCGGAATTGCTCTAAGTAGTCATTTCCAAAAGTCCTGGGAATAAAATAATACTCCCTCTGTCCCAACTAATTCTTTACATTTTCCTTTTAGGTATGTCCCTCCCAATTGTTTATATTACTAAAAATAGTAATTTTTAATAATAAAATATATTATTACATCCACTACTTCACTTCACTTTTTCAACACTTTACACTATTACACCTACTACTTCACTTATTTTATATATATGTGTTATTTTTTCACTAAAAATATAAAGAATAATAAATAATATTATAAAATTTAAAATAAAATTTTATTTAGATTCTAGTTTTAACGATTATTAAAATTTCATTATAAATAATAATAAAATCTAACATGATAAATTTAACGATTATTAAAATTTCATTATAAATTTAACGATTATTAAAATTTCAATAAAATTTAATTTAATATAAATTTATATATAATTTAGGTGGATAAAATTAGTTAAACTAAATAAATTTTATTTTATATATATAAATAAATAAATATGTATGTATATATATAGTAATTTTTTTTAATATATGAATATAAATAAAATTTTATTATATATTAATATATATATATAAATAATTGGATTCAAAATAAATTTTTATTTAACATAAAAATATCTTATTATAATATGTATATTTAAAAAAGAAACAATTGTTTTTTTTAAAAAATTTCTGCTCTTATAGCGTGCTCATATTAGGGCCAGTATATTACTACATTTCGGTCTCATCAACCTTTCTCTAAAATCTCCCTAATACAGTAGTAATACTTAACCAAAAAAAAATAAAAAATTCTCTAATATATTTCGTATCTCTGTCACGAACTCACCGTTTAATTTTCCGGCCACCGGAGAGATCGTAAATTCCCCGAACTTTTGGTCCCGATCAAGTCTGTTAAACGACGCCGTAGCTTGGTTATCCAAGTCGCCAATGGCCCCAGGGCGTAAGCGAGGAGCGAAAGGTGCGAAAATGAAGAGTCAATTGAACTATGGCGATCTTGTTCTCGCTAAAGTCAAAGGTCATCCTGCTTGGCCTGC
Organism: Oenanthe sinensis; assembly: GCA_028671895.1. Lineage (NCBI taxonomy): Eukaryota > Viridiplantae > Streptophyta > Magnoliopsida > Apiales > Apiaceae > Oenanthe > Oenanthe sinensis. Next base: position 25,595,009 of record CM053805.1, on the reverse strand, counting down.
TAAGGTTTGTCTATTTAACTATTTTTTATATTTTTATCTGTGTTGTTGTAATTGTTTTTGCTTTATTTTATTTATTATTGCTTGTTTAAAGTTGTGTTTGATCACGCGAAATTAGGTTTTGCTTTGCTTCGAGTTCGTTACGATTCTCGGCTGTGTAGCTAATTTAGTTTGTAGATAGACTGTATCGATTCAGAATACTACTTAAGTTAATGTGTAGATGGGTTTCGATGAAAAATGTGTTTTCGACTTCGTTTTGCTAAGTGGAAAGCCTAGGGTGCTCTCACTGTCTTTCTGTGTACATGAATAAACTATTATGCTGCTTCTTTAGCACTTACGTAATAGTTCATAAAAAGTTTAGTTTAGTTTTGGAGGTTAAGAAAGAGAAGGTCTTTTTTTAGTAGGGTACTAGTGTTTACGTATTGTAAAGATATTTTGGATACAAGATGTGGAGGCTTACGTGGAGGACAGGACGTCATGCAATGATGAGAGAAAGAAAGTGGAAATGACAAAATTTAGATTTGATAAGTGTACTTCTTTTAAAGCTTCATATAGTCACATACACATATCAATGAGCACAAATATTCGGAAATAATACTCGACTTCTAGATGCTAATCACTGAAACCAAAGTAATCTCATTCACAATTATAGTCCAAGCCTTCCAACTCGAGGGAGTAGTATCTAAGATTTACTTCATCTTTAATATGTAAGAAATTTTAGAGAACAAAATTTTGGAAATATATGTGATTGAACTTGATATTTGTAGTACGTGCAAGTTAAGTTTCTGTTTTTACTGGAAAAGAAGAAATGTGGCTTGCGCTATACAAATATCAAGGGTCCAAAAAACATTATAGCTCCTTTTGGTGGATTAATTTAGAGACTGATCTGATAGTCGCTTGTTAGACTGAATCATCATCTGCTAAATACACATGACAGTTGTGTACTCAATTTTTGTATCGTGTAACTATATATGATATATTTTGGCTTGAACGTCTTGATTTAATGTTATTTTATTTGTAATTAAATTCTTTAGATTGGCAGACCTGAAGACTGGGGAAGAACTCCTGATCCTAAGAAATGTTTTGTACACTTCTTTGGAACAGATGAAATGTAAGTTCCTTGACTGTATAAAATTTTGTATTATCTAGAATGTGTCACATGTGTTGCCTTGGTCTTTTTAATTTCCCGATGCATCTTGTTCTAGTTTTAGTAATGAAAAAGAAGAAAAAATTGATGGAAGTTGGTTAGGTGGTTGTGGGCGGATGACAGTATGGTTGAGACTGTTACTAGCTGATCATATTAGATTTATTTCTAGACCTATATTGTTTTGGAAAGTAATTATTCATGCAATGCTAGTGGATATAAAATTCAAATAACGACAACTATTCTAAGGGTTTATGCTTTTTTTGTAGTTGAAAATCTAGAAGTCGGGTCACGGGTGCATATGAGATTCTATAATATAGACTGAATAGATTCATAGGTTCAATACTTTGTAATAGAACTCATGCATGAGAGAAACATTGGATGGCGTAGAGTCAACTAATGAGGCCGGTTCATTAAAATTCTTAAATTCCTAAACAAAATGAAAAAAAATGTCAAAAAAGAAAGCATTCACCCCTCTTTTATATTTTGCATCTATAGTATTTTTGCCGTGGTGTATTTATCTTTCATTTAATAAAATTCTGGAATCTTAGGTTATTTATTGGTGGAATACTAGGCAATTTGAAATTGTTTTGAACGATATTCAAGATATGAATATTCTTGAAAAATTCATAGAATCGGAGGAAATCCTTCTTTTGGAGGATTTTACATATCATCCAAGTCTGATGTCACAATGAAACATAACGATGCCAAGATGATATGTAGGAACTTTAGTACTCCGGAGTATAAAGACAAGTTTTGTATTATTAATAGATCTGGAGGCATTAATCAATTGCAATGTTACAAGGTTTGCCGAACATGATGGCGATTTTCAAACCAATTCGTTCGTCCCGGAACACGGGTCGGTTTTGACCCAAATCGCCATGGTTCGTGCATTAGATCGTCAATTCCAGCGAACCACAGTAACTCTAGCGATCTAGCAGTTTGTAGAAGGAAAAGGAATGAAGAAAGAAAAGAAAAAAAGCAAGAGAACTAGGAAAAGAAGCTTGAAATAAACTGAAGAGGCACGATGAAAGAGAACATGGAGGAGGGTAGAAGGGAGTTAGAAGGAAAGAGAAAATTAAGGAGGAGAGAAAAGAAGATGACTTGATTAGCATGAAAGCTGTTTCACAATGGTCAATGATAAATATATGAACGGTTTGTATACCATTCTAAATCAAACAAATCAAAACTTTATAACAATGTTTTTAAAGTTTACATTTTCCTTTTTCAATATTATAGAAAGATAATAAAAGTCACAATGTAAGCTTGTAAAATTATTTCAAAAAAATTAATGCAATCTAAATTAAAATATTTATGACAATATTATTTATTTTGTAGTTATCTTTTGAAATTGTATATATTAGTAACATAGAAAATCGTGAATGAAAAATTTTATATTTATTTTCAAAAAAACTAAGTATTTTTTCATAACAATCTAACTTGTTTTTATTATTTGTAGTGCATAATAAAAATTAAAAGCAAGATATTGGTTATGAAATTAATTTTAAAATATCTTAGAAACTATCATAACCCTACATTCTTTCATACCTGATTCACTCAAGCTGACCTTCCACGTATCCGTTTTCGTACCTTGTTTTGTACGAACTCCCGTCCTATGTAACATTGATCAATTGTGATTATTATCAGACACAACTACTTGGCCATGTTAAGTTGTATCTTATGCTATCAGATTGTACATTGCGTACATGAACCTGAATTTGGCTATGTTCATTAGTATCTTATGCTAACAAATTGTATTCCTTAATAAAGCACTAGCTACTTTTGTAATTGGATACTTCCTCCTTTTGTCAGTTGTGAAACTTGGGTGCCTTTCTCTATGTCTTTCGGATTTACAATGTTATGTTTTTTAATGTGAATTTGGCTATGCATATTTAATTTACTGCACATATGCTTAAACTGGTTAAAACTAAATTTAACATCTTACTCATAAATCTTGATACATGGAATCGCGTATTCTCACCCCTTACTTTTAATGCATGAAGTAGATGAAACAGTATTTTGTGCACATATTATATATTATTCATAATAATGATTATGGTCAAGGGTTTGATGGTTTTATGTGCTCATTAGCTTTTGAATACAGATTACTTCGGTCTAAACATGAAAAATAAACACGCAAGTATGCATTACAATGTTAAAAATAGTTTCGATTGTGAGAGTTATCATTTGAGTAGTTGGACTATTTTTTAATTTTTTAAAATGGAACTAGTTTAAATCCCAATTCCCATGCGAACGAGCCATAGTGTATTATTAAAATACTGTATAGCATGTGTACCATTTTATATAAAATTTTAAAAGTAGTCATGAATATCTACGAGTTTTTAGTTTTTATCAAATAATCTTATTATTGATTGTACATTTATATTAAAATTATTACTGTGTAATTAACTAATTTGTACGAGTAAGAGTAAGTTTTCTACTCTGTTGTATTAAAATCTTTTAAGGTCTAACTTCGTGATTGTTTATAAGTTAGTTGGACTATTAAAATAATAACAATTTAGTAAAAATTCATGTTAACTAGAAATATTCCCGGTCTGTTATAACAATTTGTAGTCGAAATTGACCAACAAAAAATATAGATAAGAGCCCATCAACCGATGTCATACATGTTTTTGATTTTGCATTGTATTCCCCAAGTTTTATGGGAGATTCTGGATAACTATATACAGTATATATTGAATGCATACATATGGCAATTCTGGTAACTGAATGCTTCTTGCAATCTTCTTATGGTAAAACAACAATGTTGCTATCTCAGTCATATTCAGTTACACTTCCATTGGTAATCTTTTTTCCCCCTAATAATAGTGTGCTACATCAACAAGCAGTAATTGGATATGCCTACTCTACCTGTACCGAGTAATCTGGGAGGGGTAACATGGAAGTATATAATGATTATTCCTTATTTAATATTTGACTATGATGCTTGGTGGCTTTCTTTCAAATGGGTGTTTTCTAGGCTCTGAGTAATGCTGATTCCCAGTTTTTCATTGTTTTTTTTGTTCACAGAGCTTTTGTTGCTCCTGATGATATTCAGGAATTCACCATTGAGGCAAAGAATAAATTGGCAGCTCGATGCAAAAGTAAAACTGTTAAATACTTTGCTACTGCTGTGAAGGAAATATGTGCAGCATTTGAGGAGTTGCAGAATAAAAGTTCGTGTGGTGTAGGAGCTGACCCTGATGTAGATGAGCTGCATAGAGATAGGGTGCTGAAAGTCCCAGAGGATCCCAGTTCACATAGACATGGTGAGATGGACTGCCAAGACATAAAGTCTAATACCTTGAAAAAGAACAAACTTTTGAAAGAGGGAGCTGATTATATGAATAAAGATAAACTATCAGAATCTAGTCCAGGCAATCTAACCGGTCCAAAGGAAGAACCCTTGTTTAAGGATAGTTACAAGGACACCGTACTTCCATCAAAGCCCTCTAAGATGATGACTCGCATTGAAGGCTTGAATGCTAAGAAGGATGGCAGTTATTCGGAGGCAAAAGGGCACTCTTCGAGAGGAGGTGTAAAGGACGATTCTTCACCTGCTCCTTCATCAGTTCATCCCAAGTACCTTGATGGTGGACTTAAAGAAGCTAAAAATGGTCACAAGTCAAAGAATATAATTTCTGGGACAAGGAGAGTGCTACAAGGTGTCACTCAAGTGCAAAAAGGTAACAGTTCAGGTGCTGTCAAAGCGTCTTTACCTAGTGATTCTGGTGATCATGTGGATATTCATAAATCTGGTGAAGGCAGGGTATGTAAAAAATCAGGTTCAATTGGTGGCTCAAGCTTCTCGTCTCCAGGTAAGTCAAAATCTAATCTGGATACTTTCAGTAATCGGATACAAAAACAGTCATTGAAAGATAAAGTACATCTTGAGAGAGCAGAAGATTTGCTAGACAACAAGGGCACAACTAGGAAGCCTGAAACTGGTGACCTTACCGGGAGAACGAAGTCCCAACTAGGTCATGGAAAGCATAAATTGGTATCTGATGAGGTTTCGCATCCTGTCAAAAGATCTAAATCTGCAGATATTGATATCACCAAGGGATCTGTCCAAAAAGCCAGGAAAAGTAGCCATCTTGTTAATAAAGCAGGTGGTGCAGAGTTTAGAAGGTCTACATTGCAGGGCAACGCTGAAGACTGCTCAGCACCCAGGGATGAGGAGGTTTTGCCACCAGCTAAACGTCTCTGTCAGGAACCTAACGTTGGTGATAGCTCTTCCACTAGGATGTTTGATAACAAAACGAGGGAAGCCCCTGTTCTTAGAAATGACCTTTTGTCTTCTGATAAAGTCAAAACACCTGTTGGTCAATATCCCAAAAAGCGGAGAGCTGTTCGCCTATATGATGACGATGATGATAAGCCAAAGACTCCAGTTCATGGAGGTTCTATCGTTAAGGTTGATGCACCTTCACGTATCTTGGGTCCTGTAAAAATTGGTTCTGCTCATAGTGGAAAGGCATCAGATATTTTTGATGATGATGGCAGATCATCGAAGGTGTCTTTGTCAACTGTCAAACTACTAAATGAGTCTTTGCCTCCAAGTTCAAATAAACATATAGAGATAGGAAGGCGTAGACAAGCATCGACTACACATGTCCCCATCAGTCCTGTGAAATCAGAATTTACTAAGCGATCATCTGAAGAGGGTGGACTAGTTAGACTTTCTCCTGTATGTTCTCCCTTGGTTTCTATGGTGAGGCCTGTCCTTAAATCTCCAAAACCCAATATACCCTTGGTCAACATATCTGATAATATTTCTGATCAAAATTCTAAATCTGGGTTTGATAAGAACATGGTTGTGGTTCCTGATAACTTGGATCGTTCCATAAATCAAGGTATACTCGAAAGAAATAAATCCATTCCTTCTGTCGACAGAAAAAAAGATACTCCAAAATTAAGCTCAAGGACGAGTGACTCCGTTTTCTTGACAGACAGAAATGTGGACATTCTTTCCTCAGATGGTGACAGGTATGCTTAAACTTTCAGATATTTACAGTGTGACATATGAATATGGTAGTCTAAAATTTCTATTTTGTTTTACCATAGGATGGAAAAAGACAGAGAAGCCAGCCGAGAAGATAAAATGATTGTACCCTCAGATTCGAAGAGCGAGGACTCTGCTTCATCTATGAAGCATCTTATTGCAGTTGCTCAGGCAAAAAGAAAAGTAGCTCATTCTCAAAGCTTTTCTCATGGGGATTCTTTTCTGGATGTATCTGGAGGGAGTCCCAGCTTTATATTTGCTGTTCCACCCATTCAATCAAGCTCCATTATTCAAGGATCTTATAATCAAACATCATTAACTTCTCCAGCTTCTCACATTCCTCATCCTGAGATTGAAAAATATGATGATCAAAGATTTGGTTCTGGGCACCGCGGTGCTGGGGGTCCTCTTAGTGGTGGTACTGAGGCAGCCGTTGCTCGTGATGCATTTGAAGGAATGATCGAGACATTATCACGAACTAAAGAAAGTATTGGACGTGCAACTCGTCTTGCAATTGATTGTGCCAAGTATGGTATTTCCAGTGAGGTAGGTACTAGACTATATTCATCATTAACATGGTCTTATGTAACACAGTTGTTTCTAAGTAAAACGTGGCTATATTATACTAATAATCTGCATATTCTGATCTCACAGAAATCGTGATTATTGTTGTTACACTGTTACATTCTTGTTGATTAGAGTCAAGAGCGTGATTCTGGGTTAGCAGGATTACATTCTGTCTTATGTTTCTCTCCTCTGCTTGCACTAGCAGTGTAATATGAAATACAAATGGGAACTTCTTTATATTTTTGGCTAATGTTTACTGGGAACAGATCTAGCATTGGATCTGTATTTATATTTTAATAAGAAGTCATATTTAGTGGGAACCTCTTTTAATTTTTTGGCTAATGTTTTTCTGTCATCTGCAGATATGGTTGGATAAGATTCTTGTTGTGTTCTTTCTATAGGTTCAGATTTCTTACTGAATGCCTACATCTGCAGGTTGTGGAACTTCTAATTCACAAGTTGAAAACGGAATCAAGTTTGCATCGCAAAATTGACCTATTTTTTCTAGTGGATTCAATTACTCAATGCTCACATAGTCAGAAAGGTAGGAACCTCAGAATGCTTATCGTTTATGGCTGATGGTCTTTATCTATTAAGTTATTTACTGTAGATGTTTTAATATGTTTACATATACAGTGTAATTTAATTTGAGAGGATTGCTAAAATTAAGTATTACAAAAATATAGCAGATTACAATAAAAATATGTCAGGTTAAGATCTACTTTTTCTTATATTATTGCTTTTGATAATTATTACCACTTTTCTATTAATATTTTTGTCATTTTTTTTAATTGTATTCCTATTTTGCTAGTGCTTTTCTCAAACTAAATTACAATTTTTATCGCGCAAATATTGAAGGTGAAATTTCTTCTTTCTATATTTAAACTGACAGATATAATCATATAAATTTTAAATTTTAAACAGGCAGTAAAAGTATTTCCTTATATTTAACAGATCGAACGTAATATAATTATGGATTGCAGTAATTTATTTTTCATACTCGATTGGATCATTTTAATACTGGAGTTCAGTTTGTTATTCAAATTTAGCCTTTTTTTCCTAATATGATATATACTTAAAAAGTCGGCGGGCTAAAAAAAACTGTGTGGATCTGATGAATGTATCGATGAAACAAAAAGGTGAAAACCTAGTTTGCCCTTCTGCTTAAACTTGCTGAAATCGTGATGTATTTTCTTACCTCCTTGGCCTGATTTCTTCTTCTTTATAAGGCATTGCTGGAGCTTCATATATTCCTATAGTTCAAGCTGCGTTACCTCAACTCTTAGGAGCTGCTGCTCCTCCCGAACCTGGTGCACACGAGAACCGCCGACAGTGTCTGAAGGTATTTTTATTGTAATATAAGATATTAGGATAGCTATTACATCATTTTCACTTATTAATTGCATCTTCCTAGATCAGGTTTTGCGATTGTGGCTTGAGAGGAAGATTTTACCGGAATCTATGCTTCGACAATTTATGGAAGATATTGGATCTTCAAATGATGATTTATCTGATGGATCTTTCTTAAGGCGCCCATCTCGAGCTGAGCGGGCAGTAGATGATCCTATTAGAGAGATGGAAGGCATGCTTGTTGATGAATATGGAAGGTATTGATCAATTTATGTTTTCATTTACATTTACACTTGAACCTGGTTTTCCTGTATATCTGCTTGCCGGTATTATCTGCAATTCTGTTATATTATATATCACAATTTAGCTATGTTGGTAATCATTTAGGTTTAGATTTGGAGTCTAATCTTATTATTAATATAATCTGTGATACCCAATTTGACAAGGAAAAGATGAATAATCTATCAAAGTAGTAAGACATTAGATATAGAATAACTGTCTCAATAATTTAGCATGACGTTCACTCAGCATATTGTGTGCTTAACTTTTATCATCTTACTTTGTGCTTGTGTGCAAGTATGTGGATCTTCCAGCATCTGCTGGTTGTACTAAATTTTATAGAAGCCAGACTGAGGTCAAATGTAATGTGCAATGTCACTATACTACTTGATATGCTTTCAGGTGTTCAGTGTTACTGCTAGTTCTGCCAATGTTCGACAATGATTTATTACGTATTATTTCTTTGTCAATGACAAATATATTTTTCCATCAAACAGCCATCATTTTTAATTTATTTTCCTTTTTATATAGTACAGTGATATTTCTGTATCTGAGCTGTTATGCTGATATAAAGTGACCTTACCTAATTTTCTGGGTTATAGCAATGCCACGTTTCAGTTGCCGGGTTTTGTGACTTCTCATGTTTTCGACGAAGAAGAAGAGGAGGAAGAACTTCAAATTCCTGAAAATTCATGCAAAGAACATGCTGATAGGTCAGCAGCGGAGCTGAAGTCTCCAGTAGAAGAGACTGAGAAGTCCTCAATTACCCCCAATGACAGGCGCCACTGCGTCTTAGAGGATGTGGATGGTGAGCTTGAAATGGAGGATGTGTCGGTTCATCAAAAGGATGAAAGGGCTTTTACCTCGGATGCTCTTTTTGAAACTGTTTCTAAAGAGCAAGATTCAAACAGAATATTTGATGCTGGCTTGAGCAGTTCTGAACAGTTTCCTTTTCCTATGGGTTCTCCACCATCACCTCCTGAATCTCCTCCTCCAACTCCGCCTCTGCCTAATTCACCGAGACCAGTATCACAACCTCCTCCACCCCCATTATCTCCTTCACCACCCCCTCCACCTCCAGCCCCCCTTCCTCTACAGGCACAATCGCATCCTCCACCTCCTGTGGGCATGCTTCCATCTGTAATTCCTCAGTCATCAGTACTGCCTCCACTTTCAGTGGTGCCTCAAGGCCCCCAACCTTTGCATACATTTCAGTCATCAGTACCATCCTCTTCACCAAGATTGGCATATCAACTTCAGGTACCCCATGAATGTTTTGGTACCACTTACCAGTTAAGAATATCGAGTCTTCATTTTACTCTTTGTCGTCTTTTAGACAATCATTAATTGTAATTTCTTTCTTCTGTTTACAGGATACTCAGCTTCCCCAGTTGGCTGGAAATAATCCTCATGGAGTTCATGTAGATGTCAATAGCAGGAATGAAATGTATCCAAAGCCACACCCATTCACAAATCCTCAAGCTCCTCAACCCAGTCAATTTCAAACTGTGCCTTTTTCACAAAGACCTTTCTATCCTGCTCCACCTCCTCAAGTCCCTTCGAGTCATTTTTCGTACTCAAATCCAGTAGTTCAGCAACGTCCTCCGCATTCATACACTCAACCATACAAATTACCGGCACATCCTGATGGACCAAGACAATATCATACTGAAGACAAATGGAGGATGCAATCAAATGACTTTAGCACCAATAATCTGCATGGTCCATGGATGAATGGAGTGAGAAGTTCATTGGTACCAGTCCACTCATTCGCTCATGAAGGTATGTTGAGGTTTCTTTCACTGCTTTATCTATTTATCTGCTGTATTGCATATAGTGTTGGGCCGTTGGCCCCTGAGAAAGATGGTCTCGGAGATAATAATTCATAAATTTAATGTCAAACTATAAGTACATGATTTCACACTACTAATGTAAATATGTTTTAAAGTTTCTCCTATTTAATTTAAATAATTCCAGCTGGGCTTACTCCTATTATGGATTGATCAGCATTTTTTTTTTCTGCTCAACTGAAATATGTTTTTCATGTGTTTAGGTGTTATTTCAATTTTTAGAAGTTCGTTTTTGGTTATGGTCAATTTCATGAATTTAAATAATTACACGTGCATGTCTCCACCGGTAATTAAAACCTCAACTTTCTTACCAAGAGGACCGGGGTATTCGCTAGGCTATCCAGATTTTTGAAGTTTAGCACATGGGACAATACAATTTTTTTTCCTGCAACGGCTGATGAAAATCGAGCAACTTGTTAGGAGTAGGATTTGAGGCTTGCCCCTTCCTCAATGGGCAAGTGAATCTGATGTGGAGTAATTTTTCTTATCAGCATCTTTATGCGTTTCCTGGTTAAGTAAACGAGTGTGAGGGTTCTAAATATCCTGAGCAGTGAACCTCGATCTACATTTTTTTAAAAGTAATCTCTTGGCGCGAATCCCTGGCTGTTGATTGACCTAGATAATATTTTTGTTGCTTTTGTTAACTAGTTTTTAATCTTTTAGCCGACACCCTTACCAAATTCATAGTGAATTCTATGGTAATTGTCAAATTCTGATATCCTGTTGGAGCATTGCCTGCCTTTTTCTTGACTTGTCCGCCTTCTGGGGCTAGGCCTTGATCTTTGACTTACTACTGTAGAAACTACTCGATGATTCCAAATCCGGGGATATTGGACTGCAAGATATATACATTTCTATAGGGTTTGGAACAGATGAGAACCAAAACTTTGTATGACTAAGATTCAACAAACCCTTATAGAACTAGTAAAGTTTTTTTGATGGAAATGGGTTGACGGTTACCAAACCAAATTATGATTGGGTCATAGATATATTAAGTTATTATTTCTATCCAAGGCAATGGTGCATGTGGAGTTCGCCGTTTTAGATTTGGGTATAGAACATATAAGATTCAACACATATAAAATTTAAGGTTCACACATGTGTTGGACCTCTGTCATATACCGAGTAAACCTTGGTTGGTTCCTAAATTCCTCTATTGTTTTTTTTATTGGAATTTCCCCTATATGTATTTGCTGTTATTGGGTCATGGTCTATATGCACCAAAATTATCCCACTTGTCTTCTCTTCTCTTTTTTTCTTATTATGGATGTTTGAATAAAACCAATGAAGTAACTTTTCTAGCTTTTGTAGCTTTTTGCTATGAGAACCTATATAAATATATTACAATTTTTGTTCCATTAGGATTTTAAAAATCGTACAGGCATGGATATTTGATCTCCCTTCAGTTTTAGGGTGATACACCTGAAAGTAATTTACATGTAGCATAAATATTACTTCCTCACTTGGATGGCATATCTTATGTTTCAAAGGTAACTTCAGAACATGTAGATGATTTTATTATAAATTTATAATGCTTAACATGCCCATTTCTTGAACTCCTTATTCTTCAGCATGGCAAGAACTAGGCAGTCTCTACTTGATCATTTGATGAGTTTGAATCAATATTACTTGGAGTTCAAGGCTCTTAATTCTCAACTACCCCTCCCCCTTCTTTTTTGTTATGTATATAAGAGAACTTGGTAATAATTTAAAGATCTACTGTGACAGGTTATTTTCGACCACCTGTGGAGAGGCCTCCGATTCCACCCAATTTCCAACAATCTACTGTTAACGCTATTCCGGCTGGACCCCCAATTTCAGGTGATATCTCTACGTGGGAATATATTTTGCCTATCTTAAAGTGATTCTGGCTACTAAAATCACTTGATGTATGCTTTATTTTTTTCTTGGGTTTTTGTCAGGCCATATTGGTCCCCGGATGATGCCTAGTAGACCAGACTCGATTTCCCTCGGTTCTTGGAAGCCATCTTAAGCCGGCCTTGTGCTTTGTTGGTGATCTCTTGTAAGTTTCTAGTTCTTCAATGCTTTGTAAAGTTCTGTACAAGTCTGAGGTTTTGGACAATAACCTAAAATTAGGTTATTTTGTTGATAGTGTATAAGGTTGTAGATTATTATATGTTGAAGTCAGGTAGCCGGTAGTTCACTTGGCCTGTGAATCATATAGGTAGTTTAATATTCTCGTGCATGTTTTTCACTTGCCTTTTCTTTTACCTGTTCATACTCTTGTAATCTGAGCTCTATGAAAATAACAGTTATGTAATTAATAATTTCCAGTACTTATGAGGGTTGGGGCTCAAGAAGTCAGCGCATTTGTAATCATTCAATGATATATCTAGCAACAACAGAATGGAGATGTTACAAAGTTTTGAGGACCCGTGCAAGACTGTAGTCTGTATATATTGATTTTCCCCTGCAGATTATTTCCAAAGAGGTTGCTTAAAAGTGTAAGCCTATGTTTTTCTTAGATGCATCTAATACTAACTGTTGTAATTATATCATTAGTACTACAACAACGTTTTTTCCCAATGTATCTTCTGAATAAAGTTAAGTTATAAAAGACCTCATAAGAACTTTCGTCAGTTTCGCTCCGATGCACTTCAATTTGTCTGTCTAAGGGGCGGCAAATTGTCGAGTAGTGAGTGACATTGTGTTTTATCAAACCTTCTATGGTCTATCACATGGTTTATGTCAAGGCTGAGGTGTCATTATTAGTGTTTTTTTCAAGTGACAAGTATGGAATACATGAAATGCTATTGAAAAATGCTAAAATTGGTACTACGGAAATTTTATGGTGCCATTTGAATAATGATATTTCAACTCGGTCAGTGGGAATGGAAATGAGATTTTAATATAAAAAGATATTAGGATTTCATTTTCATTCCCAACAAGCCCTGTTAAGCAGGTTCAAATTCCGTCCTGTTAAGCGGGTTGAAATTCCATGATCCAAGTGATCACAACAATTATTGTCAGAGTACTGTAAGCATGAAACTGGGTAGAACTGTTCACAACGAGAGATTCATCTTGGTTGAATCATATTGTACATTTGTACCTGATTTTTAGTTGTAAAATTCATTTTTTAGACAATAAATTTCAGTTAGTATTCTAATTATTGTTTAATATGAGCAAAATAAACTTGTATATTAGTGTATCACCCAAATGTTGCAAGTATGTAATGATATATTAGAAGTAAAGAAAGTCTGAAGGGGTAGATTCTTGCTTGTGGGTCTTGACTCGTGGTGGAAAGTATATGAAATTATATAATGGGAACGGGTTTCCTATTTCCTAATACGTGGGTTTTCATTCCGTGTGATCACGAATTATTTTTAATATTTATTATTCTATTATTTTATATTTTAATATTTTGTTTTTATAACTATATTTATTTTTATTATTTTAATAATAATTATTATTTTATTTAATATCATGGGTATGAATATATAAGAAAAAAAAGAATTTATGTGGATAATTAAAAGGAAAATATTAAATGCAAAATGATTACGGGGATTGTTATAATTTAGAATAAAAAAATGATTTTTAGTGTTAAAATGAAATTTGTATGATTGTAGAGTGATATTTATAAATTGAAATTAATAAGATTTTGTACTGTTCAAAATTATTGTGATATAAAAAAAGTATTGCTAAGTGTTGTTTGAAAGTTTACATAATAATATTTTTGATATGTGCATGTTTTAATATATAATATAGAAAAAATAATATTTTTAGGATAATTAAACATGTTATCATTTCTTGAAAAAGTTGAAAAATAATTTTTTTTTTAAAGTATGGGGACACCTATTTTTTCTAACAATAATTTTTAGATAAAAACACTTTCTCAAAAAATAATTTTAAAAATTTATTAAATATCTTTTCATTATTTTTCAACTAAAAACTCATGTGTTACTGTTTATAATAATAATAATATTATTAAATGGGGTCTATTAACAAAATCAGCTAGCACAATATTTTTAGTTACTTAATGATATGGTAAAAATAATTATAGACATTTAATTTTAAATATACAAATTTATTCCAAAATTATATATGAATTGTACTGTTTTTTTAAATTTAATTTATAATTATATAATTATATATAATTATATATCGAATTTGCTGTGATGAATAGTATCTATTTTATGTCTCGAGTCTTGACAGTTGATTTATAACCCTCGTTAAACCCCTGCAGGCCTGCACGATCAATGTATTTTTTAAAAAATTCTAAAAAAAACAAATTTTATGTCTCGTTTTCTTGTGCCCCGAAGATTTTTTTTAAGTTGCGTTATACCTGACATTTTACTTCAAAATTTTGTTAAAGGAGCACATTCCTAAAAAATATGTTTATATAATATTTCAATTATTTTATATACTAACTTATATCCCGTGCCATGCACAGATCGAATTGTTTTAATATTTTTTGAATATATTTTTATTATAATAATAATTTAAATTTTATTTAATATTGTATGTATATATTTTATATAATTATAATTTTTTATATACTTTATTTGTATTTTAATAAGATAATGTTTGTTTGTTTTGTTTAGAGATGTGTTTTATTTAAAAAATTAATGTGAGATATATTTTATTTAGGAGATTAGTGTTTAAAAATTAGACTCATTAATTAATTAACTATCTGACCAAAATACCGACCAAGGACCACAAAACTTTCAATCTTTTGGTTTTAATAATATAGTATAGATTTGAGTTTAAAGATGATAAAATTTGTATATTTCGTTTAAAAATATTTAAATTTAACTTTAAATATTGATCAATTGATTATTAGATTTTTAATATTGATAATATTTGATAAGATAGAAATAATATAATTATATCGTATATATATAAGGAGTTTTGGTCCAGAACAAGAGATAATTGACCAACCATCTATTCTGCGTTTTTTTTAACAGATGGCAAAAAACTTTAATTAGCCCTTCAGAAGCGCGGATAGAACGTGGACCCCTTAGAATTCACAAAAATTTTCAGGATTTATACTATCCGCGGAAAATTATAACGGATAGATGATTATAACAAACGATTGTCCCATGCGGAACAGGTATGAATTTAAGGTCAGCTGTTTACCTCCCGAATGAAAAACTGATTATTGAAATGTCCAGATTATCATTTTGTTGGCGGCTTTTCCAGTACAAATCATATATTCCTGAGTAAATCAATTGGGAAGTATTTGTTTCTCCTTCTATATCTCCGTCCCTATTTAGATGTTCATTTAAAAAAAATTACACATATTAAGAATATGTTACTTAAAATAAATTTTTCATATGCATACCCCTAATTAATGTTTGGAAAATGACAATTCAACTAAGTTTTGAATAAGTCAAATTTTGAAAATAATAAATATAAGGATAGTTTTGCAAGATTATCACTATTTTTGCCTCGTTTAGTTCAATTTAATTCAAAATTTAGTTTGAAAATAATAAATATACGGATAATTTTGAATAAGTTTTGCAAGTTTAGTGTAATTATTTATGCCTCGTTTGGTTCGATTTAATTCAACCACCTCACTAGTAGAATTATTTACTTGCATGATTTAATTCATCAGTAACTGTAATTTCTGTTATATCACCAAGTTTCGAGACTCAAATATAAGCTGCAGTATCTGGTTCTAACACAAAATAAATTAGCTGGACAGCACTATACTAGACCAGCTACAATGGAGTTATCAAATCAAATACGTAAATATCAACTTCCAATTCAAATGGCTAAAATCGAGCCAATATCCAAGCACAACAAAAAGCATAATCCTCCTGTAAAATTAATAGCTATTTACACGTGTAAATATCATCCTTTCTTGTAATTAACATTTGCTATCCACATGACCTTTCCAATATTTGGCTTGAATTGCAAATCTTGTAGGAAAATGTGGATCCTATAAATGACCAGAACTTGCATAACTTACCATCCTAGGTTTCATGATCCAAAAGTTTATTGCCATCTTTGTGTTTTCTCTGTATTCCCATCTCATCTAAACCGATGGACAGGCCAATAAATTATAAAACAAAATCAAATAATAATGGGACTTTCTAAAGAATCTTACTAATCAACTGCTGTTTTGTTCCTTCTGCCGGTTATCGGTTTTGGCAAGCCATCAAAGATTGGTCTTGTAACAGCTGCAGTGGATAGGGACTGAAAATCTTGCTTCAAGCTCCAATTCACTATTGGCCAGATGGAGGAGCTACTGTCTGAGTCCTGCAAACTTGTTGTACTATATGATTTTTTCACTCCTCTCAAACTGTTGACCAAAGAAAAATCTTCAGCAGCTGTAGATACACAATCCTGCACTACTGTTTCAACATCAGCTCCAAACACAGTCCTAGTGGCTGCTTTGGGTCTTAGTGCTAGACCTTTACCAGCAAGAACTGAAAATCCATTGCTGCTGGACTTTCCAGGGGCATGAGAAGTAATGTCGGTTTCAGATTTCGGACGTCGCCTTGCTAAATTATCAGATTCTGGAACTGATACACCATTAGCCAGAATTCCGTTTTCCAGTTTAATACCATTAGCTATGCTTTTGCTAAATGGTCCATCCTCCAAGTAGTGAGATCCTCCTCTTTGATAGACAGCCATTTCACATCCTTCAGGACCATTTTCTTCATCTGGTGAATTAAGGTGATAATAGCCTTGTAACCTGTGCATGGCTCGGGAAACTTCGCACTTAGGAGATTGCAACTTCAGCGATTGCAAGGATTCAAATAAATCAGAATGCCGTCGTCTAGGAGGAGTTTGTTCAGAGCTTCTTGGCCAAAGAAACATTGACGAAGATAAGCCAAAAAAATACAGAGAGGCAGATAATCAATTAGCAGTAATATGGAGGGACTAAATTTAGGGAGCACATATTCTAATCATAGCTCAGAAGGTTATATAGTTGAGTAGCACAAAGCACATAACTGATTTTCCTTGCTTGAACAACAATCAGGAGCCGAGATAAAAGTTTGATCCTAGGATGCTCGGACTCTTTTGGAAGGATCCGACACGGACACATATCGGTGTGTCTGATCCTTCAAATGCTAAATTCATAGACTCGGGGACACGTTTAAAAAGGATCCGACACTGGGATATGGACACTGGCATTTATTATTTTTAATATAATATGATACTTTTTATAAATAAATATCTATAATTTTATATAAAATAATAATATATAAACTTCAGAAAAAAAGGGTAAAATAATATTTATTATATGTCAAATGTTAAAGAGTTAAATTATAAACAATTGCACAAATAAAGGCACAAAGTTAGAAGACTTTTTGTCTTCTCTTTCTCCATTTACATCAACTGCACCTCTCTTTCTTCTTATATTTTCTTCTTCTCTTCCTTTTAGAGATGAGTTATCAAAATTATGATCAGATAGAAGTGTCCATTTTCTAGATGGGGTTCGGATCCGGATCCAAGTGTCCATGTCCGTGTCGTGTCCTGTCGACACGGGTACGGCTGGGTTCTCCGGAGAGTCCGAGCATCACAGGTTTGATCTACGGTCAAGGACAACTAAGTTTTTAGATCATTGTTCTTTTTCTATGATATGTATCAAAAAGCAATGCCTTAAAACGCCAGTGGGTCTTAAAACAATCATTTTCTTACCTCTATCTTTGCACCCTGCCACTGAATTAGGAGAAACTTTGTGATCAATATTATGTAACTCAGTTTCCAAATTTATAAGCATTTGTTTTACACTTGTAAGAAATATTATGGAAGAGAAGATCCTGAATATATAAAAGTATAGCAAACAAAATATCATTAAAGAATGTAATAAGCATGGTTGTTATCGCATCGGCCACAGAACATTAAATCCGCCATATGGCATTGTGGTGTACATAAATTGCAAGGCGTTGGATCAAATTCATGCACTAAAGTGTTTGTCAGAGACGCCGATAAACGTTACGCCACCAGGACGTCGCAGATGCCATGTAAGAGAAGATGCTTTGTTTACGATGTAACGAATTATAACTTGCAAGTTTTCTAATGACTTCAAGTATTGATGTTTTTGATTTATTGTACGGATTTTATTTTTAGCAAGTATTTACAAAAACTAGATTATAGCCCATGCGATGCATGCTTTTTTTTTTTTCTTTTTAAAACTTCTTAACCTAATATATATTTAAATATTTAGGTATTATAACTGTATGTTTAAAACAGAAATATTTATATATGTAGTTATCAATTTACTAACACCAGACCTCCTTATTATATGTAATAACATTTTTCATTCACTTAATACATATATAGTTGTCAAGTATCAAATTCTTGACTTTGTACTACTATATAAAAATCATATTATTTTTGTATTATTCAAGATTAGAACCTCGACCTTTGTTAGTATTTTTAGAGCTAAATAGCCAAAAATATAATTATTAGATTTTAATATATTATCAGTGGGATCCGAATCCTAGACATGTGGTAGTACTCTTGATAAAATCACCTTTATGCTTATTATATATAGGACATAATATAATGTATATTAGGATACACAAAATTTCAAGTCATATTTTACATATGAAAGCAACGGCTCTACATCTCATATTGCATCTATCGCCTACTTCCAGATGCCATCATTTAAAGTCACTTCATCATCCTGGCATTATCTCCCATAATTCCAACAATAATCATTTATAATCACACAAGAAATATAACACATAGGACTGCCTAATTCCAGTGCCTGATGATGCCATTGAAATCATTATTTTGTCATCCCTGGCATCATATAGGAGTAACAGATGACTGATCAAATGACACAAAAACTGTTACAAACAAAGTCCCTACAGCTGAAATTCGATCTGAAGTCGCAGTATAAAAAACAGTCTTATTGAGCATTATAGAATGGTTAGATCAATTAAACCGCCAAGTCATAGGCCAATTACTGCATGATTCAAACACCTTCACAGAGTTTTGCCCAGTGAAAAAATGTGAAGGTTCATTAATCCAAATGATATATCTGTGTATCATTTTATTTATTTATTTATATATCATTTACACTTTACAACATACAAGGGCATTTTACCAAGTGCAAGGAAATCCAAAGGGACGCATATTTGTATTGGCAAAATTAAGGCACCCTATTTCACCTCATAGCTGTGGATGTTTAAACATGATATATTACAGGGTTACCCACAATATTTGTTTATTAAAGACAGCTAGAGCCGAGCAGTATGTTCATCATCGCATAACAAGCACCACATTCTTGCTATGCATATAATGAGAGTAGGGGAGGAAGGGTGCTTCTTGATTGCACATTTATAAGGCAACAGAACTAAGTAGAATGGCATCTAAATTTAAGTCAACAAAGAATCGAATACAGCACAAGGAACAAAAATTATATCACAGATGAACTGAAAGATGCAATCTTTATCATACCTCTGTGAATCAGAACCGTTTGTTAAGACGGGAGATGGAGGATGCCTCGCAGGGGGTATGTAAAGAGTCTTCAGTGCAAACATTTGGAGATCCGACACCAAATTATTTATCTTCTTAATGTCAGTCACCTAATATATCATGGTATAATCCAAGTCAAGAACAGTAATGAGCAAAAACAAGTAATATACTCATATACAGTGCTTGAGATTTAAAGACCCACTACATCAAGTACATTCAAACTAACAGATTCATCGAACAGCTTGCACGTACACATACATACATACATATATACAAAGGAAAGAAATAATTCTGGACACACACACACACAAAATCAACTTGAAGTGCGCGTGTATTTGGGAATATATTATATATCACATATAGGCTAACAGTAATACCTCTACTCCATACTTGATAGCAACTCCGGCTAGCGTATCGAATCTGGAGACAGTGTGCTCAATGTAATTCGCACCGCTAGTGGAGAAAGGTGAGCAGGAAGAGACTGACTTTGGAGAAGAAAGCTTCGAAGAAGATGATGACGACGACGATGATGAGGTTAATGGTGATTCAAACACCCAATGATCTCCAAATCCGTTGTTGTTTCTCCACTCCCTTTCCATTTGCACGTTTTTCAACATACACGAACCCTGACATATAATGTATGTATACAATCACATGAGTCACGTTATTAATGAAACATGGTCAAGACAATTATATAAATACAGAATTGGCTGAAATTCATAGATCTATGTGGAGTACTTCATCCTGTTTTGTGTCGCATAACCAAACAATGTATGTGTACATATATGTAGAAGATTATTAGCTTTCTATAGCTTAATTAGTATGTTTATATCACACCAATAAAGCTGTACATAATATCCAAGCTCTACATAACATCCAAATTTTGTAGAAATGTTTAAAATTATATCCCATATAATAAGCCTAAGAGTATGTTATCCAAAGTACATGTTCTATACCACCACTACAAAAAATACAAATCCGATGATATATATTTCTTAGAACTAAAAAATGTAATGGCTTTGATTTGTACATATGAAATTCCAAACTACCTGACTTATCTTTCTTAAACTTGAATAATTCTCTACTATATTAAGTTTTATTTAGATTTTCAAAGTGTGTTTCTCACTTGCAAGAGAAGTAAAAAGCGAATGCGGAAGACGTTGAGTTGAGTCAAAATATACAACTGGGTGTGTTTTTTTTCTTTGAAAAGATATATTAGATAATTTCTTTTATAAAATGTCCGTGTATTTGACAGGTAAAAAGCTAGTATAGAATACAAAAATAACTAAGAACCATAGTATAATTTTAAAAAATTATGTTTATACATTCAAGAGCACTCTGATCAGTTTTATTTTTGTATCTCATTTTCACCCACAATAGCATTTCTAGTTCCTGGCCCAACAGATCTCTTGGCTCTAATATAGCATATATGGAACTCATCAGTATAACTAGTACCTGCCTTTGTGCAGGGGCTGCTCCACTCAAGGCCATAAATAACTAACTCAGCTACAACTTCCCCACTTCTGCTAGTGTGCTAGAAGTAATTGTATGATTAATAAATGAAAACATAATTTAAAATCTTTAATTACAAAGCTTCCTCCATTTAGGGTACTAGAAGTATGTTTTTCTTGTAGGGTACCTGATCAACCTACTCCATAGATAATCCTTCACACCTTTCATTTTATTCACCTTTATTTTATTCAAGAAAACAAAAGGGTAATAGCAATCTAAAAGTATTCTCATCGTTGCAGGAATGCTATTGCAAACCAGTTTTCAGTACTATTGTGGTGGTGATAATGTCTTTCAAGAAGCCATGAGAAGTTTTTAAGCCATCTCTGGTGTATGAGATAATACCAAACGTCCTCATCCCATGTTTAAGTGTCCAACAAAAGTCCTCATCTCATCGTATTCCATCATCCCTCTCCAGCTAAGGTTCTAAGCTTTCTAGTGCAACAAACCGCTAATTCCCTAGCAAGGTAGTTTCCTTTTTTTCTTAATTATTTTCCGAAAAATATGCAGATCAAACTAAAGATAAGTATGAAAAACGGGATGAAATCCGATGGAGGGAAGACCTTAGCCGGAGATGGCTTGCTAAATGTGTCAGGGATTGGGGGTGAGTATGTTGAGCATTAGCGCGCACACACTAAAAATGGCAATTACTTGTTAGGAGGCATTACAAGTATCGAAAGTAGTACTAAAACTGATAATCCCCTGTATACTAGTGCAGTTCAAGTACAATACAAAAGTAAAGCTGATCAGAGTGTTGAAGAAGATATGAACATAATCTTATAAGTAATAACAAAAAAACAAGACATCAAATAAAATATAAAAACAGGATCATACAAGAGCATTGTAATAGAAATACCTCTACACCATTAATGATAGCAGGTTGAGGACAGTGTAGTCAATGTTATTGGCACCGATGACTATGATGACTACGATGATGATGATGATTCAGACGCGGACATAATACATAGGAAAGTATAGATCTGCTTGGAAGTTGTTTTTTTTTTTTATTATTTATGTGCGGTCAAATTGACTCGACTTTAATCATAAATTAAAAATTATTTAAAATTTAATAATATTATTTATAAATTTTAAAATTATTGAATTTGGGTTTTAAGTAATTTATTAAAATTTAGAGATATTTAATATAAATTATAAATTTAGATTATATTATTATATTAAAAATATTCTTATTTAATTATTGACACCATAAAATAGGGACATCAATTACCGCTTGTTTACTTTCCTTATAATTAACTTATTTTTTCTAAAAAAACTACTTCGAGAACGTAGGTATATATGTACTTTTTTTAAAAAATAATTAATTTATTTTTTGTTTTGAAATTGAGATTTGATCTTAAAATTTTAAAATAAGTATTTATTTTCAAAAAATTATATAAAAATACGTACTTTCTATTTAAATAAATAACGTATTTCTTATTTAAAAAATCCGAAACGGGCCCTTAATTTATTTATTTATTTGCTTCCATATCGGACTCGTCTGTCGTCAGAAGGAAATACGTGCTTTCTTTTATTTATATTTACAAGTCAAGTACATTTCTGTCTCTTACAATGCTACAAACGCCACAAGAACGAGAAAAAAAGTCAAATAAATTAATTTAGTGGACTATTTTTGTGGTGTGATTTATTTATTTATAATACACACTTGGCATATTGCGTGGAGTCAGCGTCCACCGACGAAGAATCTCAAACCGCACCGACGAACCCCTACCTACCATTTCTTTTATTTTTATATCTTTAAATACATTTATTTATTCTTATTTGGCTGGTACCCTTTTTCCTGTATTTTATTAATATAGCGTGTTTCTATAGTATTTACCAAGATATTATATCAATCCACGTTGTTGTCATTATTAAAGATTCAGCATTATAATAATTTAACAATGTTAATTATAAGCAGTGTTATAAAAAACGGAAATTGAAATTAGTTGGTAAATGCTTAATTGGATGAATCGGGGATTAATTAGAATAATTAATTAAATAATTGAGAATTTAATCACCGATTTTTAGAATAATGGTGATAGGTGATCAGTGGATTACTTGATTGTGTAGAATGTAGATACCAAGGATGGATCTCTGCAACTAAAGATGCCGGATCTTCTCCTCTCATGGCGGAACCAAGACTAAACTACGTTGTAAATTTGATTAACCTTTACAAATTAGTAGAAATATTTTTTGTAAGTCTTGACTAATAAATAAATGAGTAAAAAATTAATTTTGAGTTCTAAAAATAAGCCCAGTGGGAGGCCCAAATGCTCCGATACCGTATTTCTTTTTCCTTGGCACCTAATTAAAAGGTGGGTTTTTAAATAAACGGTGCAACTCATTCCGATATAAAGTTCAAGTTCAATTTTTAATAAGCTCTACTTAATTAATTTATAAATTATATTTAATAAATTTATATTAGATATTATATTTTGGTTCATTTTTAATAAAGAAAACAAGATATTTAAAATTAAAATTAACACATAAATCATAATTTATTATTAAAATACCTTACATAATAGAAAAAAATATTACAAGAACAAGATCATTAAATAAATAAAAACACTATATTTTAAATAAATTAGCCATTATCAGGGAACTTTGAGATATGTTCAACTAAATCGGATTGTAGTTGATGATGGGGATTCATTTTTTTTTTTAAAAAATTATTTTTTAAAAGAAGATGATAACTGTGAAAAAATTAGATGTGAAATCTTTATATTTATGAACGTTATATTTTCTGCATTTATAATGTTCACTTGCTTTTGCTCAAAATGGTAAAATTAAGGTTATTTTTTAAACTAAAATATGACATTTGCAGTGCACAATCTGTATAAAAAATAAACGGGCAATGCAGATTCCAGCAAATGAACCGTCCTTAGTATGCATATTCGGGCAAGACCTGCACATCTATGATTCTCCTAGTTTGTCTGTAATAGTGTTGAATAATGCACACATTCTCAAGTACAATTGCGTATACGCTAATTTGCCAGACACAATATTAACCTTCAAACATAATAAAGTGTAGTTTAATAGTACTAATATCAATAAATAAGCATCCATCAATATCTTTTAACCATTCAAAAGCTTCCGAATCATTTAGCTTATAAACCATTTAAATTGCACAAGAATTTCACAAATACCAATATTTCGACTAGAATAATCATATCACTGGGCATCAAGGTTCATAGACTTACTGGTCATTGATCCACTTCAACATTAATTCCTTATTATACTCTTGTAAAGTTGGAAACAAGATATATGACGGTCAACCTAAAATTCGATAGCATTGTAAATATTTCAAACAGATAACGCTATGTAGTCCTACAAAATGTATGACGGAACTTATCTTTTTGTTCGCCGCTCGATACCATTATTGTAACAGGGAAAAGGAATAAGAATTAAGATGTGTTTTAAACAGAAATAAAAGGACGCGAAGATACAAGACTTGTCACTCAATCATCGAATATTGTCTTGAATATTGTCTTCTTTCCTGCATTAGCGAAAATTGATACTCCATTCGTCCCATTTTACATGTTACTTTTGAAAAAATTACGCATCTTAACAAAAAATTACGTAGATAATTTGTTTTCTCCTAATAATTTCATTAAATGTAGATGAATTGCTTGTATATTTAAATTAGTCAAATATTGAAAATAGTAATACAAGATTAATTTGTGGAAAAGTCTTTAAAAAATTGTTTTGGAAAAAGAGAGTTTTGGGACAATCTTTTTTTACAAAAATGACGTGTATTATGGGACAGAGTAAATATAAATGAGCATTTAAGGAATAAATGTGACACAACAGGTGACATAGATTTCCAGCTGTAGCCATGCTAGGTCTGGTGTGTCCACGTCCTCTACCGCGAGTCCCTCCTTGGCCAATTCGCCCACCACGTCCACCTCTAGATCTAGCACCACCATCACGACTGCCAAACCTATCGCCACCACTTCTATTACCGAACCGACCACTGCTCCTTCCACCTCTAGTGTCAATTCCGCTGTCACCTCTCGGCTTAATTTGCTTCTTCCACAGTCAAGTAACTCTCTCCATATTCAGATTCATTAAGTTCCAGAGCTCACTATCTGTGAAATCCATATAGGCAATCCTGTTAAATGGAAAAAATAATTATCATTGCAACTTTAAAAAGATTAAAAGATTAAAATATTAATTTACATACTCAAGAATTAATTTACAAATTCTTTCATGGTACCATTTTCAAATCTTTGGGAACTGAGATTCTAGAAATATCACCACAAGCTTCAAAATGTTTTTTCAGTGATTATGTCAAAAGAAACCCATACTTTAGGTGAAAATAAGAATGTTAAACATACCTTGCTTTCATCACTTGTATCCAAACCTCGTACAAATATTGTATGCACTTGAGTTCTTCCTCCCTTTTTGATAAGAGTTCTCTTTGCTAATATACGACCATGAAATATTACTATATTAGTTTCCAAAATTAAAGATACAACACTAAAATAATTAATAACACGTATTTGAGAGATTAATATGACTGATGCTTGGAGTGTCAGTGTAGTATTTTAACCTATTAAAATATATAATATATTAGAGAAGAATTTCAGAATAATTATTTTGGGAGTTCCGGGTGTGTGTTTAACAAGCTCTATCACCGAGTCTTTTTCTATTAGACACAAGCCACTCCCAAAATAATTATTCTGAAATTCTTCTCTAATATATTATATATTTTAGTAGGTTAAAATACTACACTAAGCACCCCTTGCCCGAGCAAAATCAAGTTTAACCACCCGCCGGCCCAATAAAGTTTGACCATTTAATTAACATATTATTTGCATAATTATTGTGTTCATTATCAGTCTCATTTTACATATATATGGCTCAACACAGCTTAAAACACATGTAATGCTTTAAATTTAGATGTATCATTGTTAATAAAACCCACTGGTTAAACAACTAATGAACTAATATTACATACATCACTATATTGAAGATGTCTGTCCTGAGTAGCTGAATCAATTAAAACTCTGCAAAAAGCTTATAGTCTCATTACGTGTTTACTGTAATGGGACTAATTATACACAAATAGAGCCATATGCATTGTACATGAAATTAAAATGCTGATTAATTTGACTTAAATATATATATCGATGATCATATTAAAAGCAACAATATATCAAATTCAGATGCCCGATAATAAACTCAGCATGAAGGTAGAAGATATTATCCATGCAAAACAAAGGCAAACCTTTTGAGCTGCCTCAAATGTGGCAAATTCAACATGAGCAAAACCCCTAAACATTCCATCTGCATCTGAAGCAAAACGGATGTCAGCAACTTCACCAACATCTTTAAAGAAATCCTCCCTGTTGAGGTAAACGGTATTAGACACTAAACATGGGTATGTAGCTAGGCAAATCAAATTCACAAATGATATACATACACATTGGCTTGTTCGACAGAGAATGATAAATTTCCAGCAAAATATGTTATGAAGACGCATACATAAAATATAACTGCTAAGTTTCTACCTGAACTTTCATCTTCTTCTTCTTAGGCTCCTCTTCCTCGCTTTCTGAAGAGCTATTGTCCTCATTGTCAACTTCTTTATTGCTTAACTTCTGCAATTGAAAAAAAGGAGTGAGAATAAATGGAACTCAAGAAGCATATCTTGCAAAAAAAATGATGAAATGAGTCGGTAACCTAATGTTTATTGACAAAGTGATAGATAGTAAACAAAACTGTGGCGCTTATGGAGGGAGGGAAAGGAAATATACCTTCTTGCTTACAGTTGTTGAGGACAGCTTTTTTGACAGAGCTGCATGAAGTACAGGAGACTGCAAAACCATGGAGACCAAATAATATATCAACTCATATAGATAAGATGGTGCATTGTAACAGTATCTACTACTTACAATAGTCTCAGTAGTGCTAGACATGTTTAATGGATGTCAAAATATTTGAAAATACATTATACTTTCATTTCTTTTCCCTTTCTTTGAGGGAAGGTAGTGCGAAAGATCAAATTCGACAAAAAAGTCTGCCCAATAGTTCACATATTACCTAGTCGTAGACTCTTGTCAGATAAATTAAAGGCTACACAAAGTTTATATTGCAAGACAAATGCTTTGTAAGACAAATGGTCATGAACAGAATGATGGAACAAGGCAGTCAGATAAAAACCTCATCTTCATCATAATCATAATCAGAATCTTCACTGACTTCAGATTTACTATCAGAATTATCATCTTTTCGCTTATAAGTAGAAGCGGAAACTTTCACCGGAGCAGCCTTCGAAGTTATCTTTGTAACACAAAGATCACGAAATGTGAATCCTCCGATGTCTATCAGCAGCATGAATTATAGAAGTAACGGAAAAACTTTCTTTCCTGATACTCACATCTTCCTCATCGGAATCTTCATCAGATTCTGAACTATTGCTTGATTCATTACTATTCTTTGAAATGCCCAAAGATCTGTTTTTAGAAGCATCGGAAATTGCCTTTGTTGCTTCCAGAACCAATTTAGCAGGTTTCTGTTAATCATTAAGAGATACACTAGTATAAGATCCACATAAGTCACTTTAATACTTAAAAAAAGAAAAGATAGATAACCCCAATTAAGATAAACACATCAACTACTGCACTCACGTCATCGTCTGAGCTAGTGCTATAATCTGAGTCAGATTCATCACTTGACTCAGCTTTCTTTTTAGTTGTAACAGTGCCCTTCTTAGAAACAGCTCCTACATGGACCTGTTTCACTGGAGCCTTTACTTTGGGCACCTGAGTAAGCGATAGTATCAAGACAACAATAGAAAAATATTCTTCACAGGCTGTAAGAGTTACATAAAAAAAACAATAGCACCTTTGTGAACATTAACAAGGACTAGATTATATAGTGACATCGTTATTAGACCCACTCAAGAATACAAAATAAATTCATATACTGGGCCAATTGTCATACATGTAAGAGAAATTGAACCTTGAACTTCCACCTTAACATTAATACCTTAGTGGCAGTGTCGGAAAACAAGACAAATTGCCAAACTAAAGAGGCCCCAAATATTTTACACAGTTACACTCGCATCATCTGAATCGCTGATATCTTCTGAATCAGATTCATCACTAGGCACATCCATCTTGGTGGCAACAGCAACCGCAGGATCCTTGTTTTTGGGGTTTTAAAAAATTTAGAAAGGTAAGGAAACAAAGAAGAACATTATGATCACACCAAAAGTGCCCCACACAAAACCCAACCAAAACCAGAAAGGAAAACATTATACACTAGGAGCCTCATGTACAGAAAGTTCCATTGCAAAGAGTACAGGATTTCCAGATACACAGACACTAGCCCGCGCACATATATATTATGATATCGAATAAATATTCACTTCATCATCCTCAGAATCACTATCCGAGTCATCAGAACTGCTAGCTTCTACATTGCTCTTAGCAATAGATTTTTCAACAGAATCATATTTTATAGCCTCCACAGGCTTAGCATTAGCATCCTACAAGAAATTAGATCAAATTTTGTTAATTTATGACCAATAAAAGAGATGTAAGAAGATTACAATAACTAATGTAAATTGAACAAGTTGACTCTCTTTGCCATCTTCAGAATCACAATCTGAGTCATCCGAACTGCTAACTGCCACCTTACTAGTAACATGTTTTCCAATGGTACCATTTTTGGCAGCCACAACAGATTTAACACTAGCGTCCTACCAGGAATAAAAAAAGTAAAAAAAAAAATAGTGGTATTACACAAGATGCATAGAGATTACATAACCAAGAATTTATATATTCTAACTTAATCTTCGTCACTCTGCTCTCTTTGGGCTTTTGTACTGCTTGCTTGGAAGCAGAATTAACCTGAATTAAGAAAATAAGTATGCTTAACCGTAAAAAAATCCTGATAGTTTTCATATCCAAAAAAGCACATAGCATTTTTGTTAATGTAAAGAGTAAAGACGCATAAGATTGCTGTTGGCAATAGAAATTATACCTTTGGTTCGTCCTCTGATAAAAGTCATCCACCGAGGATGAACTAGAATTCTGTTAGTCTGTCTCAGTTTTTGGTTTTGCAGATTGCCTGGCAGCAGCCTTAGCCTGAACTCGTGAAACATATATGTATTACATACAGAGTATAAATAATATCAAATTTATCTATTTGTAAAACAAAACATTAAAAACATACATTTAGTTCATCCTCTGAGGAGGTACTGGACTCCTCTTTCTTGCTCTGATTAGTCTTAATTTCCTTTTGTTGTGCAATCTTTGGCACAGGTTGCTGCCCAGCAGGCTTATCCTAAAAATTTCATGAAACAAACAGATATTAAATCTAAAAAAAACACATATATAAAATCCATGATACTATAGTAAATGGACACATAAGGATGCAGCTAGTAATAGAAGTTATACCTTTGGTTCATCTTCAGATGAAGATTCATCCACCGAGGATGAACTAGATTCCTGTTTGTTACTCTTAGTCTCAAATTTTGGTTTTGCAGATTGCCGCCTGCCAGCAGCCTTAGTCTGAACTCAGGAAACATATATGTATTGAATCTAAAATACCAAAAATATCAAATTCAACTAATCCTAAAAAAACATTGAAGCATACATTTACTTCATCCTCTGATGAGGAATCTTCGTCTGAGGAGGTACTGGATTCCTTTTTCTTAGTCTTCTTAGTATTACTATCAATTTTTTGTTGTGCAGTCATTGGCACAGGTTGCTTAGCAGCAGGCTGATACTATACACATAAGGATGCTGCAACTGCGAGTCTAGAAGTTATTCTACCTTTGGTTCGTCCTCGGATGAAGAATCATCCTCCGAGGATGAACTAGATTCCTGTTTGTCCCTCTTGGTCTCAATTTTTGGTTTGCCTGGCAACAGGCTTAACCTAAACTCGTGAATACATATGTATTTAATCTAACACACCATAAATATCAAATTCAACTAGGGGTAAAAAAAATAAGAATTAAAAAAATACATTTGGTTTGTCCTCTGATGAGGAATCTTCATCTGAGAAGGTACTGGAATCATCTTTCTTACTTTGCTTAGTCTTACTTCCTATTTTTTTTGTGCAATCTTTGGTTGCTTGGCAGCAGGTTTAACCTGAAATCATGAAACACAAATATATCAAATCTAAAAAACACATATATGAAATCCATGACACTATAGTGTACAGACACATAACAAGGTTGCTGATAGTAAGAACACTTATACCTCTGATGCGTCCTCAGATGAAGATTGATCTTTCGAGGAGGAATCTCAAAATGATAAATATATAAAAATCCATGATACTACGGTGTATGGACACATAAGGCATAAAGGATGCAGCTAGTAATAGAATGTATACCTTTGGTTTGTCCTCGGATGAAGAATCATTCTCCGAGGATGAACTAGTTTCCTGTTTGTTACTCTTGGCTAAATGAGTAGATGCATAAAAGGAGCACAACATGAGAGTCAACTTTATGATTGAACTGCTATATAAAATTAGACATGGTGATTTGCTATCAAAGGATGTACCTCTCATGAGATCACCAAGGCCCAAGTTGATTTATATTGTAAAGATAAGGCCAAAGCAGAGCAAACTCTATCTCTATTCTTCAAAATCAGCAAAATAAAGTGACCGGCTTGGAAGCTTCTCAGCAAACCATGAGCTCAAATGTGGTGACAGTGATCAACAGTTTGGTTGAAGTAAAGAATAATGTGTCTGCATGCACCTCCAATCAAGCAGTCTCTCCCTTACACATCAACAATCAACTCTCATGCATCATGACCATGCTTCAAATAATGACTCCTTCATTGATTGCACCAATTTCTGTGCCTCCACTCCAAGAGCCTGCAACTTCTACATTCTTGCTAAAAGATGACAAGGCTAAGGGGGAGAGGTTTGAAGATAATAAAGATGAAATAGAAGCTGAGGCAAGCTTCTTTATTGGAAATTCTCATAAAAGAGGTTGTGAAGCCATACAATGATCAAGAGTTCTATCAAAATCTTCATACCATGAAGCAGAATGTCAAAGGCAACTTTTGAGAGTACATAAAATTGTTGAAGAGAGGAGTGTGGAATGTGAGAGGTGTGAAGTTCACAAAGAATAATGATACCTCTAAGGAAATCATTATGAAACTAGAAGTTGTGTACTTCCACATATCAAGAGGTATATCAAGAAGTGCATTGAAGAATCTATCTTATTCTGAATCGAAGTGTTTGTATATCAAGCCGAAGGCTGTAACTCGGGAGTATGGGAAACTTAAAATTTTCTCGCATATCGGGAGAGATTTTGGAATAGACAAGCCTATACTATTTATTTGTATTTTTCAAAGTTGTATAAACATTCTAGATTAGCTATGTAGCATTGTATCAAAATTTTATTATTTTATCTAAAATGTTCTAGTCAGTTTCTTCTGTGTAATTCAAGTTGCAAATAAATGTGGTCATCAAATAAAAATCCTGGAAAAAATTCAAGAAATTGATAGAGAAGTTTAAATTATGCTGTATAGTGAAGTCCAGAGTGACATGATATCAAGAAGTGCAAATCAAGCATGTATCGAGAAGTTTAGAAACAAAAAATATCGAGAAGTATCATATAGTAAACTTTTATGTAGACAAGTCATTATACTGAAGTGTAATATCGAGTAGTCAATGTACCGAGAAGTCTAGATATTGAAAATTCGAGAAGTCTCGATGTACAGAGAAGTAGAGTTCACGACATACAATACTATTATAACGAGAAGTCTCAGTATAATTGTTACATTAAAGATGTTGACAAGTATAGAAGAATGATCAAATGCTAAAGGAGTTCAACGACATGGGCACTTAGCTAAATTTCAGGAGTTTTGCAGAAGTAACATATAAATGCAACATTACTGTCACGTTTAGAATATGGTCTAACTTTGAATCAGACATGTGTTAGGACTACAATGGAAGCTTGAAGAGAAAAATAAGGAAAAGGAAGAACATACATAATATAAGAAGAATGAATATTTGTCTTGTTTTAAGTTGTTAGCTGAAATATGAATGTACTAGAAACGAAAAATGTTTTGTTCCGTTTCATTCTTTAGCTTTAGGTTGCAGTAGAGCATGTGCCAAAACATGTTATCTATATATCATGAATTTTTCTTTATTAGCAATTACTCCCTCCGTCCCGGCCAGTTGTTATCATTTCAAAATGGGGTGTCTGGCACGCATTTTAAGGTGAATTTTAAGGATAGTTCCATAATTTATTTTTGAAATTTTCCTTTTTTGTATAAATATAGAACAATCCTATTTTTATACAAAAAAAGAATTTTTTAAAAATAAGTTATGGAACTATTCTTAAAATCCACCTTAAAATGCGTGCCAGAAAGTGAAAAAAAAGTGATAACAATTGGTTGGGACAGAGGGAGTATTAATCATTGTATTCAAACCTTGTATCTCTTTCAAGAACAAGAAGCTGAAAATCAAGTTTGATTTTCAGATTGTAGCAAGAAATAATCTAATAAAACCATACGATTAAAGTTTAATTTGTGTGTTATTTATTTTACCGCCTTTATCTTTGAAGCACATATATAACTACAATCATTTACAACAGATTCTCTAAACACTCAAACACATTAACATAGAAAATTATTGAAGTAGAGAAATTCTAGAAGTAAAGCTTAAAAGTTTCAAATATACATTCCCCCTCTGCATGTTTGTTGGGTACTCATTCTTAACAGTCTAGTCTTAATAGTATAATGTCATTTTAAAATCGATCTCAGACTTATTAAGTAGCTGTAGTATCCTGCTAGAGACCGACCTATTGCTTTTATATTTACTATTAAGTACTTGCTTGTAATATTTGATCTTCTTACCAAACTGAGTCATGTCTAGTTGATGTGAAATTAAAGAATCTATTCACTATAGGTTTTATAATACCATTGACTAATTCATATCTCTGTAATTAAATTTGAAATGGTAACTAACAAGAGAATTGGTATTTAACGACATGTACTGGTCTCTCCTCAATTATAGCACTTATAGCTTCATTGATAATACTATAATTATTCCTACTTAACTACTTAAATTCCACTATAAAAGCTCTTGGTAGCAGTAATAGCTTGCTGTGACGCAAACAAGCAACATATGGTTCTATATGTTTTATAGCTGGTATATACTACTATTAGGAAACAATGTAGTTTTGATGATAATATTAAACCTTAGAATCATATAATTTTATTTTATTATAACTGATCAATTGATATGAAAATTATAAATATCAATTGATCAGGAAACCATTTATATGTTGACATGTTTATGTGAATCAACTGATAGTATGAATGGTAGCATATGTGTACTTAGTCTATTTCAATTGATATGAATTTAGTCGATTGATAATTATCTCATCAATTGATAATAGAGTCAATTGATATTGGTCGTCAATTGATGTTTAACTTAGACTGTCAAATTGTAATTATTTGAAGACAGAAAAATTGCATAAGTGAAGGATGATCAATTGATATGGAGTCATCAACGGATAGAAGTTCAATTGATACAAAGTCAAATTAAAGATTGAAGACCATCAATTGATATGAAGAACCATCGATTGATAACATCAATCAATCGATAAGTCAACAACTATTATCAATCGATATATGTTAAGATCAATCGAAGAAGAATATTAGTTGATGGATACAAGAAAGAATAAATTGATATGTTTAACATCAAATTATCAATTGATAGGGACTGCACAACTAGACAAAATGTCAGGAATCTTTAAACTAAAGCATACATATGGAAGACAGTCTAGATTGACTATGAAGACTCAGATTAAAGCTGTCCTTCGTAGGATGAAGGTATTTCTTAAAATAGAAATAAACATATAGGAAGGATAGTTTAGTAATATTCCTAGAATAGTTAGTTTTGTTTTACTATTCTCGAGATTGTAAACACTTTTGTGTTATATAAATAAGAGTGGTAGCATTGTTAGAAATTTTTCAATAGAGTTAAATTTATTTTCTGAATCAACTGTTCAACCTTAAAGCACTTTGTAAGGACATTTGATTTTATTTCTAACCATGTAAATGCAGCTAGGTTTTCTTAACCTAGGTTATTTGAGCAAAAATACACACTGATGGAAAAACCAATCCATCAGTAATTTTAAAGACCTTGTCTTTGTTCAAATATTCATTTTCAGTTAACTTTGTTCATACTTAAAATCTTCTCAAACTTGTCAGGAATGTAAAAATCTTAAAAAGTTATTATATTTGTATTCAACCCCCTTCTATAAATATACTGACATTGTTCTAGGGAATAAAAATTGGTATCAGAGCAAGGCTTTCAACATACAAAAAATTTAAGAGCAAGAACAAGTCAATATGGGTCAAAAAGATTCAGGGGTAAAGATTCCAGTGTTAGAAAAAGATGAGTATTTTGCATGGAAAGTTAAAATGCACCTGCATATACTTTCTCTTGACCCTTCCTATTTAACTACATAGAGAAAGGTCCTCATGTTCCCATGAAGCTGGTCACAGGTGTAAATCCTGATGGATCTCCTGCATTTGACAAACATGTTACAAAACTCATCACCGAGTTCACTGAAGAGGATGAAAAAGAACACAATCTTCTTAGTGTCAGTCAGTTCTATGATAAAGGATACAAAGTAAACTTTATCAAGGAAAAGTGTTTAATAGCTCATACTAAGGATGACAAATTAGCCTTACGTGGAGTAAGAAAAGAAAACTTGTACGTAGCCGATCTCAACTCAGGAACTGAATATGAAGCAAATTGTTTCTACTAAAAGGCTTTATCAGAAGAAAGATGGCTATGGCACAAGAAACTCTCACATTTAAATTTTAAAATAATGAACTCTCTAGTCAAGAGGGATTTTGTGAGAGGACTGCCTTCGATGGAATTTACACAAAAAGAGTTGTGTGAGGCATGTCAGAAAGGAAAGTTAAAGAAAGCAAGTCACAAAGGCACAAACACTACAACCATTATAGAACCACTTCAACTATTACACATGGATTTATTTGATCCAGTTAATATTATATCAATGTCAAAGAAAAGGTATGCCTTAGTGATTGTGGATGACTACACAAAGTACACGTGGGTTTTATTCTTGAACACAAAGGATGAAACTCCACAATTGGTGATTGATTATGTCAAGTTAATTGAGTTATATTTAAAGCTAGTAGTCTAGGCAATAAGGTCAGATAATGGAACAGAATTCAAAAATAAAATTCTTAATAGATTTTACTCAGACAAGGGGATAACAAGACAATACTCAACACCAAGAACTCCATAACAGAATGGAGTTATAGAAAGGAAGAATCGAACCCTGATTGAAGTTGCAAGAACTATGTTAAGTGAATCAAGGTTATCTATCTTCTTTTGGGCTGAAGCATAAATACAACATGTTATACCCAGAATCAAACTCTAATCAATAAAGATCATATGAAGACTCTCTATGAATTAATGGCTGGCAAGAAACCAACACTCAAACCTACAAAGGGAAATGATATGGAGCAGAGATCATCCTTTTGAATTGATCATAGGTGATCCAGATGTTGGGGTTAGAACTAGAAGTGCAACTTTGAATGAATGTTTATTTTCAGTGTTTCTATCCCAAGAAGAACCAAAGAAAATTGAAGATGCACTAACTGATCCAGATTAGGTTCTTGCCATACAAGAAGAGCTCAATCAGTTCGAAAGAAAAGAAGTGTGGACACTGGTACCCAGGCCAAAAGACAGATATGTGATTGGCAACAAATGGGTATACAAGAACAAATTAGACGGTGATGGCATTGTTACAAGGAACAAGGCTAGATTGGTGGCAAAAGGTTACTCCCAGGAAGAAATAATTGAATATGATGAGACCTATGCACCAGTTGCAAGACTTGAAGCTATTAGAATATTTCTAGCATTCGCATCACACTCAAATTTCAAAGTTTATCAAATGGATGTGAAGAGTGCCTTTCTGAATGGAGAGTTAGAAGAGGAAGTATATGTGGAGCAACCCCATGGCTTTGAAAATTCAGAGTTGATTTTGTATTTTCTCTATTCAAAGCCCTCTATTGACTCAAGCAAGCATCAAGGACATGGTATGACTCTCTGTCTGAGTTTTTACTTGAAAATGGTTTTGTTAGAGGTGTCATAGATAAAACTCTCTTTTATAAATTGCATAATAAAGATATGATATTTGTCTAAATTTATGTTGGCGATATTATATTTGGTTTTATTAACGAAAACTTGTGCAAGAGATTTGCTAAGTTGATGAGAGTAGGTATGAGATGATCATGATTGGTGAGTTGTCATCCTTCCTTGGTCTGCAAGTGAAGCAAAATGAAGATATAATTTTTATTTGCCAATCAAAGTACATAAGAGATCTTTTGAGAAAATACAGTATAGAAGATTCCTCATCGGCAAAACCCCCAATGTCAACAGCCACTAAGCTTGACAAAGATGAAACTGGTAAAAAGGTTGATATCACAAGCTACATAGGTATGATAGGCTCATTTTTATACTTAACTGCAAATAGACCTAACATAATGTTTGCAACATTCTTATGTGCAAGATTTCAGTCTGATGCTAGGGAATCTCATCTTATAGGCATTAAACGAATTTTTAGATGTCTGAAAGGCACACCAAATCTTAGAATTTGGTACCCTAAAGATACAGGTTTTGAACTAATAGGCTATACAGACTCAGATTATGCATGATGAACAGGAAAAGTACTTCTAGAAGCTGTCAGTTTCTAGGACGTCGGTTGATCTCCTGGTACAGCAAGAAACAACATCCAATATCTACCTCGACAACCGAAGTAGAATACATTACGACAGGTAGTTGTTGTGCACATATCTTGTGGATAAGGAATCAGTTGAATGATTATGGACTTGCGCTAACTAAAATTCTAATATTTTGTGATAACATAAGTGTCATAGAAATTTCCAATAATCATGTAAAACATTCAAGAACCAAGTACATAGACATAAGGTATCATTTCATCTAAGAGCATGTCATGAACGGAATTGTGGTGTTACATTTTGTACCCACAGAAGATAAAATTGTTGACATCTTCACGAAACCACTTGATGAATCCACTTTCTCTAAGTTGGTTAGTGAATTAGGGATGTTAAACATGAATTGATTATTGCATGATGTTTTAAAATTGCATATTTAATTTTAAGCAATCCTTGTAAATAAACTGTATATATTCCTTAAAGATATGAAAAACAAACAAACAAATAAAAAAACTCAAAAAAAATTTCCTTATTTTTGTTGTATAGTTTATTCGATTGGCATCTTTGTTGTAAATATATTTTATATTGTTTTTGTTTTCAAAGTTTTAGTATCATTATTTCTATATATATATGTGTGTGAGTAATTTTATTTTTTCAAGTTGCCATATTTATTTTTATTTTTTTTCTTATTATTTTATTTTATTTTTAAAATTTGTTTTTGTCTACGAGGAATTGTTATAAGAATCATAAGTATTAAATGTCAATATTTAAATGACTTGTGAATTTCTTTACAAGTACTTTCTCGAGATTACATATATCACTATTAATTGTTATGAGTATAATTGTCATATGTTTGAGTAACAATTATTAGATATAAATGTATGATGTTAAATATTAATTTTCATTCCTATGATTATTTAGATTTAGCGAGGGTATTTTATCTTATTAAAATAATGAATTAAAGCAATTCAATGTTTAATTGTTTCATAATTTTAATACAATGAGATATTCAGAGCATAATTACTTGCTTTTTGAAATTATTATTAGTTATCATATATTGATAGTTTGTTATGTTTCATTGTAATTAATTGTGATTTTTTGTTGTTAGTGATAATATATATTGTTTATCTGGAAATCACTAATAATAAAATTATATTTGTGTTCTGCTGAACAAGAGCAATCGACTCGAGGTAAAGTAGTTAATCTCAATCTTGATATATTCTCTAATCAATTGATATCAACATATTACAATTAATATATTGAGCCCTCAGTGGCTATAGAACGAGAACAAGGGATTGAAAACCTACAATCTTCAAAATAGATCATAGAACCAAAAACACTCAAACAGATACAACTTCATCTATTAAACTCATGAAAAGAAAAGTTTTACCAACTAAAGAGGGTGAGTGACTAAGTGCCTCTAGTGCACTAGATAAGGAAGTATCTATGAGTGTTCTAGTAACTCTGTCTCTAGTTAGAATGTGAAATTGAAACCAAGGCAACTGCTAACTAATTTATATCCTCCCAAAAGGATATATATTTACAAATGGAAAAATAGTAACTAGGTTCGTCATCTTAACATGATGAGTCTATTGAATTCGGCCTGTCAGCCAAGGCCATTTGTAAAGAGTCAACTTCATTTGGACACATTCAAACATTGCAAACCATAAATGTATACATTCAAATGCATTGTAAGGAGTGTTACACACTAAGGATGAATTAACAGAAGTAATTATTCTAAACTTCCATATCAAGGAAGGAAGGATGATTGGTGATTCTGGCTGAATCAACATGCCTTCACAGGCGTCAGGAGGAAACTTGGATTATTTGCTACATTATAGGTCCTTGCCTCCCTCCCCAGATGGAACATATCTGGATTCTTAACGGAATAGATCATCTTAGATGATCAGCAACTCATTGAATCTATTCCTGAAGCAGTTTAGTTTTCAAAGTCAAATATTTTAATAGATTCAAATGAGGACGGGGATTTATGAAACCCCATTACACCACTAGTGACTTCTCTTGAAGGGACTATGGTGATCTTTCTTACAGGTACAAAAGACCGTGTCATCCGTACTGAGAGAGAAATAGTGTTGTGAGAAAAGATTGAAACACAAGTGAGAAAGAGTGAAAATATATATTCTATTAATGAAACACTTAGAGAGTATATGAGCGAAACACTTTTTAGAATCACAAAGTAAAATCATACATTAGCACAATTACCAAATCCCATTCCCAATTCCCTATTACATATTTCTAATGTTACTCAACTAAAGGGGAGAAAATTTCTTCTATAGAGGATTACTCAACTAAGGGAGGAGTTTCTGAACAAGATCTAAGGGGGAGAATTTTTGAACAAGAAAGGGGGTATATAACAATATGCTTGGACTGGATAGAACTAGTGATTATTTATTAATTCTTCTATTCCAATTAATTTTAGAAAATTATTGTATATATGATAAACCAGATTTTCTAAAATGCATAACATGTCATAGTTTATATTTTTTTATATCTGTGATGGCTTAATACTGAATGTATGTCATGTCTGTTGTTACCTCTATTAAAATGGTTGAATAATTCACGTAAGGGGTGAATGAATTCACCTTGGGTGAGAAGTGAAGACAAGAGTTGGAGAAACAGAGGAGAAGTGGTAAGAAGAGAACCAGACTTCATTCCTGCCATCCTAAGGGGGAATAATGATGAGTCTGAGAAGTAAAGATGATTTAACTTGAAGATTTGTCTTTCATCTTTCATTTCTAGTTTACTTATGAAATCTGGAAATGTATTATATGATTCAGAAAATACTTTATTATTTACATAGTTTAATGTTTTATTTTTTTCCTTATTGGTTAGTTGAGTTATCCTTTAGGAATTTGTGTGTTAAATGTTTAATAACAAATAGGGGAGATTGAAAGGCATATGTCTAGGCTTATTTGTAATAATTAGATGACAAATAAACTCAATAAAAAAGTGAAGTAAATAATAAATATTAAAACATGAATCAAAACGAAAAATGTCAATTACTCACGAAGAATCAGAATATCAGAAGAATTCTGACAAGACTGCTACTAAACACTGGAAGAAGTTCATTTATATGATCACACATCGATGTAAAATAAAATAGTAGTATCTCAAGGAGTTCATAAGATATAGAAGGATTTAAGTGCCTACTACAGAAAGATTCGAGAAGAAGAAAATTAGAGAAAAAAGAAAAAAGGAAAGACATGACAAGACAAGATAAAAAGACCACTATATCAGAAATGAGAATCAACATTGTAGTTAGAAATCCGTGAACTAGACCAGTGCACTGGGTTTCAACAATGTCAGTGAAGATTCGTCATTAAAAAGTAAAAGTGATTTTATGAGAAAAGACAGAGAAAAAGACGGAATGATTTCGGAGCTATCAAAAAGGTTATACAAGTCAAGATAGTATTTTAATTCTACTATCAAAAGTTAATTAATTATTTAATTGAATTAATTCAGGTTAAATTTAATTTAATTTATAAATTATTTAATTAAATTAACTAGAATTAATTTATTACAAAAGATATGACTTGGTATGCCTTTTAATAAGTCAGTTTAGTCTATATTAAAAGTGATACCGAACTTTTGAAGAAAGTCATACCAAGTCTATTGACAAAATTCATACCGAGCTGTAGAAGAAAAAGTCATACCGAGTCTATTGACAAAAGTTATACCGAGCTGCAGAATAAAAAGACATACTGAATTCATTCAGGAAAAGTCATATCGAGCTTCTGATTAAAAAATTCATACCAAAAATGACTTTTAGAAAAGGTCATACCGATTTTTGAAAAGTCATATCGAGCCTTTTCAAAAATCATACAAGTGTTAATCAAAAGTCGTACCGGCTTAAAAAAAGTCTGAAAATTATCCTGAATTGAAAAGTCATATAAGTCTTTGAATCCTCTATAAATATGAGATGAACACTACATATTTTCTAGTTGAAAGAGAAAAACATTCAAATTCAGTAATTTGTTTGATTATAATATTCACAGACTTTTTGTGCTGATTTGAATTATAATTGTTATCTTAGAATAATTAAT
This sequence comes from Oenanthe sinensis, assembly GCA_028671895.1. Lineage (NCBI taxonomy): Eukaryota > Viridiplantae > Streptophyta > Magnoliopsida > Apiales > Apiaceae > Oenanthe > Oenanthe sinensis. Next base: position 25,554,150 of record CM053805.1, on the reverse strand, counting down.
GTCAAAATTATAGTTCTAGAATTCTAAACAGTTATTTACACTTTCAACGTATTAATTTTGTATTATTTTTCAAGTTAAAGTCATATCTTATACTTGAACAGTATTTCACTAAAATTAATATTTCGTAAGAAATTAAAGTAATATTTTTAAATCCATAATTTCGCAATTAAAATCAGATATTGTATTCAAAACCCCCTTCTATAATATCAGTGACCAACGGTATCCTCAACATCATATATTCTTCCATATAGTTTTTGCTCATTCAATAGCTTTTGAAACCTACTATATGTGTCCTTTATTTCGTCACCACTCCTGAAGTGAAAGGCCTCATATTTCGGAATCAAGAGTTGCATCTTGTTCTTTCTTATTTGCTCAGTGCCTTCACATAGAGTTTGAAGAGTATCTTAAACTTCTTTGGAGGTTTTGCAGTTGATAACATTATCAAACATATCATTGCCAAGACCATTAAACAGAATGTTTAAGGCCTTCTTATCCTTGTGCACTTCATTTTCATCCTCATCTATGTATTCACTCACAGGTTTTGGAATAAGCTTGTCTGGTGCTAGAGTACCATCTACATTCACACAGGTAACTATTTTCATAGGTACATGTGGACCTTTCTCTATGCAATGAGCATAGGAAGTATCAATGGATAGCAGATGTAAGTGCATTTTGACCTTCTAGGGAAAGTACTCATCTTTTTCAAGAACTGGAATTTTCACTCCTGTAACTTTTTGACCAATACTTGATGTACTTAGATCTTAACTTTCTATATTTTGAAAGCTAGGCTCTGATACCAAATATTATTTTTCCTTAGTACAGGTTTGTAGAAAGGGGGGTTGAATACAAACTTAAGAATTTTAGGAATTTCTTACGGATTAAAGTTTGTATTACAAGTGTTTGAGTGTTTGGAAATTAAGATTACTAAGAAAACTTGCAAGATAGAATTTAAACTAAAATACTTAAAAAAAAACACAACTGTTAAAATTACTAGTAGATTGATTTTTCACTAGTGAATGTTTTTTCTTTCAAATACTTTTGGTCTAACAACCAAATTCTTACAACTATAAAAAATGAACTAAGAAAAGTAGTACAATGATTTTTAACATTTTCTAAGCTTTTCTTGTTCTGTTCTATTTCTCCCTATTTGCTACTATGAACTACTAAACTATATATAGTAGTTCATATTCTATTTTTATTTTCTATTGACTGATAAATGTATCAAATACATTTTACAAGGTTTACACTAAAATAGAATGTAGCTTCTTTTTCATAGTCTTCTTTGAACTTCTTTTTCTTCTTAAAAGGCCTTTGTCTTGATCTTCTTCTTAAAGACTACGTTTCTTTGAAAGTCTTCACAATCCTGACAAGACTGTTTTCCATTGATTCAGTTTCTGCAAAGATTCCATTACATTTGTCTTTAACCATTTTGGGAAACCCTGATCAACTGATAATTGTTGTAAAGCTTATCAATCGATCATTCTTTGTTATTCATCGATGGATATGTTATCCATTGATCAATTGACATATCAATGGATATTTGAGTATCCATCGATGCCTTTATCTATTGATTGTCTTCATGTATTCATCCGTCGATGGTGATCCATTGATTTTACTTTTGTTGACTTTTATCCATCGAACATCATCCATATCCATTGACCTCTTTATCCATTGATCACTTCACTTGTTAAAATTCTGACTTAAAATATTTACATTTCATCAGCCATTCTTCACATCCGTTGATGAGCTATCAATTGAAGTCAATATGTATCAGTTGAGTAATACATTGCATTCATCAATGATTTACAATCAATTGATAATATGAATCCTGAATCAACTGCTACAATCCAATTTATCAACTGATTAACAACAACTTCAACTGATAAATTGTTCCCTAGTCAATGGATATTTATAAGACACATATCCATTGACCAGATACATAAAATTGAAATCTTCATTGTAATTCTAAAAAATTTGTTATCATCAAATCTCATAAATCCTAATAGTTAGCTATCTTTAGGGATCACCAATTCTTGGAATCTGGTACCCTAAAGATAATAGGTTTAACCTATTTAGCTATGTAGATATAGATGATACAGGTTGTAAGAAAGTCAGGGAAGTGTTTCCTAGAAGCTGTCAATTTCGTGAAAGAAGTTGAATTTCTTGTTGAAATAAGAGGAAGCATTCAATACACATAGTTGCAACAAAAGCAAAATTTAAAGCAGCAAGTGAATGTGATGTTTTGATCTTCTGGACAATGAAACTACTTCAACTCCAACAACTCTGTTGATCTCTCCACGTTACTTAAGGAACAAGCGCATGGACATCAGGTATCATCCCTTTCGAGATTGTCCTTAGTGGAATAACTTGCAGATCTTTTCTAAATAACTTGATGAATTTATTTTATTAAAGTTGATTAGTGAACTTGGGATATTATTTGTTTGCATATCTGTTAAAAATCTCATCTCCAAAAAATTCTTAAATGAGTTCAAAAGTATTAAAATTTTCATATTTAAAGGACTTGTGAATTTAGTTTGAATCCAGTACCTCGTACTTTTTGCTACTAGTTTAATTATCATGCTTACAATGTTTATGCACATTTGGTAGTTAAATGTTCTAGTATAAGGTAGCAACATAATTATTTGTAGTATAAATAGTTGATGAATATTAGTCAATGATATCTTGCTTAATTGCTCTGATATTTTACTCTGATACTTTTAAATATTTTGTTACAAATAATTGTGGTACTTTTTGTATTAGTGATGTTATTTAGAATTTTTGTTATAAGTAATTAATGCATATTTTCAAAATTCACTAATATTGAAAGCTGAAGTATTTTCTAAATAAGGTATATAAAATTCTCAATATTTTATATATTTAGGAAATATTTCTAAAATTTGATTTTATCAGCGAGGAGTTGCAATTATGATCACAAGTATTAAATGTCAATATTTAAAGGACTTGTGAATTTCTGTTCAACTATTTCCTCGAGCTTACGTATATCAATAATAATTATTATGAGTATAATTTCAATATCCATGTGTAATAATTATTAGATATAGCATAGGAAGTTAAATGCTAATATTCAATCTTATGAATATTTAGTATTTAACGAAATTATTTTATCATATTAAAAATATGAATTGAAGCAATTCAATGTTTACTAGTTTCATGATTTTGATTTGATAAAATAATAGAAGAAGAATTATTTTTATTTTGAAATTATTAATAAATATCAAGTAATGATATTTTGTTGATGTTTCATTGCAATTAATTTTGATATTTTTAATATTAGTGATTATACATGTTGTTTATCTGAAAATCAGTAATAATAAAAATATATCTTAATACTTATTATTCTATTGAATAATTACCATATTTTGATATATATATATATATATATATGAATGTTATTGGTAATTGTTTTGTATAATATAAATATTTAATTTATTTTGATATATTTAAATTATGATGATATAAAACAATTCAGTGATATATCAGTTCCATGATTTAAGTAAATTTAAATAAATTTACAGCTTTATTATTCGTAGTATATATATTCTCTTTTATTACTTTGTGACAATTCATTAATATTTTATTATGAAATAATTGTGATATATTGATACTAATGGATTTGCCTAGTCTTTATTTTAAGTAAAAATTGATTTCTGAAAAAACCGTTAGTATTAGTATATTTAGTTTTTTTTTTGACAGAATGCTTTAAACTTGAATGTATTAAAAAGAAATTCTTATCTATTTCTTTTCCAATTTTTTTTCCAAAGATACATTCGTTTTTTCTATCAGTTTTAGAGAAGAAAACTTCAGAATTGTTTTTCAAAATTTCCTTTTAAAAATCATTTGATTTGCAGCCCTACTTTGATTTCTAAACATTGGGTGTGAATCAATTTTTCTTGAGGATAATATATCTCAAAATCTTTTTTCCTCTTTCAAAAGCTGGTTTTAAATGCTATAATTTCAAAAAAAAATTCTCTATTAATTTTTCCTTTTAGAGTGATAGAAACTTTGTGATTAAACCCATTATTGTGACTGCTATTTTATTCGGAGAAATTATTTTTACTTTGAGGTATCAACCATATGTAAAATGATTTGTTTTAAAACACTTGTTTCAATGTATGTTCCACATTGATTCAAAGTATCAAAATGGTGGTTATTATTTTGAAGGCATTGTATTGTATTGATAAGCATGCATCCATCCCCATTATCATGTATTTTTATTTTAAGTCGGGGATACTATCAGGTGAACGAAAATGTTGTACATCATAATTGCATTATAAGTCGAAAAATCATAGTCATCTATCTGATAAGGATGTTTTGCAAATTTATTTTCAAAACGTACAGTGGTTTAATGGAAATGATTCATTTTATCGAGATTGAATTTAGTAAGAGAATTGAATTTCTTCTTTGGTGTAATTTCCTGCGTTTTATTTTGGGAAGTTTGCCTTAGAGGAAATTCACAAGGGATAGAAACTTTCTTCTCTGATACACTTTCCCGCGTTTTATTATGGGATATGTATCTTAAAGAAAACTCTTTTACTAAAAGCACGTTAATGCAATCTATTACCATTCGTGCTCATATTTTTTCTTCTCTTTGAGATGAAAAATAAGTTTGAGAATGTTAAGATGATTATCTACTTGTTGACTCTATTCGTTTAGCCCCCAGTGGCTTTAGAAGCTGGCCAAGAGGTTGAAAACCCATCAATCTCCTACCCATGCCATATTACCAAATACTAATTCATCCACTTTCATTTTTCAACCCTTGGAGATATAAGGAACTCATGTAAGTTAGAAGTTGATAAGGGAGAAACTGCACTTGATGCAGCAAATAAGGATAAAGTCGGAAGTGCACCCACGATACTACCTCTAGAGAAGAAAAGTAGTATAAAAACTGAGGTAACGGTAAGCTCATCTGTATCTTCTCAAAAGGATGTAGAGCTGAAAAGGAAATAAAACTGTGTCTGAAATCATTCTCTCAACTAGGTGAGTCCATTGAAATTCGCTCGTCAGCTAGAGCACCTTGTAATGAGTCAAGCACATCATCGACACTTACGCTAATGGTAAGCCTAAATAGATAAATTCTAGGAACACATTGCAAGGCGTGCACAGTGAGAGGTATAAGCAAGATCCCTTAACTTCTTTATTTACCATTTGTTATAGTAGATGAAGTTGTTGAGACAACAGAGTCTACACAGGTAGATCCTGTGTAGGACATGCCTTCATAGTCTATTGAGAGAATCACGGGTTCTCAACTGCCATTCATTACATAATCCAACGTGATGACCCTCCTGGAAAGAACATTTCCAGATCCTAAAAAGAAATATCCACCTCCCGTTTACGGAGAAGGTGTGAGGCAACACCTTGATAGAACAAGGAGGGGCTTCATTCAAGGAGTAACGAACCTTCACGAGTTGATCTTGTGTCGGTCATGCCTTCACAGGCTAAAGACGGCATAACTGAGTCTCATTTACCAATCATTACAAATTCAAATGTGGTGACCCTCCTGGAAATTCAAAATCCAGTTCCTAATAAGTAAGATCTCCCTACTAATTCTCTTATAATGGAGAGGCAACCCTTCGATAGAGCGATGTGGGGATCCCAACAAGATTGGGACAACCTATCTCATAGAGATATGACTCCACTTGATACTGATTCAGTTTATTCTGATGAATCAGGTGATGAGAATATAAATGAATTGACGGATTTCACTTGCAGGTACAGAAGGCTATGTTTGGAATGCAGAGTGAAAGTGAGAGAGAGAAACACTTGAGTGGAAGTGAGGGAGAGATACTCTTGAGTGAGAGATAGGGAGAGAAATAGTGAAACACTTCAAAGTGCTTGACACTTGAGTGTAAACACCAACAGAATGTAGTAGAAGTGAGGAAACCATAGACCAAACACTTACCCTTGCTACATGCCTACTTCTAAAAGAGAAGCAACTATATTTTCCCAATCAATGACAAATGAAAACCTTCGTTGGAATACAAGCCATTCAAAAGATGGTCCATTGGAGGATTCCTCAACTAAGGGGGATAATTTAGTAGACAAGAAAAAGAAGAAGATCTTATCTTCTGATCCTTATTGGGGAATTAAGGAAAAAAGGACATGGGAGATTCAAGAAAAGGTATTTTATACTTGAAAGGAGTTGTCATTGGAGTTGTCTCGTTCATTTACTTGCTAATTTTATAGATCTTAAATGTTTACTCATAAAAATAGAAAATTAGTAAGTCAGCCTTCTAAATACTACAAGGACTCGAACCCTCAACAAAAGTAATAATTTATTTATTCGCAAATTCTGAAAAGAATTTTAAATTGTTGTGAGTATCATATTCAACCCCCTTCTACGATACTTCCGGGACCTAACAAGATAAAAATAGAAAATATTTCCACGATGCAACAAAAACAAGTAGGAAGAATAATCAGATTTTATATCTGCAAAACAAAGGGGGCCAGAAAGTAGGTGAGAGTCAGGTTTTTAAGAGACTATGGTTAAGTATTTCTTAGATTTGTTCAAGGCATTAGAGACGCATTGGGCAGAAGTGATAGATTTCATGGCTAGTAAAATAATAAGTGAACAAAACTCTGAGTTACTAGAACCAATAACGAATGCTGAAGTGAAAAATGCATTATTTCATATGAAACCAGATAAATCAGCTGGGCTACATGGTATGAGCCCAGGATTTTATCAAAGATACTGGAACGTGATTGAGGATGATATTGTGAAAATGACAAGGAATTTCTTTGCAACAGGAGTGTTCGAGAAACGCATCACGGACATTAATATAGTTTGCATTCCAAAAAAGAAATGCCTTGTGTCCATGCTAGAACTTTGTCCAATTTGACTCTGTAATATAGTGTACAAAATTATGTCGAAGGTCCTTGCAAATCGATTGAAGAGAGTAATTGATTCAGTAATTTCAGAAACGTAAAATGCATTTGTTCCCGGAAGATTGATTACTGACAATATTATGATCTCCTATGAAGTAATACATTACATGAAACAGAAAATGAAAGGCAAGAAGGCATGGATGGATCTCAAGCTTGATATGAGCAAAGCATACGATAGGGTCGAATGGGGTTTTTTCGTGCAGCTTTAACAAAACTGGATTTTCATCACAAAATTGTCGAGCTTTTTATATCATTGTTATGTCAGCAAGATATCAGATTAGACATGTTGGGAGGGAGTTCGGTTTAATCATTCTAGAAAGGGGTATACGACAAGTGGATCCCCTATCTTCATATTTGTTCTTAGTGTCTATTGACTGTTGTTATTAAAAACTATGAAAGGAGATGATTAATTCAAGGGATTAAGGTGGTTAGAGGGGCTGATCTGTCTTTGTCTCACATATTTTTTATAGATGACAGTTACGTATTTTGCAAAGCTGATAGAGCCAATGCGGAACAAATGGTCAATATGCTAGCATTATTTGAGCAGGCATCAGGACATCAGATTAACAGGGCGAAATCATCCGTGTTTTTCAGTAAAAATACAGACGTAGTGACTAGAAGAGATATATATGGTATTCTAAATTTTCAAGAAGTTGATGAAAAAAGTACGTATTTGGGGATGCCAAATATCTTAGGAAGAAATAAGACAGACATCATGGGATATTTAAAAGACAGGATTCAGGGAAGAATCGAAGGGTGGGATAAGAAATATTTGTCGAAAGGAGGTAAAGAAATTTTATTGAAGACGGTGGCTCAAACAATTTCAAGCTATGTAATGAGCTTATTTATATTACCTATAGAGCTGTGTAATGATCTTGAACGAACAATGTGTAAATTTTGGTGGAAAATGGGACCGTCTACAAACTGAGGGATTCACTGGAAGAGTTGTGAGAGATTATCAAGAAGGAATACTCAAGGTGGAATGGGTTTTTGAAGCATTCATGACTTTAATGTAGCTATGGTAGGCAAGCAGGGTTGGAGGTTGATTATGAACCCAGAATGTTTGGTGAGTAGTATTTATCGAGCTAGATATTATCTACAGGGGTCATTTTTATCTGCTAAACTAGGTAGCAATCCAAACTACATTTGGATAAGAATTGTTGAGACGCAAGAACTATTGAGAAAGTGTACAGCTCGAAGGGTGGGAAATGGCAACACAGTTAACATTCTTGAAGATCCACGATTATCAAGTAGTGAAGACCCATATATCCATACATTTAACGATGCCCTGAAAGAAAAAATGGTAGCATCATTGTTATTACCTAATCAGAGTAGCTTGGATGTGGATTTACTTCATGACATGTTTGAAGAGAGAGACATCAATTTAATCATGTCAACCTCATTTCGGATTAATGAGAATGATTCTTGATACTAGAATACGAAGAAACTGGGCCAATATTCGGTTAAGAGTACATACCTATATATTCAAAAATGAAAGGCAAATAATGTCATGAATGATAATTGAGGATTCCGGAGGAAACTTTGGAATCTCAAAGTTCCCGCTAAAACAAAAAAAAATTATGTGGAGAGCTTCATCAGGATGTTTACCAACAAAAACTCAATTGAGGACTAAGAAAGTGGAGATCAATGTGGCATGTCCGAACTGTAGCTCATCCCCTGAAACAATTTTTCATGCTTTGGTCACTTGTCCTTTTGCACAGTCGTGTTGCAACAAAGCAGGAATGTCCGTATGGGCAATTTAAACTACTGCTTTTGAAGAGTGGTTGTCATTAGTGTTTTAAAAATATAAAGGGATCGAGGAAAGAAGGACGGTGATGGTCTGCTGCTGGGCTTTGTGGAATTGCCGTAATGACTTAATGTGGAGAAGCCGCTGAAGTTATAGCATCAGCTGTGTCGGCCCGTAATCAATGGTATGGTGCTTAAGATACTTCTTTTGACACTTTCTTGGGATTTATGACCCAAAAAGACGGTTTTGAGCACTGGAACACCCCATTAGCTAACAAGATTAAGGTCAACATAGATGCTGCAATATTCGAGGCATCAAAATGTTTCAGTTTTTCAGTAGTGGCTTGTGACCACAAATGAGAGCTTGTGGAAGCTTTTTCCAGATACGCTTATGGTGTCTTTAGTTTTTGTTAGGCGACCCGCGAACAAAGTCGCTCACTTCTTAGCGAGAGATGCTTGTTCTATGGTGTATGACATGGGGACAATGTGCACTTGAGCTTAAACGTGTAATGTTGAATGATTTAAAAGTTTAATGAAGTTTATTTTCGTGGCAAAAAAAATATGCCCATAATAATTACAGAACTATATAATTTTTTCAATATTAATGAAAAATTTGGTGAGAAAAAAATATTAGTGAAAACTTTTCTTTCTGAACTTACAATTATAATCAAATATTATATGTACATCTGTAATTCAAATAGGGGGCTCAATCTTGAATTTCAAGTCAAATAAAAAGTTTCAGTTAATTTGATTTTTTTAATAAACTAGACTCAATCTTGTTATTACAGTGATTTGATAATATATTTCATTTAAAACAATGAATTGAACTTAATAATTAAATTTTAAATTTGAAGTAACAATTAATTGAACTTAATAATTAAATTTTAAATTTTAAGTAATGCAAATTCAACTCAAAATCAAAAACTTGGTAATAAAATAAAAAGATTTTATTTAATATATGAATTTATCATTATATTCAAAAATAACTCTTTATGCTCACTAAATTTAAACCAATTCTTCTCAATTTAAAAAAGATAGTGACACTATATAATCAATAATCAATATCCTTATAATTTTGAAATATTTTATTCACTTTTTTGAATTGAAATATACTCCTTTTTTCAATTTAGTTTTTTCAGCTTGTTGAAATATACTTAGGCACGGACGAAATCTGTATGATATCTTTGATTTTTAGAATATTGAGTAATAAATTAATTTATTTGTTCGTCAACAAAATAAAAATGATACTCCCTTCATCTAAAAATAAGTGTTTAAGGTTTAAAAAAAATTACTTACACATATTATTTATTCAATTTTCTTTTTATGAATAAAAAGATAATACTTAAATTATTATTAGAAAAAATAAATTTCATAAATTAATATATGTAAGTAATTTTTCCACACTTTAAACTAGATTAAAAGTCAAAATAATACTTAATTTGACACGAATGGTAGCACATTGCAATAAACTCTTTAATATTTGTTTGATAATATGAATTTCATTTGAAATTCTGTCAAATAATATGTTTAAATCATCAAAAGAATTTGAATTTATATTTAATTTGAATTTCAAGACATTCTACTCTAATACAAATATAAGAATTTGAAGATTTCATTTGAATTTCAAGACATTCTAATATTAATACAAAAATAAAAATTTAAAATGAAACCTCAACTCCTGTCATTCGAAATTAAATACATGTTCCCAAACACAATCTAAAGGAAGTTAAGGTATATTACTACATAAACATCTGCAATTTTTAAGTACACATAAGCATATTCACGCTTCAGAAGTCAAGGTATGAGAAGTTTATGCATTTCTGAATATGTAGACAATTCTGAATGTGTAGACATGCAGGCCCATGCCTTGCACAACTTCACAAGTAAGTTTATATCAAATACAGGTGAGCACTCAGAATCTTAGTTCTACACCTTAAATATGAATACAGACTTGTATATTTTATGCAAAACCTGATAACCGTTATCCCCTTCGGTAAATGATCTCGTGGTTCATTGGCTCGTATTCCCAGTAATACCACCCAAAACGATGATTTAATTGATGCATATACTCCTTCTCCATACCGCCAGCATAAAAGGGAAACTCTATATCATCAAAAGTAGGATTAAATGTTTTTCTGACAATACTTCCATCACGATCGAAAGCAACAAGTGAACTATATCGACACCCATCTCGACCACAATAGCAATTAAAATTAAAAAAACTAGATTCCAACTCCTTTCTAAGTGAGTAACCTTTTTCATAATAATGCACCAACCAGGGTAGTTCACCATAATCGGGCAAAACGCTCCGCACACCTGACATATTGGTGGATGATGAATCTTTGATGTATATGACTTCAAATTCATCATCCGTACCTTTCATCTTGAGATATAGATCCTTTAGTCTTAAAAGTTTCTTCCACTTGGAGCCATCGTAGAACTCTCTCATCTCAAAATATATTAAGAGTCTCTTCCCAGCAAATTGAGAGAATGGAATCTGTGAACTGGGACTGATAAGTCCGAGAAACAGAAAAAAGTTGGGAAAAACCTGCATCAAATATTAAACTCAGTACAGAACTGATGGTGTTCAAAGTAGAGTATAAATTATTACCTAAATACAGCTGCTTTTTTTGGGCTGCCAGGGACAAGTGTCCTACTTCAGCAAAAAATTGCAACCTAAATACAGGTGCTTCATTTTTGGGGTAATGGCCCTTATTATCACAATTTTAAGAAAAATGGTCCAAAATATCACAATTTCAAAAATTGGCCCTTTCTATCACAAAAAAACACATTTTTAAGATGTGTTTTTGTAAAAACGCATTACAAAGTTATGTTTCTAATAATTAAAATTTGTAATAAATAATTACAAAGTTATGTTTCCGAAACTCACAACAAAGATGTGTTATAGGTTCCCAAAAAAATTGTTTAAATGTGTAAAAATTGAAATTGCAAGCAAGGGGATTTGAACTTGGGTCTCTGGGTGGCTACTCCTTAATGGATGACAAGTCTACCACTGAGACATTAACAATTTTTGTTTAAAAAACATAAACGTATCTTAATATAACGTTTATATGTGACTTAAAGGGTCAACTTTTTAAATTGTGAATATTTGAGCAATTCAACTCCAAATTGTGATATTTTAGTCCTTGTTTCACTTTTTTGGGCTGCCAAGGACAAGTGGTCTGCTTTAAGAACAGAAGGCAAAATTTGATTAAACGACAAGGTACTTGATAAAAAGAGTGATTTACTATTTGCATCCCTTTAGTTTGGGCTAAAGAAACACTTTGGTACTCAACCTCTCTGAATTACATACTACATACTGCACCATTTTGAACATTTTTATACCCTAATATATTTAAATCAGTATGCATAAATAAATAAATAAAAGTTAGCGCGCGAGAGAGAGAGTTAGTTGGGTTATATGGAGATCCATTTAGACACTATCCTAACCATTGGATTAAGGTAAAATATCTGTTGATTACATTAATAGTTATAATAATGACACTCCTATATATAACTTTTGCTTTTTGGGGTTATTGTTCTGCAGTTAACATAATTGGAATAAACGTAGATATCTAAACAGCACGTAATGAAAACAAACAATAGACTTCCATCATTCAACAAAATTATACAAACCATACTGCACAACACAATATTTTACTTGTAGAATGTTATAACAAACTACCGTATAATAAATTTGATTTTGCAATACATTATTTTGAGTGCACAGTTGCAGAACAGGCAAATCACTGAAACAAATGTATACAAAGCACGGTGCAAAACGTAATGCACATAATGCAGAATATAGAATGTTATAATAACACTTGCGTTTGATAAAAACTGATTTCAGAATACATTATTTTGCGTGCAGACCGTAGAGCATGCCTAATAGTGTAATAAAGTTATACATTATTTTGATATGTTATATTATTATATAATCTTAGTGTAGAAAATAAAATTTTAGTGGAAATATATTACCAAAAGAACTCACCTCTACCCTATGTTTTACAACTGGATCCCAGAGCATCTCTAGCTTAAATTTCTATATTATTTTTTAAGATTAAACAGAATGTAGAAAGAACTCACTTTTAAGCCATATTTTTTTACTCTGAAAACAGTGTTTGGATCCCATAGCATCTGCAGCTTCAGTTCCTTTGTCATTTTGGTCTCTAACTTGGCAATTGTCTTCCGGGTGAATGGGTATGCAAATTGTCCAAACTCCTTCAAGATATCAGCGCCACACGGATCGACAAATTCTCCATTAGGCCCAATAACAACAAGTGTAGGAGCTTGTTCTGGCCCATCCAAGTCATTCGGGTAACCGAAAATTCGTTTTAACTTCTTATGGTTTGAATCTTTAAATGGAAGGGCCAACCATGGCATAGTCTTAAATGTATTCCAGAATGATTCTTCATTAGTACAATTGAGAGTACCTTCAGTATCATAAAGGTAAAGGAATACAACCTCAAAATTTTCCCTTTTCTCTGCCAACTCCTTATAAGCCGCCTTAAGTTGTGGTGTGAGCTCTGAGCGCCCAATATTTGTTAAACCATCTTCATAGAAATACAAGGCTACCACCTTATCTTTAAGGGTGCGAATAGGTACCTGTCATTACAAGGGAACATCTAGATATGACAATCTGATTCAAATAATTTACATAAACTGGTGAGCAGAATGAATAACTATATGATGATTACTTATGTAATTGTCACAATGACATGTGCAATAAAAATATTTAGTCACACCCTTTCCCCTTTATTTGAGATGACATAGTCACGTTCAGGAGAGCCGAGGAGAGATTCCAGAGAGGGTTGTCTAGCAACTGCATCGTCTTCAGAATCCAGAAATTTTATCCTTTCATTGGTGAATGGATAACCTGGAGTACCATATTCTCCAAATAAATAACACCCATTATGTTTTAAAACCATGCCTTTCGAATCAAGGATAACCGAGGAGGTTGTAAGTAGTTTCCCTCCTTGGCGGCCACAAAAATATTTCCCTTCTGGGACACCCAATTTTCTTGCTATATGTTTTCGGCTTGTTATATCTGAGAATGGTATCGCAGTCCATGGCATTTTAGCAAAGATAGACTCAAACTTCTTTTGAAGGTCTCTTTGAGAAACAAGAAATGACCCGGTACAAAAATCATCAACAGCGACAAAAATTACTTCAAAATCATTGTTAGGCAGCAAATCATTGTATATGTCAATCAAGAATGTGGTCCAATCTTTCTCCCATAGACAATTAAGGTCAAGATATACTGGTACAAAATATAGAAGTATCATCTTTCCCACCAACTGCTCAGCTTTTACCTACAGAATATACGGTATCCCTATAATCAGCAAATGAAAAAGACAGTCTTCCCTTCATGCTTAGGCACAAGGTGTGCGATTTCGGAATTGTTAAAAAACCATCTGGTGAAGCACACTGCACACTTAGCCGGAAAAACACTAACAAGAACTAAAAGCATATAATAGTGCATCAAGTTTTTAAAGGGTTTTTAAAAGACGAAATATTATTTTCTTGTTAAATTTGTAACTAAAAGACATTTCTAGCAATAAAAGTTTTTTTTTGGCGTTATTAATACTCTCATAAATATGCAACATTAAAGTGTTTCGTATTTTATGGTGAAAACTATACAAGAATCTATGTTCTATATTTGATTATGTTATATGTTCTATGCTGGATTTATTTGTTCTGTACTCCGATATGTTTTTTTTCATAATATTTGTTATGGTTCATTCAATAATGAAAAACATCTGAATAGTACGTTTATTAATATCTTTATAGCTTTGATGTTTGATACTTGTACTCTAGCTAAATGGTTGCTTTTTGTTGTAAGAGACAAAAGTAATCACTATCGACCAAGTTATATAAAATATTTTAAGAGATACCATACAAATGTATAGACAAATTACATTTTTGGACACTAAGAAGTTACATATAACAAAAAAAATTCAAGATTCCGTTAACCATTACATCATGTGCTTTCTGGTGTTTGTGCCTTTTTTAAGTTTTTAGTATGTATTCTATAAATTCTTCGAGTTCCCCACTATGATTGACATCAGTGGAAGGCAGGAACTTAACTCCCGTTGCTAAAGAAGAAACAATCAATTGATACTCACAGCCTTATCGTTGAATACCAACCCCCTTTTCCCCCCTTAATCGTATGCCCGAGACTCCGAGACCAAATGACAACATGCACTCCAAGAAATTAACTCTTGGTTGCAAATGGCGGAACAAATATTACCGAAGGCTTGATAAAGACAGCTAAGGTGAAAGAATATCGAATGGAAAAAATTTCAGTTGCAAGTACAAGACTCCTTCAGATGGACATGATATATATACCACGAATCGTTAAAAGATTGTTCAAACTTCTTGAAGTTTCCAGAATTATTGAAAAGTTAATCATGCATTTATAGGTTCATTAGAAAGTTCATGTATCTGCATTTAATATTAGTTCAATGCATTTCTCTAGGATCATATCATCTAGAATATTAGTTCAAATTTGTCTATTTCATTTCTAGTGGTTGTTCTCGTACGAAAGTCTGTAGTAGTACTTAAGTTGGTTAATTTCTCAACTGTCAGTCTAAGTCGGTTTTTATTAAAGTTGGATGTCAACGCATGTCTTTCCTTTTCTTGTATGTAAGAGTATGATGCTTTCAAATATATAACAAAGTTAATCAACAAATATATAAATTTGCAAATTTTCTTTTAACACATACTAAGTTTAACTTTGAACAAGTTAACCCAAATATTCTTACAAAATTTATAGTTCGATACTTAGCAAAACACCTAGGAAAAACTTATTATATTTTAAGTGAATTATCACTTAACATTAAAACACATTACAAAAGACTTCAAATTTTAAGTGTATAATCACTATACAAAATCTATAAATTTTTTATAAAATAAAAATAAAGAACATAAATTACATAACACATCAAAACGTTATAGAAACTTTGAAATTTTTATTAAAAGCGTTAAGAAACACAATATAGAATCTTAAGTGATAAAACACTTAAAATTAATTTAAGTGTTATTAACATTTTATAAACACATTCAAAAATCTTTGGACACATATTTTATGAAAGACATTATTGAACACATTTACAGGATCTTAAAACATTACTAACTTATATCTCGTACGATGCAAGGAAGTTTTTAACATTTTATTATTTTTGTTTTAATATTTTATTTATATGATTTGAACTTACTTTTATATTTACAATAACAATTTAAATTAATTTAATGTTTTGTATAAAAATATTTTTACATATTTTTCATCAATTTATTTGTATTTGAAGAAGATAATATTTTTGTTTTTTGTTTAGAAATGTGATTTATTTTGGAGATTAATATTTAATATTTGTGTTTATATTTTAAATAAATAATGTTTGTGTGTTTTATTAGAGATGTATTTTAGTTAGGATTGTGTTTGTATTTTAAATAAATAATGTTTGTACGCTTTATTTAAAGATGTATTTGAGTTGGGAGATTAATATTTAAAAATAAACCCCAAAAAATAATCAATTACCCGGCCCAAATACCGACAAAGCAACGACTGACTACAAATTTTTAATGTTTTGGCTTTAATAGATAGTACACATATGGAATTTTTATATTTTAATTAAAAAATAAAATTAGAGTTAAGTAAATCAATATCGAAAATTTTATTAATCAGTATCAGTTAGATATATTATTAAAGTTAATATATACATTGAATAAGAACACTTTAAAGATCCCTAAAATTGAATAATTACTTTTAATAAATGTTAATTCTATTTCATAAGTCATTAGGCATTCACAAACAACTTTAGATACACGCAGAACAAAGAACTAAAGATACCACAACTTAAATATTTTATTAAGGGTTTTATTTAGTATAATATATTTTAACAGTATATTGAGATTGTACTAAGTTCTAAATATTCAAATGTAATTAAAGTCAGTTAAATAATGTATTTTTAAATAATATAAATATAAATTATTTAATTAAATACTATTAATAAGATTCTTGTAGGGTAAACTGCTAAAAAAACAAAGCAGGGAGTCCTTACAAAAGTGCTTGTATGCACGAGGTATGTTTAAGTGAATATTATTTTCCCCATTTCCTACTTCTAAGCACAACATATTGGATATGCTTGGTTAACATTTTTCCATCGAGGAATAAACTTCATTATTTTGATAGCATTTCATAGGTGATGTTGAACTAATATTTAGATGCATCATATTATCAGAACAAGTGACATTCAGAAATTTGGCAAGACAATACTGAATCACTAAAATCAATTTTGTGATCTCAGACACGCTCATTAACACCGACCAGGGTGGGGGGGGGGTTAATCTTGGGCCTCTTGGCAAAGAGGTAGTTCCTCGTCTTGTGTTTCATGAGTTTGAATCCCCTTTCAATAACAAATATTGGAGTGGTGACATAAAAAACTAAATATAGGAGTGAGTGGTGACATTAAAGGGGGTGCGATCTGTTTGTTGCGGTTGTCGGAGAAAAAAAAAGTGATTTAAAAACAATTGATAAAAACATGTGCAGGAACGTTCTGCACTGATAGCACATACCTTTTGGCCGTTGTATTTGACAAGATAATCCCTCTTTTCAGTGAAAAGAAGGTTCTCCAAGTTAATAATATATCCTTCTTTGATGTTTGTAAGCTCATCATCATCCTGTGTCTCTATGACCATCCCTTTTTTAACATAACTCGTCCCTGGCATCAATGGATTAAATTTAGATACTCTGTTCTTCCTTTACTTAGTAGATCCTATTCTTAGGGTGTTTTGTTGATTTACATGCCTAAATTTGACTAGTTTCAATCCTTACAAGACTTGCCAAAGGTATTAATCAACCACACATATTTCAAGCTAACCAACAATATACACTCCAAATTGGAAACTGTTAAATTTAAATGGTTGTTACAATCTTATATAGAAGCAGCAAATCTTTAATGTAAATTGAGCTATCTATACATGTATCAAAGCAAACCTTAGATAGTGAGCTTATAATTTTCCTGTCCCTGGGGATAGCTAAAAATCATCAAAAATGATTGAGAAATAACAATGAACATTTAATATTGGTCGAATCACAATCATACTAAAGTGTTCCTGCGGACTGCAAGTGTTCACTAAGCCTCTAATTCCATCAAAAATATCGTATTTTTGTGAGAAGCTGGGCATGATTGACATATATGCTCCAGCTTAGGAGAAGTATTAAGATAAATTATAAATATATGTAATTTTCTGCTTTATAAGGGTTTCTTTATTGGTATTTATGGGAGGCTATATAAGGATCTCTAGTTATTGTATTAATAAATAAGTCTTTATAATATAATTCTTCCTGGTATATCAATAAAGCTACTCGTACAGAAATTTGATTTCATATAATCTCATAAAAGACAAATTTCAAAATTTTAAAAATAATTGTAATTTCTGATAGTTGCCTCGGTATAAGCATTTCTATTGTATAACCATGTACTCCATAATATTATGTAATTATTATATAATGTACTGCATAATATTGTATAACAATTGAAAATTACTGCATAATAATTATTTCGAGAATCAAGAATAGTAATTTTCATGTTCTGTGCAGCAACATTACATAATAAGTTATACTTCAGGAACAACTGAATACACTTTGCTACTCAGATACTCAAAATAATCTCACTTCTTTAATGCAGGCCTTCAAAGTAAAAAGCCTCCAGAAAAGGTTTTTCAGAACAGAATAAAGTTCTAAAATACACAATTTCAGGACTAACTTCTTACCGCTTTGAGACCCAACTAAAGTTGAGTATCCCCTAAGGGATCCTAATCCACCATCAACTCGCCCATTCACCGCATTTATAGATTCATTTCTGATGCCATATCTACCAGAAAAAACAATCTGTACATATAAACATATGATCCACGTATATTAGTCATTTATTTATAATAAAAAAGAAAATGGAAAATTAAAGCGGAAAAAAAATAAGACTTATTCTTTGGAGCCCAAGAAAGAACATCCAACAGGTAAATGTTATATTACTTTCTGTGTCTATACCTAATATCTAATATATTGCAGTAGTTGCTCAGATTATCCAAACATGAATTCGAAAATTATAGTTTATTATATAAGCTATAGAGAGATGGGTAAAATGCTGCATAAGCCTCTATGAGTTTGGGAATGAACTGAAGAAGAACAAAAGAGACATGATGTTTTTCTCTATAGTGCTTGTGAAAAAAGAGAAAAGGCCTATTAATTTAATTTCACTTCCATAATTTTATTCGCCCTCGCTGGCTTCAAGGCATGGATTCTTCCAGTGAAACCAGGCATGGAAAATATGGCCTTGTTGTAGCAGTACAGATATTTTCAAGTTACATACATAAAGATATAAATGAATTCCTGTTCGCAATAATATGGCTCACCGACCCTCTTCCTGTTAGGGTATTATATGTAAACCGGCACAACAGCCCTTACAAGGTACATGCTTCCATATACACTTAATTAATTCCTTTGTTTATGTGAAAATTTTGTAATGATTTGATGACAACACACATATATTTATATGTTCATGTATGTGTAGATAGAAAAAGTTGGTTTTAGTGTTTTGTCCATATATTTTATTACAGCTGACTTGTAAACTCAACTATCTATTTTGAAATGATTATTTATAATATATTTTATGAAATTCGACTTTTAAAAACATACTTTTTTAACCAAACTAAATCATGTTTCAATGCATCATCTCACATTCTTTTCAAGGTCAAATTTAAATTCTAGTCCAATTATTTGAATCATACCAGAGCACGATTGGCCGGTCCTAATGTTTGGTGCATTTACATAATATTCAGAATGCAATTTTTACAATCCTATATTATATCTCAAATATGTTTATATAATTATTTAAATTTAATTTCTAAAATCCACCATTTTAATTCAAGTACAATGATTTTTATGTAATTTTAAAAACACGCCAATTTTTTCTTAGAGAAAAATGTTCATATGTAAAAATATGAACTTGACGTTCATTTTTGTTGCCAGCTACACGTTTTTATTTCATTTATGCAAGAAAAAGAAAGACGAAGAAAATTGTTAAGAATAAAAAACTATGACCTTGCATGTAACTATTTGTAATTCGTAATTTTTAATGTTAAATTTTGAAAGATATAAGAAACTAAATTTTAACTTAAACAAGGAAAAGTTCAAAAATCATAACAAACAAATCAAACAGAATAAAGATATAAAGTTTAAATAAATGTTAAAGATGTGGGCAACGTGGGCAACGTGATCAATGTAAGAATACATAGACACGCATATATCCATGCTGCAAAATATTAGTGTTTTTAGGATAAATACAGAAGCCGAGAACAGGGGCTGATTAAATGGATATGGCCCTGTGGTAGTAGTGTGTCATGTTGCCGTAGGTGATAACAAATACTTTACTTGACTGAATATATTGTTTAGTTGTTTTAACACATTTTTATCATAAAATTTACACTAACTTCTGACCCTTTTTATAACTAAAAACCATAAGTAGCGTATTATAATGTTTTGGTAATGAACATAATGTAACGAATGGGCCATCTCAATATGTACCTTGTTGACTGAATTGTTATTGGGTTTGAAAATTATTGTCACAACAACTTGGGCCTGTTCACTAACCCAGTTCTAGAAGCCCAACTGGGCCCACATCAGCACATGTTCAACTATATACATGATATTCAGAACAGAGGGAAGGGTCATCGAAGAACCAGTTGTCTTTTTCTAGTTTATTTTATTTCAGTCTTGTCTTTCAATTCAGTCTTGTTTTCCATTTCGTTTATGTATTGCACTTGGATTCTAGTATGTTTTTCTTTTTAATTCCATTACTTCTTCTTTATCAGATTCCGAATGAGTTTTATATCTTGAATTTCCAATATTATGATCAAATGAGCTATGGTTGTCATAACCAGAATTATTTCGATTATGTAGGTCAAGTAACTAACTCCCAGGTTGGTTACAAGTGGTATCAGAACCAGTGTTCCTCGGACACTATGGAGATGAATGTTGTGACTACTACACCCTTTTATGGCACTGCCCAATTTCCTGTGTCCCAACAGCAGGTCAGTAATCCTAGTCTATACTTTGCATATGAGTATGAACCACTTCCAGTACAACTGTTATATTTATACACCACTATGAGTTCGGCACCTCAAATGTTTAGTGAAAATAGTTATAAACAGTCTGCATCTAAGGTGTTTAATGAAAGTCCTAATAGAAAATCAGTGGTCAGAACTCAAGTCCCAAGTCCCATTATTTGTAATGCTTCTCCTCCTCTCAGTTCTAGTCCTAGTGTATTACAAGGCACTGAACAAAATTTTGAAGCACCCAAGTTACTAGGTTTTGATGGTACGAATCCAAGGGGGTGGATATTGAAAGTTGGGATATACATTAATGGTAATGATGCAGAAAAATCAATCTAGCTGGTATTCATTTTAGAGGCAAGGCCAGAGATTTGTATAGGTGTTTCTATGAAACAAGAAAGGAACAAGCTGGTTGGACGAAATTTTTACACGATCTGCTAGTACGTTTTGACAACTATGAGGTGGATAATCCTTGCTATCTAATAAACCCGCTGAGTATCCAACAATCTAGTTCAGTTGCTGAGTATGAAGTTATTTTTATACAAACTAAGAAAATAGCAGAATTATTTGTATATAACTTTGTATTCACCGAAGAAATGCTGATTCATAATTTCATAAGTGGCCTAAACAAGAACAGTCAGAAACCTGTCAGCTTAGGGTCACCTAAGACTCTGCAAGGGGCAATTAATTCGGCCAAATTTCAAGAATCATTACTGGAAGAGATATTATTGGTTGAAGCTGCGGAGATGAAATCTGATACGGGGCAGAAAGAGTTGGAATTACAGGCTAAAACAAGTATATACAAGTGATTGTATTAATAAATTGTCTGGTGAAATTTTCGGAGATGAAAGTGTCATCACACCTGCTAGTGTTAATAATCCGCAGAATCGGACAACAAAAAATGCTGGTGTTGTTTCTAAACTTGATGTGACGCAGACAATTACAATTTCGAATGAGTTGAATAAAAAGTCAGGCAATATCACTAGTGAGGAGACTCTGCTAATTTTTGACCCTGGTGGTGATGCACGAAATGAGCAACGAATATGTATGATTAATTTGTTCAAAGAAATGGTCAAGAACAAGGATGTGAAATCCGATGAAGTTGCTCTGTTGATATTAATTTTAGCTTCTTGTCACTTTGGAGAATTAAAGAAATTGATCAAGTCTTCCTCTATTCCCAGATATTTCAGTATGTGGGTGTTCGAGTTCGTATTGTTGTGCTCCTATCAGATAAGATATGCTTTCAAAAGTAAAGGGATTGATGGAAAGGATTGAGGGTAAAATAGTTATTTTGGTTGTTGATGAACCGTATATATTCGAGGGAATCAGTTTGAAGATTTTGGAAATGCAGCAATTGTAAGCATTTCAATGTGAGGGAGAAAGTGTTTTTAGTCCAAATTGTGATTAAACCTAGAAGTCAGGGTCAAGATTTTAAAGAAGTTCAAGATGAGAATCATAAAGTTGTTAGTGAGATTAATAAAAAGCATGATAAATTTGGTTTGAGAATCACTTTTTTAATTTTTCCAGTTTCGACCAATGGCGGAGTTGTGTATTGTGCCGTAACTGATTGTTGTATTGTGGCTGCACTAAAGTTGGAATAGAGGTGAAACCTTTCAAACAATTGGTGTTCGAGAAGATAATGTTCGTATTTGAACCAAGTGGAGATTTAAACTGCCCACATGATGTTCTTCAAAACTCACTTATTCTTGAGGACAAGAATGTTCTAAGGGAAAGGTTATTCAGGGTTCGGAGTGTTTACCATGTATTGTTTGCAGGAGATGACATATTACAGCAGATGTGCAAGATAGTCATGTCTAATGCAATGCTGAGAGACGGAGATTAAGAAAATGAATCGATAAAAAGGGCTATTCTACATATGTCAAAAGATGTAAATGTTTTTCAAATGTACAACGACAAGCTAGCAAGATTGCTTTTATCAGTCGGAAATGGGAAGCTGCATAAAACATCAATACTCTCTGCCGTAGAAGAGAAAAATTCAAAACCACCAGAGAGAGACAAAATAAAGCTTGAAAGGTTGTTTGATTTAAATTTCGATGGGAAAAGTGGTGATTGGCAAGTAGTGCATGGTCTGGATCAGTACCATCTGCAAACTTTAGAGTCTAGTAAGCTCAAGGTTTTTTATGCAATTGTCTTGCATGATCTTTTCCCTGGGCCATATGCAATGTGCTTGACGGAACATTTTCTAGTATCCGAAGATTTATTAGCATCAATGATTAGAATTGAAGCTTCATTGATGGAAGCAGCATTTAAGTCGCCATCTGCATTGAAGGAATATACATTCATCCCAACATGGCATTCGTCGACATTTGCTACGGTGAAGAGAATTTTCTTAGTGTTGAAATATTTTACTTCCCAGGAGATGATGGCTGTTATTAACGAGTTCTTCAAGATTCACTTATCCGTGCGGACAAGTATATTTTAAGGGGAAGGGATTGTAACGAATGACCGTCTCAATATGTACCTTTCTGACTGAATTGTTATTGGGTTTGAAAATTATTGTCACAACAACTTGGGCCTGTTCATTAACCCAGTTCTAGAAGCCGAACTGAGCCCACATCAGCACATGTTCGACTATATACATGATATTCAGAACAGAAGGAAGGATCATCGAAGAACCAGTTGTCTTCTTCTCGTTTATTTTATCTCAATCATGTCTTTCAATTCAGTCCTGTTTTCCATTTCGTCACTTGGATTCTAGTTTGTTGTTCTTTTTAATTCCATTACTTGTTCTTTATCAGATTCCGAATGGGTTTCATATCATGAATTTCCAATATTATGATCAAATGAGCTATGGTTGACAGAATTATTTCGATTATGTTGGTCAAGTAACTGACCCCCTGTCGGTTACACATAAATAACAAATAACAGCATGAATTAAATCAATGATGACAGTACCTTTCGGTGATGATTGTATTTAACAAGATAATCCTTGTTTCCAGCCAAGTGAATAAGAGTTGCAAATTTTATGGCCATCTGGAAACCAAAAATAAAAATAAAAATCTATATGTTAACAATTTTTATGAATACAAAATTAACCGATAAAACGGAGACTTACACTTACGCTATGATAGCCACTGCCGCCGCGTCTAATACATACAAAATTCATGCTACTGTATCACAATCTGAAGAGAAAATGTTCAAAGGAGCAATATGATCCTTTTAGTCACACCAAATACTACTTGCGTGTGTATACATACATATATTTAACACACACACACGTACCTCTTGTATTTTGAAGTATAAAACCCTAATTTGGGGTTGAGAGGACTCTCTCGATAATCAAGTTCCGAATTTGGTTGCGCACGGATCACAGCGTCACCGAGAATATATAATCATAGCATCGAATCCCCACAAAACATGCAATTGATGTATTTAAAGAAGTTAAAAATATTATAATTACAATTTATAAAATTGGATATTCTTTTTTCCTTGGTTAATAATTTCTTCTTTTATTTCCATTATTAAATGACATTTAAAATTGTGATCAAACTAATATGCTCTATGTATACTATATTTCATAAATGTTTAATGTGATTATATATTATATTGAGTTAAATATTATTTAATATTTTTAATTTATAATACTAAAAATTAAATTTTTATTGTAATTTTTGTTTTCATATTTTTATTTAATTTTTATTTTTAAAATTATTACTATATATATTATGATATTGTGTTTTCGATTAAATTTATATAATTATTTTTTTAAATCTTGATTATTATTTTTGAATTAATATATTATATTAATTAGTAAATATTTTTGAATAATAAAATTATTTAAATTATGTGAAGATAAATTATCAAATTTTCCAGTTTTATACTTAAATACTTATTCAAATTACAATATAAAATATATATTTAATTAACTTACATATTATAAGTTTTATTATAAATTTAGAAATTGTTTAATGATAAAAATAAGATGTGTTTAGTGCTTCTGTTATTGTATTGTTTAAAGTTTTTAGGCATTGATAGATAGTTTAACTCAATTTAAAATATAGTTAAATATAATTTTCACCATTTATATTTTATAAAAAATTTAACCGGAACTCTTTTTAAGTCGGGCGTAAATTTTACATTTCAGTTAAAATGATTCTAACCCGTCTAATTAAAATATCGCATTTATGTTGCATGCATTTTGACTTGGTGAAATGTTGTCAGAATTGTATTAAGTTTGTAAAATGTGTTGCACTAAACCAGTTACCCGATGTCCTCGCAAAAAAAAATCTGAAAAATCCAATATTCATTCAAAATATCTGTATTTGTATCCGGAAAAAAACGGATACTATCCGTATCCGGAAGAAACTGGATATTAAATAAAAATTTAAACATTAAATTTTTATTCAAAAAAAAATTAAAAATAAGTTATTGAACTATACTTTATATGCACCTTAAAATGCGTGTCGGACCTTTTCTCCGAAACGTTAACAATTGGATGGGACAGAGGTAGTAATAGTCTAAATCTATGTGGATGATATCATTTTTGGCTCAACAAATGAAGAACTGTGCAAAGAATTCTCTAAGTTAATGCAGAACAAATATGAGATGAGTATGATGGGTGAATTATTATTCTTTCTTGGAATTCAGGTTTATCAAAAGAAAGATAGAATATTCATTTGTCAAACTAAATATGTCAAAAAAAATTTGAAAAGATTTGATATGGAAGACTCATCATCAGCAAAAACTCCAATCTCAACAGCAACTCAACTAGACAATGATTCAAAAGGAAAGAAGGTGGATAATAAGATGTATAGAGGAATGAATGGCTCTCTCCTCTATCTAACTGCTAGCAGGCCTGACATCATGTTTGCTACAGTTCTGTGTGCAAGGTTCAGTCTAATCCAAAAGAGTCGCATTTGATGGCAGTTAAAAGAATCTTTAGATACTTGAAAGGTACTCAAGATTTAGGATTTTGGTATTCTAAAGAATCTGGTTTTGACTTGGTTGGCTACTCAGATTCAGACTATGTTGGATGTAGAATTGACAGAAAAAGTACAACAGAAAGCTGTCAGTTTTTTAGAGAAAGATTGGTTTCATGGTTCAGCAAGAAGCAGCACTCTGTGTCTAATTCAACTGCTGAGGCTGAATACATTGCAGCTGGTAGTTGCTGTGCTCAGTTATTTTGGATGAGGAATCAATTGTTGGACTATGGTTTGGCATTGCAAGGGATTCCTATTTTCTATGACAAAACCAGTGCAATAGTCATTTCTGAAAATCTTGTTCAACACTCCACGACTAAGCATATTGACATCAGACATCATTTCATTAGAGAGCATGTGGAGCAAGACACGATCAAGCTAATCTATGTGTCCACGGGAAAAATAACTTGCAGACATTTTCACCAAACCATTGGATAAAAAGACATTCAACCGGTTAGTGAGTGAATTGGGTATGTTAAATTTATCATGTTAATATATTTCTGCAACAAGTTGATTTAGTGATCAAAATATTAGTTAACTAAAATTCTCTATGAATTAATGATCTGTTAAGGTGTTTTGATTCTTATCACAGGGGAAATACATGATGAAATTTTACTGAGTGGTTAACTAATTTATTTTTAGTGATTTATCACATATGGTGTTAATAAAAAGTATTGTCAAGTGTCTTGACAGTATATTTTATCTTTGTTGTCATATTGTGATAAGTTACTGTCAATCACTTAAAGGAGTCTTGACAACATAGTATGCGGGACTGAAACTCACTGTAAATAACTTACTATCAGTATTCATTGATAGTATAGTTTTCTAAAATCCTCACATAACATATTGTCAATAATTAAATTAGGGTTATTGGTTATTTATTTATTCTTTAACCACTAATGTTACTGTCAAGAGTGTTTGTGATCTCTAGCGCATGAATTATTGTCAAAAGGGAATGGATTGAACATATAACTATCAATTTAATCGATTAAAACTCTTTCTTGATTGTTTCTTTTTCATTTAATATAAATACAAACAGTAAAATCACTCTCACTCTTTACTTCTTCTAAAAACTCTTCTACTCTCTCTCTACAAATCAGTTTGTTTCATTCTCTTTCTAGCCAAATTTCTTAACCCTTAACTTTTCTACAATCATGTCTGGACCTCAAATCGTTTGTACTCTTGCCCAAACCAACTTCACCATCATGGCTACGGTGGGTGAAGCCGGAGAAGCCTTTAAACCATTTGTTGGATTCATGAACAACTCTTACTTGTTCTATTCATTAATAGAGAGCCCATTGTTAAAAATCCCAAGATTATCACAGCTCTGGACCTCTACTACATGTGAGGGGGAGCAGGATGTAAGCACCACAACCTTCCAAATCAATAACACCTCATACACCATTGACTCAACCCACATCAATGTTGCTCTCCACATTGAAGCTGAAGAAGGTTCGCAGTTCCAGGAGCATGCTAGTGATGTTCAGCTAGCCAAATTCTTCAAGATGATTGGTTATACTAGGCTCAAGACAAGCCCAACCTCAGACGAGTGGTATCCATTAGGGGGAATGGATAGGAAGTACCTTGTCAAAGAGTGGAGCATGATAATGGATACTGTCACTCAAGTCATGTCTAGCAAAACCAGCCGATGGAATGAAGTCCCTGCATACATCAGGAAAATTATGCACTCTATGGTGCATAACTATAGAATTGACATTGGAAAGATCCTGATATCTCTCTTCAAGCTAGTACTAGGCAAGAAGGAAAGCAGAAAGCCGGTAATATACTATTCTAGATTTTTATACTTATTATTAATTCTGTTGTAGGCATAATTAATTTAGATAGTATACAGTGTATGGAGTCCCCCGCTTTAAAGAAAAATACTCACTCCATACTTTCCAGCAAAACCCTCAATTCTGAGTTGGGTCTGTTTATTACTGACCACATGAGATCTATAATAAACTCACTCAATTTGAGAATTATGGGAGATTTTCATGTCTTTTCTTTGAGTGATGAGAATGGAGTTGACCTCTCAATTCCTAACCCACACTCACAACCCTTTAAATCTATTAGAGCATCCATACAATCTAGGGTTTTTAGTCAAGATCATGTGTCCTCTCAACAGGATCAGGTTTCTACAAAGAAATAGTAACTAAAGTTGTTGAGGGAGTTATTGCACATAGTGCAGCAAATAAGGATGAAACTATAAATGAACACATAGAGGGTCCTGGTGTGCCTAAGAGGAAGAAGGTAAGGACATCAACCTCTGTCACACAGTCTATGTCCTCTCAAAAGGACACAGAACTTAATAGGGAAAATAGCTCATTTCTAGGTGTCTCCTCTCAACAGAGGGAATCTATTGAACTTGACCAGTCTCCCATGACATCCTTTACAGAGTTTGCACCCCATGTTGAACTCACTCAACATGAGCCTCCACTTGTAGATACATACAATTTTATTTTTGAGACAGGGTGGAATCCTCATTTAAATATGATGCATCTCATTTTGATTTAGGGGAGCAGCCTACCATGGAGTCTCTCTTTGGCAGTACACAAGAACCTTTCACTCAAAGGGTGGAAGACATTGTCACTCAATTGGGATAGGATGATGTCACAGCCTCTGTTGCTGTTAATGACACAATTATTGTCAACACTCATATTCACAGTAACTTTGAAGATGAAGATGTTGTGAACTCTCCCCATCCTGACAGTAACTCTCAAGGAACTACAACATATCAAGATAGTGATTTAGCTCCTATCTCCTCATTTCTAAAGGTAAAATGCAAATTTAAAGTGCAAGGTATACATGTTTAGTCCTTTGCACCTAGGGTGAGTGAGGGTGTGAAAAAGAATAAGGGAAAAAGAATAAAGAGAAGTGAGCTTAAAAAAATTGAGAGGTAGGAAAAGACCCCGGTAAAAGTTGAAGACCTTGAGCATGGCCATAATATAAAGGAGATCACTAAACAATCTAGGGTACCAGGCCCTGAGAGTGAGAGTGTGAAGGATGATGAGATCATCCATAAAAAATCAGAGTGTGTGAGCACCCCAACAGCCCCTGGTTCTAAACAAGCTGATGGAAGGTTGAAATTCCTTTCAAGGAAAGTTTCAAAATTATCTAAGCACGTGGCAGCTGTGGGGAAGAATCAAGTCAAACTGGTAGCCAAAATGGAGAAGTTTGAAAAATGCATGAATGATGGCTTCCAGGCTGTATTTGCTCAATTGAAGGCGATGAAGACTCAATTGATAATCACTGCAACTGCCAACTCAACTAAGGGGGAGAAGGTTGGTGATGGTGAAGTATCTTAGAAGATTGAGAAAGTAAACATGAATGATAAGGAGACTCGAGCTACATATCTCAGGGGGATGAGAGCCAATTGGCATTTATGTCTAAGGTGGCTACTAAGATGACTAAAAACCTTGGAGGGAATAAGGTGGAGAAATGTATTGTGATCATGGAAGGTGTTGTGAAGGCCCCTGTTCATGTAGTTGGTAAAGGAAAGGATAAATTATTCAAGGATGATGCTGATGATTTTATTGTTGAAGAAAAGAAAGATTTAAATAATGAAGAAGCATCGTTGTTAATAGTGGATGAAAATGAGAACGATAGAGTGTTTTAGGATGCTAGCTTTAATGATAGGATCAATGCTCTAAGAAACTCTTCCAACAAAGATCCTAGGAAATTTTCTAAAGCCATTAGAGAGTCAACAGTTGGAGCTGCTGTCATGGTTTCTAAGAGTAACAAATGGGTGATCTCTGTTAGGACTGAAGGAGGTTTCAGTTGGTATATCAGCATGGGATACTTGAGTAGGCAGGAGATTGCAGTAATTGAAGCCATAAAGCAAAAAAACAAGACACACAAGTCCTGGCTCAATGAAAATCTAAAGAGAATTCTGCAGAGAATGGTAGTTGAAAAACTGCCTGAGATTACTGTTAATCCTCTCTGTATCAAGTTCGGCAGCTCAACCGATGAAAAGTATAGATCAATGAACTTGGACAGGATTATTTTGTGCAATCCTAGATCTGTAAAGGAGGCTTTCAACTACTTCAATCAACTGCAATAACTGAAGATAGAATTGAAGTAATAAGGGTGTTGGCTGAGGAATTAAGGAGGCTGGAAGAAAAGTAATCAAAGAAAGCTGAGAAGAAGAATCAGGAAAGAAGATATGGTGATAATGATGATGAAAAACCTGAGGATGGTGCAGATAGTTCCAAGTCCAACAACAACAATAATAGTGATGCAAGGACCTCTGAAACTGGGAATAAGGATGGAGAAGATGAGAAGATAGTTTGTGAGATTGAAGGAAGGGTTATGAAGGTAGTGGTACTTGGTTTTGAAGCAGATAAGAAGGATGTTGTCAGAAGAAATAAGGAGGAGGCTGTTGTCAAGGAGTCTGAACCTGTTGTCAAGCCTGTATTGATAGTAACTTCAAAGTCACTGTCAAAAGAAGTGAGGGAAGGGTTACTATCAAAGAAAATTTCTTTATCTAAAAAATACAGGAAGGCAAGGGCTAAGAGACCAAAACCACACTCAAGTAGGAAGCCAAGTAAAAGAAAGTTGAAGCTGATAACTGAAGTTCTTCATGAAGGTTATTTGGATATTAGGAGACCTACAATCAATAGCCTGGCTCAATCCAAGGCAGAATCCTTAATCAAGGTGAATGTTGAATGGTCTGAGATTAACTCTATGAGTAAGATAATTCTTCTCTACTCAAATTGAGAAATTGAAGAGATGAGCTATGAAATGAAAGATGCCAGCTATTTTTTGATCAAGAAGATGCTATTAATCATCCATGGGACAAATATAAGAACTCAAGTCATGAGAGAGATGCTGATCAGAAATTTTTTAGACTTAATGGATACTTTCAAACCTCATCCCTTGGACTTTATTGATGAAGAAGAACCTGAGACTATTATGTACTCAAATGGGGTGCTGTTTGCAAATGAAGATGGAATCAAGGAATTCTGGAGTTTGGATTTCTTGCAAGAAAAGAATGTGAAACTCCTGGTGAAGCTGGTGGAGCAGTTGAAAGAATATCCATATCTTGAAGAAACAAACTTCATCCCAATTATTCAGAGAATCATTCAAGCTAGAAGGAAGGAAGAATTTGAAAAGAAGGTTGAGTATGAGAGAACTCAAAAATGTCTTCTCAAAAATCCTGATAGGATAATCTTCTACAACACTGATGGATCTGTAGAAGAGATTACCTTTAAGAAACTAAGGATTTTAGCTGAAAAGGAACCACAAATCACAGAACTTATCAAGAGAAAACTCCTCAATATTACATATTTTGAGGTGTTTGATCTCAAGAAGAAATCTATGGAAATCTGTGATTTGAAGGAGAAAAAGAAGAAGGTGGAGGAAGAGAAGAGAAGAAAGGTTGTAGATGATGTTGAAGCCACAAAGAAGGAGATAGAAAGAATCAACAGACAAATCAAAGAAGCTGAGATTGATCTAAAGTGTGCCAAACTTAATGATCAATTCTCCAGAAAAGTTGATTATGTATCTCCTGTCTTTTACAAATCCACTCAGAATCATTATTGACAACATTGAAGTCAAGGTGAAAGATTTTGGAGTACTCAACACTGCAAAACTTAGAAAAAAAATTAGATTAACCACAAGCTCTCTTCTAGAAGTTGAAAGAAATCTAAGTACAGAAGTTGGAAAGATAATTGATGCAATGTCTAAGGAAGATGATGAATTAGACAACCTGAGAGTGAAACAAGTGTACACATCTTCCAAGGAAAAGTTTCTTTCTGATGAGTTTGGAGTCAAATTTTTATGCATCTCCAAAGGACCTGTGGAAGCCTATTATTCATATCAAGACCTGAAGAACCTTTCTCATATAATGGTGAAGCCGGTTCTTAACTGTGTATCTAATCATGCCAAGAAAATAGAAGGAAAGGGGGCCATGAGAACCTTGAAGTTGCTATTTGAAAGAAAAAAACCAAATCAAGGAAGCTCAAGTACAAATTGAAGATTAGCTCAGTCTAGAGGAGCCTAGTTGAGAAAAATATTTTGTTGTATTTGTACTTGTATTTTTATGTATACTTTTCTTGTACAAACACTTCAAGCTATGTTATTTGAGTTTGCATCTGCCATTAGTTTTTAATTTGTCTCTATTTTACATAAAAACAAATTGGGGGAGATTGTTAGGGATTGTGGTATAACCAACTAATATACTTAGTTTTAAGTTAAATTAAGCTCAGTAAAACATATTGTCATATGTATATTGACAGTATAGTTAGTAGTCACTTGTATACAGCCACTTAACAAGTATTAGTTAGGTGACAGTACATTTGAAAGTCATTGTCTTGTATAAATGAATAAACATGAGTCATGTAGTAAAAGTTCACTAAGTGTTCATGCACAACATGATTCAAAACTCAGACAGCAAGTTTTGAAGTACTCAAGCCTATGACAATACATTACAAGTGATAGCACAATTGGAACAGACAACAACAACTATTTCATTGACAGTAAACTTGGCGGAGAATGAAGAATTGAAGATAACAAGTTTCACTGACAAAAACTATGGCGGGGATAGTTGATAGTAACTTTTGAGACAGTATATTTTAGAATGCTATCAAGCTTGACAACAAAGTATATGGAGTCGAAGATACTTCTACCAAAGGGAAGCTAAAAGTTGACAGTAAACATTTAGTGAAGCTGACAGTCTATTTCAAATAGCAGACTCGATAGTGAAAATACAAGGAATGATTTTGACATTACTATCTAGTCTGTCAAGTCTACTACTGCAACTTGGGAGAATTCAAGCAATAGGTAAAGCGTGCTTAAAGAGTCAAAGATTTCTGCATATCTCAGAGTTGTTTTATCTATAAATGGAATGAAGACAAATTTGAATGAAAAAAGTAGAGTTTTTATTTTAAGATTTGTCCTAGGAATAAGGGAAAGTACACTTGTAAGTGTGATATGTGTTTCAGTATAAATACACATATCTCACAAGTACTTCCCTTCATGCAACTGAGCTAGAATTTTCTCATGCATAGAAACATTAGCAAACTCTTTGTTATTGTATCTATCGAAGCTGGAATTATTTTCCAGATAGTTGTAGTGAAACAAAAATTAATGAAATTAACTTTTAACGTTTAAACACTTTGTTATTTTATCTGTTTAGTTTACCTGTATATCTAACTTATTAATTATGATTCTTGTTGTTGTTAACAAGAATAGTAGTTAATTAATAGAGTTGCATTCAACCCCTCCCCCCATCTACAACACTCATCTTAACTAATAGATGATGACAAGGTTACTGTTACACAAAAATCTAGGTCAAAAGATAGTGTCAAACTCCCCAAGATAGTTAATTTTAACCTTGACAGTACTGTGGGTCTAGAAGATGTTGTCAACACTCAATTCTTTATCAAACTCCATTTTTAAATCTTTGTTACAGAACTGAGTGATGCTCAATAAGTTGTGCTTCAAAACATTTACCAAAGCTACATCTTCAATGATAATATTTTCATGATTCACTTTGCCATATCCCATGGTGAAACCAATGCTGTTGTCTCCAAAAGTTACCATTGGGTCAGCCTCTTCCTTGTAATGTGACGGCAGGGTCTTGTCACCAGTCATGTGCCTTGAACATCCATTGTCTAAGATCTACATGACTTTTCTTTTCTTTTCTTTTCTTACATGTTCCCTACAAAGAAGACAATATCAAGTTTTCTTTGGTACCCAAAATAGGTGGGGTCTTTTTTGCTTAGTCACATAAATGTCATTTTTCTTGTTAACAGTCTTAGTCACTTTATCATGCATAATTTCACTTTTATGGTTTTGATTTCTAGTTTGATTAGTGCTTCTAGAACTAGATGCATTTCTTGGTGGCATGGAGTATTTTCTTCCTTTAACAGGGCTTGTAGATTTAGGCCTAGCAGTCTTGTTGTCTAGATTTTGACTAATGCCTCCTTCAACAAATTATTTTCTTAATCTAAAACAAGTATTCATAACATTCAAGTTGTATGGCATACAATCAAATTTGTCACATAATTTATGATTGTTATGCATTAAAGATTTTACATAGCCACAAGAAAATTCAACATTATTAGCAACATGTTTCTTGCACACATAAGTAAGATGATTCGTTGAACCACATTTTTTGTAAATCTTCCTAGTGGCATTATGAACATGTGCATAATTTGTGTGTTTGTTAATGCCTACTATACTATTTTTATTTGCCTTTTTTTCTTAGCATGCATAACATCATTTTTCTGGAAATTTTCTTTTGTTTCTTGTTTAACAAGTGTGGACTTGACCTTGACTATTGGCTCAACTATTTCAACATGAAGCACATCACTTTTAGCTCATCCTCATAATTCAACCTGCTATTTGATAATCACACCAACTTCATCAAACTCAACATTTGCTTTCTTAAAAATTGGAGTCTTAACATTTTTTAAAATGTGAGGATTGCCAAGTACTTCAGTTTTCTTGCCTTTTGTTGACATAGGCATTTTCTCCTTAAGAGTGTCATAGTCAAACCCAACTTCAACCTTAGAATTTTCCTGGTTTTTCTCATGAAACACTTGTAGTGTTACAGATGAGTTTTGATAAGATCTTATCTTTAATTCATTCTCAGAGATTTGATCTCTTAAGAATTTCTCAATCTGTTCTAGACAAGAGATTTTGTTCTTTATGTACTCATTTTCTTGTTTCATGGATTGCATGTTAACCAAGGATAGTTTTAAATGGTCATTCTTAGTAGTTAGTTAATCATTATCTTTTCGCAGTCTATCAAGTTTTTCATAAGCAACATTCATACTGGTATGAATATTAAACATCTCAACACTCAATTTTTCTACAATTTTTTTATATTGAGATTTTGACATGTCAATGGAAGTTAGGATTGGTACCTGACTTGTTGAGGTTTATGCTCCTTCATCTGATTTGGTCGTGAGAGCCATACTCTTCTTCTTCTTCTTCTTCTTCTTCTTCTTCCTCTTCATCAGTATCATCCCAACACTTGTCTTCAGCAATATATGCTCTACCAGTCTGTTTCTTTAACAAAGCTTTATACTTGGCTTCCAACTCCAAATACTCTTTGTCCTTTTTAGCTACTTTTGGTTTTCTACACTCAGTGGCAATTGTCCCAATTCATCACAGTTATAACACCTTATCTTTTACCTTACAATAGATCCAGTCTTATAACCTCCTTCAAAGTTACTCTTGGGAGCCTTGCCTTTACTTGAAGAGCCAAAATTTAGTTTTGGCTTGAAGCTTTTGTTTTTTTTGAACCTCAAGTTTCCAAAATTTCTTCCTATGAAAGGCATAGATTTATTGTCCATGCTTCCAAGCTCTTCAAGAGTATAGAACTCTTCATCTTCAGATTCACTCTTGATAGATTCCTTTTCTTCTATGTCATTTTCAACACTTTTCTCATTCTTCAATTTTTGACTTGTACCAGCTCTTCCCACCTTTATTGGTTCCTTGAAAATTAGAGCACTGGAGACATTTTCCATTTTCCTCTGTTTCCTAGAATAGACTTCTTTTGAAGATACTCTAGTTTATATGTCTTTAAAATTACATACAAAGTCTTTAGTGGAAGCTTTGTTAGATTGTCCCTTCTCTAATTGCAGTAATTTTATGCTCTAAGTATTCTGGAAGAGTTAACAGAAACTTCAAATTCTTCTTCTGTATCATAGATCTTTCCATGTAACTGGAGTTCATTGATCAGTTTGTTCAACCTCTCAAAAACCTCAGTTATGCCTTCATTTGGTTTTGACATAAATGCTTCATATTCACTACAAGAAAAACTGAATCAGGCAACAGTTATCAGACAACGGTCGGACGAAAAAGTGTTGCCTAAAATTATCATATAATGGTTTATTTTTATTCACGAAAAATCATTGTCTAATCCGGCTTCATGACAACATTTTATTAACCATTGTCTAACAAATTAAATTAGACAATATAACTCCTCCAAATCCAGGGTCAGGGATCTGGTCGTCACATGAAAATCCTCAATATAAAATCATCCGTTTAATAATATTTTAAACCGCCTATAGTAATTCAATATCTGAAATCTACAACCCCAATTACCAAGGTCTTTTAGGTTATAGTTCTAGAAACAAGTATCCAAATCTCAAACATCAATTATTAAAAACCTCAAATAATCAAATCAAATTTCACTTGTGACCCTATCTATAAAGTTCCACAAATGTTCACAATCTTAGAACAACTCCCCAATACACCCTAATTGATTTCAATAATCTCTTTACACCAATTTTATACTACTATATATATATATATACAAATATATAAATAAAACTTACTCCAGATACAGACTTTCTGGATTGAAAATGTCTTCATAAGGACATCTTACTTTCTTCTTCCAAGCTACGCGGATAAATCTCGTCGATCTGCTTTTTCTGAAAGACTAATATTATCTCATCATGTGTGGAAAAGTGTATGATGAAAAGCAAGAGTGAGCCAAAGAAATGCTCAGCAAGTATATATAAAGCAATCAAAATAAAACCAGGATATAAAGTATGAATAAAGTACGAAAATGTAAAATAGTTTATTATAAAACTGAACAGTAAATAAATCACAGTTTATATCGAAACTGAAACAGTGCAGTATGTCATAGAAAAAAATCATATGCGGAATCACAATTTATAATAGTCGTGCTGACAATATGGATTGGATACAACATATAATAAACATTATTGTCACCTGATCAGTTCAAAAGCAATAGGACCTCTTTATATCATATCGGTACATTTCTATACCCATAGATATAACAAGGATTCTCTATAATGGGTACTAAATATGCAAGTAATGTTAGCCTATAGGAAGATGGAATGGTTACCATATCCTCCTCAATAAATGCTGGACCTATCTGACGGCCACTTACGCTACATAAACCCCAATCCAATAGAGCATCTGAACTCAAAGGTATGCTTAGTTTTAAATACAGATTATATCCTCATTATTTACTACAATAATTCATTGGATATGATGAGTTTATTATAATCAACTTATAATATCAAGAGTACTAATATCAAGTAACTCTGTTGTACAAAAACATTTAAGAATCATAAATAGTTCTGAACAATAACTATTTATCATGATACGAATAATTGAAAATAGTAAAATAAAAGTATTTAGGATGATCAAGAAGAAAATACTTGCCTTTGGTCCTTAGCAATAACGTACGGTCGAAGTAACATAACTATTTCTTTCTTCCGTCTCACGATATCATTATATAATAATTCTTTGCCCTGATGATTCTGCGATTTCTACGAGACTGAACTATCGAGATCGAGTTCGTGCGTCTACTTCTATAGTCAATCATAAGACATTTACTTTAATCCTTGAGGTACGTCGCTATATTCCACGAGCGTTTATAACTTAACTATACTTATATACTTATCTCAGATACATCAAACCCAATAAACCAATTAATCCTCGAGACTCGAATATAAATAAACAATTAATTCTCGAGACTGAAATGTAAATAAATAATTAATTCTCGAGACTCAAACATAAAATAATAATTAATTATCGAGACAACAATTAATCCTCAAATAAAAGGAATAAAAACTAACAATTCTAATTCATATTTTAAAACTTATACGTCTACCCTCGATGACGTTATCAAATTAAACAATTAAAAATAACATTAAATATTTCAAAGATATTTCTAGACTCGAAATGGATCACTAAAAGGTCTCGTAAAATATTTGATCCAGGTTCGTAAGGAAATTTAAAATGTAAAACTATTTGTATAACCTCCAGATTATTTTTCTGATCATAGAAATATTTATTTCGTTTAAAATGGATAAACAGATCAATTAATATTTAATAAATGTTGCCCAGATAAATATTCTATTATAGAAAGGGGTTGAATATAATAGATACCAAATAATCGATCAAAAACACAAGTATGTAGAAGAAACATTGTTTTGTATTAATGATAATGAACTTGAATACAAAACTCTCTCAAGAAAAATTAATGTCCTTAAGAGCTGCTAAGTTATAAGAATAATATAACTTGAATTAATGAATAATGTAAACCTAATTTTGTGTTTATATAGACACAATTACAAAATCCAATTACTAAACAGATAATGATAAGAATGGCTTTCATAAGGTAATTAAACATGTATTTGAATTATTTCAGTATCCAAATCAAATTCTGATTTGTCTGTTTCCTTCTTTCATAAACTCTGATGATAAACTCTTTCGGTTGTTAATCTCTGATAGAGTATTCTCTGTTAGAGTAAACTCTAACTGAGTATTTTATGATAGATTAAACTCTGTCCTACAGCTACATAAACTCTGAGGACGTCAGCAACATAAACTTTGTTCTTGATATTCTCTGACAGTATTGGTGTTTGTTTTTCTAATAATAAATAAGAATAAAATAATTAATAATTAAATCAATTAATTATTCAAAATAATTCAATGTTAATCATTTTTAAATAAATAATTTTTCAAAATAATTAACTACTTAATATTTTTAATCAAATAATAATTAAAATCTGAAATAAATATTTTATTACAAGAATTTTTTTTGAAATAAGGTCTTTATAAAATGAACTTTTTCTGAGGTCACAACTTCTCAAAATCAATCTCAAACAATACAGTCCAACTATATTAAAATAAAGTAAACAATTTTAACCCATAAAATAAAATATACTTATACACATAAAATTGCCCGAAACGGATAACATGACCATCAAAACCCAAAAATCCGACTAACAGGGGATCTTTCTGGAGTATAAAAAAATAATCTCTAAATATTTTAAAATTAATATATATAAAGTAACATGCCCGAATATTTATAAGCGTCATGTCAGGATCTTAAAAATCTTATCATAAGATCAATTTAGGACACCCCACGAGTCTTTTCTGATAGCCGAAAAATATTCTCAGAAAAATCCGAAATTAATCCCCATGCACAAACACGTGCTGAATTGCTTCCTAGCTTGATCACCATCATCAAATCCCCTTTCTATACTCCTAAATAAATTAAAAAGTAAAACATATCTAGAAAATAATCTTTTCAAAACTCATCCAAAATTATACCTATACGTAGGCCTTAAAGCGTTGGTTATTTATATATATAAATATCGAATATTGGATATATGGTTTGTAAGATATGAATTTTTAAAATTTTAAATAAATAAATATACGTACCACAAACACATAACAGGGCAGAGTGAGAGAGAGAGAGATTGAAGCAGTAAGGGATAAGTAGTTGTTGCGTATTGATTGGGGTCCACGGCAAACAAAAAGGAGGGGTGATGTTTTGGTTTCGACAAGAGGGTGAATCGTATAGAAGTGACCAAGGGGTGGGGGTAACGGGTAGTTTTAGGTTTTATAATTTTTTTTTACTTTTATAAAATATAAAACATATCTCGTAAAATCATTTTAATACCACGTTTAATTTCTATATAATTTTAAATAATTCCAAAAATGTAAAAATATATTTTATGGGAAAATACAAATTTTATTGTTTTTAAAATTAATTAAAAATAATAAAATTTTAAAATATTTGAATATTCTGAATATTTAAAAATATAAAAATACTAAATTTTGAATATTTAAATAATTTACTCAAATAAAATTTTTACCCGAATAAAATACTGACTCGAGATACTGACCCGATCAGTAAAATAATATAAAAAATTTAAACCGAACACATCCTCACTGAACCGAAATAATTACTAAAATAATAATAAAAATGCATCCAATTGGAATAAAATATAAAAATTTTATTCCTTATCTTTTGAAAAAATAAATAAAATATTTAAATAATAATAATAAATTTTAAAAAATATCTAGGTTGTCATAGACAAGCTTTATTGATTGTGGTATTGTGCAAACTAGTAGGTTTACACAAGAGTTTAATATTCCTTCGTTTTACTAAATTTAACACAACAAAATATAAACGTTGTTGGAACTAATTTAGTTAGACAAGTGTTTCCATTGTGTTTCTATAGTGTTGTTATAACGTGAAGACAACAGTTTTGAATGTAAAAAAACCGTTGTATTGTTTCCTAGATTTTTAAATAGTTAAAAAGATTTGTTTTCTTTTTAAAATTTGATTTTTTTACCTTCAATTTGAAAAAATATATTTATTTTTTTGGATATTACAGATGTGATAGTTATTTAGTAATAAGTTGATAGTTTTATATTTAAAACATGAGTATTGGTATGTACTTTATATGTACGAGTTAGGATGTAGATAGTGAGCTTGTGATAAATTTATAATTATATTAATATTAAATTAAAATTATTTTTTCGATGATCCAACCGTACGAATGTTAAGATCTTTCGATTTTAGTGATGTATAAAAAAAACCAAAATTTTTACATTTATTTTTGTATTTTTTTTAACAAAAGTACTAAAAATCATCTAGAAACATTTTCCATCTTATTGTAAAACGAAATTTTTTGTCTTCTATTATTAAACAGGCAACGCTTTTTTAAAGGCATGTGTTGTGTGAGTGAAAAGAACACATTAGTTTTCTATGAAAGACTATTGTACAATAAACTATTGTATGAAATAATTTAACACATTGGTTTGAAAAAAAAACTATTGTCTAAGCTTAATGAACACAATTATTTTGAATGTATAAACCGTTGTACGATGACATAGATTTTTAAACAATAAAAAAAGATTCATTTTCTTTATATATTTATCTTATAAATACCTATAAATGTGTATACTTCCTTGGTAATAAGTACATAGTTTCTTAGTTCGCACATGATTATGAATATGTGTTTATAAGTTATGAGATT
The DNA here is from genome assembly GCA_028671895.1 of Oenanthe sinensis. NCBI lineage: Eukaryota > Viridiplantae > Streptophyta > Magnoliopsida > Apiales > Apiaceae > Oenanthe > Oenanthe sinensis. The sequence goes on along the minus strand of CM053805.1, from coordinate 25,513,685 downwards.
GAGTTTATTATAAAATTACAATTAGCTCCATATTAAATTAATTTTTTTTTATGATCCAACTGTATGAATGTTAAGATCAATTTATATTAGTGATACATAAAAAATATTTAAAAATTGAAATTAGTTTTGTATGTTTTTTTTAACAAAACTAGTCAAAATAGTAAAAAACATTTTTTGTCTTAATGTAAAAAGTTAATTTTTGTCCTTTTGTGTCAAACAGACAACATTTTTTTAAACGCATCCGTTGGATGAGTGAAAAAACACAACGAAAACTTGTAAAATTAATAAATTATTGTAATTGTATGAAATGACTCGACACATTGGTTTAGTAAAAAACAATTGTATGAGTTTAATAAAGACAATAGTTTTAAATGTAAAAACCTTGTCTAACGTCTTAGATTTTTAAACAATAAAAAAATCATTATATATATAAATTTTGATTTGTATACCCTACAACTTGAAAAATATATTTATTTTGAATACGTACAAATATCGATGCTCCCCTTGCTACTTAGTAATAAGTAAATAAATGTATACTTTCTTGTTTTTTTTCAAAAAATAAATGTATACTTTAATTTCTTGTAAACTTACTACCCACTTTAATATAAAATTATCATAATTTTTTTATGATATATTATTATATCAAATTTGAGATTTTTCTAAGTCTATTTATTTACCCTTGTTTCTACTATTATATCTAAATAATACCCTAAATTTTATATATCTATTTTAGATATCCTATTTATAATATAATTTATGTAATTCTATACAATATACTAATTCGAAGATAATTAATGATAATATTCTAATATTTTATATATTAAAATAAAAATATTACTTTAAATGATAAGCGAGATATATAATTAAAAATTAAAAAATGAAGATAATAGTAACTCATAAAATAATTATAGTAGGAAAATAATATTTGACAAACAATACTTCTATGTAATATAAAATTAAAATAAATAACATATAATTATAAAATAAAAAATAACATGTACTTAAAAAATATTTTATTAAACTAAACTTTTTTTATTTTCCCCTTTCCCTAAAATCATTTCTCCTCTTACAAAAAAAAATTGCCCATTAACCAAATTTATTTCCCCTCTTTCACACTCTCTCTTTCTCTCGCACCATTCTAGACCTTAATCTCTCTCACATCAACCTTTTCCCTGTTTCTTTCTTTTCAGATCTCTCTTACTCTCTCGGAAAATAAACCACTATCTCTTATCTCGATCTCTCCCATCTCTTACTTTGAACACATCCCATCTTTTACTGCTAGATTGGACACCATTGCTCCATATTCCACACTCTACTGCTCTAATATAGCGTTTCTCTCGATTACCCACTCGATGTTACCAACACATTTAATCAATTACAAACTGGATTATAGTAGATTTCTTGAGGGGTTTTCTAGGGCTTCCGATTTACGACTTTCTCTCTCCATCTCTCAAGTACGGTATGTCTCACACTCCATCTCTCACTTTTAATCGATTTGATGATACGAATTAGGGCTTTGGTTTGAAAAAGAGCTTCATCTTCTTCAATTGATTCTACAGATGAGGTTTCTTTAATCAACTTTTAATTAGGGCTGATTTGGGTTCCAGATCTCTTGAGTTTCGTTATTCTATTATGTAGTTGATTTATATTATAATTGATATTGGAATCAATTATGTTACATCCATATTCATGAGTATATAACTTATCTCTCAGGAAAAGTTGAGAAACTTCAACAGCTTCTTTTGTAATGGATAAGATGAACTTGGAGCAGAGTATTGATTTTATAACATAAGTTAAAAAAAAGTTATTATGACTTGACTTTGTAAGAAAAATAGTCGTATCATATAACTTTGTATGTGGTATGTGTAATGCTGGTGCTCATAGTTTTTGTTTGAACGGCATATATATCTCTCTCTACATGTAGAAATTCGTTCAGGAAAACATTTGCTACTAGGCCGATTTAAAGAAACTCGGATTATATCTCTATTGGGTTATATTATAGTGCAGTGCTACTATGCGTGTAAAAATCAATTTGTTCATGTTCAATGTCATTATGTTATAGTTGGTTTGTCTCTTTTATCAATTCTCGATATTCATTTTTGTTTGGATGTTCTTGAATATGGCAGGTGCGTGCCTGTTGGGAGAGCTACCTTTGGTCTTATTATTAATGTTATTGGCCTATTAATCATAGATGTGATATTAGTAAGTGAATCCTTTTCATTTTGATTAGTAAGTTCATTCCTTGCCAATTCATAGAGAAGCTCCTACTTTTATTGTGCAGGAAATTAAATAATAAATTTTTGTCATTCTTTTAGATGTAACGCATTTATCCATTTGGTTTTAAACTCTTGGCAAAGTTATGGCAAAGATTATCCCCCGAAAGATAAGTTTACCCACTTTGAAGTATAGGGTATTTTCAATTAATTAAAATTTCTTTTATAAGTAATTTATGTTCTTTTCAGGGTTAAGGAAGAAATGAGAAGGCTATTGTATCAATAATTAGTCATCTAAATATGGCCCAAAGTAAGATGATCAAAAAGGCAAATGAAGAAAAATGTCAAGAAAGTTTTAAAAAGTACCTGGTATATGAGTTTGTTAAGACAGTTTTCATTTCACACTTTAATGTATTTTGCTTGTCTAAGTATAGGTGTGCCGTACTTAATCACCATTTTTTAATTGTTGGGGTGCATTATAAATATAGATGGAAGAAACAAAGGATAAAGAAATTCAAGAGAATAAGTCAGGGAAAAAATCTATTGAAGAAGCTATTCCGACCATTAAGGAAAGATAAAGAAAAATGGATGCATTCGACATAGAGAGTTTGAAGGTAGTACTCTTACTAACTTTGATTGCCTAATTACAATATAAGTTGTTGAATAATTCTGCATTATATCATCCAAGAACTTTTTTTAATTAGTGAATACCTTTAGATTTTTTCTTTCTCTTATGGGATCATTTTGTAATATACACATGTGTGTGTGTATGTGACCAGTTATGATATCAATGTATTTAGATCAATTTTCTGTTTAAGATTCGGAATAAATTATAATATTTTTTTTCTTCTTCTAAACTTACAATACTTAGGTCCATGAGTAGTATTGTTGAAGCAAGATTGGTTCATGTTCAAACATAAAATTAAATTACTCAAGACAAGACTAAGGCATGGCAGTGCAAAAAAATTGTTTCATTGTTGTTCGAGAAATGATTGATGCTCTCTTGAGAAAGCAACAGAAGTGTAAAGTTCTCAAATAAAGATATATAAGTAGTATCTTGACATGTTTGTACTATTTTTGTATATAATATGGCACATAAGTCATGTTTTTTTATATCTTTGTTGATTTAGGAAAATTTTATAGATGTATAATTGAAAATGTATGAAGAAATACAAAATCAAATCCATTTCCAAATACAAAATTTAACTGTTGTGTTTAAAGTTTCTAATAATAGTTGAGAATCATGAAAATGTTGTGTAGACACTAATGAAACTAAGGTAAGCTTTGTTGAAACCATTGTGTGAATTAAAATGATGTGTTGAACATATTTAAGAAAACATTTATGTGCTCAGATCTACAACAATGGTCGTACTTCAGGAAACCGTTGTAGAATAACCAAGACACAAAGTTTTATGTTTTAAGGAACCCTTGTGTTACTATATTTCTAACAACCGATTATAAATAAAAGACACTTGACCTATTAGTAGGTTGACAACGGTTTTATCATGGACTGTTTTTGTTTCTAGATATTATACAATGTTATGAGAAAGAGGGGTTGTTGTCTTCAATGAAAGCACACAACAGTTTGTGTACCGTTGTTTGAGGCACGTAACAGACGATGCCTCGATAGTCAACAGAAAATCAGTGCATCAGACGACGGGCAAAAACACTTGTATGAAACTATTTTTCCTGTAGAGATTGTGAGACCAATAGTTGTCTTTGATTTTCTCTTACTTCTACTGTGCCTTCACACAGTAGTTCTATGGTTTCCCAAATGTGTTTAGAAGTGGTGCAGTTTGACAACATTGTTATACATGACTATGTCTAGAGAATCAGTCAGTATAAGCATGAGACTGTTGTCAAGAGCCACTTTCTCTCTTTCAATATCAGTGTACTGAGATGGATCTTTTGGCACCCATGTGGCTGGTATTACTTCTGAGCAACTTGTTGTTTCAGGAACAAGTGTTACTAGCATAAATGGTCTACTCTTCAAGATCTCAGGATACATGTATTTTGCAATCTTGATGAATGCCAACATTTTCTTCTTCCATAGCATGTAGTGTTCTCTGTCAAATGGATGAATCTTGATACTATTTAGCTTCTGAGAACTCATCTTGATCTTTGTACTATTTGTATATCAACAGCCTGTGCTCTGATACCACTTGTTAGGAATGAGAACTTACAGAAACTATACAGGGGGGTTGAATTTATGGTTTACACTTTTTCTCTTTTATTTAGTTTAAGCTTATTGTGAACTGTATATCAACTATTGTAGCATAACTATCTTGACAGTGTTTACTTAAGAAATGTGGAATTGAAACAAACACTCAAAGATAACTTTCAATCTAATTATGTATTAGAATGAATTACTACAATCTAATTTTCTTGATGTGAATCTCAGTTTCTTGTTCTTGGAAGAGACAAGGTTTGAATACAATTGATAATATTCAACTTGATGCAGACTAATGAGGCTGTTCATAAGCTATATAGACAACATGTCTTTTGGCACATGCTTTCACTAGACTGTTACGCTAAAATTAGAAACAAACAAAAAATACTTTACATTTAACTATTATCTATTTCTAGCTAACATCATTCTATGACAGTCTTTTACTTTCAGCCTTATCTCTTTTGCCTTGATTTGTTCTTCTTCCAAGCTGCATTACAGACTTGTCTCTATCTTCACAGGTTTGACTGATCCTGATCATGATAGAGCTTCAAACTACTTGTCTTTTTCTTCTATAAATCATCTTGAATTTATCTCTTTGAATCAATCGAATACTCAGTTGAATCTGCTTCGAGAAGTCATGGAGATTAACTTCTCTACTAGGTGCTCCTCAGACTTCTCAATCTATCCTTATGTGAACTCACTTCTCGAATGACTAGACTTCTCGATTGCATACTTCATATGATGATTTCTCAATTATACTAGACTTCTTGAATGTATACTTGAAACACAGACTTTTCAAATGGTTTAACCCTTAATACTTCTCGATTGATCCTTTGGCTAACTTCTCGATTTGTTCAACTAGACTTCTCGAATCATTCATATTGAGTACTTAGTGAGATTACGAAGTTGTATGAATAGTAATCGTGATAACTCAACACTAGAACATGACAAGTAAATAATACTAAGCCTGTACAGAAATCAGGATTAAATGAAGACAAGGCAAATACTGTGAATCAAGACATTAGAAGAAGTTTTAAAGTCTACTACAGGTTATTGAAAGAAGTTCATTAATATATTCATGCCTCAGTGAAGAATAATGGTTAAAGACTTTAAGGGTTTCAGAAGTTTTAAAGATTTAGTATAAAAGTACCACTAGAAGATTTCAGTGTATTAGCATTGATTGAAGATAGACAGTGTTCAAAGCATAGGAATCTAGAAGAATTGAAGACAGGTTAAAGGCAAAGGTTAAAGAAGAAAACTACAGTCTTGAAGTTATACTTACTGAAATAAGTTCATTTATTAGTTCAAGCGTCAGTAAAGAACAAAGAATGAAGTATTCAAGATTGTGGTAGTAATGGAGACGTTGTCTAAGTACTATAAAAGGTTCCAGTGAAAGTAATATGTTTATTGACAGTCAGTGTTCTAAACCATGAAGTCACTGCAAACTTAACTATGTACGTAAGACAATAATACGAAGACCTGGATCAAAGTCAGTCATCTGTGAACCAGACCAGTTGCACTAGGCGTTAGCGGTTTGTGAAAGGAATCTGAGTATTATCTATAGAAAAATTGTTAAGTCGAAGAACGTACTTGGAAAGAACGTTTATTTATTAAGGTACGAAAAGTGATTCGTAGAGGCTACAGCCAAACAACCAAACAACTCAAAGGTTGCAGGGTGTAAAGTGTCACAACTTTGGTACGAAAAGTTAAAGTTTCTGAACTACAGTCGAAGAACGGAAACAGCTCAACAGCCAATACGCAAGTGACCAAACGCAAGAGGTATAAAAGTTTGGTGATCAAATGGTAATTTGACCAAGTCAAATTAAAACATCGACACAACTCTTGAATATGTTGATTATAATTCTAAGGCATACTATGCAAAGTGAACTCGACACATAGCTTTTAAATATGCCAAAAAGAATCTAAGTGATGTATATGGTGGAAGAAATTGACACATGCTATATAAAGCTAATGAATTCGACACATGGACTATACATGGAAGAAAAAGTTGACACTTAGACTTCTTGCTTCAAAAGAATTATTCTAAAGCATGTACAAGGGGATTTAATTCGACACATAGGTTATACAAGGCAACACAATTCGACACTTAGCCCCTCAACCAATCAAATTACAACAACCTACTTTATTGATTTAAAAGACTACACAGATAAGAAGATGTGAGCCACTCATTCAAGGGTCGTCTTCTTCAACATAAAAATGTAGAGAACTATTGCCATGGCTGGAAAAAGAAGATACAATTTATACACACCCATACCTTGCTCCCGGTAAGATATTAGGACCCGGTTCTTTAATGAAAAATGTCAGGGCTCCTAGATATCACTCTCTACGGACTCAGTTTTTCCTTGTACTAATTTAGATATATTTGTATAGGAACTGAGCCTTATATATTTTTTGTTAGTAGCGAAGACTCATTTTGTTCTTCGGGAACCGGGTATATTTTAACGGGGTGTAGCACCCCTCTGGGTTTATATACGAAAGATATATTCCCCGAAACTTATCTCGTTAAATTACTTGCTAATTTTTTAAAACTTTAATGTTTATTCATAAATACAGAAAATTAGTAAGCCAGTCTCCTAAACACTATTCACCTCATGAATTCGAACTCACTAACCGAACTCTAAATTATTTATCCGCAAAAGATTCGAAAGAATTTTTTAATTTAGTGAGTATCATATTCAACCCCCTTCTACGATACTTCCGGGATCTAACAATTGGTGTCAGAGCTCGCTGATTGATATACAAATCAGGATCCGTAGCCCAGTGAAGCTCACCATACCGAAGCTGTCTAGACTCAAAATGAGGAGGCCTTGTTAAATATATTTAAATATAATTTTTTTAATAAATTTATTTTATAAACTTTTATAAAATTTATTTTATAAACTTTTATTAGTTTATGTTATAAATTTTAATTAGTTTATTTTATAAATTTTAAATAAAATTTATTTTATAAATTTTATTTTATAAACTTTTATTAGTTTATGTTATAAATTTTAATTATTTTATTTCATAAATTTTAAATAAAATTTATTTTATAAACCTTTATAAAATTTATTTTATAAACTTTTATTAGTTTATGTTATAAATTTTAATTATTTTATTTCATAAATTTTAAATAAAATTTATTTTATAAACTCTTATAAAATTTATTTTATAAACTTTTATTAGTTTATGTTATAAATTTTAATTAGTTTATTTCATAAATTTTAAAAATTAAGTTTATAATTTAAATTTATTAAACATTATTTGGTCCATTTGAAGTAGCAACAACATTGAAGTGGTGAAAATAATCTAAGTGTTGTACACATTAATGTAGAAGTCGACACATGAGCTATACAAGGTTGTAAGAAAACTCGACACATATAAATTCCACAACAATCCGACATAGTCCCTGTGATGAGAAAAAAGAAAAAAAAACGACACTTAACATGATTCGACACATACCAATGAAAAGGAATCGACATATACACCAAATTGCAGTTTGGTACCCCAAGTTTTGTACCCTTCAATTTTTATTTTAGATTGATTTATTTTTTCAGAAATTCTAAAATTCTTGAAAACTAAAATTTTCTCTTAAATATTAATTTATAATATTTTAAATTTTAAGAAATTATTCATGAAAATTAATTATATGTAAATTTTTATTTTTGATTAATTTATTTTCTAAGAAAATTAAAAATTCTGTAAATTTAAGTTTTTCTTAAATATTAATTCGAGGGTGCTCAAGAGGCTAGAGTTGAAGATTTTTTCGGGTATTGAAGACAACTAAGATTGATTGAAGAAAACCCAATGAAGTTAATTCTGGAAAAGATCGAAGAAATAGTGGTATTAATTTCTTCAGAGGTTTACTCCATAGGATCCCACTGTTTAGTCGGATGCTGGAAAAGAAGAGATTAGTTTGGGTACAGTTTTTAGTTGATTTAAGTTAAATTTTTGGATGAAAAATCTTAGGGATTAAAGTAGTGAAGGAGAACAGACTGGTCTACCCGACATCTCAGTACAAGCCTTAAAGATTATTCTACAGGGAGATTACAAGAAGTTAATGTTAACATTGCAGATCATCTATGTTAGGTCCTGAAGTATCGTAGAAGGGGGGTTGAATACGATACTCACAATAATTTAAATTCTTTTCAGAATTTACGGATAAATAAATTATTGCTTCAGAGTGGGTTTGGCCATTTGTAGTGTTTAGGTGAGCTGCCTACTAATTTTCTGTGAGTCCGGATAAATCAATTAGGTTCAAGAAAATTAGCAGGTAAATTATAGAGACAAGTTTCCGGGAATATATTTTTCATATATAAACCCAGAGGGGTGCTACACCCAGTTAAAAATATAACTGGCTTCCAAAGAACAAATTAGTTCTTTGCTACTAACACAAAAATATTAGGCTCAGTTCCTATACAAATATATCTAAATTAGTACAAGGAAAAACTGAGTCCGTAGGGAGTGATATCTAGGAGTCCTGAGCATTTTTCGTTTAAGAACCGGGTCCTAATATCTGACCAGGAGCAAGGTATGGGTGTGTATAAATTTAAGTCTCTTGCTCCGGCCATGGCAGTAACTCTCTACATTTTTGTGTTGTTGGAGAAGACGACTCTTCAATTTAATTGGTGTAGTCTTTAAATCAATAAAGTAGACTGCTTGAATTTGATTGGCTAAGGGCTGAGTGGCGCTTGACACAGGTGTTCTCCTGTATAGATTCAACTGGCGCCTTGAATAAATTGAGTGGCTCCAAGTATGCAAGTGGCGCCAATACATGGAGCTAAGAGGGGAGGCGCCACTTAGAAAATATTTGATTAATATCAAATATAAGTGGCGCTACTGGAAGTGGCGCTGTACTGTTTATGTGGTCAAAGTGCAAGTTGGTCACTGCACTTTGACTCTCTTTTCATTGCTTGATTGAAGTTCCCCAACTTCTATTTCTTGTATCAAAGTCTTGTCACATTACACCCTGTACCCTGAGCTGTTCCTGTTCTTCAACTGTAGTTCAGAAACTTTCACTTTTCGTACCAAGGTTGTGACACTTTGCACCCTGCACCCTTTGAGCTGTTTAGCTGTTTAGCTGTTTGGCTGTTAGCTGTTTAGCTGTTTGGCTGTAGCCTTTACAAATCACTTTTTCGTACCTTAATAAATAACCGTTCTTTCCAAGTACGTTCTTCAACTTAACAATTCTTCTATCGTTAATACTCAGATTCCTTTCACAAACTGATGACGCCTAGTGCAACTGGTCTGGTTCACAGACGACTAACTTCGATCCAGGTCTTCGTATTATAGCCTTACTCACATTGTTAAGTTTGCAGCAACTTCATTGCTTCGAACACTGACTGTCAATAAACATAGTACTTTCACTGGAATCTTTTCTGGTGCTTAGACAACGTCTCCATTACTAACACAATCTTGAATACTTCATTCTATGTTCTTCACTGACGCTTGAACATACAAATGAACTTCTTTCAGTGAGTATAACTCCAAGACTGCAACTGTCTTCTTTAACCTTTGTCTTTACCCTTCTAGATTCCTATGCTTCAAACACTGTCTATCTTCAATCAATGCTAACACACTGAAATCTTCTTGTGGCACTTCTATACTGAATCTTCAACACTTCTGAAACCCTGAAAGTCTTTACACATTATTCTTCACTGAGGCATGAACATATTAATGAACTTCTTTCAGTGACCTGTAGTAGACTCCAAAACTTCTTCTAATGTCTTGATTCACTGTATCTGCCATGTCTTCAATTCTTCCTGATTTCTGTGTAGGCGTAGTATTATTTACTTGTCCTGTTCTAGTGTTGAGTTATCACGATTTCTATTTATACAGGTTCGTAATCTCCAACAATCTCCCCCTATTTGATTGTTAAACCTTAGCAAACAAATCACCTAGGGAGGATAACTCAACTAACAACTAGAAAAAGTAATCGCCCGAGACTTGTAAATAATGCTACTGGTTTTTCTGGATCAGATAATGCATTTCCAGATTTCTTCTGTAACTGAAATGAGAGATGCTTGTTCCTCTGACACTGAACTGATATTCAAGTGGTATCATCTTCATTTCTGTCTGTTTGAGCTTTCTCCATTTCAAAATCCTTCATAGTGTGAACTTAAAGAACTTATCACGAACAGAGCTTCATAAGAATCATTATTCCTAGGTATGTCTTCAATCAATACTGAACATAGCTCAAATGATGTTCTCCCCCTACGAATGTGATTCTCCTTCTTATTCTTCTTCTCCCTTTAGAAAATCAATGGAATAGTCATTTCTGTTCTTCCAAGTATAGAATACAGCTTCTTGATTCTCCCATATATCTGTTGTTTCCCCTCAGGATCAGAAGATAAGATTTTCTTCTTCTTGTCTAAAATCTCCCCCTAAGGCTATTAACTTCTCCCAAGGATACGAACCCCTTTTCCCAAGGATCTCCAGGATTGATCTTCCAGGATCCAGGAACTTACCTTAAGAGTCCAGGATATGAACCCCTTTAGGAGATTAACTCTTAACTCTTCTGAAGGATATGAAGATAAGACTTATTAACTTCACCTTTTTTTCCCTATAAATTCTCCCCCTTAGTTGAGGAATCCTCCAATGGCCCATTTTTAAAGATAGCACGATATTGATAGGTCCACTTTTGAATGGTTTGTCTTCCAAAGAAGGTTCTCGTCTGACGTTGATCGGGAAAAAATATAGTAACTTTTCTTTCAGAAGTAGCAAGTAGCAAGGGTAAGTGTTTGGCTTGTGGTTTCCTCACTTCTACTACGTTCTGTTGGTGTTTACACTTAAGTGTCAAGCACTTAGAAGTGTTTCACTCTTTCTCTCCCTATCTCTCACTCAAGTGTATCTCTCCCTCACTTTCACTCAAGTGTTTCTCTCTCTCACTTTCACTCTGCATTCCAAATTTAGCCTTCTGTACCTGCAAGTGAAATCCGTCAATTCATTTCTATTCTTATCACCTGATTCATCAAAATGAAATGAATCACTATCAAGTGGAGAATTGCCTCGTTGAGGTGTTCTTGATCTATCATGCATAAGCACTGTCTCACACCAGACTCAATAGCGATTGCTAAATCACTGTCTAGTGGAGCCTCACCTCTTTGAGATGGGTTATCCCAAGATTTTAAAATCTTTTTGGGAATCCTGCCTTGTTCTATCAAGGAGTTGCCTCACACCTTATCTGTAAACGGGAGGTGGACATTCCTTTTCAGGATCTGGAAATGTTCCTTCCAGGAGGGGCGACGTAGTAGACAATGTAATGAATGGCAAATTAGAGTCTACGTTTCCCTCGTAACCCAATGACGGGTGTTTTGTTAACATGCCTATACCTCACACTGTGCACGCTTTGCAATGTGTCCAATTGTTAGGCCCCTAGTATAACTGTTAGGATTGTTAGGTCCCAAAAATTATATAAGGTTCCTATTATATATCTGTTTAGGCTTACCATCAGCGTGAGTGCCGGTGGTGTGCTTGACTCATTACAAGATGCTCTGGCTGACGAGCGAATTTCAATGGACTCATCCTGTTGAGAGAATGATTCCAGAGACAGTTTTATTGCCTTTTCAGCTCTACATCTTTTTGAGAAGATACAGATGAGCTTACAGATACCTCAGTTTATATACTTCTTTACTTCGCTGGAGGTAGAGCTGTGGGTGCACTTCCGACTTCATCCTTATTTGCTGCATCAAGTGCAGTTTCTCCCTTATCAACCTCTAACTAACATGTGTTCCTTATATCTCCAAGGATTAATATATGGAAGTGGATGAGTGAGTGTTTGGTACTAAGGCCTGGGTAAGAGATTGATGGGTTTTCAACCTCTTGGCCAGCTTCTGTAGCCACTGTGGGCTAAACGGATAGGGTCAATTAAAAAGATAAACAAATAATCACTTTAACATTCCAAAACATATTTCTCATCTCAAGGAGAAAGAAAAATATAAGAAGGAATGGTAAATGATTGCATTAAAGCACTTTTAATAAAAGAGTTTTGTCAGATCGAAAAATTTATCATTTAAGAGCATGACATCAATAGAAATTTTCTTTAAGATACTTATCCCATAATAAAACGCGGGAGTATCAGAGAAAAAGTTTCTATTTCTTATGAATTTCTTATAAGGCAAACTTCCCATAATAAAATGCGGGAATTTACACCAAAGAAGAAATTCAACTCTTCTACCAAATTATATCTCAATAAAATGACTCTTTTCCATTAAACCTAAGCACTGTATGTTTTGAAAACAGTTGTACAAAACATCCTTATCAGATAGAAGACAATGATTTTCTGACTCATAATGCAATTATGATTTACATCATTTTCGTCTGCCTGATAATATCCCCGACTTAAAATAAAAACATGACAATTAGGGTTGGGATGAATGCTTAACATAACAGTACTAGGCCTTCAAAGCAACAACCACTGTTTTGGTACTATGAATCAATGTGAAACATACATTGAAACAAGTATTTGAAAACAAATCATTTTACAAGTAATTGATACCTCGAAGTTAAAATAATTTTTCCAAATAAAATAGCAGTCACAAAGTTTCTGCCACTTTAAAAAGAAAAATTTAGAGAGAAAAAGCTTTTAAAGATAAAACATTTAAAACAAGCTTTTGGGAGAGGATAAAGTATTCTGAGATTAGAGAAAAATTATCCTAAAGAAAAGTTTTTCAAAAGAGAAGTTTTGAAAAAGAATTCTTAAGTTTTCTTAACTAAAACTGATAGACAAATGAATGTATTTTTGCATAAAACATTTTGAAAAAGAAATAGACAAAAATTTCTTTTAAATACATTCAGGATCGTAAACCAGTCAAAGAAAGAAAACTAAATATATTAATACCAATTGTTGCTAAGGATAAAAACTAAGTAAATCCATTAGTATCAATATATCACAATTATTTTGTAATAAAATATTATTCAATTATCACAAAGTAATAAAAGATAATACTTGTACTACAAATAATTATGCTTCGAATTTATTTTAATTTACTTAAATCATGGAACAGATATTTCACTGAATTGTTTTATATCATCATGATTTAAATAAACCAAAATAAATTAAATACTTATGTTGTACTAAGCAATTGTCAATCACATGCATTTATATAAACTATACATGACAATTATTCAGTAGAACAATAAGCATATATATTTTTACTATTAGTGATTTCAGATAAACAACTTGTATTATCACTAATATTAAAAATATCACAATTAATTGCACGCTGATACCAATTATTTGATATTTATCAATAATTTCAAGATGCAAGAAATTGTGCTTCTGTTATTTTATCAAATCAAAATTATGAAACTAATAAACATTGAATTGCTTCAATTCATAATTTCAATAAGATAAAATAAATTCACTAAATACTAAAATATTCATTGGATTGAATATTAACATTTAACTTCCTACGCCATATCTAATAATTGTCACTTTGCACATTGTAAGCATGCTCATAACAATTATTAATTGACATACGTAAGCCCGAGGTATTAGTTGAAAAGAAATTCACAAGTCCTTTGAATAGGGAACAAATAATACTTGTGATTCTAATAGCAACTCCTCGCAAACAAACTTATTTTTAGAAATATTTCTAAGTATATAAAACATTGAAAATTTTATACACATGACTTAGAAAATATTTCATCTTCCAATATTAGTGAGTTTTGAAATATGCATTAATTATTTAGAACAGAAATTCTAAATACCTTCACTAATATCAAAAGTATCACAATTATTTGTAATAAAATATTTAAGAATATCAGAGCAAAATATCAAAGCAATTAAGCAAGATATCATTGACTAATACTCAGTAAATATTTAAAACATACAAATAATTATGCTTCTAACTTATGCTAAGTAATTTAACTACCACTTATGCATATGACAATGTAAGCATGATAATTAAACTAATAGCAAAAAGTATGAGGATTTGGATTTCAAATAAATTCACAAGTCCTTTGGATAGGGAAAAAGTAATACTTGTGAACTCATTTGAGAATTCCTTACAGATGGGATTTTCAACAAATATGCATATTAATAATATCCCAAGTTTACTAACCAACTTAGATAAAATAAATTCATCAAGTTATTTAGCAAATATCTGTAAGTTATTCGACTAAGAACACCTCAAAAGAAATGATACCTGGTGTCCATGCGTTTGTTCCTCTAGTGGTGTGAAGATTTCAACAGAGTTGCTGGAAATTGACAGCTTCTAGGAATGACTTCCCTGTCTTTCGTACAACCTGCATTATCTATATCTATATAGCCAATTAGGTTAAACCTATTATCTTAAGGGTCCCAGATTCCAAGAATTGGTGATCCCCTAAGATATCTAGCAATTCATAACTTAGTTATAAGATACGATTCTCTAGATTCCACTTGGAAACTTGCACATAGGCATATCGAGAATTAAGGTATACTTGCACATATATATGTCATTATGTGTGCTTAGCATTTCTAGAGAGATATGTATAACAAATCTAATGTAAAATCATTTTTAAGTAATTAACAGTTAGAGAGTCATACCATGTCCTTGACGTTTTGCTTGAATCCTTTACCTCCGTCATAGAAAAGCTTGCGAAGAGAATGATATATAAATTGTAATAGATCTGCACCTTCATCTTCTAGCTCGCCATTCAGGAGTGCACTTGTTCACATTCATCTGTTAGATCTTCATGCTTGAATGCTCCACATGTGCTAGGGATACCAATTGTTTGGTCCTAATCGTTGGGTCCCTGAAAATTGTTAGGTCCCTATTGATGAGTCCCAAAGGATCAAGTCTCGTCACTGGTGCTTACTGCTTGATCTAGAAAGTCCCGAAGATTCTGTTTCCATCATCGTCGATACCTTCTGCTTTAAAGTCCTGTAGCAACCAGTTTGGCTTTGTCCCTCATAACAATGCCAAATAGTCATCTAGTCTCTGAGAACCCTTACTGTACCAGTTTCAGCTTTGACTTTAGTGGTCTGGGTTCCAGCTTCAGTGGTTTCTGCCTTCTAACTGATTGAGATCATCTTGCATTGCAATCACTCAATCTGGATCAATCTGTGCATCTTCAGTATTCTTTGGGATTCCAAATTATGGGTGATACCAATTGTTAGTGATACCAATTGTTATACCAATTGTTAGAAGTTGACAATTGCTCTTTCCCAATGTTAGGTTCCGAAGAATATATGATCATTTCGATTAGCACTTCTAGCCTCTGCACAAGAATCCGGATCATTAAGAACGAGACTCCAGGATTGAACTTGACTTCAAACCTTTTGTCTTGACAGAAATGTTCTTAATGAAATCCTTTGATCTTCATTATTGAGCATGACTAGTAGATCCTTCTTTTATTTGCTCCCCCTGAGTTGCTGCTAAACATTAATTCCTTCTGCAACCTCAGCTTCTACATCAGTATCTGAATTTGTCAAAGATTCAGAATAGTCGTTCACTTGAATGCTTGGGAGCTTGGTATAGTTGTTCATCACATTCAGACTTTTAATCACTTATGAGTAGCCGAGGAGAATTGTTCCATGAGTCTTAACTGCTTGTCAAGATACTCAATTAGATCTTCATTAAAAATCAATTCCCTCCAAACACGCGAAAGAGCTTCAGTGTTTGCTTCTGGTTGGCCATTAACTCAAATGATGTCTTTTCGCGATCTTGTTGAATAAAGCAGCACGCTGTGTTAATTGCTTCAGCTTCCAAATTCCCTTTTAGGTACAGACTTCATTTAGAACTTCACTCGCGAAATGCAGTTCCAATATCTGACTTCAAAGTTCTCACAGCTTACCACTTGTTTCCAACTTGATCTTCCTTATTTGATCAATCATCATTGTGACATTTTGTCTGTTGAATGCACGAACATCACCAATTTGTTATTAGGGTTATCAATTTCAATCACCACTAAGCATATGACTTTCCTTCAGTGTGATGTTTTCATTGACTTCCCTATGTGACACACTTCAAAATGTCCTTCTTGAAAGAATTCCATATGAAGCAGTCCTCTCACCAATTTCATCTTTATCAGAATCCATTGCCTTGCTGACTAACAAGTAAGAGAGCTTCCTTTGCCATAGCTAACTCTTCATTGATGAAGGTTCACTGATAAGTTGACTTCATCTTTGCATCGAAATACCATGTCAGCTACGAACAAACTTCTTCACTCTCAGTTGAGCGAGCTTCCAACCTTCTTGTTTGAGATCAAACACTTCTCCAGAAAACCCTTGACAAAGAATTCCCTAGTGATCTTCAGATGGTGCTTAAGTCCTTCCACAAGAAAGTTATTTCCACTGATGACAGTTCTTAAAACATGATAGCCATATCCCTTGTACATCCTTTGCTGTCATCTCCAAAGGTTACCATCGGGGAGGCCTTCTCAATCAATTATGATAGTAGAGCTTTAATCTTAATCATATGCCTCGAGCAATAAATGTCACGAAGTCACATAACTTTTGACTTTTTGTTACATACTCTGCAATCACAAATGATTAAGCTTCTTGGTACTCAATTTCAATTGAGTCCAGATGGGTTAGAGATATTATCAGTGGTAACAACAGCTTCAATATGCATGAAAGCACATGGATAGAAGAACTAACAAATTAATTACTAATTCTGTCTAATCCATTTCTGTTGTTGTCTAACATTTTTAAATATCTCTAATTACCTAAGTCAGTTTTAGATTAAACCTTGAATCTACAAATTTTACTGACAACTTAGATAATTCTTCCATCTTATCCCTAACAAGCAATATATGATCTAATATGACATTTAAGTGCAACTATGTGAGTGCAAGCAATTCATGTGAAAATAAGCACATAAACAAGTTAAGAATATGCAGAATATTTGAATAAAACATTATAAGCAATATCAAATTCCACATATACTTATCAAGTCATTTATCACAATAAGAACAAATATAAAATATTTGATCTATGACCTGTTTGTCTATTAGCAATTTTCACAACATTAGCAGAGGTATTAAATCATAGAAGATTTAAATCAAGTTCCAGCAAATGTTTTAGGGATACACCTAACCGTCTAGAACACCCTATCTAATTCCAGATATTCATTTTACTGCATATAAAATCAAGTATGAAATGTACTTATTTAACTCATGAATCCTAGCATGCAATCTTATTCTTAGCAATCAATTAAGCATTTAAGTCCTAAGATGCTAACATGCTGTCATGAATATCATACATTCCAAAACTTAATAAACATGCAGTTCTGAATTAGATAAACGTATACTAGTTAGAAAGTGTACCTGTGAAGTGCTTAGTGATTCATCTCCAGTATTGGTCATTGATGCCAGATGTCCATTTGGTTCATCACTGTCACTGATAGAATTAACCTTGCATTTAACTTCATCAACAAATGCTTTCCCTTGCTGCATCCTTACTAATGCTTGAGATTCCTACTTCAACCCAAAATAGTGTCTTCATCTTTTGCTTGTACATGCTTCTTCAAACTGTGTAGCAAACCCCTGATCTTGTCTTTTATAATCAACCATCCCTGTCTTGCAACCACCTCTTGAACTGATCTTGAAAATCTCCTTTACGGAATCTATAGGTAAGGACCTTAGATATAAAATTGGGATTCCATCTGAATCTGACGTCACTGAACTTCCAGTTGTCCTGCAGGCTTGACTAGTCGTCCAGATCTCAGGTTATTCCAAAGTGTCAAATTTATATCAAACACCTTGACCACTACCTCGAGCTTCAACATCTTCAATTCAGCTTCTAGGATGAATTCACTTCTGTTCAGAGGTTCTCAACCTTGACTTCAATCAACTTGGTTCCTGGGTCACAAATACAGTGGATATGCTAACAACCTGCTTTACCAAATATTATCTTCTTCAGCTCTTGTTCTAGTTCATAGGCCTTCAGCACATACAGGTCTTTTACAGACAATGTGGTTGTATCCTTAAATCCCTGTTGGCTGTATCCTGTGTTCCAGATGATCTGCAGTGTTAGCACGAACTTCCTGTAATCTCCCTGTAGAATAGTCTTTAAGGCTTGTACTGAGATTCCAGGTTGCCCAGTCTGTTCTCCTTCACTACTTCAACCCCTAAGATTTTTCATCCAAAAAAAATCAACTCAAATTAACCAAAACCTGTACCCAAATTAATCTCTTCTTTTGCAGCTTCCAAAATATTAGTGGGATCCTATGGAGTAAACCTCTGAGGAAATTAGAACCACTATTTCTTCAGTCTGTTCCAGAATTATCTTCATTGGATAACCTTCAGTCAATTTCAGTTGTCTTCAATGCCCGGAAAAATCTTCATCTACTAACCCTTGAGCACCCTCGAATTAAAATTTAAAAAAAATTTAAATTTACAAAATTTTTAATTTTCTTAGAAAATAAATTAATCAAAAATAAAAATTTACAAATAATTAATTTTCAAGAATATTTAAAATTTCTTAAAAATTAAAAATCTGTAAATTAATATTTTAAGAAAAATTTTAGTTTTCAAAAATTTTAAATTTTCTGGAAAAATAAATAGATCTAAAATAAAAATTAAAGAGTACAAAACTAACATTTTGGTATAAGTGGCGCCTAGCACTTTTGTGGCGCCTGTACAGTGGAGTCCCTGTACAGGCGCAACAAACACAAAACAAATCTAAGTGGCGCCAGCACAGGGAGAGCAGAGGAGAGGCGCAACTTAAACTTTTGAATTTGCCAAGTCCAAAGATAAGTGGCACTGCGCGTGGACTAGGCGCGCATCTGAGTCCAAGCAGCTTCGACACCCCGAGCTTCACTGAGCTACGGATCCTGATTTGTATATCAATCAGTCAGCTCTGATACCAATTGTTAGGTCCTGAAGTATCGTAGAAGGGGGGTTGAATACGATACTCACAATAATTTAAATTCTTTTCAGAATTTACGGATAAATAAATTATTGCTTCAGAGTGGGTTTGGCCATTTGTAGTGTTTAGGTGAGCTGCCTACTAATTTTCTGTGAGTCCGGATAAATCAATTAGGTTCAAGAAAATTAGCAGGTAAATTATAGAGACAAGTTTCCGGGAATATATTTTTCATATATAAACCCAGAGGGGTGCTACACCCAGTTAAAAATATAACTGGCTTCCAAAGAACAAATTAGTTCTTTGCTACTAACACAAAAATATTAGGCTCAGTTCCAATACAAATATATCTAAATTAGTACAAGGAAAAACTGAATCCGTAGGGAGTGATATCTAGGAGTCCTGAGCATTTTTCGTTTAAGAACCGGGTCCTAATATCTGACCAGGAGCAAGGTATGGGTGTGTATAAATTTAAGTCTCTTGCTCCGGCCATGGCAGTAACTCTCTACATTTTTGTGTTGTTGGAGAAGACGACTCTTCAATTTAATTGGTGTAGTCTTTAAATCAATAAAGTAGACTGCTTGAATTTAATTGGCTAAGGGCTGAGTGGCGCTTGACACAGGTGTTCTCCTGTATAGATTCAACTGGCGCCTTGAATAAATTGAGTGGCTCCAAGTATGCAAGTGGCGCCAATACATGGAGCTAAGAGGGGAGGCGTCACTTAGAAAATATTTGATTAATATCAAATATAAGTGGCGCTACTGGAAGTGGCGCTGTACTGTTTATGTGGTCAAAGTGCAAGTTGGTCACTGCACTTTGACTCTCTTTTCATTGCTTGATTGAAGTTCCCCAACTTCTATTTCTTGTATCAAAGTCTTGTCACATTACACCCTGTACCCTGAGCTGTTCCTGTTCTTCAACTGTAGTTCAGAAACTGTTAGGTCCCGAAATATCGTAGAAGGGGGGTTGAATACGATATTCACAATAATTTAAATTCTTTTCTGAATTTGCGGATAAATAAATTATTGCTTCAGAGTGGGTTTGGCCATTTGTAGTGTTTAGGTGAGCTGCCTACTAATTTTCTGGGTGCCCGGATAAATCAATTAGGTTCAAGAAAATTAGCAGGTAAATTATGGAGACAAGTTTCCGGGAATATTACTCTCGTATTAATCCCAGAGGGTTTTGCTACACCCAGTTAAAAATATAACTGGCTTCCAAAGAACAAATTAGTTCTTTGCTACTAACACAAAAATATAAGGCTCAGTTCCTATACAAATATATCTAAATTAGTACAAGGAAAAACTGAGTCCGTAGGGAGTGATATCTAGGAACCCTGAGCATTTTTCGTTAAAGAACCGGGTCCTAATATCTGACCGGGAGCAAGGTATGAGTGTGTATAATTAATTCTCTTGCTCCGGCCATGGCTGCTCTCTACATATTTTGTGTTTAAGAAGACGACTCCTCTTTTTGATTGGTGTAGACTTTAAATCAATTAAAGTAGGCTGCTGTAATTTGATTGGCTAAGGGCTGAGTGGCGCCTGTAGAGTGACTTCCCTGTGTAGATTCAAGTGGCGCCATTTACTTGGAATAATTTTGCTGCCATCTTGAGTTGCGCCTACACAAGGAGAGCAGTGTAGTGGCGCCATTCACTTGATTTTTACTAAGCAAATATAAGTGGCGCCTGATACATGGTTTGCTCTGTAATAAATCAAGTGGCGCCATTCAATTATTTTGGTTAAGGCAAATTTTGGCGCGTGTGAATTCATTTCCATGGTCAAAGTGCAGTTTGGCCACTGCACTTTGACCCTCTATTTAATCCTTGATTGAAGTTCACCAACTTCCATTTCTTGTACCAAAGTCTTGCCACATTACACCCTGTACCTTGAGTTGTTTCCATTCTTCAACTGTAGTTCAGAAACTTTCACTTTTCGTACCAAGGTTGTGACACTTTGCACCCTGCACCCTTTGAGCTGTTTAGCTGTTTAGCTGTTAGCTGTTTAGCTGTTTGGCTGTAGCCTCTACAAATTACTTTTCGTACCTTAATAAATAATCGTTCTTTTCAAGTACGTTCTTCAACTTAACAATTCTTCTGTAGTTAATACTCAGATTCCTTTCACAGACTGCTGACGCCTAGTGCAACTGGTCTGGTTCACAGACGACTAACTTCGATCCAGGTCTTCGTATTATTGCTTTACTTACATTGTTAAGTTTGCAGCAACTTCATTGCTTCGAACACTGACTGTCAATAAACACTGTAACTTCACTGGAATCTTTTCTGGTACTTAGACACTTGTCTTTACCATGTCTTCAATTCTTCTAGATTCCTATGCTTCGAACACTGTCTATCTTCAATCAATGTTGTTACACTGAAATCTTTTAGTGGCACTGCTATACTGAATCTTCAACACTTCTCAAACCCTGAAAGTCTTCAACCATTATTCTTCACTGAGGCATGAACATATTAATGTACTTCTCTCAATGACCTGTAGTAGACTTCAAAACTTCTTCTAATGTGTTGATTCACTGTATCTGCCTTGTCTTCATTTCTTCCTGATTTCTGTGTAGATGTAGTATTATTTACTTGTCTTGTTCTAGTGTTGAGTTATCACGATTACTATTTATACAGCTTCGTAATCTCCAACAATCTCCCCCTATTTGATTGTTAAACTTTTAGCAAACAAATCACCTAGGGAGGATAACTCAACTAACAGCTAGAAAAAAAATGTCCGAGACTTGTAAATAATGCTACTGGTTTTTCTGGATCAGATTCTGCATTTCCAGATTTCTTGTTTGACTGAAACGAAAGATGTTTGTTCCTCTGACACTGAACTGATATTCAAGCTGTATCATCTTCATTTCTGTCTGTTTGAGCTTTCTCCATTTCAAAATCCTTCATAGTTTTGAACTTAAAGAACTTATCATGAACAGAGCTTCATAAGAATCATTATTCCTGGGTACGTCTTCAATAGAATACTGAACATAGCTCAAATAATGTTCTCCCCCTACGAATGTGATTCTCCTTCTTATTCTTCTTCTCCTTTTAGAAAATCAATGGAATAGTCATTTCTGTTCTTCCAAGTATAGAATTACAGCTTCTTGATTCTCCCATATATCTGTTGTTTCCCCTCAGGATCAGAAGATAAGATTTTCTTCTTCGTGTCTAAAATCTCCCCCTAAGGATACGAAGATAAGACTTATTAACTTCACCTTTTTCTTGTTATAATTATAACACTATAATTTCTCCCTCATAAGAAGAGGAATCCTCCAATTTCTTTTTCTTGTTATAACTATAACACTATAAATTCTCCCCCTTAGTTGAGGAATCCTCCAATGGCCCACTGTTGAAGATACCAAATGTTAATACCAATTGATAGGTCCTCTTTCAAATGGTTTGTCTTCCAAAGAAGGTTCTCGTCTGTCGTTGAACGGGAAAAAATATAGTAACTTTTCTTCCAGAAGTAGCAAGTAGCAAGGTTAAGTGTTTGGCTTATGGTTTCCTCACTTCTACTACGTTCGATTGGTGTTTACACTTAAGTGTCGAGCACTTAGAAGTGTTTCACTCTTTCTCTCCCTATCTCTCACTCAAGTGTATCTCTCCCTCACTTTCACTTAAGTGTTTCTCTCTCTCACTTTCACTCTGCATTCCAAGATATAGCCTTCTGTACCTGCAAGTGAAATCCGTCAATTCATATAAATTCCCAACACCTAATTCATCAGAATAAACTGAATCACTATCAAGTGGAGAATTGCCTCATTGAGGTGTTTTTGATCTGTCATGCATAAGCACTATCTCACACCAGACTCAATAGCAATAGCTAAATCACTGTCTAGTGGAGCCTCACCTCTTTGAGATGGGTTATCCCAAGATTTTAAAATCTTTTTGGGAATCCTGCCTTGTTCTATCAAGGAGTTGCCTCGCACCTTATCCGTAAACGGGAGGTGGACATTCCTTTTCAGGATCTGGAAATGTTCCTTCCAGGAGGGGCGACGTAGTAGACAATGTAATGAATGGCAAATTAGAGTCTACGTTTCCCTCGTAACCCAATGACGGGTGATTTGTTAACATGCCTATACCTCACACTGTGCACGCCTTGCAATGTGTCCAATTGTTAGGCCCCTAGTATAACTGTTAGGATTGTTAGGTCCCAAAAAATTATATAAGGTTCCTAGTATATATCTGTTTAGGCTTACCATCAGCGTGAGTGCCGGTGGTGTGCTTGACTCATTACAAGATGCTCTGGCTGACGAGCGAATTTCAATGGACTCATCCTGTTGAGAGAATGATTCCAGAGACAGTTTTATTGCCTTTTCAGCTCTGCATCCTTTTGAGAAGATACAGATGAGCTTACAGTTACCTCAGTTTATATACCTCTTTACTTCACCGGAGGTAGAGCTGTGGGTGCACTTCCGACTTCATCCTTATTTGCTGCATCAAGTGCAGTTTCGCCCTTATCAACCTCTAATTAACATAAGTTCCTTATAACTCCAAGGGTTAATATATGGAAGTGGACGAATCAGTGTTTGGTATTCAGGCCTGGGTAAGAGATTGATGGATTTTCAACCTCTTGGCCAGCTTCTGTAGCCACTAGGGGCTAACCGGATAGGGTCAATTAAAAAGATAAACAAATAATCACTTTAACATTCCAAAACATATTTTTCATCTCAAGGAGAAAGAAAAATATAAGAAGGAATGGTAAACGATTGCATTATAGCACTTTTAATAAAAGAGTTTTGTCGGTTCTAAAGATTTGACATTTAAGAGCATGACATCAATAGAAGTTTTCTTTAAAATACTTATCCCATAATAAAACGCGGGAATGTGTATCAGAGAAAAAATCTATCCCTTATGAATTTCTTATAAGGAAAACTTCCCATAATAAAACGCGGGAATTTACACCAAAGAAGAAATTCAACTCTTCTACCAAATTATATCTCAATAAAATGACTCTTTTCCATTAAACCTAAGCACTGTATGTTTTGAAAACAGTTTTGCAGAACATCCTTATCAGATAGAAGAAAATGATTTTCCGACTCATAATGCAATTATGATTTATATCATTTTCGTCTGCCTGATAATATCCCCGACTTAAAATCAAAACATGACAATTAGGGTTAGGATGAATGCTTAACAATACAGTACTAGGCCTTCAAAGCAACAATCACTGTTTTGGTACTA
Source organism: Oenanthe sinensis (assembly GCA_028671895.1). Lineage (NCBI taxonomy): Eukaryota > Viridiplantae > Streptophyta > Magnoliopsida > Apiales > Apiaceae > Oenanthe > Oenanthe sinensis. The sequence goes on along the minus strand of CM053805.1, from coordinate 25,489,332 downwards.
TGAATCAATGTGAAACATACATTGAAGCAAGTATTTAAAAACAAATAATTTTACAAGTGATTGATACCTCGAAGTTAAAACACATTTTAAAAGAGAGAAAACTTTGTTAGATAAAACATTTAAAACAAGCTTTTGGGAGAGGATAAAATCTCGAGAGAAAGAAAGATTATCCTAAAGAAAAGTTTTTCAAAAGAGAAGTTTTGAAAAAGAATTCTTAAGTTTTCTTAACTAAAACTGATAGGAAAATGAATGTATCTTTAAATAAAACATTTTGAAAAAGAAATAGACAAAAATTTCTTTTAAATACATTCAGGATCGTAAACTAGTCAAAGAAAGAAAACTATATATCACAATTATTTTGTAATAAAATATTATTCAATTATCACAAAGTAATAAAAGAGAATATTTATACTACGAATAATTATGCTTCTTATTTATTTTAATTTATTTAAATCATGGAACAGATATTCCACTGAAGTGTTTTATATCATCATGATTTAAACAAATCAAAATAAATTAAATACTTATGTTGTACTAAGCAATTGCCAATCAGATGCATATTTATCAACTAACCATGGCAATTATTCAGTAGAGCAATAAGCATATCACAGTTAATTGCACGCTGATACCAATTATTCGATATTTATCAATAATTTCAAGATGCAAGAAATTATGCTTCTGTTATTTTATCAAATCAAAATTATGAAACTAATAATCATTGAATTGCTTCAATCCATAATTTCAATAAGATAAAATAAATTCGCTAAATACTAAAATATTCATTAGATTGAATATTAGCATCTAACTTCCTACGCCATATCTAATAATTGTCACTTTGCACATTGTAAGCATGCTCATAACAATTATTAATTGATATACGTAAGCTCGAGGTTATAGTTGAAAAGAAATTCACAAGTCCTTTATATAGGGAAAAAGTAATACTTGTGATTCTTTTTACAACCCCTCGCAAACAAACTTATTTTTAGAAATATTTTCTAAGTATATAAAATATTGAGCGTTTTATACACATAACTTAGAAAATACTTCATCTTTCAATATTAGTGAGTTTTGAAATATGCAATAATTATTTAGAACAGAAATTCTAAATACCGTCACTAATATCAAAAGTGTCACAATTATTTGTAATAAAATATTTAAGAATATCAGAGCAAAATATCAGAGCAATTAAGCAAGATATCATTGACTAATACTCAGCAAATATTTAAGACATACAAATAATTATGCTTCTTACTTATGCTAAGTAATTTAACTACCACTCATGCATATAACAATGTAAGCATGATAATTAAATTAATAGCAAAAAGTATGAGGATCTGGATTTCAAATAAATTCACAAGTCCTTTGGATCGGGAAAAAGTAATACTTGTGAACTCATTTGAGAATTCCTTGCAGATGGGATTTTCAATAAATATGCATATTAATATCCCAAGTTTACTAACCAACTTAGATAAAATAAATTCATCAAGTTATTTAGCAAAAATCTGCAAGTTATTCGACTAAGGACAACTCTTAAAAGAAATGATACCTGGTGTCCATGCGCTTGTTCCTTAAGTGATGTGAAGAGATCAACAGTGTTGGTGGAAATTGACAGCTTCTAGGAATGACTTCCCTGTCTTTCATACAACCTGCGTTATCTATATCTATATAGCCAATTAGGTTAAACCTATTATCTTAAGGGTCCCAGATTCCAAGAGTTGGTGATCCCCTAAGATATCTAGCAATTCATAACTTGACTATAGGATAAGATTCTCTAGTATCCACTTGGAAACTTGCACATAGGCATGTCGAGAATTAAGGTATACTTGCACATATATATGACATTGTGTGTGCCTTGCATTTCTAGAGAGATATGCATAACAACTCAAATGTAAAATCACTTTTAAGTAATTAACAGTTAGAGAGTCATACCATGTCCTTGACGTTTTGCTTGAATCCTTACCTCCGTCATAGAAAAGCCTGCGAAGAGAATGATATACAAATTGTAATGGATCTGCACCTTCATCTTCTAGCTCACCATTCAGGAGTGCACTTGTTCACATTCATCTGTTAGATCTTCATGCTTGAATGCTCCACATGTGCTAGTTGTTAGGTCCTAATCGTTGGATCCCTAAAAATTATTAGGTCCCCATTGATGAGTCCTAAAGGATCAAGTCTCGTCACTGGTGCTTACTGCTTGATCTAGAAAGACCCGAAGATTCTGTTTCCATCATCGTCGATACCTTCTGCTTTAAAGTCCTGTAGCAACCAGTTTGGCTTTGCCCCTCATAACAATGCCAATGGTCATCCAGTTTCTGTGAACCCCTAATGTACCAATTTCAGCTTCGACTTTAGTGGTCTGGGTTTGGGTTCCAGCTTCAGTTGTTTTCTGCCTTTTAACTGATTGAGATCATTTTGCATTGCAATCACTCAATCTGGATCAATCTGTGCATCTTCAGTATTCTTTGGGATTCCAGATGATGGGTGATACCAATTGTTGATACCAATTGTAAGCTAACAATTGCTCTTTCCCAACTGCTGGGTCCCGAAAAATATATGTTCGTTTCGATTAGCACTACTAGCCACTACACAAGAATCCGGATCACTAAGAACGAGACTCCAGGATAGAATTTGACTTCAAACCTTTTGTCTTGGCAGAAATGTTCTTAATGAAATCCTTTGATCTTCATTGTTGAGCATGACTAATAGATCCTTCTTTTATTTGCTCCCCCTGAGTTGCTGCTAGGATGTATTGAAGATCCTTCACCTTATACAGCGGATTTCCACTAACAGGATTTGAATCATCATAATTGTCATTGATTCCTTCTGCAACCTCAGCTACTACATCAGTATCTGAATTTGTCAAAGATTCAGAATAGTCGTTCACTTGAATGCCTGGGAGCTTGGTGTAGATATTCATTACATTCAGACTTTTGATCACCTATGAGTAGCCGATGAGAATTGTTCCATGAGCCTTAACTTCTTGTCAAGATACTCAAATGAATCTTCATTAAAAATCAATTCCCTCCAAACACACGAAAGAGCTTCAGTGTTTACTTCTGGTTGGCCATTAACTCAAATGATGTCTTTTCATGATCTTGTTGATTAAAGCAGCATGCTGTGTTAATTGCTTCAGCTTCAAAATACCTTTTTCAGTGCAGACTTCATTTAGAACTACACTCGCGAAATGCAGTTCCAATATCTGACTTCAAAGTTCTCACAGCTTACCAATTGTTTCCAACTTGATCTTCCTTATATGATCAATCACCATTGTGATATTTTGTCTGTTGAATGCTTGAACATCACCAATTTGTAATTAGGGTTACCAATTTCAATCACCACTTAGCATATGACTTTCATGACTTTTCTTCAGTGTGATGTTTCCATTGACTTCCCTATGTGACATACTTCAAAATGTCCTTCTGGATAGAATTCCATATGAAGCAGTCCTCTCACCAATTTCTTCTTTATTAAAGAATCCATTGCCTTGCTGACTAACAAGTAAGAGAGCTTCCTTTGCCATAGCTAACTCTTCATTGATGAAGCTTTCCTGAAAAGTTGACTTCACCTTTGCATCCAAATTCCATGTCAGCTACGAACAAATTTTCTCACTCAGATTAGAGTAAGCTTCCAACCTTCTTGCTTGAGATCAAACACCTTTCCAGAAAACCCTTGACGAAGAATTCCCTAGTGCCCCTTAAATAGTGCTTAACTCCTTCCACAAGTAAGTTGCTTCTACTGATGACAGTTCTTAAAATATGATAGCCATATCCCTTGTACATCCTTTGCTGTCATCTCCAAAGGTTACCATCGGGGAGGCTTTCTCAACCAATTGTGATGTCAGAGCTTTAATCTTAATCATATGCCTCGAACAATAAATGTCACGAAGTCACATAACTCTTGCCTTTCATAACATACTCTGCAATCACAAATGATCAAGCTTCTTGGTACTCAACTTTAATTGAGTCCAGATGGGTTAGAGATATTATCAAAGGTAACAACAGCTTCAATATGCATAAAAGCACATGGATAGAAGAACTAACAAATTAATTACTAATTCTGTTTAATCCATTTCTGTTGTTGTCTAACATATTTTACTATCTCTAATTACCTAAGTCAGTTTTAGATTTAGCTTCGAAACTACATGTCTTACTGACTACTTAGATAATTCTACCATCTTTTAACCATTTATCCTTAACAAGCAATACATGATCTGATATAGCATTTAAGTGCACCTATGTGAGTGAGAGCAAATCATATGAAAATAAGCACATAAACAATTTAAGAATATGCAGAATATTTGAATAAAACATTATGAGCAATATCAAATTCTACATACACTTAACAAGCCATTTAAGAACAAATATTAAATATATGATCTATGACCTGTTTGTCTATTAGCAATTTTCACAACATTAGCAGAGGTATTAAATCACATAAGATTTAACTCAAGTTCCAGCAAATGTTTAGGGATACACCTAACCGTCTAGAACACCCTATCTAATTCTAGATATTCATTTTACTGCAAATAAAATTAAGTATGAAATGTACTAATTAAACTCATGAATCCTAGCATGCAATCTCATTCTTAGCAATCAATTAAGCATTTAAGTCCTAAGATGCTAACATGCTGACATGAATATAATACATTTCAAAACTTAATAAACATACAGTTCTGAATTAGATAAACGTATACTAGTTAGAAAGTGTACCTGTGAAGTGCTTAGTGATTCATCTCCAGTGTTGGTCGTTGATGCCAGATGTCCATTTGGTTCATCACTGTCACTGATAGAATCATCCTTGCATTTAACTTCATCAACAAATGTTTTCCCTTGCTGCATCCTCACTAATGCCTGAGATTCCTGCTTTAACCCAACATAGTGTCTGTCATCTTTTACTTGTACAGGCTTCTTCAAATTATGTAGCAAACCCCTGATCTTGTCTTTTATAATCAACCATCCCTGTCTTGCAACCGCCTCTTGAACTGTTCTTGAAAATCTCCTTCATGGAATCTATAGGTAAGGACCTTAGATTTAGAATTAGGATTCCGTCTGAATCTGATGTCACTGAACTTCCTGTTGCCCTGCAGGCTTGACTTGCAGTCCAGTTCTCAAGTTATTCCAAAGTGTAAGATTCACTTATAACACCTTGACCACTACCTTGAGCTACAACATCTTCAATTCAGCTTCTTGGATCAATTCGATTCTGTTCAGAGGTTCTCAACCTTGACGTCAATCAAATTTGGTTCCTGGGTCACAAATACAGTGGATATGCTAACAACCTGCTTTACCAAATATTATCTTCTTCAGCTCTTGTTCTAGTTCATAGGCCTTCAGCACATACAGGTCTTTTACAGACAATGTGGTTGTATCCTTAAATCCCTGTTGGCTGTATCCTGTGTTCCAGATGATCTGTAGTGTTAGCACGAACTTCCTGTAATCTCCCTGTAGAATAGACTTTAAGGCTTGTTCTGAGATTCCAGGTTGTCCAGTCTGTTTTCCTTCACTACTTCAACCCCTAAGATTTTTCATCCAAAAATACAACTCAAATTAACCAAAACCTGTATCCAAATTAAAGAGTACAAAACTTGGGGTACCAAACTGATATTTTTGGGTGAGTGGCGCCTGGACATTGTGTGGCGCCTGTACAAGGAATTACCCTGTATAAGCGCAACACAACATGTACTATGTGAATTTGCTAAGTCCATGTGCTGAGTGGCGCTGCTCCTCTAATTGCCCTGTACACAATTTCCCGCGCGTGAAAAGCATGGCTGCCCTTGTATTTTTTTTTTCTCTTTTCTTTCGTGGCGCCTGCACAGGGGGGAGACTGGAAAGGCGCAACTTAAATTCAACTGGCGCTACTTCCTTGGCGCGTGCACTGCTCTTGATCGAAGGACTACATTTGCTTTACAAACATGTACACCTGCTTTGTTTTTAAAAGAAAACAAAATGGACCAAATATTCTTTGTTAAATGGTTTAAAAAAAAACTTTTATAAAACTTATAAAATAAACTAATTAAAATTTATAACATAAACTAATAAAAGTTTATAAAATAAATTTTATAAAAGTTTAGAAAATAAATTTTATTTAAAATTTATAAAATAAACTAATTAAAATTTATAACATAAACTAATAAGAGTTTATAAAATAAATTTTATAAAGTTTATAAAATAAACTTATTAAAAGTTTATAATTAAACTTATTTAACAAGACTTCCATTTTGAGTCCAAGCAGCTTCAACACGGTGAGCTTTACTGGGCTACGGATCCTGATTTGTATATCAACCAGCAAGCTCTGATATCAATTGTTAGGTCCCGAAATATCGTAGAAGGGGGGTTGAATACGATATTCACAATAATTTAAATTCTTTTCTGAATTTGCGGATAAATAAATTATTGCTTCAGAGTGGGTTTGGCCATTTGTAGTGTTTAGGTGAGCTGCCTACTAATTTTCTGGGTGCCCGGATAAATCAATTAGGTTCAAGAAAATTAGCAGGTAAATTATGGAGACAAGTTTCCGGGAATATTACTCTCGTATTAATCCCAGAGGGTTTTGCTACACCCAGTTAAAAATATAACTGGCTTCCAAAGAACAAATTAGTTCTTTGCTACTAACACAAAAATATAAGGCTCAGTTCCTATACAAATATATCTAAATTAGTACAAGGAAAAACTGAGTCCGTAGGGAGTGATATCTAGGAACCCTGAGCATTTTTCGTTAAAGAACCGGGTCCTAATATCTGACCGGGAGCAAGGTATGAGTGTGTATAATTAATTCTCTTGCTCCGGCCATGGTTGCTCTCTACATATTTTGTGTTTAAGAAGACGACTCCTCTTTTTGATTGGTGTAGACTTTAAATCAATTAAAGTAGGCTGCTGTAATTTGATTGGCTAAGGGCTGAGTGGCGCCTGTAGAGTGACTTCCCTGTGTAGATTCAAGTGGCGCCATTTACTTGGAATAATTTTGCTGCCATCTTGAGTTGCGCCTACACAAGGAGAGCAGTGTAGTGGCGCCATTCACTTGATTTTTACTAAGCAAATATAAGTGGCGCCTGATACATGGTTTGCTCTGTAATAAATCAAGTGGCGCCATTCAATTATTTTGGTTAAGGCAAATTTTGGCGCGTGTGAATTCATTTCCATGGTCAAAGTGCAGTTTGGCCACTGCACTTTGACCCTCTATTTAATCCTTGATTGAAGTTCACCAACTTCCATTTCTTGTACCAAAGTCTTGCCACATTACACCCTGTACCTTGAGCTGTTTCCATTCTTCAACTGTAGTTCAGAAACTTTCACTTTTCGTACCAAGGTTGTGACACTTTGCACCCTGCACCCTTTGAGCTGTTTAGCTGTTTAGCTGTTAGCTGTTTAGCTGTTTGGCTGTAGCCTCTACAAATTACTTTTCGTACCTTAATAAATAACCGTTCTTTTCAAGTACGTTCTTCAACTTAACAATTCTTCTGTAGTTAATACTCAGATTCCTTTCACAGACTGCTGACGCCTAGTGCAACTGGTCTGGTTCACAGACGACTAACTTCGATCCAGGTCTTCGTATTATTGCTTTACTTACATTGTTAAGTTTGCAGCAACTTCATTGCTTCGAACACTGACTGTCAATAAACACTGTAACTTCACTGGAATCTTTTCTGGTACTTAGACACTTGTCTTTACCATGTCTTCAATACTTCTAGATTCCTATGCTTCGAACACTGTCTATCTTCAATCAATGTTGTTACACTGAAATCTTTTAGTGGCACTGCTATACTGAATCTTCAACACTTCTCAAACCCTGAAAGTCTTCAACCATTATTCTTCACTGAGGCATGAACATATTAATGTACTTCTCTCAATGACCTGTAGTAGACTTCAAAACTTCTTCTAATGTGTTGATTCACTGTATCTGCCTTGTCTTCATTTCTTCCTGATTTCTGTGTAGACGTAGTATTATTTACTTGTCTTGTTCTAGTGTTGAGTTATCACGATTACTATTTATACAGCTTCGTAATCTCCAACAGAAACTTTCACTTTTCGTACCAAGGTTGTGACACTTTGCACCCTGCACCCTGCACCCTTTGAGCTGTTTAACTGTTTAGCTGTTTGGCTGTTAGCTGTTTAGCTGTTTGGCTGTAGCCTTTACAAATCACTTTTTTGTACCTTAATAAATAACCGTTCTTTCCAAGTACGTTCTTCAACTTAACAATTCTTCTATCGTTAATACTCAGATTCCTTTCACAAACTGATGACGTCTAGTGCAACTGGTCTGGTTCACAGACGACTAACTTCGATCCAGGTCTTCGTATTATAGCCTTACTCACATTGTTAAGTTTGCAGCAACTTCATTGCTTCGAACACTGACTGTCAATAAACATAGTACTTTCACTGGAATCTTTTCTGGTGCTTAGACAACGTCTCCATTACTAACACAATCTTGAATACTTCATTCTATGTTCTTCACTGACGCTTGAACATACAAATGAACTTCTTTCAGTGAGTATAACTCCAAGACTGCAACTGTCTTCTTTAACCTTTGTCTTTACCCTTCTAGATTCCTATGCTTCAAACACTGTCTATCTTCAATCAATGCTAACACACTGAAATCTTCTTGTGGCACTTCTATACTGAATCTTCAACACTTCTGAAACCCTGAAAGTCTTTACACATTATTCTTCACTGAGGCATGAACATATTAATGAACTTCTTTCAGTGACCTGTAGTAGACTCCAAAACTTCTTCTAATGTCTTGATTCACTGTATCTGCCATGTCTTCAATTCTTCCTGATTTCTGTGTAGGCGTAGTATTATTTACTTGTCCTGTTCTAGTGTTGAGTTATCACGATTTCTATTTATACAGGTTCGTAATCTCCAACAATCTAGAACACATGATTACAGCCAATATGGATCTAAATATACAACCCCATTATCTGTAAAAGAACTGTATGTGCTGAAGGCCTATGAACTAGAACAAGAGCTGAAGAAGATAATATTTGGTAAAGCAGGTTGTTGGCATATTCACTGTATTTGTGACTCAAGAACCAAATTTGATTGAAGTCATGGTTGAGAACCTCTGAACATAAACGAAATGATCCGAGAAGATGAATTGAAGATGTAGTAGCTCAAGGTAGTGGTCAAGGTGTTATAAGTGAATCTTACACTTTGGAATAACTTGAGAACTGGACTGCAAGTCAAGCCTGCAGGGCAACAGGAAGTTCAGTGACATCAGATTTAGACGGAATCTTATTTCTTAATCGAAGGTCATTACCTATAGATTTTATAAAGGAGATTTTCAAAAACAGTTTAAGAGGCGGTTACAAGACATGGATGGTTTATATTAGAAAGACAAGATCAGGAATTTGTTACACAGTTGAAGAAGCCTGTACAAACAAAAGATGACAGATAACGTGTTGGGTTGAAGTATGAATCTCAAGCATTAGTGAGGATGCAGCAAGGAAAAGCATATGTTGGTGAAGTTAAATGCAAAGCTGATTCTATCAGTGACAGTGATGAACCAAATGGATATATGACATCAATGACCAACACTGGAGATGAATCACTAAGCACTTCACGGGTACACATTCTAACTAGTATACATTTATCTAATTTAGAACTGTATGATTGTTAAGTACTGAAATGTATTATATTCATGTCAGCATGTTAGCATCTTAGGACTTTAATGCTTAATTGATTGCTAAGAATAAGATTGCATACTAGGATTCATGAGTTTAAATAAGTACATTTCATACTTGATTTTATATGCAGTAAAATGAATATATGTAGAATTAGATAGGGTGTTTTAGACGGTTAGATGTATCCCTGAATATTTGCTGGAACTTGATTTAAATTTTCTGTGATTTAATACCTCTGCTAATGTTGTGAAAATTTCTAATAGACAAACATGTCATAGATCAGATATTTTATATTTGTTCTTATTGTGATAAATGACTTGATAAGTGTATGTGGAATTTGATATTGCTCATAATGTTATATTCAAATATTCTGCATATCCTAGAAATTGTTTATGTGCTTATTTTCATATGATTTGCTCTTACTCATATAGTTGCACTCAAATGTCAAATCACTTCATGCATTGCTTGTTAGGGATAAGATGATTAAAAGATGGTAGAATTAACTAAGTAGTCAATCAAACTTATAGATTTGAGGACTAATCTAAAACTGACTTAGGTAACTAGAGATTGTTAAAATATCAGACAATAAAAATGGATTAGACAGAATTAGTTATTAATTTGTTAGTTCTTCTATCCATGTGCTTTTAGAATTTTTTTGAATATCTGTAAATCTACTTTACATCTGTTACACTTGTGTAGAATGATTAAAGTAGATAGTACTGAATTTTCTAATATGCATATTGAAGCTGTTGTTACCACTGTTGAAAGTAATATCTTTAACCCATCTGGACTCAATTGAAGTTGAGTACCAAGAAGCTTAATCATTTGTGATTGCAGAGTATGTAACAAAAGACAAAAGTTATGTGATTTCGTGACATTTATTGTTCGAGGCATATGATAAAGATTGGAGCTCTAATATCACAGTTGGTTGAGAAAGCCTACCTAACGGTAACCTTTAAAGATGATAGCAAAGGATGTACAAGGGATTTGGCTATAATGATTTTTGGAATTTTCATCAATAGAAGCATCTTTCTTGTCAACGGACTTAAGCACTATCTACAGGGCACTAGGAAATTCTTTGTCAAGGGTTTTCTGGAAAAGCATTGAAAAGGAAAAATGTTTGATTTCAAAAAAAAATGGAAGCTCACTGAAACTGAAAGTGAGGAAATTTGTTCGTAGCTGACATGGATCTTGTATGCAAAGGTGAAGTGAGTTTCTTAGTAAAGCTTCATCAGTAAAGAGTTAGCTATGGTATATAAAGCTCTCACACTTGGTGAACAAGACAATGGATTCTTTGATAAAAAAGATATTGGTGAGAGGACTGCTTCATTTGAAATTCTATCCAGAAGGACATTTTGAAGTATGTCATATAGGGGAGTCAATAAAAACATCACACAGAAGCAAATTATGACATGAAAGATATATGCTTAGTGGTGGTTGATGACAACCCTAGTTATAAATTGGTGATGTTCGTGCATTCAACAGATAAAATGTCATAGATGGTAATTAATCATATCAGGTAGATCAAGTTGGAAGTAAAATAAGTTATGAGAACTTTGAAGTCAGATATTGGAACTCAATTTCAGATGTGAAGTTTTAAATGAAGTCTGCACTTATAAAAGTACCTTGAAGCTGAAGTAATTAATGCAACATGCTGCTTTAATCAACAAAGATCGTGAAAAGACATCGTATGAGTTAATGGCCAACCAGAAGCAAACACTGAAGCTCTTTCATGTGTTTAGAGGAAATTGGTATTTATTGAAGATTTAGATGAGTATCTTGGCAAGTTTGAAGCTAAGGTTCATGAAACAATTTTCCCCGACTACTCATTGAAGTCGAAAGCTTTCAAGGCATATATGATGTAAAACTAGAAGGCGATTTAAAGTCTGAATGTATCGTCCTACTACACCAAGCTCCCAAGCATTCAAATGAAAGACTATTCTGAATCTTTGAAGTTTGACATCCCTTCAGAGTCAAATTCAGATACTGATGTTGAAACTGAGGTTGTAAAAGGAATCAATGCTAATGATGATGATTCAGATGCTATTAGTGGAAATGGTAGTAAATCTGCATAACTCATGAAATTTAACAGAATCCACTGAATAAAGTAAAGGATCCTCAACACATCCTAGCAGCAACTCAGGATGAGCAAATAAAAGAAGGATCTAATAGTCATACTCAACACAATGAAGATAAAAAAAATACATTAAGAACATAATTTCCAAGACAAAAGGTTTGAAATCAAAGTCATTCATAGAGTCTAGTTCTTAATAAACCGGATTATTGAGTAAAGGCTAGAAATGCTAATCAAAATGAACATATATTTTTCGGGACCTAACATTTGGAATCTCAAAGAATACTGAAGAAGCACTGATTGATCCAGATTGAGTGATTGCAAGGCAAGATGATCTCAATCAGTTCGAAAGGCAGAAACAACTAAAGTTGGAACCCAGACCACAAGACGAAGCTGAAATTGGTACAGTAAGGGTTTGCAGAAACTGGATGATTATTGGCATTGTTATGAGGGACAAAGCCAAACTGGTTACTACAGGTTACTATCAAGTAGAAGGTATCAATGATGATGGAAATAGAATCTTCGGGACTTTCAAGATCAAACATTAAGCACCAGTGACGAGACTTGATCCTATTAGGGCTGAACAAGTTGATGACCTAACAATAGGATATTCCTAGCACATGTTGAGCATTCAAGTATGAATATCTATCAGATGAATGTGAACAAGTTCACTCCTGAATAGTGAGTTAGAAGTTGAAGTTGATGTACAATAACTCCTGGACTTTGAAGTTACAGATACATTAGAATTTGTATATCATTCTCTTCCCAAGCTCTCTATGAATGAATTTAGTGATTCAATCAAAACATCAAGGACATGGTATGACACTCTAATTGCTAATTGCTTGAAAATAATTTTATATTAGAGTAGTTATACACATATCTCTTTAGAATACAAGGTACACATAATGTAATATATGTTCAAGTATACCATGATTATATTATACGTGGGTCTACTAATGAAAATTTGGCAAGAGACTTTTGCTAAGTTAATGCAGAGTAGGTACAAGATGGGCATGTTGGAAGAGGTGCAATTCTTTTTGAATTATAAGTAGTTCAAACGAATGGTGGCAATTAAAGTAAGTCAAAGATCTTTTGAAGATGCACAATTTAGAAGATTCTAGACCTGCCAAGACTTCTTGCCAACAGACCACTAAGCTTTATCAGGGCAAATCAGGTATATGACCTGAAGTGACAAGATAGAGAGGTATGATCATCTCATTACTTATTCAAGTACATAAAGACCATATATTTTACTCTTAATATGCTTATGTGTAAGTTTCCAAGTGAATACTAGAGAATCTTATCTTATAGCTAAGTTATGAATTGTTAGATATCTTAGGAGATCACCAATTCTTAGAATTAGGTACCCTAAAGATACTAGATTTAACCTAATTGGATATATAGATATAGATGATGCAGGTTATAAGAAAGACATGGAAGTCATTCCTAAAAGCTGTCAATTTCGTGGAAGAAGTTGGATTCTTGTTGAAATAAGAGAAAACATTCAACACATATAGTTGCAGCAAATGCTAAACTTAAAGCATCTAGTGAATGTGATGCTCTGATCTTCTGGACAAGGAAACTACTTCAACTCCAACAACTCTGTTGATATCTCCACACCACTTAAGGAACAAGCTCACGAACACCAGGTATCACTTCTTTCGAGATTGTCCTTAGAATAACTTACAGATATTTGTTAAACAACTTGATGAATTCATTTTATCTAAGTTGGTTAGTGAACTTGGGATGTTATTTATATGCATATTTGTTGGAAATCCCATCTGCAAGGAATTCTCAAATGAGTTCATATGTATTAAATTTTCCATATTTAAAGGACTTGTGAGTTTATTTTAAATCCAGCACCTTGTACTTATTGCTATTAGTTTAATTATCATGCTTACAATGCTATATGCATATGTGGAAGTTAAATGATTTAGCATAACTTAGCAGCATAATTATTTGTATGTTAAATATTTGATGAATATTAGTCAATGATATCTTGCTTAATTGCTCTGATATTTTTAAATATTTTATTACAAATAATTGTGGTACTTTTGGTATTAGTGACGTTAATTTAGAATTTCTATTCTAAGTAATTAATGCATATTTCAAAACTCATTAATATTGGAAGATGAAGTATTTTCTAAGTCGTGTGATAAGATTCTCAATATTTTATATACTTAGAAAATATTTCTAAATTTTGATTTTGTTAGCGAGGATTTGCAATTAGGATCATAAGTATTAAATGTCAATATTTAAAGGACTTGTAAATTTCTTTTCAACTATTTCCTCGAGCTTACGTATATCACTAATAAGTGTTATAAGTATAATTACAATATGCTTGTATGACGATTATTAGATATAGTGTAGGAAGTTATATGCTAATATTCAATTTTATGAATATCTAATATATAGCGAAATTATTTTATCTTATTAAACTTATGGATTGAAGCAATTCAATGTTTATTAGTTTCATAATTTTGATTTGATAAAATATTAGAAGCATAATTTCTTGCATTTTGAAATTATTGATAAATATCAAATAATAATATTTTGTTAATATTTCCGTGCAATTAATTGTGATATTTTTAATATTAGTGATAATATTTGTTGCTTATCTGAAAATCACTAATAATAAAAATATGTCTGAATGCTTTTTGTTCTACTGAATAATTACTGTGTTTATTTGATTTATATATATGCATGTTTGTGGTAACTATTTAGTATTGCACGAGTATTCCTATTAGTTTTCTTCTTTTGAGTGAATATTTTAAACCTGAATGTATTGAAAAGAATTTCTTGTCTATTTCTTTTCCAAAATTTTTATCTTACAATACATTCACTTTCTATCAGTTTTAATGAAGAAAACATCAAAATTCTGTTTTAAAACGTCTCTTTTTGAAAATCTTTTGATTTACAGCCCTGCTTTGATTTCTAAAACATAGGGTGTGAATCAACTTTTCTTGGGGATAATTTTTCTTTAAATTTTAAAATATTTTATCCTCTCTCAAAAACTAGTTTTAAATACCATATTTTCAAAACCATTTTCTCCCTTAATTTTTCCTTTTAAAGTGGTAGAAACTTTGTGACTGCTATTTTATTTGGAGAAATTGTTATTACTTTCAGGTACCAATCACTTGTAAAATGATTTGTTTTCAAACACTTGGTTTAATGTATGTTTCACATTGATTCATAGTACCTAAACAGTGGTTGTTACTTTGAAGACCTTGTATTGTATTGTTAAACATACATCCAACCCCAATTGTCATGTGTTTATTTTAAGACGGGGATATTATCAAATGGACGACAATGATGTAAACCATAATTGTTTTATGAGTCAGAAAATCATAGTCCTCTATCTGATAAGGTTGTTTTACAAAACTATTTTCAAAGCATACAATGCTAAGGTTTAATGGAAAAGAGTCATTTTATCGAGATATATTTGGTAAGAGAGTTAAATTTCATCTTTGCTGTAAATTCTCGCGTTTTATTATGGGAAGTTTTTCATATAAAAAATTCATAAGAGATAGAAACTTTCTTCTTTGATACACTTTCTCACGTTTTTTTATGGGATATGTATCTAAAAGAAAATTTTATATCATGCTCTTAAATGATAAATCTTTAGTTTTGACAAAACCCTTCTTGCTGAAAAGTACTTTAATGTAATCTATTAACATTCTTTATTATATTTTTCCTTCACATTGGGATGAAAAACATATCTTAAAATGTTAAGGTGATTATATTTTTATCTTGTTGATTCTATCTGTTTAGCCCTCAGTGACTTTAGAAGCTGGCTAAGAGGTTGAAAGCCCATAAATCTCTTATCCAGGACATAGTACCAAACACTTATTCATCCACTTCCATATATTAACCCTTGGAGATATAAGAAAACTTTGTAAGTTAGAGGTTGATAAGGGAGAAACTGCACTTGATGTAGCAAATAAGGATGAAGTTGAAAGTGCACCCACATCTCTACCTATAGAGAAAAAAGTATTATATAACTGAGATAATTGTAAGCTCATCTACATCTTCTCAAAAGGAAGCAGAGCTGAAAAGGTAATTAAACAATCTTTGGAATCATTCTCTCAACAGGGTGAGTCCATTGAAATTTTCTCGCCAGCCAGAGTACCTTGTAAAGAGTCAAGAACACCACTAGCACTCATGCTGATGCTAAGCCTAAACAGATAAATTCTAGGAACACATGAAAAGACGTGAACAGTGAGAGGTATAGGCATTCAGAGGAGATACAAACTCTAATTAGCTATATATTACATTGTCCAAGGTATCTACCTTAAACAGAAGTTAATCTTCTACATCTCGAAAAGGAGATCTCTTATTCAGATTTATCTGGGCTTGAGAGGAAACTGTTTGGCAATAATTCTTCGGATGAGTCAAGTAGGGTATTTTATACAAAATCTCCGTCACCGAGTTACGAGGAAAACGTAGGCTCTAATTTTCCATTAATTACATTGCCTATTAAGTCGCCCCTGCTGGAAGGAATATTTCTAGATACTGAAAAGGAATGTCCACCTCCCATTTATGGAGAAGGTGTGAGGCAACCCCTTGATAGAACAAGGCAGGATTCCCTAACAGATTTTAAAATCTTGGGATAACCCATCTCAAAGAGGTAAGGCTCCACTAGACAGTGATTTAGCAAAAGCTATTGAGTGTGATGATGAGACAATGCTTATGCATGATAGATCAAGAACACCTCTATGAGGCAATTCTCTACTTGATAATGATTCAGTTCATTCTGATGAATCAGGTGATGAGAATATAAATGAATTGACAAATTTCACTTGCAGGAATAGAAGACTATATTTGGAATGCAGAGTGAAAGTGTGAGAGAGAAACACTTAAGTGAAAGTAATGGAGATATACACTTGAGTGAGAGATAGGGAGAAAAGGAGTGAAACACTTCAAAGTACTCGACACTTAAGTGTAAACACCAACAGAACGTAGTAGAAGCAAGGAAACCATAGACCAAAAACTTACCTTTGCTATTTGCTACTTCTGAAAGAAAAGCTACTATGTTTTTCCAATCAATGACAAACGAGAACCTTCTTTGGAAGACAAGCCATAAGAAATTTATGGTTCAGTAGAGGATTCCTCAACTAAGGGGAAGAATTTTGTAGATAATAAAAAGGAGAAAGTCTTATATTCGTATCCATAGGGGATAAGTTAATATCCTTATGGGGAGAATTAAAGAAGAAAAAGAAGAAAATTTTATCTTCTGATCCTTATGGGAAACAACAGAATATGGGAGAATTAAGAAAATGTATCATATACTTGAAAGGAGTTGTCAGTAAAGGATTCCTCATCCAAGTGGGATGTACAGAAAAAAATTGACACTTTTATTGTTCATCTGGAGGGGAGAAGAAGAAAAAGAAGAAGAATCACATTCTCAGAGGGAGAACATTATATGAGCTATGTTTTATGTTCTATTGAATATGTTCCCATGAATTTTAATTCCTATGAAACTCTGTTCATGATAAGTTCTTTAAGTTCAAACTATGAAGGTTTTTGAAGCAGAGAGAGCTTAAACAGATAGAAATGAAGATGATACTACATAAATATCAGTTCAGTGCTAGAGGAACAAACATCTTTCATTTCAGTTACTCAAGAATTCTAAAAATGCAGAATCTGATCCAGAAAAACCAGTATCATTATTTACAAGTCTCGAACGATTACTTTTTCTAGTTGTTAATTGATGTATCCTCTCTATGCGATTTGTTTGGTAAGTTTAACAATCAAATAGGGGGAGATTGTTGGTGAGATTACGAAGCTGTATGAATAGTAATCGTGATAACTCAACACTAGAACATGACAAGTCAATAATACTACATCTACACAGAAATCAGGAAGAAATGAAGACAAGGCAAATACTGTGAATCAAGACATTAGAAGAAGTTTTGAAGTCTACTAAGGTCACTGAGAGAAGTTCATTAATATGTTCATGCCTCAGTGAAGAATAATGGTTGAAGACTCTCGGGGTTTGAGAAATGTTGAAGATTCAGTATAGAAGTGACATTAGAAGATTTTGTTAGCGAGGAATTGCAATTAGGATCATAAGTATTAAATGTCAATATTTAAAGGACTTGTGAATTTCTTTTCAACTATTTCCTCGAGCTTACGTATATCACTAATAAGTGTTATGAGTATAATTGTAATATGCTTGTGTGACGATTATTAGATATAGCGTAGGAATTTATATGCTAATATTCAATTTTATGAATATTTAGTATTTAGCGAAATTATTTTATCTTATTAAACTTATGGATTGAAGCAATTCAATGTTTATTAGTTTCATAATTTTGATTTGATAAAATATTAGAAGCATAATTTCTTGCATTTTGAAATTATTGATAAATATCAAGTAATAATATTTTGTTAATATTTCCGTACAATTAATTGTGATATTTTTAATATTAGTGATAATATTTGTTGCTTATCTGAAAATTCCTAATAATAAAAATATATCTCAATGCTTATTGTTCTACTGAATAATTACCGTGTTTATTTGATTTATATATATGCATGTTTGTGGTAACTATTTAGTATTGCATGAGTATTCCTATTAGTTTTCTTCCTTTGACTGAATATTTTAAACCTGATTGTATTAAAAAAAATTCTTGTCTATTTCTTTTCCAAAATATTTTATCTTACAATACATTCACTTTCTAACAGTTTTAAAGAAGAAAACATCAAAATTCTTTTTCAAAACTTCTCTTTTTGAAAATATTTTGATTTATAGCCCTGCTTTGATTTCTAAAACATAGGGTGTGAATCAACTTTTCTTGGGGATAATCTTTCTTTAAATCTTAAAATATTTTATCCTCTCTCAAAAACTGGTTTTAGATGCTATATTTTCAAAACCGTTTTCTCTTTTAATTTTTCCTTTTAAAGTGGCAGAAACTTTATGATTGCTATTTTATTTGGAGAAATTGTTATTACTTTGAGGTACCATTCACTTGTAAAATAATTTGTTTTAAAACACTTGGTTCAATGTATTTTTCACATTGATTCATAGTACCTAAACAGTGGTTGTTGCTTTGAAGGCCTTGTACTGTATTGTTAAGCATACATCCAACCCTAATTGTCATATTTTTATTTTAAGACTGGGATACTATCAGATGGACGACAATGATGTAAATCATAATTGCTTTATGAGTCAGAAAATCATAGTCTTCTATCTGATAAGGATGTTTTACAAAATTGTTTTCAAAACATACAATGCTAAGGTTTAATGAAAAAGAGTCATTTTATCGAGATATATTTGGTAAGATAGTTGAATTTGTTCTTTGGTGTAAATTATCGTGTTTTATCACGAGAAGTTTCCTTATAAAAAATTCATAAGGGATAGAAACTTTCTTCTTTGATACACTTTCTCGCATTTTATTATGCGATATGTATCTAAAAAAAATTCTTATCATGCTCTTAAATGATAAATCTTTAGTTCCGACTAAACTCTTTTGTTGAAAAGCACTTAATGTAATCTATTACCATTCCTTATTATATTTTTCCTTCTCATTGGGATGAAAAATATATTTTGGAATGTTAAGGTAATTATATTTTTACCTTGTTGATTCTATCCTTTAGCCCCGAGTGTCTTTAGAAGCTGGCCAAGAGGTTGAAAACCCATCAATCTTTTACCCAGGCCATAGTACCAAATATTTATTCATCCACTTCCATATATTAACCCTTGGAGATATAATGAAACTTTATAAGTTAGAGGTTGATAAAGGAGAAACTGCACTTGATGTAGCAAATAAGAATGAAGTTGGAAGTGCACCCACAGTTCTACCTCTAGAGAAGAAAAGTAGTATATAATTGAGGTAACTGTAAGCTCATCTGTATCTTCTTAAAAGGATGGAGAGCTGAAAAGGTAATTAAACTGTCTCTGGAATTATTCTCTCAACAGGGTGAGTCCATTGAAATTTGCTCGTCAGCCAGAGCACCTTGTAATAAGTCGAGCACACCACTGGCACTCATGTTGATGGTAAGCCTAAACAGATAAATTCTAGGAACCCATTGCAAGGCCTGCACAGTGAGAGGTATATGCATTCAGAGGAGATACGGACTCTAATTAGCCATACATTACATTGTCCAAGTTATCTACCTCAAATAGAAGTTAATCTTCTGCATGTAGAAAGGGAGATCTCTTGTTCAGATTTATCTGGGGTTGAGAGGCAACTGCTTGGCAAGAATTCTTTGGATGAGTCAAGTAAGGTATTTTATACAAAATTCCCGTTACCGGGTTACGAGGGAAATGTAGGCTCTAATTTTTCATTCATTACATTGCTTACTACGTCGCCCCTCCGGGAAGGAACATTTCCAGATCCTGAAAAGGAATGTCCACCTCCCGTTTACGGAGAAGGTGTGAGGCAACCCCTTGATAGAACAAAGCAGGATTCCTTAACAGATTTTAAAATCTTGGGATAACCCATCTCAAAGAGGTAAGGCTCCACTAGACAGTGATTTAGCAAAAGTTATTGAGTGTGATGATGAGACAGTGCTTATGCATGATAGATCAAGAACACCTCTACGAGGCAATTCTCCACTTGATAATGATTTAGTTCATTCTGATGAATCAGGTGATGAGAATATAAATGAATTGACGGATTTCACTTGTAGGAACAGAAGACTATATTTGGAATACAGAGTGAAAGTGAGAGAGAGGAACACTTAAGTGAAAGTGAGGGAGAGATACACTTGAGTGAGAGATAGGGAGAGAAGGAGTGAAACACTTCAAAGTGCTCGAACACCAACAAAATGTAGTAAAAGCAAGGAAACCATATACCAAACACTTACCTTTACTACTTTCTATTTCTGAAAGAAAAGCTACTATGTTTTCCCGATCAATGACAAACGAGAACCTTCTTTGGAAGACAAACCATAAGAAATTTTTGGTCCATTAGAGGATTCCTCAACTAAGAGGGAGAATTTAGTAGATAAGAAAAAAGAGAAAGTTTTATATTCGTATCCTTAGGGGAGAAGTTAATATCCTTAGTGGGAGAATTTAGACAAGAAAAGAAGAAAATCTTATCTTCTGGTCCTTATGGGAAACAACAGAATATGAGAGAATTAAGAAACTATATTCTATACTGGAAATGAGTTTTCAGTAAATGATTTGTCATCCAAGTGGGATGTACAGAGAAGAATTGACACTTCTATTGTTATCTAGAGAGGAGAAGAAGAATCACAGTCTCAGGGGGAGAACATTATTTGAGCTATGTTCTATGTTCTATATTAGACATTCCCAGGAATTTTAATTCTTATGAAGCTCTGTTCATGATAAGTTTTTTAAGTTCAAACTATGAACGATTTTGAAGCAGAGAGAGCTCAAACAGATAGAAATGAATATGATACAACATGAATATCAGTTCAGTGCTAGCTAGAGTAACAAACATTTTTCATTTTAGTTACTCAAGAATTCTGGAAATGCAGAATCTGATCCAGAAAAACCAGTAGCATTATTTACAAGTCTCAAACGATTACTTTTTCTAGTTGTTAGTTGAGTTATCCTGTCTATGGGATTTGTTTGTTAAGTTTAACAATCAAATAGGGGGAGATTGTTGGTAAGATTACAAAGCTGTATGAATAGTAATTGTGATAACTTAACACTAGAACAGGACACGTAGATAATACTACGTCTACACATAAATTAGGAAGAAATGAAAAAAAGGCAAATACAGTGAATCAAGACATTAGAAAAAGTTTTGAAGTCTAATATAGGTCACTAAGAGAAGTTCATTAATATGTTCATGCCTCAGTGAAAAATAATGGTTGAAGACTCTCGGGGTTTTAGAAGTGTTGAAGATTCAGTATAGAAGTGGAACTAGAAGATTTCAGTGTAAAGGCATTGATTGAAGATGGACAGTATTCGAAGCATATGAATCTAGAAGAATTGAAGACAAGGTAAAGATAAAGGTTAAAGAAGACAGTTGTAGTCTTGAAGTTATACTCACTGAAAGAAGTTCATTTATGTGTTCAAGCGTCAGTGAAGAACAGAGAATGATGTATTCAAGATTGTATTAATAATGAAGACGTTTTCTAAGTATCAGAAAAGATTCTAGTGAAAGTACAGTGTTTATTTATAATCAGTGCTCGAAGCAATAAAGAACTGTTGCATTCATGTCATTTGATTTAATTGAGAATATTAAGATCAAGATCAGTGTTAGTCATTTATGAACCAGAACAGTGAACTAAGTGTCAACACAAAGGAATCGGTCAACATGTTTATTGCACAAGAAAAATGGACAGGAAGCCAAGTGAAGCCAAGTATGTAAGGATTTAAAAGAAGTTGCATTTACTCCCAGTCATTGTACAAGGGTGAAGAAATCGACACTTGCCTTTACAAGGTAAGAAAATTCGACACATAGCCTCTAGGAGGACAAATAGATTCTAAGTCAATTCTACAAGGAAGTAAAATCAACACATGCTCATACAAAGTGGTAGAATTTGACACATTGGAATGATGTGAATTATTCTAAGGCATGTACATGAGAATAAAATCGACACATGTGCTATACATGGAGAATAAATTTGACACATAGCCTTTAATATGCCAAAAGGATTCTAAGTCAATTCTACATGGAAGGATAAATCGACACATGTATATACATGAAGATAGAATTCGACGTTTATGGTCTTAAAATGATGTAAATTATTCTAAAGCATATACATGGGGAGTAAAATCGACACATGAGCTATACAGAGAGAAAGAAATCAACATATGTGATCAAGTCAACTTTAGTCAACACACAATGCAATATTATTCGACACATTGACCCTCTATGGAACATGGATTTTTTTTAAGTACTAATACATGGAAACAATATTCGACACTCAGAAAATATCCACAGGATTCTCAAAATCAACTCAAGTCAACATACAGGGGAGAAGTCGTCGACACTTAGAAAAATGTTCAATTATTGTAAAGCCCACACCATATAAATAAATGAATCTAATTTATTTGACAATAGAAAGAATGTGTGTGATACAAAGCTATACACATACATTCTTCATCGGAGTTTTATAATTTAGCTAGTTCATTATGTTGTAAATATATAGGGTTATTATAAAACACTCTCTGTTAGATTGATTTCCTTTTGTACATTCATAAATCTATACATTGTAATAGGAATCAGTCATATCTCTTTGTTGTAGCAAAGAAATAATTTGTTCTTTGGAAACTGGTTCATTAATACCAGGTGTAGCACCCCTCTGGGTTTATATACGAAAGATATATTCCCTGAAACTTGTCTCGTTTAATTACTTGCTAATTTTCTAGAACTTTATTGTTTATTCATAAAAATAGAAAATTAGTAAGCCAGCCTCCTAAACACTACAAGGACTCGAACCACTAACCGGACTCTAAATTATTTATCCGTAAAAGATTTGAAAGAATATTTTAATTTAGTGAGTATCGTATTCAACCCCCATTCTACGATACTTCCGGGATCTAACACCCGTTACCAGCACCGGACTGCCATCGGGCATGAAACCAAAGCATGAACAATCGTTTCATCCTCACTTATGCAATCTGGAACAAATTTCTGATAGAGCATTACCTTTGTTGGGAGACAATTTGATAGAAATAGCCAGACAAAATTTAAAACTTCCGGTGGAGCCTTAATCCTCCAAATTTTTTTCTGAAAACTATTGTTATCATGTTGCCTCCACAGATTTTTTTGAGCCTGCAATAACCTATATGCACTTCTCACCGTATATTGTCCTGAGCTTTCTTTACTCCAGAAGGGACAATCCTTCTCCACATCTTCACTAAGATTGATGCTTCGAATACATCGTTAATCCCTCTCATTGAATAAATCAGACAAAATATCTTGATCCCATCCTCTATAATCCGTAGCCATAATCGCAAACACCATTCTACCAACCAGAGCCCGAGAATTCGAAGTAACAAATGGGTTTTGAGCATCCAGTAACCAAGGCTACCCAGTGATATTGATTGTATCCCCCGTTCCCACCTTCCATCTCATACCTACTATAATCACCTCCTTCACTTCTAAAATATTATGCCAAATGAAACTAGGGTTGTTCTCGATTTCAGTATCCAAAAAACTACCCCTTGGGAAATATCGAGCTTTATATAACTGATTAACCAAGCTGTTTGGATTTGTGATGAACCTCCACCCCATGTTTACCCAGCATGGCCAAGTTAAAATCTCTAAAATCACGGAAACTCACTCCTCTTGTTGATTTATGTCTACTCACTCATTCCTAACTCATCCAATGTATGTTCATTTTCTCATTCGACTTTGAATTTTACCAGAATTTTGTCAACATTCTTTCCAAGTCCTTCGTGATCTCTATTGGTAAAAGGAAGACACTTATGGTATATGTAGGCAAGGCTTGAGCAACTGACTTCACTAATACCTAATTTCCAACTTGTGATATGAGTTTTCCATCCCATCTTTGAACCCGTTTTTTCACTTTATCTTTTAGAAATCCCAAAGTAGCTGATTTGCTTCTTCCCATCATGTTTGGGAGGCCCAGATATGTGCATCCCTCATCTGCTTCTACCATCTAAAGAACAAGACATAGTTGTTGTATTCTCTTCTGACCTATATTCGAACTGAAGAACATAGAGGATTTCAATAAATTCACTTTCTGTCCTGACGCCATCTCTTAAGTTCGCAGAATATTTAAGATTCTCCTTGTCTCTTCCTCATTAGCTTTACAATACAAATAGCCGTCGTCAGCAAAAAAGCATATGAGATATGCTTGGTGCTTGCCTACACACTTTAATCCCCTGAATTAACCTCTGACTTTCATTTCTGTGAATCAAGGCTGAGAGTCTTTCAGCATACAATATAAACAAGTAGGGAGATAATGGATCTCCTTAACGAATGTCTCGCGTTGGGAGAATTGGCCCAAATTCTCTTCTTGCATATGTGATGTGGTACGAAACAGAGCTTACACACTGAAAGATTAGATGCACCCACCATTCATGAAATCCCATCTGTATAAGAATTGCTTTAAGATAATTCCACTTTATTCTATCGTAGGCCTTACTCATGTCAAATTGCAGAGCCATATGTCCCTCCTTCCCCCTTCTCTTTCGTTCCAAGAAATGCATGACCTCATAAGAGACCATAATATTATCCGAAATAAGCCTTCCTGAAATAAAAGCGCTCTGATTTTTCGAGACCACCAAATCTAGCAATCCCTTCATTCGGTTGGCCAATACTTTTGTAATAATCTTTATCATTACATTACATAGCGAGATGGGTCTTAGATCACTGATTAAAGACATACATTTTTTCTTTGAAATTAAGATAATATTAGTATCATTCATACCCTCACTCAAATTTCCATCAATAAAAAACTGTCGTACCATAGCAACTATATCTCTTCCAACAATGTTCCAGTGCTTTTGAAAGAAAGACGATGTCATACCATCAGGGTCCGGTGATTTATCCGGATGCATCTGGAACAGTGCCAACTTGACTTCCTCCTCTATCACTTGTTGAAGCAGTACCTCGTTTTGAGCCCGTGTGATTGTAGTAGGGATGCACCGTACTACCTCCTGCCACCGTGACTATGTAGCGCTGAAGAGATCAGAAAAATACTCCGTAATTAACTCTGCTAAGCCATTTTCCCAATCAACCCACTGACCCTCTGCATTTTTAAGTTTGTAAATTTGATTGTACGGAAAGTTTTAAATGATTTGATTAATGTGAATATAAAAGGGACTCATTTATTATCTTTACGGTCCAAGAACATTTTTAAGATTTTTACATTACTCAAATGCTAGAGAGGCCCCAAAATTTTCCAAAAGTTTTATCAATTTTTTTTCTAAATACTAACGCGTCATGTTCCCTTTTCAATAATGATATGAGATCTCGTACATATATATGTGCAGAAATTAAAACATACATATATTATGTTTTGATAAAAAAAATTAAAAATATTTTTACATGCAACTACGTATATTATATAAATATTTTATATCACTATAAAAAATAAAGTTGAAACCAACAGTCAAAAACATTTGGTTAAGAGTAAAATTCGATAGAAAATCAATCGAAAATGAAATACGAATTAAATCCAGTTATTATAAAATAAAATTGATCGATTTTACTCTTCAAGTTGATTGGTCTTATATCACTATAAGAAATTAAGTTAAAACTGACTGTCAAAATATTTGGTTAGGGGTCCAATTGATTAAATCCGGTTAGTATAAAATAAAATTGATTTGAACGATAATGATATCATGAATACAGTTGAATTTAACTTTATAATTAAACGTTCAAATTTATCGCGATCGGTTCTAATACTATATTTCCATAATAATTATTATTTTAAGTCTTTTCGGCACATAATAATTTTCCATCACCATTTAATGTCCAAGGAACAGTGTCCAGAGAATCTCCTACCATCTCAACTTCATTTCTTCGTGGAATTTTTTGGGATACAAAAATCTGTGGAAATTACTAAAAGACATTTTTCTACCTATGAATGACATGCATGAAAATTTAATTTTGTGGGTAAAAGAAGAGATAGATTTCGATCCTATTTAATGTTGTTCAACTGCAAAAATAGCAGTGTATCCGTCTCAATTTATTTGTTCAGTTTGACTTTTATTATACCTAGTTTAAGGTATTAGTTATACTTTTTTTGTTTAAAAATAATTGACGCTTGATTTTCTGAAATACATTTTAAAGAGTTTTGATTACATAAATTTTTCTTTTTTAAAATAAAAGTTTGAATTTAATATTTTTATTCACAAAAAGAAAATTTTAAAATAATAATTTTAAATATGTAGTCAAAACTCCAAAAGATGTGTGCAAAAAAGTCAAACGTCAATTATTTCCAAATAGAGGGAGTATAAATTATTTTTAAAATTTTCTTTTCGTAAATAAAAATTTGAATATTAAATTTTTATTCACAACAAAAAAATTTAAAAAATAATTTATATAACTATACAGCCAATGCACCTTAAAATAAGTGTAAAAGTCAAACTGGATAAGTAAATTGGGACGAAGGGAGTAACGTAAAATCAATTTATAAGTTCAAATCCACATTTTAATTATTAAATTGTTACTGTTTCATGTTCATTAATTTGAATCAAATAGATTATGTTATTTAATGCAGTATTTTTTTGTTAAATGAAAGCTTAATAGATTATGGTTTTGTTAAATTTATCGTTTTTTATATAACTCATAAATATATAATTAAAAAATAGACCTATTAAATGGTTATGGAAAAATTCAATGTGAACTTGTGAACAATTCAATGTGCCTAAACCATAAATAAAAATTTGTTGCCTTAAAACATAAACATACAGCAACAATAAGAAGATACACTAAATCACAATACAATCAAATTATAATTTTGATTTTGATTTCTTTCCTTAATAACATAATAAATCAGATCAAGTTGATATTATTTGATTATTGTGATGGTTGGGTGAATAATATAGGAAAAATGCTACTTATGCGAGTCCCTGAGTTGTCATGTATGTATGGTAACTTTTGTAACAATAATATGTGCCCACCACTGCCATATTGAGAAAAAAAATTGGGACTTTTGGAGCATTGCTCTATCAAGCCTCCTGTAATTGTGTAACATTTCAACAGCTGTGCCAATTGTGAAAGTAGTATATTTTTCCACAAGTGCATATCAGTCTAT
The DNA here is from genome assembly GCA_028671895.1 of Oenanthe sinensis. Taxonomy (NCBI): domain Eukaryota; kingdom Viridiplantae; phylum Streptophyta; class Magnoliopsida; order Apiales; family Apiaceae; genus Oenanthe; species Oenanthe sinensis. The sequence continues at coordinate 25,461,982 of CM053805.1, read as the reverse complement.
AAATACTGAGGAGCCTCCTTGCTCAGATTCTAAATAATTTCCCAACCATTTCTCGATCAAAATGGCTACCATTCCTAGTGATGAGGCCACTGGAAATGGCTATCCCGACGGAGTTCGTGAGCCAGAGGAACAAGTTTTAAACCAGAGGAAGGTGATGGTGCAACAAAAAAATGGACTAGAAGATGGTGATAGTGAAAAGAAACAAGTGCTGTCCATTGAGATGATTTTCAAGGACAGGGAAGTTCCTACATGGAAAAATCAACTAACTGTCAGGGCCTTTGTTGTGAGCTTTGTGTTGGGAATTTTGTTTAGTGTTATAGTCATGAAGCTCAATTTAACTACAGGGATCATTCCTTCTCTTAACGTATCCGCGGGACTGTTGGGATTTTTCTTTATTAAGACATGGACCAAGTTCTTGGAAAAATCAGGATTGTTGAAGGAACCATTCACCAGGCAGGAAAATACAGTGATTCAAACATGCGTTGTGGCGACAGCTGGTATTGCTTTCAGTGGTATGTCTTCTTATCTTCATATCATATTTGTGTTTCTGCACGATCTTGCCTAATCAAGATCTGTCTTTTCCAATGATTTTTAGTATTATAGATTCAGGTTTGATATGTTATAGTCTCCCCTGTAATGTAATTTGTTATGTAGTTAAAAATAATGATAGAGTTGTATATAATTTTGTATAGGAGGATTTGGAAGCTACCTTTTCGCAATGAGTGAAACGATTAGCAAACAGGCAACAGAAGCAAATGATTCTCAGAATATGAAGAGCCTGAGTTTGGGATGGATCATTGGTTTTCTCTTCACTGTTAGTTTCATAGGCCTGTTCTCTGTGCTACCTCTTAGAAAGGTATGCAATTGAAAAAGATAAAATGAGATGAAATTTTATTACGACTTAGTTGTGGGGTTGGAAATGAGGTGCTAAACATTCTTTGATTCATTTATTATAAACTTGATTTGTTGTCCCAGATTATGATCATAGACTACAAACTGATATATCCAAGTGGTACTGCAACTGCTCATCTTATCAACAGCTTCCACACACCTCAGGGTGCAAAGTTGGCCAAGTAATATTTTTAGCACTTTGGTTCCATCAATCTCATCTGCTTAGTAACTCATTCATACAAATTTATAAGTCTGACATTTGTGAACTTGATTGACGAATTATTTATATATATACTAGGAAACAAGTGAAGGAATTGGGCAAGTTCTTGTCCTTCAGCTTTCTATGGGGTTTCTTTCAATGGTTCTTTACTTCTGGAAGTGATTGTGGATTTGCAAGCTTCCCTTCTTTAGGGCTGAAAGCATATGAAAACAGGTACCCCTTCCTAAACTGTCTTCTTCTAAAAAAGAAAACAGCGTCTAAATATGAGTATCACAAGAAAAAAGAAGTTGTCAAGCTTGCTAGTGAATTTACTTAACAGACACAAATAATAATCATAATCTATTGAATTAAAGTTGTTGTGACCTTATTTTCTATGCAACAGGTTTTACTTTGATTTCTCTGCTACTTATGTTGGGGTAGGAATGATTTGTCCATACATAATAAACATATCTTTGTTAGTTGGAGGAATACTTTCATGGGGTATCATGTGGCCTCTCATTGAAAATCAGAAAGGTAACTGGTACAAATCCAGCCTTTCTTCCAGCAGTCTTCATGGAATCCAAGGTTACCGGGTAATGCCAGAAACTAAAAATAGTTCCTTGTTTATTATTAATTTTTGTTGTGCTGTTAGCATCAGAATCTTTCTCAACTGTTTTTTAATTAAAAAATTTTAAGTAATATATCTTATTTGAACTGCAGGTTTTCATTGCAATCGCTGTGATCCTAGGGGATGGACTTTACAACTTCATAAAAGTTCTAAGTAAAACTGCAACAGAAATAACCAAACAGCTTCGAAATAAAGACCCTACCACGATTCTTCCCCTTGCGGATAAGGCCTCCCCTCGGGCAGAAGCTGCTTCTTATGATGACCAACGCAGGACTCAATTATTTCTCAAGGACCAAATACCATCGTGGCTAGCCCTTGGCGGGTATGTCCTAGTTGCTGTCATAGCTGCAACAACTCTTCCTCAAATATTTGGCCCGCTCAAATGGTATCATGTCTTGGTCATATACATATTCGCGCCGGTGCTAGCTTTCTGCAATGCATATGGATGTGGACTGACTGACTGGTCACTCGCTTCAACATATGGAAAGCTTGCCATTTTCATGATTGGAGCATGGGCAGGGAAAAATCATGGTGGAGTACTTGCGGGTCTTGCTGCTTGTGGGGTGATGATGAACATAGTCTCAACAGCTTCAGACCTTACACAGGTATAGGATTTAGATTATACTTCTTTTCTTTCCACATGATATAAATATTAACATTGATATGTGATGTTATAAATCATAGAAATTTAAGTGTTTATATTTTAAAATATTGGGAATAGTAAATATATAAAACTATAAAATGTTACTCAATGCAGGATTTCAAGACAGGATACCTGACCCTTGCTTCACCAAGGTCCATGTTTGTTAGCCAATTCATTGGGACTGCAATGGGATGTGTTATCTCTCCTTGTGTGTTTTGGCTCTTCTACAAAGCCTTTCCCGGTATAGGGATTCCAGACTCCGAATATCCAGCACCCTATGCACTAGTGTACAGAAACATTGCAATCTTAGGAGTAGAGGGATTTGATTCACTACCAAAAAACTGCTTATCACTCTGCTACATATTCTTTGCTGGTGCAATGGTTGTGAATGCTGTTCGAGATTTTGCTCCCAAGAGATGGGCCAAGTATATACCACTGCCAATGGCAATGGCTATTCCATTCTATTTAGGACCATACTTTGCCATTGACATGTGTATCGGAAGCTTGATTCTTTTCATCTGGGAGAAGATTGACAAAGTTAAGGCTGATGCATTTGGCCCCGCAGTCGCATCAGGCTTAATCTGTGGTGATGGGATATGGGCATTGCCAAGTTCAATCCTGGCTTTGGCTGGGGTGAAGCCTCCAATTTGCATGAAGTTTTTATCAAGGGGCACAAATGTTAAGGTTGACAATTTCTTAAATTCCTAAGTATTCTTCACATTTGAGAACTCTGTCATCTGTTGCTTTTCCATTTCATTTCCAGTTCTTTGTCATTGATAGTGGAACTTCCTACATGTAAATGTTTAAAGGGATGCCAAGACAAAGATAATGCATGTATTAAGAATGTTTGTGTTTAATATTCTACTTAAATTCTGCTAAAAATCTAGATGTTATAAAGAATTTATTTTACCATGTCTTAATGGCTTTTTATATCTTTTCATCAAGGTAAACAATGATAATTGTCAACTAATGTAATGCAGTAAGAGTTTGAATATTATTTCTAAATTAATTATCAAAGTTGAAATTCAACATTACTGTTTTACGTTTATTTATAATGTATGGATGGATATACTGATGACTTTTATTTTTGAGGGAAAACTGGGCAGTATTTTGCATATCAAGTGATCAGTCAGAGTAGTGATATTTTAGATAAATTGGTTCATACAAATTAATTTGAGAGTGTTTGGCTTGAGGGTAATAATATTGATTTTGAAGATTAAAATTAGGGAAATTATTCAAAATATTATTTTTTTTAAAAAAAATTAAAAAAATTATCATTTTTAAAATTTCATTTTCAAAAATACTATCCGCAATCTTTGCAGCAAAATTCTTAAGGTAACAAGTCATTAGGTAACCCATTTACTAAAAATCTTTGAAGATTCCTAAAATTTATTAGAAAACAAATCGATAACTCATTTACTAAAAAAATTCCAAACTTCTTAAAATCGAAGTCAATATCCACTTAAATATATGTTTAAGGGCATCTTAGAGTGAAAACCTGTTAGTTAAATTATCTACGTGATACATAGGTGACATCTATGTGTCACTTTTTAGAGGATATTTAAAATGAATACACTCCAACCTTTTTTTTCTTTTAGCGAAAAATTATAGATAATCATATTTGATTTTATATATTTGTCAAATCAATAAATCTCTCATGCATAATTTTACATAATGATTGTTATATTAGCTAAAATTTTACATAATAATTATAAAAGACTATTTTAACTAACAAATTTACATATCACCCGAGCTCTAATAGCATAAAACAATCTCGACTCTCAGAGTAAATATATACAAAAATATTGATCGTCTCTCTCTCTCAATAATTTAATTAAGTACTCTTGATTTAAGTGGAATGTGGTCGATTCCGTGAACCGCAGTACGAGACGAAAGATAGAAATTTGTAATTCGAAGCTAAAGTGCTGGTGACAAATCTGAATACAAGAGGGGGTGGTGCGGAGTTTGTGGTATGGGATTACAAAAAAATTATTTCTGTATATTTTGTGTATATATTATCATAATATTTTAAATATATTTGATCAAAAATCTAAAAATGAACTAAAAAAATTTGTACAAAAAAAATATTTTTTTTTAAAGTACTTGATAGAGAAACTTGTAAGGCAACCAAATATGTTGATATTCGGAAAAACAGTCGAAACAATTACAAGCTAATCCAGAATAAATTACAATTCTATCAGCAATCAAATAAATGAGGGAATAAATGACAAACTTGGACTACATTCAAAAACAATTGTTTACGAGTAAGGATCATTGCTGCTAAATATACAAGTAAACAAAATTTGCATACAAGAGAGAGCTACAAAAGGCAAACCAAGTAACATGAGGATCACTTTAGAAATGAAAATACCCCGAAAAAAGATGGGACGAGATCATTATCATCCTCAATGATAAGAAAAGTATAACTGGAGAAAATTATACAACACGACAACAATGAATGTTAAACATAATTACAGCCACACGCTGTAATTAAACTACATATATGATATATACAATAAATTGTGTCATGTAATTCACAAAATGGTGTTGATATGGAGTGCCTTGAGCAGTGAGGTAGCCATCTGCTTCACCAAAACTTGTCCACCAGAACTTTGTCCATCTCGACGCTCCTCAATGAGATTCTGAAGCTTTTGAGGCAAGTCATTCTCCACAATCAATTGCTTAGGACGTGGATGGTGCTCATATACAGCCTGGAATAATACTCGAGAATAGTAATCAATATGACTGGATGTAACCATGTGACGCACAATAAATTTCATAACAATTAGGAATACAATCAGATAAAAGAAAAAATCCTGTTAGTGCCAAGAGATGGAACTGGATTGTTTCGACCCTACACTTCAATATTTGCAACCAATATGTAACCTACTTGCATAACCAAAAGCTCCTTTAGTAACTACATTTTCTAGGACATTTGAGGCTTAACATCTAACTAAGCTCTTATCCTGATTCAAAGCAGGGTGCAGCTAAATTTCTTTTTAAATTATTAGATCTATGGCATTTGAAGCAGCTAACCACCCAAGTAGACATGTTGCAAATTCAGTTCATTCAAAAGGATATGTTGTACACTGACATAACAAATCCCTTAATCGGCCATTGGACTTGAACAAATTTCTCAATGTATTAAAACACTAATAGCTCACTAGACCAAACCAAAAAGACTCACATATAAAGATTAAATTTTCAACCTTTATTAGTCTGAGCAAGTTCAGACGGGCGATAGCATCCTGATGATCAAGCCTTGATACGAGTAGAGGTGTTAAGCCATTAACAGCTAAAGTAGTATTTATTCGCGGCGATTTCCTGGAACAGAATAAACTTGTAGTTATAAATAAATGTGCTGCATCATGCATAATGTCTACCATAAAGAGCTTAGAATCCATATGGACAAATCCGTATATGATCTACCCTTGACCTATCACCAAAAAAATACACCTCTCCTTAGTCCTTACAATCAGCTATGGTAATCCTGACTCCTGAGCCAAACTTTTGTGTGTTAATGAAAAGACGTATAAGTTCAAATATCCAATTCAAGATTAATAATGCTCCCAAATTTTCTAGCCTTTTATGATACTTAAAGTCATGCCCACATATAAAATCTAGTCAACTAGATTAGCAATTTGAGACCAACAATTTCAAGGTATTTGAACCATATTCTATTCTATGCTACTTGTATAATAGGATAGCTATATCATGTTTATAGATTCTAAACCATGGTGATGAATGAAAATTTTGAGTGCAATTATAATGTTAAGCAGAAGCAACGCAGGAGGATTGGGACATACGTTATAATTTTCAAGAAAGGCTCCAAAATATGTAGAAAATGCTGTTCTGGACATGACTTAAAGAAGTTAACCAACTTCTGAACAGCATCCTTTCTCAACATAGCTTGCTCTACTTTTTTCTTTTCATTGTCATGTGCCAGACAGACAGCAATAGAATCTAATGCCGTAACGGACCAACCGTCATCTTCAAGTAGGCTCAGGTACACATCCAATCCTCCTTGAGCCCTTAACTGCTCCCTTGAGTTACGTGATGCATGTGCCATATCACAAAGAAGAGGCAATGCATATTGTTTCAGAGGAGATCCTGACATGACAAAATGCATCAAGTGTGGAATAATCCCATTTTCTGCTGCTTGTTCTTGTCTCCTCTTATTTATCTTGCAGAGATTAAAGAGTGCATTGAGGACCTTCAACAAATTAATCAAGTCAGAAAGAATCCCACAGTGATTAATTTTTAAATTTGGCCAATAATAGAAATCAGGGTCATTGCAATTTGCACAAGAAAGATCACCAAATTTTCTCCACGTGCACTCAGAGACAATAAATTGCTCAAAAAGATTCCAATACACTCACACACACACGCACACACACACACACTCATAAAATAGAAAAAATGGTACTTGCTGATCTAAAGAATAGATGGCTATTACATAGTTCTATAGAAGAAATATATGTTTCAAACACTCACCTCATGGTGGATGTGGGATACAAGAGGGCCTTCTTTGAGATCAAGATTTGGGATCAAATGTTTCATTGCATCTGCTCTCTGAAGATTCTCTAAACAGTGTGGGTCGGTTGAAAGATGATTTATACACTTCAGCAACTATCGAATGATATAGGCAAAAGTAAAAAAGAATGAGAGAGAGTTAAACTATTAGGAAGATACACAAAGTTACCTATAAAAGTACATAGTACCTTTAAAAGTATAGCAGGTTCTATCTTATTGAACATCTGAAAAATACGACTCAGCATGCTTTGACTACACATGTAGGACTTCACAGTAGTGTCTGATAAAGAAAATTCCAGTAGAAGGTCAGCCACCTTTTCAATGTATTCACGCGCAATATCTGCATTCCAAGATGGAACCATATGGGAAAGTAATCCAGATGATGTAGAACTCCCAGGTCTAGCATTTAAAACGCCTGAACCAGAGAGTACACCAGATTCCCTCTGGGATGCAATTCTAGTTGTGGAGGCAGCTCCTTCGTTAGATGGATGTGGTCCTACCTTTTTATTTGCAACTCTTTGTGTGCTTTTTGGCATAGATTCCAAATTTGCATGTTCTCTTCCACGTCCAGAAGCCTCTGTGACATAATGAATTTCTTTCTCAAAATTATTAAGCAATATGTTATGATAGAGGATACTATCACATTAGTATCTAACATAATAATATCTCTAATTCATATTCCTGTTAATACTGAATTTAGCTTATTAAAGGTTATACAGCGCAATTTGGTAAAAAAATATTTTTTAATATGGTATTAGAAGTAGAATGATCACGGGAGACGGGAACAGAACAATCCCGCTTCTGCAGCTGGTTTTATAGTTTTATTGTTCTATTTGTCATATAAGCAAATAATATCTTATTACAGAAATTTAAATATACACGCACACATGCCTCACTCGGATCCAAACCCTCAACCTCTTATTATTAGCTAAGCCTTGCAAAGTGCATATAACATCTTGGATTGACCTGTGTGGCTCAAAGATTAATTGGGGAGTAGACTTTTGAGAAAGGCAAGTGCATGATATTTGTGGAAATTTGAGTCTCTTCTATTGACTATAGTAGAGGAAGACAGGAAGTCAGACATGACTGTTATCAGAAACAGGTGCTTGTAACATACTTGGAAATTTAATGCCTGAAGTTATCTATCAAGATGACACAAATTGGTTTTAAGCATGATTGTCAAAGTTGCTTATTTAGTTTTATTCACTTATTTTTGCAAAAAATGTAAAACAATTGGAAGGAAGAGATTAAAGTCCACATATTATTTAGTTATGATAAGTTTTTGTTTTAGTATTTTAACCTATTCAGATATCACAATATTAAATTTTACTTCTGTTTCCATTTCAATTTCTTATTAGTTTAAATTATACCCAAATGCAATCCCATAATCTAATGTTATTTGACATATTAATATAAATTTTTATATCGCATACGGCCTATGTCATCCGGACTCGGTAGGGGTGTCGCACACGGGTGCGGATTTAAGTGTCGGATTCGTAGAATTAGTAAAATTAGGATTCTTGGATATGGATCCAAAAGTGGACACCGGTGCGGTTTGGCATGTAATTTAACATGTAAACTTTTAATAATTGTAAGTCGTACATTTTAAAAGATAGTGTGTACTACCAATTAATCTTATACACTTAAATATCTACGTCAAATTCATAGCATAAAATTAAAAGGATAACATATAAACATGTCTTCCAGGAAGCTTGCTCTCCATAAGAAAGTTGTGCAGAGACCTTATATTACATTTTGAACTAGAGCGCTGGAAACTGAAGTATTCAGTTTCAGTACGAAGGACCCCACTCAGATCCCATACCCACGCCCATGTTATGTCCAGTGGACAGGGGTATGAGGACAAAATTAGAGAGTCTGGGTAATGGATCACATGGTTAAGTATATAACAATTGCCAACAAAAAGTGAAATTGAAATTGAGTTGCAAGCTAAAAACTTTAACACACCTGCAAATTCAGCCATCAGGAAATCAAGGCCATTTGTTTTTCTCTCATTAGATGCTTGTAGAAGTGGCAGTATACTTTCATGTTTTTCCAACCCGGTGAAATGACGTACATACTCAAGCTGCCCAGAGAAACGTCGAGAAGGGGGCTCCTTATCCAACAAACTAAGAAGAGGTCGTACATGTTCTTGCTGACTTGTAGCAGGCAGTCCATCAAGGGCGCCATCTGCCAGTTTCATAGCCCTGTCTGTTGAAAGTCTGATTGCAGTGTTACCCTGTTGCTGTCTAAGATCAAATTCTGCTTGTGTAGGATCACTTTTCCATCTTTCAATAGTTTCCCTTTCTTTAAAATTAGTTGATGCAGTTTCCAGTGATCTAAGAGAGGCTGTGACTTCTATGGATGCTGTACTTGGCTGAGGTTTAACAGTATCCAGAGAAAAATGTTTTGAATCCGTTAAATTATTAACTGAAGCACGTGAAAATTCTTGAGTTACAGACACCAATGAATTATCAGATGTTCCCTGTTTAACCTTGCCATGTTCAGGAAGATTCATTTCGGAAACCATTGTGTCACTTGGAGTAAAAGCAGAATTTCTAGGATCCAATGTACTGGACTGTTGTAAAACTACACCATCATATGAAAATCCATCTCCACCAGAAATGGAAGCTAATCGGGTTGCCTCATTCAAACTATAGAGGGTGTTGACAAGTCTAAGTAAAATCCCATTTTTTGCAGCAATACGACAAAAATCATTTCTAGGGGTTGACCGCTGAAGCTTGAATACCTGCCACATTCCATCAATTGCAAGATGAACCATTTCCCTGCATGTCATTGATTCTTGAATTATACACCAAAAGTACTACAGATACAAGCATGTACGAGTGATATGACCGCTGCGAACATCTATGATACATCTGACAACTCATGTAAACAATATGTTAAACTAGTATTTCTGCATATTACGCATGGTTTTTCTGAAATCATAACATCAAAAAATTGCAGACTTTGCGGTAAATATATATATTTTTAATATATTATATAGATGTCTGCAACTCTTTAGTAACTTTAAAAATTATATTTTCTAAACTCTAGAATCCATATGTATATATTATTCTTTTTTCACTATTTTTATATTTTATAATTTTTGCTATTATTAAAATTTAGAAATCTAGCAATTATTATAAATGCCACTTTTTGTATTACAGTTTTTATTTTTTTCATTCATTTTGTAAAAAAGTTTGAAAATATTGATTACATTTTACGTAAATAAATTCAAGTAAAATTTATACCTGTGAATATTAATATTAAATATAATAATGACTATATGTCAAAAATGGTACATCTATAATTTTATATTTATATTATATTAAATATATATAATCTTGAAACATTTGTATCTAGTATTGAAATAATATAGTAGCATAATATTACTTTAAAGTGCATTGAAATAGCAACTAGATTCCAAAGTATGTGTGCACTAGTGATGGCGGTGCATCCTCACGTGTTCACCCTTATTAGTTTAAAGTTGTTTAGTTTGTGCAATATGAATAAACTGAATGGGTGTGTGACCAACTGGGAATGTAAATGTTCACATATGATGGTGATCAACTTCTTTAGGTTTCTATGTCTTTGATATGACATCTATTGAGAAACGACAACTTGTCATTAAGAATAAACTTGATATTGGTTGTATATTTTTTTCATATATTTAAGAGTAAGAATTAAATCTTTCTATATTTGTTTAGCAAGAGTATTAATTCAAAAGATTGTCATTCATTCTAAGAAAGGATGTAGTTCAGTGCCACCTTCGATCCAGTTTCAGATACAGATTAAACCATTCCATTGGTATGACTACTGTTATGATGTTGTGTGTCAATATAATTATCATTATTGTGTATTATAAATGTTATTTACTAGCTGTAAATCTCTGATTTGTACCAATTGTATTTGGCTTAATTTAGGCTAATATTATGTGATATGATAGGCTGATATTAGGGGATACTATAGGCCGATTTTCAGGCAGATATGATGGGATATGCTAACTGATTTGTAGCTCTAATTAGCTCTGCTATACCTATAAATAGAGGAGCTTGTTTGTATGTCAATTATTGAGAATAAAAAAAGCATTTTCATATATCTTTATCATGGTATTAGAGCTGATTATTTAAAAATTTGTTCTTGTATTTCTTGTCCAGCTTCAAAATCTTAGTGTTTTTTTTACTCCGATTTTCTTGGAATTAATCTCTTGGTTCTTGTTTCTTTTTTTTACATCATGTCTTTGGAGCGATCTGATAACTTCCTTGTTCATTTTAATGGAAAGTACTACTCTGCTTGGTCTTTCCAATTTGAAATTCTTGTCAAGGGAAAGGAATTATGGGGTTATGTTGATGGAACAATTTATGCACCCAACACCACTGAAAAGGAGTAACTTGCGAAATGGAAGGTGAAGGATGCTCAAATTATGTCTTGGATTCTCGGGAGTATGGAACCCTCCATGATTCTCAATCTCAGGCCTTACAAAACTTCTAAAGATATGTGGGCTTGAAGAAAGTTTACAACCAAAGCAACGCCGCCCGCCGTTTTTAATTAGAGCTTGAGTTGGGACAACTCAGTCAAGGGAGCATGACAATTCAAGAGTTTTATTTCTCTTTTGAGAATGTATGGAATCAATACACTGATATTGTGTATGAGAGTGTTCCTTCTGAAGGACTGGCTGCTGTTCAAAGTGTACATGAAACGAGCAAACGTGATCAATTTTTAATGAAATTACGGTGAGATTTTTAACCAGTCAGGTCCAACCTCATGAATAGAAATCCAGTTACTTCAATTGATACTTGCATAGGAGAGCTTTTTCGGGAGGAAGAACGGCTCGTGACACAAATTTTCATCGATCAGAAATCACAGAACTCTGCTATATTTCCTGTTGCATATGTTGCCTAAGGAAAGCACAGAGGTGGAAGAGATATGAGTAATATCCAATGCTACAGTTGCAAAGGATTTGGTCATGTTGCTACTAATTGTACTAAAAAGTTCTGCAATTATTACAAGAAAGCGGGGCACATCATCAAAGATTGTCAAATCCGGCCTCCAAAAAAATCTGAAACTGCCTACAACGTCTCAGTTGGATCCTAAAATACTCCTAATTTTGGTCAGTCATCTGTTACTCCTGAAATGATCCAACATATGATATTTAATACATTTTCAACTTTAGGAATTTCAGGTAACAAAAATTATCCTCATAAGCCTTGGTATTTTGATTCCGCTGCTTCAAATCACATGACTAGCTCCACATTACCCCTAAATAATGTTCAAAAATATAAGGGGGATCTTCATATTCAAACCACTGATGGTAGATCTTTACCTATCACTGCTGTTGGTGATATTTCAACCTCTCCGAATACAGTTTTTGTGTCCCCAAAGTTATCTACTAATCATATATCTGTTGGCCAATTAGTTGATAACAATTGTACTGTTCAATTTTCAAATTCTGGTTGTTTTGTGCAGGATCAAGTGTCAGGGAAGATGATCGCGAAGGGGCCTAAAGTGGGACGTCTATTTCCTTTACTCCCATCACCTTCTCTAGTGTCAAATTATGTTTCTTGTAATGTCGTTGATTGTAATAATCATGTATGGCATAAACGGTTAGGACACCCAAATTATCATGTTCTTAGTGTTTTACTTAAATCTGGCTTGCTTGGGAATAAAGTGTCGAATTATTCAACTTAAGACAATATTGATTGTGCATCTTGCAAACTTGGTAAAAGCAAAACACTTCATTTTCTCTTGCATAAATCTCACACCACCGAAGCTTTCGAACTTGTGCATACTGATGTATGGGGTATTTCACCAGTAATATCTCACCAACATTACAAATATTTTGTTACTTTTATAGATGATTATACTCGTTATATTTGGGTATAATTTCTTCGATCTAAAAGCGAAGTCTTTAAGGCATTTCAAACTTTCCATGCTTTAATCGAAACACAATTTTCTACAAAAATCAGAATTTTGCAATCTGATTCGGATGGTGAGTATACATCAAATGAATTTCAATCTTTCCTTCAAAATCATGGAATCATATCACAGCGTTCTTGTCCATCAACTCCACAACAAAATGGTGTGGCCGAAAGAAAGAATCGCCATCTTCTTGATGTTTTTCGGACCCTCCTCATCGAGTCTAGTGCTTCATCTCATTTTTGGTGTGAAGCCTTGTCTACTACTGTTTATTTGATTAACAGGTTACCATCTCCCACCTTAAACAATGAATCTCCATACCTTAGTTTGTACAAAGATGCACCAGATTATTCTAATCTTCACATTTTTGGATGTGTTTGTTTTGTTCATCTTCAACCATATGAAAGACATAAACTTACTGCACAATCTGTCAAGTGTGCTTTCTTAGGATACGGTGGCACCCAAAAAGGTTTTCTTTTCTATGATCCTAATACTCGTCGAATTCGTGTGTCTAGAAATGTAATTTTCTTTGAAAATCAGCCATTTTTTAGCACCCAAATGAATTCACAACTCCCATCTGTAGCTATATTGCCTCATTTTCCTGAGACATCAACTCCAACACGAAGATTTAAACCTGGTCATTTTTATCATAAACGCACATCTCCCACTATGGCTCCTACGACTCTTTCGGAAGCACCTGATCCTGTTCTACCAACTTCCAATGATCTACCTCCTATTCGAAGAAACTCTAGAAATTCAAAACCTCCCAACAAGTATGGTTTTACAAATCCAGTAGCCATGTCCACTACTCTGTCTCCTTTTTCTATTCCCACTTGTTATAAACAGGCTATGGAATATGAGTGTTTGCAACAAGCAATGAAAACAGAACTTTAAGCTCTTGCAGAAAAACATACTTAGGACATTGTTTCCTTGCCTCCAAATGTCAAGCCAATTGGAAGTAAGTGGGTTTATAGTGTAAAATTCAAGTCCGATGGCTCACTAGATCGATACAAAGCTCGACTAGTTGCACTTGGCAATAAACAAGAATATGGTATCAACTATGAAAAGACATTTGCACCAGTTGCTAAAATGACCACTATAAGAACCCTTATTGTTGTTGCTTCCTCTAAATCTTGGCCTTTACATCAGATGGATGTAAACAATGCTTTCTTGAATGGAGATCTTAAAGAGGAAATTTACATGAAACTTCCGCATGGAATGGCATGGATAGCTCCATATAAAGTTTGCAGGTTACGACGCACTTTTTTGTATGGGTTGAGGCAGTCTCCTAGAGAATGGTTTGATAAGTTTCGCAGTACTCTCATCAACTTCTCTTTTACACAAAGCCAATATGATTCATCTCTCTTCTTTCATAAGACACCAGCAGGTATGGTCTTTCTTTTGGTCTATGTAGATATATAATCATCACAGGCAGTGACACTGTGCTCATATCAAAACTTAAAAATATGTTGCATAGTACATTTCAAATGAAGGATCTTGGGGATCTTAAATATTTTTTGGGTCTAGAAGTTCATTCTCAAGATCGAGGTGTATTTTTAAATCAGCATAAATATGTCAAAGATCTTATTGAGTTGGTTGGTTTAAAGGAGGCTACTGCTGTTGATACACCAATGGAGGTGAATGTTAAATATCAAAAAGATGAAGGGGAGCTTTTGCCTAATCCTTATTTATATAGACAATTGGTTGGTAGCCTTATCTACCTAACCCTTATAAGGCCTGATATCTCATATGTTGTCCATATAGTTAGCAGATTTATGCAATCACCTCGGCATCTTCATCTTGTTGCAGTGAAGCGTATTATTCGATATTTAATTGGGTCACCTATGCGTGGTCTATTTTTTCCTACAAATTCTGATCTTCATTTGACAGCATATAGTGATGCTGATTGGGCTGGATGTCCGGATACTAGAAGATCTACAACTGGATGGTGTACTTTCCTTGGAGATGCCTTGATCTCTTAGAAGTGTAAAAAGCAAGATCATGTCTCAAAATCTTTCACGAAGGCTGAATATAGAGCCATGCCTGCAGCTTGTTCTGAAATTGTATGGTTACGTGGCTTTCTTTCCGAGCTAGGAGCTTCTCAAATTAATCCTACTCCACTTCATGCTGATAACAAAAGTGTCATTCAAATCGCTTCCAATCCAGTATATCATGAACGAACAAAACACATCGAAGTTGATTGACATTATATTAGAGATGCATTTACTCATGGTGTTATTGAACTTCCTCATGTTAGTACTAATCTTCAAACAGCTGATGTTTTCACAAAAGCTTTGATGCGTCAACGGCACAAGTTTTTTAGTGGCAAATTGATGCTGCTAGATTTACCAACATCAATTTGAGGGGGGATGTCAATATAATTATCATTATTGTGTATTATAAATGTTATTTACTAGCTGTAAATCTGTAATTTGTACCAGTTGTATTAGGCTTAATTTAGGCTGATATTATGTGATATGATAGGCTGATATTAGGGGATACTGTAGGCTGATTTCCAGGCAGATATGATGGGATATGCTAACTGATTTGTAGCTCTAATTAGCTCTTCTGTACCTATAAATAGAGGAGCTTGTTTGTATGTCAATTATTGAGAATGAAAAGCATTTTCATATATCTTTGTCAGTAAGTATCAGTGACTAACATTCTTACATTCTTTTGTACTTAATATATGTCACTCTGTTAAGACTGACTCTAATATCTCGAATAAGCATATTATATAGCCTTGACAGAAAATGGCAACTTACAATATATATAATAAAAATCCTTATCCGGAATCACAAATGTTGTAGCGGAAAAGACAAACCACCATTCATTATGGCTGGAGAAAATTTAGGACTGATCTAAAGCTGGCATGTGGAGACGTTTGTGTCTTTCAAACTCTGAATTCTGATCAAGAATTCTGAGTAACTTTACTTTAAAATATTGAAATAAGTTCTATTGGCAATTATATAGTTGTGATAGAAAATGGAATATGGTGACTATACTACGATATATTCTAAGAATTGTTGTCCAGAATTACAAATCCGGAAGAGGAAAAGACGAAACAACATCCATGATGGTTGGAAAAAGTTTAAGACTGACCTAAAGCTGGCATGTGGAGACATTTATGTCTTTAAAACGTAGAATTCTGATCAAGAATTCAAAGTCAATTTGCTTTTAAATATTTGATGAAGTTCCATTGGCTGATGTTTCAAGTTTAATGTAAGCTCTACTTATGAATGGTGTAATTTGATTCTACACTTGCACATTGTAATGTAAACCAGAAATAACATGTTTTACTTTCATAATAACTTGTAAAGTTTCCGGCATAGAATTTTGTACATTCCGACCATTGAGGAAGATAACTTGTGACACATGTCAAGCACTCGAGCCACATCAACGCCATTTGGAAATTCTATTAGCTTCTTTGGCACTTCAGTCCAGTGCCGACTCTTTTATGGAAGAAAGTCAAGTTCATACTTGTAATTTTTTAAATTTGCACCTAATCATAATCTAAAATATAAGTTCAGATGACAAATTATGCATTTTTCGTATTTTATGCCGGGGACAATACAATATCATTAATAGTTTATATCCATATCTATAGGTATAAGAATAAAACCCAAAAGATTAAAAGAAAGTTGTAGCAATTTCATGCATCTTGTTTCCAACATTACATTTAAAAAACATATAGAGAACCCAAAAGTAACATTTGGCATGTCATGGCGTAATTACTTCACTTCCACATGAGGTACTAACCTGTGTTTCGCATAATCAGCCTCAAGAAATCCGACTAGAACAGGAATACCACGGCAAGCAATAAACATATGCAAAGTCAAGGAGCTGTAGGAAGTAGCAGTAAATACATATCAATACTATTTAGGTAGCATGTCAATGGAGTCGGTAGCAAAAACTAACATACCCTGACTGACAAAGCTGCTGCAGGAAATAAGCTGCTTCCATACGAATTTCACGAGGGCGGTCAGGTACAGCAAAGCTCATGACTGATGGAATCTGCAATGAAATAGAAATAGTGTCAATTTATGAACTATAGATATACCGGAAAAGTGCTGAACTAAAAGCTTTAAACTATTAAGACATAGTTTTTCTTGTAAGTTACCAATTCTCCTAAAACCCCAAGGTGTTAGGGGACTGAGACTTACCAGGATATTATATTATTCTAACATTCCCCCTCACTCAAAAGCCCATTTATGGCCCATTTATGGGTAGAGAGTGGATCACGGGCTCCCATCTTTAGGGCAATAACAAGTCTTTCATGTCCATTATAAATTATGAGAATACCGACCTAAGCTCTGATACCATGTTAGGAGACTAACTTACCAGGATCTTATATTATTCTAAAATAAAAATAAATATCTAAATTCCAGCATAACAATGTTGCAGTAGCTCAAGCACAATTTCAACACTCCTCCTTGCTTTGGTTGCTGCAAACTCCAAGCTTCTCTCTAATAAACTCAAACTTGCTTCGGGGTAGAGCCTTTGTAAATATGTCAGTTAGTTGTTTGCACCAACCGAAGCAAGGAGAAGTGTTGAAATTGTGCTTGAGCTGCTGCAACATTGTTATGCTGGAATTTAGATATTTATTTTTATTTCCCTGCCACCCCCAATATCTCACAATTTATAATGGACACGAAGGTCGAAGGCAAAACTATGCCCCAAAGATGGGCGCCCGTGATCCACTCTTCAACCCAAAAATGGGATTTCGAATGAGGGGGAATGTTAAAAATATAATATAAGATCCATTTGGGGCCTTCCTCTAACACCTTAAGGTTTTAGGTGAGCTAGTTGCTCAACATTTCTTTACTCATCCATGTTGAATTTTTATTAGGAAAATCAGTCACAGTGATCTAGTTACGCAAGATTCTAGGTCCATGAACCATTTTATAGAGTTAAATATATTTAAAATCTTTGTATACAGTACAGTATCAGATTGCCAGCACTGGAACACATCCACAAGATACTTATTTCAAACAGTGTGTCTGAAGTCATTCATACTCATAGTGTCAAGCTTGAGACCAGATATATCACACAACTTACCAGGCCTACTAGACAAGCATTTTCCTGAAATTCAGTGTTATCTTTGATTATTTGATTCAAAACTTGTAGCACTGAGCATATAACCTGCTTGGAAAAAATGGAAAACACTACTTTCAAAGCTATGATAATGTAACAAGATAAGTTACAACATAAGAGAAGCCTTATAGAACAACGTACACGATTTTTGGGAACCTCGAGTAACTCCACTAGAGGGAGTAAACCATGCTGGGTAATGAAAACAAACTTTTGCTCAGGACGCTGATGAAAGAAAGCTGTTAACTTCTGGCAAGCCGACACGATCACATCTTCTGGTTCATCTGGTCTCAGAGATGAAACAAGTTTGCTATATTCGACAGCCTACATATGCAGAAGAAACAATCTTTAGCACTTGTGATATATATATCAGCTAATTTTGTAGGATGAAGCCAAGTTCAAATTCGGAGAGGTCGATTTAATTGTCCATATAGGAAACAAATCAAATTGGTTTGAGTCCTTTCTCACAAATGCGTAATACTTTTCTTAGCAGGAAATTTAAATAATCCAATCATGTATATTTCCAACAGATGAAATATATATATAATTTAGGGCTGTCTCATATTAAGTATATTTCAACTAAGACTAATCAAATGATATTAGATATGTCACCTATAAAACAATTGCCTACATAAATAGGGGAATGTGATCAATTTTATCACAAATGTAGAATCGTTGATTCTTTTAAATGAGAATATGGTTATGTTAAGTTCCAGCCTGAATTATCGTTGATGTAAAAATATACTGAGGTTTTGTCTTGCTTCATGTTGGCTCAATCATCAAGTCAAGCAAGTCCAAATGAGATATCTATAGATTAGTCATCAAGCCATAAAGAAATGAAGAGTACCTGAAGATGATAAAGATTATCTGCAGACAATCTATCATCAAAACCCTGCAAACAAAAACATTCAAAGAAATAAACAAATTCACCAACTATAGTTAAAAAATTCAACACTAAATCACTAACTGGAAATATCTTTGCTAGTGGGGGAAAAAAATTGCTCCCTCCGTCCCACATCTTTGGGCTTATTTGACTAATTGATGCATATATTTTAAAATTTATATTTCATCCATTCTTACATGTGATATTCAGATAAATAAAGTCAACAAAATATTAATTTTTCATCTCAAGTCAATTTGAACAAAAAAATTAATGTAGGACCGTCAATTTGAACAAAAAAATTAATGTAGATGGAGGGAGCGCTAATAAAAATTAAAGTTCCGAATCCAGTATACATCCAGTTTACCTCGATTGAATCTTCCTTCAGAACACCCATCATTAAATGAAGTAAATCCTCACCATTTGCCTTCCTAGACTCAATTTCCATTTGCTTTTGAGTAATAGCATCCCTCAACTGTTTTGCCAGGTCACTCCTACCATCTGTTACAACTGTGCTCCCATGATTTAAATATGAGGATTCAGGTGTTGATGCTTCAATTGCCCGCTCCTCCTGAGTTTTATCCAGTGGATGGAATAAGTCCTCCAAGGAAGCATCACCAGGGGTGTCACTAAACCTACTCAGCTCATATCCTCCAGATGTTATTGATACCTTCGGAGCCTTCATCAAAGAAAATTCCAAGTAACCATAAGATCGATGTAAAACAATATTTACATGAACAAGATACTAACTTAACTATTTACAAGATACTACTTATCTATCTACAATATCAGACTCAACGACATTGTAAATAGGTAAAGAATGTTTATCATATCACCAGCAAAACAAGCAAATAAGATTATTTTTTTCCCACTTGCCCCCCGCCCCCCAGAATAATCCTGTGGTTCCATTTAAAGAATCTGATTTCAAAGTTTATAATAAATTATTTAAAATTAATGTAACTGAGGAAGGTTTTGACTTTTGACACCACCCTTTTTAGTGATTGGTAGTGTTTTTGCCAACATTACA
Source organism: Oenanthe sinensis (assembly GCA_028671895.1). NCBI lineage: Eukaryota > Viridiplantae > Streptophyta > Magnoliopsida > Apiales > Apiaceae > Oenanthe > Oenanthe sinensis. The sequence goes on along the minus strand of CM053805.1, from coordinate 25,442,174 downwards.
CAGCTATCAAAATTGCAATATCATATTTTGACATTATATGAAAAGACGATGGGGTAAGACAAACTCTTCATCTTAAAAAAGTATACAAAGGAATGTAGTTTACAACTAAATAAGTCGAATTCAGATGTCTTATGCAGCAATTAACAAAATGATAACTTTACTTTTCGAGGGCTATAATCTTCGTTTGTTGGTGCAGCAGACGGACCATATCTAATATGAATAGAGCTTTCTTTTACTTCAACGTTTCCACCAGCGATGCTTTTCCTACTGTAAATAGGAGACTCAACCTCGTCGTCAACCAACACTTTCTCCTGGGCAGTTAAGTGAGATGGCTCATAAAACTCTGATGATGTATCAGCTTCATGATTAGAAGATAGTCTGACAGAAGAAGTTTTTATTTCTGAATTCTCATAGATTGCTAAAGTAGGAGATTGATCAGAAAAGACATCTTCCTCGGCATCACCAGATATTTCCTCAAAAGGATTATGCTTGGAATTGTTGTCAATGTCGGCAGCCTCTACCGAAAGCAATTCTGCTTTAGAGTCCTGAAAATTGAATTGGAAGATGTAAATTGAAATAAGTTGTGCAAATGTTGCAAAAACACAAAACCGTTTTGAAAAAACAACACAGTGTGAAAGCAGATAAAGCTAGGAGAACAGAAGTTGCTTCTTGATAATGCTTTGTTCTTTTCAAGTTCAAGAGTAAAACAATTAATAAAGGAGATGAAAATATACTCTAACTTTCTAGATGTCCTTGCTACAAAAGGCAACAAAGGATTCACGTAGCCAATTTATAAAATTTTGGTAAGGGTATTTGAGTTGTAACTGAGTTGCACAGCCATCTGTGTGAGATGAAATTCAGAGGTATCAGTTCTCTAGATTCCAATACACTAAGCGTACATCTACCCCAGCTCGCAATTACAAATTTTTATACAAAATTGATGTTTTATGGTGAGATGGTAGGACCTGATGCAGATTCTAGAACATTCTGGGAATATTCTGAAAGAGTTTCATATGTTTATTGATCTGAGTTAGAATTATCTAGAATATATATAATTAAGGATGTATTGGGAAGGTGATTATGGGGAAGTATTATAGTTTTAATATTAGTAGTTCTAGAAGGTTCTCTAATTAATTATCAGGGAACTATATATATCCCAGATTTGTAAGCTTCTAAGGCACTGATTGACAGATTTTATCTAAAATACTTCTAGCAACTATTCAGGTTTGCTTTGTTTATTTCCCCTATTCAGATTCAGCTTCAACTCCTATTTCTACTCTTCACTTGGCTGCATCATGTGGTATCAGAGCTACCATTGATCCGTTAGTTTCTGTTTAAGCATGGCTCTCAGAAGAGGTGGCAGAACTGCTGCACAAACTATTACGGAAGATCCAAGGGAAGAAGTTAACGAACTAAGGAGGCAGGTTGAGATTCTGACCCAGCGCTTGGTTAAACTCGAGTCACCGAAACACAATGGAGATGAAGAGTCTGAGTCAGGTAGCACATATAACAATCCATTTTACAATCGAAATTCTCGACATGAAACACCGGTCCGAGAAAATCGAAGGTGGGATGGACATTTTAAGATTGAAATTCCTGAATTTAGTGGCAGTCTACAAGCTGAAGAGTTTGTTGATTGGCTCAATATTGTCGAAAGAATCTTTGAGTTCAAAGAAGTTCCGGAAAACATGAAGGTGGAATTAGTAGCCATCAAGTTGAAGGGAAGAGCTTCTGCTTGGTGGGAACAGCTGAAATTGAAACGGGAAAAAAGAGGAAAAATCAGGATTACAGATTGGGAGAAGATGAAGAAGAAGTTAAAAGAAAATTTTCTACCTAATAACTATGTCCAAGCTATGTTTCAGCACCTTCAAAATTTGCGTCAAGGAGGCAGGTCAGTTGATGAATATACTGAGGAATTTTATCAGTTAGTATCTCGAAATGATTTATCAGAAAGTGAAGAACAGTTGGTCGCACGATACTGGGAGGATTGCATTTAAATATTCAAGAAGCACTTGACCTTCACACATTTTGGTCAGTTTCAGAAGCTTACCAGGCGGCTCTGGCTGTTGAAAAACGCCAAAACAGGTTGGGAAAGTCCAAATTTCAGAGTGTTCAAAGCCAAGACAGACCCGCCAATCAACAATTTAAATCCGAAAATCAGACCAAAGGTTCTCAAAACTCAAATATTCCACGAAAGAATTATTCTGAAGCCGCTAACACACAAAACAGGAACAAGGGAGCTGGATTAAAATGTTTTAAATGCAACGAACCAGGCCATACTTCAGCTGTTTGTAGGCGCGAACGGGGAAAACAACTTATGATTAATGGAGAAGAACATAGCCAAAGCGTTGGATATGAGAATGAACCAATATACGATAGCGAACAGGACGAAGATATCTTGTATGGAGATGTTGGAGAGTCATTGGTGATCCGCAAAGCCTTGTTGCGACCTAAAGAAGACTGGTTGCGTAACAACATCTTTCACACAACATGCACTATTGAAGGTAAGGTCTGCAAGTTAATTATTGATAGTGGCAGTTGTGAGAATGTCATTTCTCTTGAGGCAGTCAATAAATTGAAGTTAAAACAAGAAAAGCACCCACGACCATACAAATTGTCATGGTTCAAGAAGGGAAACGAGGTTTCTGTTGATACACGCTGCCTAGTATCATTTTCTATTGGACGCAAGTATTTTGATTATGTTTGGTGTGACGTAGTCAAAATGGATGCATGTCATATACTTCTTGGCAGGCCTTGGCAATATGATCGCAATGCTATTCATGATGGCAAGAAGAACACTTATTCATTCTGGAAAGATAATGTTAAAGTCATCCTAGCTCCTATGAAGGACAAATTTTCTGCCAAACAAGATAAAAACGACGGTGGCAACATACTGTCCATTGCAAATTTCATGGGAAAAGTCGAAAAATCTGGAGTTCTTATGGCGCTAGTAAACCGTGAGGTGCAGACACCTACACAAGTTCCTGATTATATTAAGCCATTACTTTGAAGAATTTACAAATTTAACACCAGAAGAACTACCACCTGGTCTATCTCCTATGAGGGATATTCAACATCGAATTGATCTGATCCCAGGCTCAAGTCTTCCCAACAAACCAGCATATCGTATGAATCCAAAAGAGCATGATGAGTTGCGAAGACAAGTGGAGGATGCAATTGCTAAAGGATTAATCAGAGAAAGTTTAAGCCCATGTGCAGTCCATGTATTATTAACTCCAAAGAAAGGTGGCACATGGCGCATGTGTGTGGACAGCCGCGCAATCAACAAAATAACTGTGAAGTATCGCTATCCAATACCCCGGTTTGAAGATTTGTTGGACCAACTGGCTGGGGCCAAGATATTTTCAAAGATTGATCTTCGAAGTGGCTATCATCAGATTCGCATTCGGCCGGGAGACGAGTGGAAAACTGCATTTAAAACACGAGACGGCTTATACGAATGGTTGGTAATGCCATTCGGGTTATCAAACGCTCCTAGTACATTTATGCGTATCATGAATCATGTGCTGAAACCACTTCTCAGAAGGTGCGTTGTCGTCTATTTCGATGATATATTGGTTTATAGTCCCTCTATTGAAGCTCACAAACAAGACCTTAAAGAGGTGTTCGAAACATTGAGAAGTGAAAAACTGTATGTTAACATGAAGAAATGCAATTTCGGAGTACAAAGCGTGCTGTTTTTGGGGTATATCATTTCTGATGAAGGGAATAAAGTTGATCAGACTAAGGTCCGAGCCATTCTTGATTGGCCAACTCCCCGGACAATTCAAGAGGTACGCAGTTTTCATGGATTGGCATCTTTCTATAGGCGATTTATAAGGAATTTCAGCAACCTTATAGCTCCCATAATAGATTGTATAAAATCTGTGAAAACATTGAGTTGGACCCAAGAAGCTGAAGAAAGTTTTCAGTTAATCAAGAAGAAAATATCTGGGGCACCAGTACTTGCACTACCTGATTTTGACAAAGTATTTGAGGTGGACTGATGCATCAAAGGTGGGCATAGGGGCTGTCTTAAGTCAAGAAGGTCGTCCTATTGCTTTTTACAGCAAGAAACTTATTGGTTCGCGCTGCCAATACTCAACATATGATGTGGAATTTTATGTCATTGTTCGTGCACTTAAACATTGGGAGCATTATCTTGTACAACGTGATTTTATTCTTAATTCTGATCATGAAGCATTAAAATTTATTAACAGCCAACAACATTTAAGTCAAAGGCATGCCAAGTGGGTCAGCTTCTTACAAAGATTCACTTTTACAATCAAACATAAAGCTGGTATTCAAAACAAAGTCGTAGATGCTTTGAGCAGGAAGTCTTCATTCCTAACAGAGAAATGAGGGTTGAAGTTCCAGGTTTCGATACATTCAAAGAGTTATACGCCGATGACAAGTTCTTTGGGCCAATACTTGAGGCAATAATTCAAGGTAAACATTTTGAATATCAACTTCAAGAAGGCTTTTCAAAGGTTTACAACTTTGTATTCCTGAATGTTCACTACATGAAAAGATAGTGACCGAAAAACATGCTTTGGGTCACTTTGGGCGAGACAAGACTATTTCATTAATTGAAAATAAGTATTTTTGGCTAAAATTAAAGAGGGATGTCGCTCGATATGTTGAAAAATGTCATATATGTCAAAGATCAAAAGGTGGTTCTACAAATGCAGGCTTATACACTCCACTCCCTACTCCTTCTGCTCCATGGAATGATGTAAGCATGGATTTTGTCATTGGTTTACCTCGTACGCAAAAGCGATCAGATTCTGTCATGGTAGTGGTGGATCGATTTTCAAAGATGGCACATTTTGTTCCTTGTCGAAAGGCAATAGACGCTTCACACGTGGCAGAACTTTATTTTAAAGAGATATTCTGTTTACACAGTGTTCCTCACTCCATAACATCTGATCGAGACACTAAGTTCATGGGACATTTTTGGCGGACCTTGTGGAAGAAAATTGGAACTGAGCTGCGTTTTAGCACAGCTTATCACCCAGAAACAGATGGTCAAACAGAGGTGGTCAATCACAGTTTGGGTAATCTTTTACGATGTCTTGCTGGGAACAAACCTCAACAATGGGATTTGGTGCTACCTTTCGCTGAATTTGCATATAACAACTCTAAGAATCGCACTACTCAATTAAGTCCTTTTGAAGTTGTTGGAGGGCAGAATCCTAATACAGTTCTTGATTTGGTTTCCATTCCTAATTTGAAGAAAGCAAATACAAAGGCTGAAGAAATGGTTGAGCGTATTAAAGAAATACATAAGAACGTGAGGGAACACATTGAAGCAAATAATATGAAGTATAAAGTGGCGGCAGATCTTCATCGTCGCAAGGTTGTTTTTCAAGAAGGTGATTATGTATGGGTTGTTCTAACAAAAGATCGGTTCCTGCCTGGAGAAAACCAGAAGATGCATGATCGGAAAGTTGGTCCCTTCAGGATATTGAAACGAGTGAATTATAATGCTTATAAATTGAAGTTACCAGATCACATCAAGTCGTCTGATGTATTCAATGTTAAACACCTGCTACCATATAAAGGTGATGTTCCTGATTAAAAAACTCGAGGACGAGTTTCTTTTCACCCGGGGGAAGATGATGCAGATTCTAAAACATTCTGGGAATATTCTGAAAGAGTTTCATATGTTTATTGATCTGAGTTAGAATTATCTAGAATATATATTATTAAGGATGTATTGGGAAGGTGATTATGGGGAAGTATTATAGTTTTAATATTAGTAGTTCTAGAAGGTTCTATAATTAATTATCAGGGAACTATATATATCCCAGATTTGTAAGCTTCTAAGGCACTGATTGACAAAGATTTTATCTAAAACACTTCTAGCAACTATTCAGGTTTGCTTTGTTTATTTCCCCTATTCAGATTCAGCTTCAACTCCTATTTCTACTCTTCACTTGGCTGCATCAGGACCCTTGCTGAAACCTAGAATCTTAAGATCCCTGTAAACTGGTTAAATTACTTACAGGTAGATTGTCAACAGAGCCCTGATCATCTCTATTTGATGTGTCTGCATCCGCTGAACAATCTTCCTCATTAATTCTGCAAACCATAGAATTCCTTAGAAAGTAAACAAAAAAATACAGTAAAATATGTAATCTTCTTCACTAAAAAACCATTGATCAGACTAGAAATCAATAATGATAACACAAATCATCTATCATTTGAAATTCTTATTTGAGTTCCATTTTTAACAGGATATTCATCAATTTTTACATATACTGTCATTAAAAACGTGAACACTGATCATTTAAGCATAAGAATGTACTATGTAGTAGTAGACCTTCAAACCAAATCCTCAAACAGAAAAGAATAGCAAGAAACTAAGCATTATTCCATAGTTACAAGCGGACTCCTAAATTACATTCAATAAATAGAAGGCAAACATCAACTATTCTTCGTGCTTTTGCAGGTAAATGGAAGGGAAGGAAGTGAAAAGATGAATTTTAAGTTGTATACCTCAATGTTCCACTATGACGAAGGGAAGAGTGTAAAACCCGCCTCGAGTTTTGTATCCAAGGATGAGAAAGCAGAGTCTTCGCATCCGGCCTCTGCCTGTGATCCTGAAAAAAATACATACTGATGTGAAAACATGTGATAAGGAGTTAAGGATGTTATAGATATTAGAAAGCTTATATAAATTTCTTATATGGATCCAGGACAACATGGTACTCAGAACTGTGTATAGATATTAATACATAACGTGGTAATAGGAGCTGTATATATTATCTGACAATAATAATTGGGGAGGGGGGGCATGGTTTAAACCTTTGAAGTGGCCTAAGCTTACAATGGTCAACACCACTGATCTCAGTGTCTTTCTAATTCATTCACTAATTATTTAGATCTCATTGTACATTCAGAAATCATTTATGGAATAACAAGATGACCATTCTAATGCTCATGTAAAATGGTGTGATGCGACACAGACCAGATGAGACCCCTAGTTGGTTTGTGGAGTTGATAATAAAAGAACATATTTGATTCTTCTGAATCATAGAAAAGTTTGTGTTGCCTATCTGCCTATTTGCACAGAGACATCACTTTGACAAGTCCAATAACTCGACACACATAGACAGATGGGAAGAGAGGTAAAGAGCAGTATCTTTAAAAAATAGATTCCTGCCTTTTGCCTACTTAAAATTTTATATAATATTTCAGTTGTACATTCTTTTCCACATTGTTAATTTTGTCAAATAGATCTATGGTACCTGCAGATTGCTGCTTAGAACACTCAAAATCATATGTTTACTTTGAGTGCTCAGTGGAGGCATGTGTGCATGAGCATTTAAATTCCTGAAATACCCAGAAATTTAAAAGAAATACTTAACCTTTTTAAAGCACTGGCGCAAAAACTCTGTTATAGCAGGAGAAAGACTATCTGGTATGGGCGGCTGCTCATCCTGAAAAGATTACAAAGAAAGAATGAATAATCATTGTCATCCAGAGACCCAAAATATGCATTGATAGATAAATAAATGTCAAAAAAGTTTTATAATTTAATCGCTTCTTAATTACATAAAGATAGTTCTGAAAGGTAGCATTACACGTTTTTCCTACATAAAAAAAAAAAAAGCAATAGTTTACCAGCTTCTTTCATTGCTTCTTCAGTGTCATATTTTAATAATTATGCAACCTCCAGTATACGGGCCACATATATGGTGGAGTTCGTATTGTAACATTTACGACAGAAGACCTTGAGGTTGTAAGTTTAATCACTTCTTATTCAATTAAGGATAGTTTGGAAAAAGGTAGTGTTACAAGTTTTTCCTACATAAAAGAAAAACAACTGTTGACCAGCTTTCTTCATCGCTTCTTCAGGCTCATATTTTTATGGTCATGTCACCTGCAGTATAAGGGTCACATGTATGGTGGAGTTTGTATTATAACATTTCCCACACCGAACATCTTGCAGCTGTAATTCTAGTATTATTGCAAATCGATTTTGGCTTAGAGAGTTAAAAATTTACCATATGCTAGATTTGGACCTGATCTAATGAAAAAAAATAATAATAAGTAACAACTAGCTAACCAAACAATTTCAGCCCAGAATAGCATATTTAATATATGACCCATAATGCCAGATGATTCTTAATGCATGTGAGGTATTCCTGATAGCTAAGTTATACTAACGAAACGTTCGTAATTCTCTTTTTGAATGCGTTACAGTTTTCCTTTATACAAAAAGATACCTCACTAATTAATGTTGCACATGTTATGCATGCATTACACGTATAATTTTGTTAATAATATAAATAAATAACTTATACCGTCTCTCATCTGCTATAAAGGCCAACTTTCTGAAATCTGCCATTTTGGCCTTTAGAGTGCGTTACAGTTTTTCTTAATACAAAAAGATACCCTACTAATTGATGTTGCACAGGTTATGCATGTGTTAAATGTTATAATTTTGTAAGAAAAATATAATGTTTATATCGGCATCTCATCTGCTATGAAGGCCAACTTTGTGAAATTTGCCATTTCATATACCCTGCTAACTGATGTTGCACAGGTTAAGCATGTGTTACATGTTATAGTTTTGTAAGGAAAATACAATATTTATATCAGCATCTCATCTGCTATAAAGGCCAACTTTGTGAAATTTACCATTTTATATACCCTGCTAATTGGTGCTGCAAAGGTTATGCATGTGTTACACGTTATAATTTTGTAAGAAATAGAACCTGCACAATCCGAAAAAGGGCTGGCATGGGCTGGAGATCATAGTATGGAGGTGAGCATGTAAGAAGCTCAATCACAGTGCATCCAACGCTCCATATATCAGATGCCACACAAACTCCAGACATTTCGATCACCTCCACAAACAAAATAAATTAAAGGACTGCATTATATTTATACCTTTCCCTTAAAGGATTATAAAATGCTCATTCAATTCTGCGATACATAATAAGTAAAAGAGTTGCACACTAATACATTAAAACCACGTAGGCAATGCAGGGCTATGGCCTGGACTGATCATGAGACAGGCAGTCTACAGATATTATATTCAATTAATGTATATATATTTAAATCCGAAATTATGCTCCAAGAAAATCTAGGTAATAAAAATTGAAAGGATTTAGCAGTATTTCAGCAGATTTGGACTAAACAAATCATAACAAACATCCAAGAAAAATTGGATTGATACATAAGGGGTTCGTGTTTCGATCTTTTTGATATTACAGAATGCAGAATATATTTTCATACACAAAATATAAACGGGAAAATGCGAAGCCTTACACATAGCAATGCATCACTTTGTCATTGTCTCATCACAAGTCAAGTTTCAGAAACAGATTACACATACAATAACAAGCATGCATCACGGTTCAAAGTCAATGTATCAGAAGAACCATTGGGTCTTAAGTATTGATGTGATGTCCAGCATCAGAATATTTGCAACATAAAAACTATATGTTGCTTTAAAGAAACGGAAAAAAATTCAAATACAGTAGCTTGCTACAACATTGTTTCAAGTCAACAAGTTGCCGTTATTTATATATATTAGCTGTTCTCTTGTAGTTGACTGACATCGTCACTTGGCATATGTTAACAAAATATCTTGCTATTATAAATATTTAACATATTATCCAATGTATCTCCACCATTTTGTCAAACAAACCATTATTCTTTTGCTCCTCACAACGGTATCTATTATCTTCCGATAGAGTCAAGAGTGCTTAGCCCAAAAAATATGACTACTCCAGTCTGACATAAGAAGCTGAAAGTTTGGAAATATTTTCTTGACACAACAAAAAAAGGGTTCCTTCAACCTCATTATTTATTACTAATTCTCAAGTCCACATATATAGTAACTACGCCATCAGATTGAATCTGATTCATGGATCGTTTCAAAACATAATTAATATAATTAAAGATTATTTATAATTGAGATATTAACGTATGATTGTGTGTTTGTGTGTGTGTGGGGAAAAGTTACATAGAGACCGCCTTTTTGTTAGAGACGTCGAAGACCATATATGTACTGCAACAAAAACATATGTTGCAGTACAATATATTTTGCAATGTTTTGCATGCAATATATAACCAAAATGGCTAAATTGACATCAATAAAAATATAACCAAAAACAGATCTTTAATCGTGGCCGACTCACTGTCTCCCAAAAACAAAGTTCTAATCTCTTCCGCCTCACTCAACTTCATTTAGGCATTTTAGCGCCTTCAAAGTCAAAGAATCTCTATTATCATAATATGTGCTTGACAATTAACACATCCACTTGATAAGTATCCAAGAGCCTCGTCTTCAGGAGAGAGATTTTGAGGGCTATCTCTTGGCTTTAGCCTAGTTAACACCCATTTCGTCTTAGTAATAAGCAGTTAAGGGTCCAAGTTTCAATGGAGACATGCATATTAGAGCATTTAAATTTTAGTACTTAATCATTTTCACAAAAATAAAAAAATATGAGATTCTCTAGATCTAACTAAAAGATATTATTGTACTTGATTAATATTAATTGTTTTATGTCTCGCAACTTATTTTTATTATATTTTTAGACTATTTCACATACTATTACATTGCAAAAAAAACAGAAAATTCTGTAAGAATACATGTATTATTATAATTACTAGCTTATAACCCGTGCAAAGCACGGATAATATTAATAAATTATATATTAATTGTTTTATATAATTTAAATGTTTAATTTAATATGATAATTTATTTTATTATTAATTTCTTTCTACATTTTTCTACACAATGTTGTTTATATATTAATATTCATAAAATTTAATTATAAATCATAATTTTAAATAAATAAAAGAGTTTGAATGGTGATGAAATTGATTTAAATGTGAGTCCAATTATATTAAATAAAATTTATAGGGTAAGTAGCATTCTTAAAATAGAAAATATAGAATAATTTAGATATAATATAATATTATCCGTGAATTGTATAGGAGGATTGTCGGTGATAGATTTGTATGTATGATATATCTTTTCTAAAATTAGATTTTATTAGAATTGGATGTTTAGGATCTTTTCTATGGTTCACCTATAATTGGGCGGTTAAGATCTTTTCTATGGTTCACCCGGGTAAGATGACAAAAAAGTTCTCTATTTTGGTTATAATAATATAGTATAGATTTTTACTAGTTTTTTCGCATATATATCAGAATTATTTTTGATAGGGTTTAGAAAAAATAGGCATTTGATAGTTTTTCATGAGTTACTCTATAAAACGACTCTCGTGCTTTTCACGAGTACTAAGAATAGCCTAGGAATTCCAATCCTGATATTAAATCCATTTTGTATAAACAAGACAATTATATCATATAACAAAATAAATCAGAGGCAATTATTCCTAATTTTTCAAAACAAATGTGTGTATAAAGATTTGTAATGCAATAAAATGCACAAATACAAATCACAAGATTCTACTATTTCTTATAGTAATGACCAATGGTGAAACTACAACCAGCTCTGGCACCTCGAACCCTATAATAAAAAATATACCTCAGGAGCCATCCAATATGGTGTTCCGACAACTGAATGAGTATTAATATTAGCCTCAGTTAATTTTGTAGCAACACCAAAATCTGCAAGTTTAACGAGACCCTGAAAAGGTATATTGTACATTAAATCATGAGTAAGCCAAACATAAATTACAAATAGAAAGTTACTTCCATTTCATAAAAAAAAAGTAATCTACAAAAAAGTCACATATATTGGTCATGTCCAACACAATCACAGTAGTTATCACTGCCTTGTTTTAACACATCTACAAGTTTAAGAGATATTGCGAAATTGATTACGAGAGAAAATCTTCATCAATCATATTGACATTACATTTTATTCATTTGAGCTCCAACTTATTTCAAATAATGAGTACAAATTTATTATTTTAAATTTCAGCCTCAGATTTTGTAGATTCCTGGTTCTACCATGGCTACCAAGATGTAGAGCAGAATATCTATACTTCTATACAATATTATTAAATCCGAAACTTTAAAAGTTTTGGTTGGTTCGTCAATCGCTTGGTAATTTGGTTGAGTTCAAATGATAATAATAAAGATTGTTTAATCTTTTTGGCCATTTTTTGGGCCGTATTAATATGATAATAAATTAAGAATATAAATTTTTATTCCATGATATATTGAAAGTATTATAAATGAGTTACTCTTTTGAATCGGATTATTTAGTTTTTTGGGTGGCCTATAATAATAAAATCATGGATTTTTTAAATAAGATGTTATAAATAATAATACAAGTGTGCAAATTTTTCAGATAGAAAAATTTACTATTTCGGATAAATTACTAATTAAAATAAAGATGATTTATATCCTCTCGTGCCAAATTACTTTTTAAATAGGATATCATATTGTAATAAAGATGATGTATATCCTCTCGTGCCAAATTAAAATAATAAAAATTTGAACTTTCATGGTACAATCTTAAATATTATAATACTATATACATGTCAGTTTGTATTTAAGATATATTTCTATCCGGTTATAATTTTGATTATGTTTATTCTTATTTAAAATACTTATTTTATTTTATATCTATTAAGTTATATTTAAAACTTTCTCATATTATAATATTCTATATATGTTAATTCATATTTAATATTTTTTTCAATTCTTTAAATCCTATAGCAAATTTAATTTATTCAAAGTACTTGTAATAGTCTATAATCTATATTAATTTACACGTACGACTTAATCATATTATAATATTTTATAAATATTCAAACCAATTTAAAATTCAGTTGTTAATTTTACGAAAGTGGTTTTCTATCTAAAATTTATTTATATTATATTACATACAAGCTCGTGTCAAGCACGGGCCATTTTGTGATTTAAGTAATTTGAACACATTAAAGGCATAATTTTATGAGCCCATAATTCTGATGCATGAGAAAGTGTATATAATTATATATGTTATAAAATAGTTAGTATGTTAATCAGCTTTCGGATGAGCATGTGCTAAGTTGTAGTGATAAAAGTTATTGTAAAGATCATCCATGCTTACCTGTAGTAGTGAGGGTGCAAATGTGGTGTTATAAAGAGAACAAAATTCTGAATGAAAGAAAGGTAATAAACTTAGTTATATGCATATTATACATTGTTTTCTACAAAATCAGCAACGAATCTAGAGAATAACATATAGCAATAAGCCAAAACTTAGACCCTACCAATCAATTATTCATGGAATGTAATATATCTAGATGCACTACAATAGTAAGCTCATATGCAGTTTGGCGTATCCCTCTTCAGCACCAGATCCATCCACCATTTTAAACATGATCGGATAAACTTAAAACAAAATTACGTATGACTTGAAGTTACTTAAAGAGAAAAGTTAATATTTTAATTTTAAGTTGGTATCTGTTTGGATAATTTTAGCGTTATGTGTAACTTTTTAATTTAACAAAAATACAAAGATAAAAATAAAATTTACAAATTGTACATGTGATTGATAACATTAACATTTATCAAATAAAATAAGTTGTTGAAAAAAGTAGAACTTACCACCTTATAACATTTTTTACATTTAAGTTTTTTTTACATATTACACAAACTTAACATCAAAAATCACTTAAAACTCTTAAGGCTCTGTTTGGGATTGCTGTTGAAAATTATTGTGCTGTGAGAAATAGTGCTTGTGAAAAACTGATGTTAGGAAAATCAGATGACTGTTTGGTAATTTTTTTTATTTGTGCATATTTTGAGATATAATATATAAAAATAATATTTTTTGGGAAGATTTGATGATGAAACTTGTGTTACTTCTTGTAAAAGCTGAAAAATAGCTTTTTCCAAAAGCATGGGGGGACATGCATTCTCTAACAGCAATTTTTAGGCCAAAAGCACTCTTCTCCACAGTACAAAGCTGATGTAGTTGTCTGCAACAATACCAAATACCAAACGGGGCCTAAGTTAAGGAGTAGAAAAAATCCTCTTAGTACCCCTTCTACCATGAGCCTCTTATCTCTTACTAAAAATATATATCACTTACCAAAAATATAACCACCTACTAGAAGCATGGTCACATCCCCTTTTAAGCCAAATATCACCTTCTAAAAACTGGATCGAGCTCTTTTAGGGCTGAGCCTTATTAGAATTTAGCAAAAGCATGGTTAGGCCCTTTTATAACATACCAAAGTATGGTCAAACTCTTTTAGGACCTTAATATCACCTAGTTGAAGCAATAGTCAAGCCCTCTACGGGCCCAATATAACATTAGTTTCACGAGTAAATCAAGGAAAGCGATCCTCGTCAACTTCAATTTGCACATGACGATTCCAATAGTCATAATAACCGATTGTAGCAATTACCAATATCTTGTTCAAAACGACCAATATACAATTCATACATCTTTACGATCCAAGGACCAAAGTACATCTATTATAACATGTACAAGAAGTATGAAAATAGTCATCTAACGCGATACCGTACGACTACATACCTATCTCTGAGAAAAGGCCCTATATGTCACAATTTGAGGTGGAAATGCCCTAAATGGCACAACTCGTAATAATGGCCCTAAATAGCACTCCAAAACGCTACATAGTGTGGCGTGCTGGAAAAAAGGTGAAAACGCTGCTTCGTGTAGCGTTTTGCACTTTTTTTTAAAAAAAATTTGGGAAAAACGCTACTTCGTGTAGCGTTTTGCATTTTTTTTAATTTTTTTTAAATTTTTTTGGGGGAAAACGCTACTTTATCTTGGGTTTTGGGCTAAAAAACGCAACTTAAAGTAGCGTTTTGGGGAGATTTTTTTTTCAAAACTCTACACGATGTAGCGTTTTGGAGTGCTATTTAGGGCCATTTTTTCGGGGTGTGCCATTTAGGGCATTTTCTCCCCAAATTGTGACATATAGGGCCAACACCCTTAACTTTTACCACGCTAAACATACATGGAGGTAAATATAACACATCATTATATCAGAGGCAACTCGTTATTATACAGATATTCATCAACATATATTCAATCTCTAAGATTTCTATTGCAATTAAACTAACTTTTGGAGTTCCACCTCCTACTTTCAAACGTGCACGAACTCCCAGTGGAATAAGTGCAATTCAAAAAATAATATATATATATATATATATTCTAATCCTACCTTCCTAAGCAACATCGTAAGGTTAAATATGTATACTTAGAGATTCAATGTTGGATATATTGCTCCAATATTTCTGAGCACCAAATATTAATGGTTGTTTGATTATGCACTTAAAAAACGATGATGGTACTTGATGATATAAGTAATAGTTGACCGCTAAACAATTTTGCAGAAAAAATCTATGTCTTACTACATGGTTGATAATAATTAAGCTAAAAATACAATCCTTGTTCATATGCATGTTTAGTGTAAATATAAGTAATATTGAATAAAGGAGATATTATCTTTGAATGAATTCTAGGATGGTGATATATTATTAGACAAAATTTAAAATTTCAAACACATAACTATCCATGACAAACCTAAATTCATATTCACAACAAAACTGAATGAAACATCATCTTCAACGAATTCTAAAGATAATAAAATACACTCAAAATTGACATTAACATTAAAATGTATATATACATATATATATATATATGAAGGGGTTTGGATTTACGTGTCATTTTGACTATAATAATGACTTTTAAAAATAAAGGGAATCTTTTGAAGAAGACATTCCATTCAATTCTGATGTGGATATTAACTTAAGACTCACCCTGAAGGCCTGGACGGTTGTGTGCTTGGGATATTTAATCCTTTATCATAGTATATCATCATTTTTAGAAACCTATCAATCATCAGATCTCCTTTAAAAGAAACTATGCAATATTAACTCTGTATTGTGAATGGCCCATGCATCTAAAGGACTCATAAAGGAAGATTATATATTTAGTCTTTTCATTATTCACCATGAAGTGAGTGTTTTAAATATATATTTGTCTACATAATTGTTTCGCAGCCAACTATTCTTTATAGCAACAAGTACCACTATATTTCTTCATGTTGCATACTGAACAAACCGCTAAAAAGTGGTACTTATAGAAAATTGTTTCAGGATATCTAAGATGGATCTTTCATTTTTTAAAATTTTACCTTGCGATGATATTACGATGGTTGTATTAAAAAAATATACCTTGTCTTTTGAATTAACTTCCTTTAATGGGACCTTGAGCATATTTGAAACTAGGTGATGATGATCAAAATAGAGACCTACAAGTGGTAGTTCAGTGTTGATTACTCCAAAAGGTAGGAATGAGTCTAGTAGAAATTTAATAGAGCGGATATGTGTGTGTAGGGGTGTGTGTGTGTGTGTGTGTGTGTAAATGTCTCTATAATGCGAATTTATCATTGATATTTTTACTGTTATTCTTTACCTCCATCTAGGTTGAACATCGCAAAAGCTAATTGTAAAATGAACAAGTGATATATAATAGAGTGTTAATTGGATATGTTTCAATACTACTATAATACGCTACAACATATCGAATCTGGTCATTAAACTGTAGAGGATGTGTGAATTGACCATTGATTGATTTAAAGATGACATTTGTTCTTGTTTACTAAATTCTACCTTCTCTCTTATTCTCTTATGATGACTAGGATTCTCATGTTCGGGTTTGCAACATGTTGAGGATCACTTTCCTCGATTTACACATAACACTAGTATTTGATTAAGTAAATGCAAGGTGCTTTCTAGGGCGCGACTATATTTCTAATAGGTGATAATATGACTCGACCATGAAAGGACCATACTTCTGGTTAGGTGATAATGGGATCGACCTTGAAGGACTTGTCCATGCTTCTGGTAGGTGACAATGTTACTTACAGGCCTGAGATAATAAAGCTTAATAAAGCCCTGACCATTCTCCTTGCAGAGGAGTTGGCCACAAAGGGTCCAGCCACATTTTAACGAGGTGGTAATGGGGCTTAACCCAAAACCGCACAACCATGCTTCTTGTAGGTAGGTAATTCTATTAGTTTACCTAAAAAGGTTGGTAATGCTTGAAATAGGTGATAATGGGGTCGGCCACACCTGTAGTAATTGAAAATGAGCTTACCATAAAAGGGATAGACTAGATTGTAGATGAACCTTGGCAGAACATGATTTAGGTAAACCATAAAAGGGACCCACAAATTAATCATCAACTGTATAGCGATATCTGTAAATTGTTTTTTTTCCTTTTTCTTAAATTTATGTAAAGTTTAATTGATTGGTGGTTCTCTAAATTATCACGAGTCATGTAATTGTTAGGTGATTTCAACTCAAAAACCAAATCAAGGACACAAGAGACAATTCTCTTGTGTACAAGCAACCTATTAACTACATGAGTATAAGACCTTTTAAGTACGAGGCCTTTTAGGAGGTCCCCAAAAAACATATATGTCTGAGTTTTAGGCTTGCTTGCAGCCAATAGTAATGAGTGATGCAAAAAAAAAAAAAAAAGAGGTGAAACACTAAAACATGATCGTTAAAATTTTCAATATTAATATCAGTATTTTGAAACTATACTTCTTATATTTAAATAATTAGGTTGTAAGGAAAGAAAAATAATATTACCCTACCCACGGAACTAGCTATTAGTTTTTATTGAAATATTTGGTATTTAATAAATTTAAGAAAAATAGGGCCTAAAAATATAGTAAGCCCATGGCCCCCGGTTCGGACCAACCCTAGATGATGGACCCGTGGCTGAGAAGTGCTAGGCCAAACTCCGAAAGGGCCTAGCATTTGAGTAGATCCAGATAGTAAGTAGTTGAATGATGTAAGATATTTCAACTCCTAACAAATACCAACCAAAGACTAAGCAAATATTAGTTTCTCACCTCATGGAAAAAAGTGGTAAGTTAAACTATTAAATGGAAGTGCATAAGTATAGACAAAACTAATGTGCTTTTAAAACAGAGATTGTTGTATATACATGTAAGAGTTTTCAACTTACAGATAAGATAATATAGGGTAGATGCAATATATAATCATAGGGGATGTACACAAACATATTTAATTACCTGATGACATTTCGTTAAATAGGTACTAACTTTACCAAATGGAACTACTAGATACCTCTTTCGTTGTCAATATATTTGCACCCTTTATATCTCGATGAATCACACCTTGTTCGTGTAGATAAACTAAACCTTCCAAAACCTGGTCAGAAGTGTTGGGCATCAAAACAAGACTCGAGACTTGGAATGGAGACGGTGACTAAAAAACATGGCACACCTGAGCTATGTACACAGCAACAAGGGATTCCGGAAATGGCCCAAATTTAGTCGGCTTGATAATATTCGCAAGAGAACCATTTTCCACGTACCTTTGCAAAACCATTAACACCAAAGAAACAAATTCATCGGAAAATTTTAATATTGGACTGCCTTATTGTCGAGTCTATAGTGTTTCGCTAGTGGCGGTTACTTAAGATTCAATAGATACACAGTTCTAGCATCCTTACTCAAGAATTATGTGAAGATGGCTCTTTGTTTTAGAAGATCCAAGATACTTCACAATATTTTTGTGGTTCAGGTTCTGTAACATATGAAAGAAAAGAAAACAATTAATTTATAGGTCAAAGATATAAATGCAAGTGCTCTTTTCAAATATATTATCATAAGCTTATGTTGATTAATAATAACGCAAACCACACACTACTATATCCATATATGTGATCCCAGAACACACAATACTGCATGTAACGTCAAAAGGGGCTTGGTAAGGAAAGACTATAGTCTAGAACCCTCAAATTTATTATGTATGGCACATTTGGAGCTCTTTAATAGCCTAACTTGAGAAAAACTGATGTGAGTGCAAAAATGTCAGCTTAAGCCAATTAAACATATATTATGAAGCATTAATTACTTGAAATTTTGAAATATGAAAGTAGAATATGTAGTTATAAGCAGAATGGGAGTAAGAAAGCTATCCAGATTCTAATATATAGATACAATATGTTACCTTTCCAAGTGCAACACATTTACAAGAGCAGACTAATGAAGGAAAGACAACTCACCTTAAGCAAATCAATTTCTTGCTGTGACGTTCACGTATCCCAGCAGTGGCGTAACACAAGGAAACACAGGAGGTCAGCTATTCTTCAAGGGGTGAATACAAAACTACAAAAAGTATGTTAAAACAACATATAACAAGCACAAAATATATATAGCTACTCAACCACACTATCCTTACATGACCATTGCGTTACATGTCCATGGATACAAGAACGCAGAAAGGACAATAATAATAAAATATTTCTCTTCAGCTAGAAGGGAATTAAATAAAACCAACAATTAAGAACTACTATGTAAAAGCACAAAATAGAATATAAACACCAACACTCTAAATTCTTAAATATTATTAGTTCTTGCAAAATAAATCACATTGTAAAAGGAGAGAGCATAAATTTAAAAGGAAAATAGTGGATCACAACCATTATGATGTTAAGATCCTCCTGAGGTATATTCCCCAATGAAACTTGCTTAATTGCAACAAAGTCTCCATTCTCCAAATCCAAACCTTTATAAACTCGACCATAAGCTCCTTTCCCAATTTCATCACCAAGCATCTAACAATGAAATATAAATTGATCAATCATACTTAAATGTTAAATCTAATTAGATTTAATAAATAGAAATCAAATGCACCATTTTTAATCTTTTGCCTCCTAAAGCATGAAAAATCTCAGTTAACTACATCATCTTGTGTGGAACTTCTATATACATATATAAACAGCAATATCTCCATTTTCAGAATCATGAAAGATGGTAACACACACATACACGCAAGCCAAAACATATTCTAAAAACAAACAGTGAAGTTCCTAAACAAGGCAATTTTTCGCACAGTAAAAATTTTGACAACACAAAGCAAGTTCGCACGAGTCTGTAACTCAAGCGCATTATAAACAATCTATATATACTAGGGTTGACAATGTCTGACAAGATGAGTTCTCGAACCCAACTCAACTTCACACAGACAAAATCAAAAGTGACACTACACCACTCATCCTTCAAAATATGACCCAAATTTAATCATTCATTCAAATTTTTATTACTTTCCACTTTATATTAGCACATTCCCGAAATTGACTCCCCGCAAATATTCTTTAAAAAAAAAGTGAAAAATCAAACAAAAGCAATCAGTTTAAATAACTACATTCAACTACCAAAAGTAATGAACATTTAATTAAACCAAGTCAAACTGATAAATCAAGCACCAAAAAATCGAAATACATAAATATATACAAACACATATAAATATATGGTACTGCTAATTTCAAAACTTATCTAAACATATACCATTCAGATCAATGTGTATATATAAACACATTGAATTAACAAACAAGTACTACAAGCTACAAAAATGCAAATATAGATATATACAAATATACTTACATATTTATTATCCAGAGTCTTTGATTTGTGAAAAGCCGTTGACGGAGATTGACGAGACATTTTAACTGTTTACTAACCAAAACTGAACCTAAAATACTTTCATTTGTCTTCAACGAGGCACGAAATTCGAGACGCCGGAGTTAATTTAGTAGAGTTAAGGATTTCCGGTGGCCGGAGAAGAAAAGTCCGGCGAGAATGGTGCGGACTAGGTGGGACCCACGTTTTGGAGGCTTTTGGATTAACAGTGTGTGTGTGTGTGTTGGTTGTAAGTAATAATACTCATTTGTACGTGTTGTTTAAGTGCCAGTTAGATCTGCGTTGGAGTTCGCGTTTTATTACATTTCTGCCCTTTCTCGCTTGTCTTTGTCCTTTTTTTACTTTCCTACTCCCTCTGTTTTAAACTTTCTGCACGTTACTTTAAAGATTTTGACCATCTAACTGAAATTCTTATTATTATTAATTTATTACAATTAATTAAACTATTAATTACATTTTTTTATTTATAAAAATAAAATTTTATAAATAATAAATCATGTAACTAAAATTCTTAAAAATAATTATAAAAAACAAAAATTAATTTAGATATAGAAAGAGTATCTATTTATTTAACACATCAAATTAAAATTTGGTTTTTGTAATTTTTCTCTCAATGTATATATATATAAGAGGTTTTTGTGGCATAATTTTGGAGTCAATATATGTATCAAATAAATAGAGTCAAAAAATAAGATCATGTGGAACACAATGAAGCATTAATGATAGCGGCATATAGTTATCTACAAATCTAAATTTTATAATACAAAAAATCTCAATAAAAATGAATACGTTTATATACTCACGAGTTTACTAAGTCGCAATTTGCGGTGATCAACCCGTTAAATCTATTTCTTTATTAAACGGTCTCTCGTGTTTTTAAATTTTACAAATAACAAATTTATTAAAATGAATTATTGAATAAATAATACGCGCTTCACGGCGGCCATTGAAACGTCTTTCATTTAACTTGTTTCTCTCCATTGAATCGTCTCTCATTATTCTCAAATTTTATAAATAATACATTTCTCACAACTAATCCATTAAACAAATTATTCACGCTTCACGGCGATCATTGAGTTATCTCTCATTGAACTTGTTTCTCTCCATTGAACTGTTTCTTGTTGTTCTCAAATTTTATAAAAACAAGCTTCTCAGAAAATGAATATACTAAACAAATTTTATAAATAATATGCTTCTCAGAATAATCCACTAAACAAATTACACGTGTTTCGTGGCCGGCATTGAAACATCTATCGTTGAACTTGTTTATTTTATCTATAAAATTTAAAATTAATTTTTTTAAATTAATTTAATTTATACTATCTTGTTAGTATTTTTAATTTATAAATTATGTTTTAAGAGAATAATATAGTATGTTCATTTAATTAAAAAAATATGTTAATTTAAATTGATGACAATTTTAAAAGAATATTAAAATAGAAAGTGTAGGAAAATATTAAAATGGTATTTTTAATTTGGAAAAAAAGTTTAGGAGAATATTAAGATAGTAATTTAGTTTGAAGGGAAACTTTAAGAGAGTATTAGGATGTTAACTTTGACTTGAGAAGAAAGTTTAGGAGAATATAAAGTAACTTTGACTTTTTTATTTGTAATTTGAAGAAATTTTAAGAGAATATAAAGTAACTTAATTTTTTTTTCTAATTTTGAAAAAGTTTAGGAGAATATATATATTAATTTAGATTTTTTTATAATTTTTAATATTTACTAATTCAAAAATTTGAGAAAATTAGAAAAATACATTGAGACGATTTGGGAGCGTCACATAACCGTCTTCGTCTTCTCCTTTATATATATATATACTCCCTCCGTCCCGGCCAAATGTTTACATTTGGTCCGGGCACGGAGACCAAGGATAGTGGGTGTAATAGTGATTTTATTGTTAAAATAAATGAAGTAGTGGGTGTAATAGTGTAAAGTGTTGAAAAAGTGGAGTGAAGTAGTGGATGTAATAATATATTTATTGTTAAAAGTTACTATTTTTAGTAATGTAAAGAATTGGATGGGACGTCCCAAAAAGGAAAGTGTAAAGAATTGGTTGGGACGGAGGGAGTATATAATTATTTATTTATCTGTAAATAAATATAATATTTATTTATTAATAAATGAATAATAATACATTTAGATAATAATTTTAGACTATTTTCTTATAATTATATAAGAAATCTTTGAAGATATTTTTAACATATAAAATTATTTATTGCAATATGATTGGTACATTCCATGCGTGGTGCATGCATTGAACAAAATTAAGGATCACAAGCATTTTGATGAAAAGAAAGAAACAATCAATTTTAGATATAGTTTTTATTTTAAGAAGATATCACTTATTAATGTGTATGAAAATTATTTATGGAATGAAATAATCTCATATAATATTATAAATGTAAATTTATTCTCATATAATATTATCAAATTTTATAAATAACATGTTTCTCACAACTAATTCATTAAACAAATTATTCACGCTTCACAGCGGCCATTGAGCTATCTCTCGTTGAACTTATTTCTCTCTATTGAACTGTTTCTTATTGTTCTCAAAATTTACAAAAACACGTTTCTCGGAAAATGAATATACTAAACAAATTTTATAAATAACAGGCTTCTCAGAATAATCCACTAAATAAATTACACATGCTTCGTGGCCGACATTGAGACGTCTCTCGGTGAACTTGTTTACATTATCTATAAAATTTAAAATTAATATTTTTTAAATTAATTTAATTTATACTATCTTATTAGTATTTTTAATTTATAAATTATGTTTTAAGAGAATAATATAGTATGTTCATTTGATTAAAAAAAAGATGTTAATTTAAATTGATGAGATTTTTAAGAGAATATTAAAATAGAAAGTGTAGGAAAATATTAAAATGATAATTTTGATTTGGAAAATTTTTTAGGAGAATATTAAGATAGTAATTTAGTTTGAAGGGAAACTTTAAGAGAGTATTAGGATGTTAACTTGACTTGAGGAGAAATTTTAGGAGAATATAAAGTAACTTTGATTTTTTATTTATAATTTGAAGAAAGTTTAGGAGAATATATGGTAACTTAGATTTTTTTTTATAATTTAGAAAAATTTAGGAGAATATAAATTAATTTAGATTTTTTTATAATTTTTAATATTTACTATTTCAAAAATTTGAGAAAATTAGAAAAATATATTGAGAAGATTTGGCAGCGTCACCTAACCGTTTCCGTCAACTCCTTTATATGTGTGTGTGTGTATTGATTTAATGAGATTATTTATTTATCGGTAAATAAATATAATATTTATTTATTAATAAATGAATAATAATACATTTAGATCTTATAATTATATAAGAAATCTTTGAAGATATTTTTACCATATAAAATTATTTGTTGCAATATGATTGGTACATTCCATGCGTGGTGCATACATTGGACAAAATTATGGACCATAGGCATTTTGATGAAAGAGATGAAACAATCAATTTCAGATATAGTTTTTATTTTAAGAAGTTATAATATTATAAATGTAAATATATTAGTTAAATATATTCATTTATATTTACAATGGGCCTATAAAGACTTGATTTATTCATTCGTTAATGCATTTATTGATGTTATTTGTTAAGCTCATTAGCCCAAATCGAGATCGAAAAATATATTCATTTGTAGAAAGTATTCATTTATCGTGATTTTACTACATTATGTATATGGGACTCTGTCACGCATTTCAAATCGCTTATCATGCTAAATGAGCTGAGTTATTTTCATTTCATTTTATATTTTTAAATACAATTATATATTTAAAAATTTTAATTGAGTAATTTATTCTTTTAATTTATTTATAATAAATATATTAAATTAAATTGACTTATTTGTATATTTATATTAGTCAAATAATAAAAATAATAATATAAAAATAACTTTTTAAAAAAATTTCAAAATTTTGTATCCGGAGAAAGAATGGAAAATATTTTAGAACAAGGTTTTAAAAAAAAGTGTTATTAGGAATAAGTGCCTAGAAATATGGAAAGGGTATGAATATATTTTAAATTTTTGAACTTTGTAAAGATTTTTTATTTTTTATTAGTTCTTTTTTAACTTGTTTATGATTAATCAATCTGTTGCAAATATTCATTGTAGCTTGTGCGGTGTAGAGATAAGAACAGTAGAAAAACACACAAAATAAACTTTAAATTTGATATTGTATTAGATTTGTGTTTGCTACAATCTGAAAAATTATCAATTTAATTTTTTAGCTTCTTGTTTTTTATATATGCAAGATAATGCTTCTGTGTTTACAAGAATTGATCAACTGTTTGCAAGTAGAGTCATGTGCATAATATATAGGCAACATGTTATGGCACATACTCAACTGCATCATATAGTTAATAAAGGAAACATTACAAAGTTATTTTCATTTCTAGTACACTCATATTCTAGCGAACAGTTCTGAACAAAACAATCTTTTAGTTCTGCTTCTCTTTTGTCTATTCTTCGGTCCTTATTTTTCTCCTTAAGATTCCATTATAGACTCGATATTTGTCTCATTCAAAGTTGGACCACTCTCTAAATGTGACAGATGCTTTAGTATTTTGTCTAATGCTTCTGCAAATTCCTTAAATTTAGTTAAGTACATCGTGAACTCTTTATCCTTTAGAACTTCTATACTTGTCAACATCTTGATTTTCTTCATAAATTGAGACTTCTCGATAACTTGATAGCTTATATAGAAAACTTCACTTCACTATATATGTGGATATTAACTTTGTTATAAAGCCACTTCTCGATATGCTCTTTTGTAGATTTTTCGATATAATCATTTTTATGACTTCTTGATACACACTGTCTTGACTTCACAATATAAAGCTAGACTGGACTTCTCGACAATGTGACTTCTCAAACTACCATAATCAAGACTTCTCGATATAAATCTCAGTATTCTAGACTTGTCAACATGATACTTCACTATATGGTACTTTGTGATATCAATTAGTTTGGACTTCTCGATATAGCACTTCTTGACATTATTCATTTATGGTCTTCACTACAAAGCTCGTTCTAGACTTCACTATATGTGCATCAAACAATTTTCTTCAACTCTGAAACTCCTTATTTTTATGGCCTTATTCATTCCGCTTCTTGTATAATTTCTTGAAATTCTAACAGGATATTTATTTTGATGACCATATTAAGTACAACTTGAATTACAGTAATAAAATTAACTAAACAGTTTATATGAAAAATTCAGTCCAGGCTATAAAATATACTTAATCTAGAGAATGATATATAATAGACAAAATATAACATGTATTGTAAATTTGTCTATTCTAACACACTTAAAATATGACATATGAAATATTTTAACCAGTTAAGAGATTGTTTGGTAGACATTTAAATTTTCACAAATTTTAATGTTCCACAAAGATAATTAAATTTGTATGACTATCATAAGATAATTAAAGTTGTTTGACTATCAGTTGTATTGAAAATTAAAATACCATAGAAATGTGACTTAAAAAGTTATTTACCTTGTGATGACTTGCACATTCTATAAATATAACATTTTACATATCAACCAAATAAAAATACACACTTTCAAAAATAAATTATCTAAAAATTAACTACTTAAAACGTATAACTTGCCAAGTGGAGTCATATCATCAATTAAACAAATACCAAAAATGCATATTTTACAAACATTTACATGTTAAAATAATAAATTTGTTTGCATGGTTAATTTTTAGTAAGTGTAACTTGGATGAAAGGGATGAGTGAGGAATATCCTTATTATTATTATTATTATTATTATTATTATTATTATTATTATTATTATTATTATATGGGAATTTGTGTTTTATAAAAATTTCAACTTCCTACGAAAATGTCAAACAAACAACTTCACTAAATATCGTCAAACGATTCCATAAATAATCACTTTTAACAAACGAATGGTTAATAGCAAGAGTTTGTACTTTCTCGTCCCAAATTTTGAGTTCGATTCTCCTCATCCAAGACTTATTTAGGAATAGATACTAGTTATTAACTTATAAGATATACTTTCGAAAAAAAAGAAGAGGAACTCTGTAGTTAAATGCTACTATAACTAAACAACCACTAGATAAAAAAAAGAATTTACTATACTTGAGTCAATAATTTTAATTAAAAAAATAACCAACAAAATAATAAGTGATATGATTCTTCTTCTATAAATAATAAATAACATACATAAAAGCGCACATTTCTGTAATATCCCCACTTGGTTTTTAAAAGCTAATTTATTGTTAGGCTACTACCGAAATACACAACTCCCTCAATAGAGTGGAAGAAGATTGTCTCTAAAGGGGCAGAAAAAAATTATACAACTGCTTCGAGGTTTTACTTCTTGTGTTTCTTCCTTGTACTCCAAAAACTTTTAATAACTCTTGATGCAATAGACAGTTACTCAAAAAATGTATTATATTTGGAAGATCTTTTTCTTCGACCTCATTATTAATTTCATCCTCAAGTTCATGTGACTTTAAATTACTCAAGAACGTCTTCATGTCATATATGAAACACAGTTGTTTCCATAAAAGCAAACTCAATTCAATCTCCACTGCCACACTAGCAATAAATAGGTAAACAAGAACGACACATCTGGGGGATATAAACACTACATATCTCAAGAAAGTAAGAATAACTTCCTTCAAAGTCCCAAATACTAAATTATTTCTACTTAAGTCGCTAAGAAGTGTAGACCTAAAATCTAGCAATGGTCAAATCTTTGTGACTCCATAGGCCGATATGATGGAAACATACATAGTACAAAATAACTAATCACTACTGATATGAAAAACAATACGAAGTTTCGATGATTTGCATCCCCAACACAGTTACCAATTTGTAGATAATAAAGAATCTAATCATTAATATGAAATTCTTGACTTATATTATAGACTTTAATAAACCTCCACTAAATTATGATTAAAAAAACTCATTACTTAGAATAATAGTCCAGCTCGGTGATGCTCAAACTAATTACCGAAAGGTTAATCAAACCCAAAATATATGAAATTAATTGTATTTTAATTTTTTACTGAATTTAATGATTATATACTCTCTCCACTCTAATTCAAATGTCAATCAATTTAGGTGCATGCAATTATAAGTTATAAATATAATACAGGTACATATTTTTAAGATGGAGCCTTTAAACTAAAGAAAAATATAAACCAAAATTTACAAATGGGCAGTGATGATCCATTTCCAATACGCATGTTCCACATGATTTGTAGTGACGAGTCCTTTGCAGACTTAGCTACAGAATGTATATATTGCAATATCACCTCTTTCGACTACAGGATAACTACTCCATGATGTAGTTGGGGAGCAGCCGTAGGCCGAAATGCTGTGAAATAGTACATATAAATGGTGGTTACAAACAAAATTATTCATATGAAGTAATTAAAAATCCCAAAAGAAAAACTGATGAAAAAACTACTGGATATATATTACCCATAGACTGCCACATGTAGTTTAATAATAGTGATTATTAGGAATTATATAATTTGATGATAACTTAGCTATTAGAATCATGATTTTTTATTTTAAGGTGTAATTGGTCAATGAATATGTGTTCTATAAATATCCATTGACTAAGTAGCCAATTATCAGTTGAAGCTTTGTCTAAGTCAAATTATCCATTAATAGTCTAAGTAATCGATGGATAATGTGACACATAGTCAACTGATATCCGAGTCAATAGATATTGATCATCAACTGATGCGTAAAAATAGTATATTAATTGTAATTATTTAAAGACAGAAAAAATATAAAAGTGATGAATGATCAACGGGTAAATAAAGACTCAATGTATATGTTGAGGCTCGACGGAGAGCATAAGAAAGAAGACTATTAATGGATGAAGAAGACCCATTGATGGATACATCGATTGATAAAACAAATATCAATCGATGGATGATCAAAGATCAGTTGAAGACACTAGACAAATATCAATTGATGACGACAAATCATGAAGACCAATGTCAGGAATCTTGTAGACTAGAAGACAACTCTTGGAAGACAGTCAAATTAGTCTTGATTGTGAAGACTCTGAAGGAAACGACCTTTCTTGGGAGAATGCAGGACAAAAATATTTCCCAGTTTACACAATGCAGAAAGGAAAGACAGAAGAAGCAGAGCTCTAGTTTAGGATTATTTTGTTTTATTAGGACTAGGATTTTTGTAAAGACACGTGTAATGTATAAAGTGCAGTAGAAAAGTAGAATATAGGTTCTTATAATATTCTGAGTACAAATTTTTCAAGAGTCGTTAAGCAAAATTGTAAGAACAACTTGTAGTTTGAATTTTGTAAAGAATCTGGATTTTTAGACGTAGATAAATTAGAGAAAAAACACTCATGGTGGATACATTCAATCTACCAGTAATTTCTAAAAAACACTGCATTTTTATATTTACTTCTTATGTTTTGTTTCTAAGCTCCTAACCTTATCAGTTGAAGAACAAATTTTAATCAAAAGAAAAGTTAGTTATTTGTATTCAACCCCTCCCCTTCTACAAATAACTTAGTGGCTAATTGAGATTCTCTAAGAAACAATGATCAGGAATCGATAATGCATAAAGTTTTAGGGTAAAAAAACTAAAGCATGTCTAAATAAACAAATAATTTAATCTATCATACGAACATTCAGATCTTTAGCTACAAAAAAATGTATAAAGAAAGAATACTTTTAAGCATGTTACTTCCATTTTATAAACTTAGTTGTATTCATGGCCTTTCTAAATGATCAAAGTGTCTACTATCAACCCATATAAGTATCTTGGAGCTAGGTTTCCTGTATAATTCTTAAAAGGATGTTTGGTATCAGTAATTAGTTGTAACTTGCCCTTTGATGCCACTCTAGAGAGCATGCTAGGTTTTTTTTTACCAAATAGAGTTAGCTAAAACTGATTCATCAATCCTTTCGAACATCATTCAATATATGTCCATATAAATTTTTGGATTTCATATAAGGGCCTGGTAGTGGGTGGCTAGCAACTTCAATCTTTTCGAAAGAAAGAAACTTCTGTTATAAATTTCTCTTTGAAAAGATACCATAAATAAAATCATTTGACAATAAGCATAACAATTTAAGAAATTGGTAGACATCAAGCATACCTCGTTCATCTTACTATATGTATCCATTTTTTGAAAAATGCAGGTGGTACAGACTATAGCTTACAAGAAGCTGTTAACAGCTAATTATTAACACATACCTTAGCTAAGTGAATAAAATGAAATAAAAAATAATATCAATTATATTTATATAGATGACTAGCAAATGATGAGACTTAATTATATAGAAACTGACCAACAGTCTGACACACAAAAACGATTAAACATAATATGTGTATGAATTTCCTTGACAGAAATGCAATATGCTCATCAATCTTAACCATTTCTTCTTGAGTGTATGAGTCACTTCATTATCCTTGACTTTTCCTTTATATGCCTTGGATCCATTCATATTAGCAATTACACATGTTTCTTCACTTTCATCAAAGTCTTTTTATTAGCATCTTGACCTTTCTTGTTCTTTGCACCCGAAGCCACGATTTTATCCTTTTTTTTGTTTTTCTTTATCTCATCATCCAGTTGCATTTTAAGTTCATGGATTGCATGCAGATTTTCAAGAGTATAATTCTTGAAGTCCTGAAATTGTCTTATGAAAACAGTCATTGGTTTTTATTCTTTTGACAAAGAACTCAAAAACTTCATGTGTGTCCTTAGTGACACAAACTCTTCCATACAACTTCAATTCATTCAACATATTTTGAAACCTACTTTGGTGTATTGATTGACTCTCCTGACTTTAAGTAAAAGGCTTCATATATCTGGATTAAAATTTAAATCTTGTTTTTTCATACTTGTTCTATATCTTCACACTGATTTTTAAGGATATCTCAGACTTCCTTTGAAGTTTTGCAGTGGATGACATTATTAAACATGTCTTTGTCAAGACCATTGAATAGAATAGTCATGACCTTTTTATCATTGTGCACTTTCTTCTCATCTTCATATGTGAACTCACAAGTCAGTTTGGGAACAAATCTGTCTAGTGCCTGAGTTCTATGTGAATTTACACATGTGACAATCTTCATTGGCACATAAGAACCTTTTTCTATGTAATGAACATAGGAAGCATCAAGAGATAAAAGATGCAAATGCATTTTCACTTTCCAATGAAAATAATCGTATTCTTCAATTATTGGATTCTTAATACATGTATCTTTGTTGGCCATTGTAGAATGTAAATCTTTAAACTTTGTGTATGTTGAAAGCTTACTCTTATACTAATTGTTATTTGTGCCCTAAAACTACAATGAGTTGGTAGAAAAAGGGTTGAATACAAAATCAAACTTTTTACAAATTTGAGTACATATAAAATACTAGATATATGAGAATAAAACTAGAAATCCGAAATATATATATATATATATATATATATATATATATATATATATATATATATATATATATATATATTTCAAGAACAATGTTTTAAAATTAATGGTAATTTTGGTTAGATCCACCAAAAGGATTTTTATTGCTCTTAAAAATAACCTATATGAGGCTATATCCTAGATTCAGCTGCCAACTTTTATAGTGTTATTCTACTTGTTCTTACAATATTTTCTTTCTAAGAATAAACAAGTAAAAGACTTATAGATTTACACTTGTCCATAGTTCTTCAAAGATTCCTGATATTTTGTCTTTCATTGATAAGTAGTTATCAACTGATATTTAGCTATTAAGCTTACAAGCTGACAACTCCTTGCATCCATTGATTGAAATGTTATCCATTATGTGATATTTGTCTTATCAATCGATATATCTATCAATGGCTCTTCTATCCATTGAGTGATCTTCATCCATCGATTCTTCATTACAACATCCATTGATTCTTTATCCGTTGATCATCCTTCACTTGTGTAGATTTCTGTCTTCAAATATCTACACTTTGATAGCATATTCTACACATCTGTTGATGAAAAATTATCAAACAAAACAATGAGATCAATTGACTGTGTTAAGATTATCCACCGATCAAATCCATACTTCAATGGATAAACTCTGACTAGTTATTATAGATATGAAAATACATAGCATACTTATCAGTTGAATAACAATATTAATAGATAATAGGTTTCATAATCAATGGATATTTATAAAATATATATTAATTGATTAGTTACAAAATGTAAAGTAAATTTATGGTTTAAGTGTTATGTTATCATAGAAAAAAAATCTTGATTCCTAACAATAAAGTTGTCTTATGGAGTATTGTGGTAGCAGTGGAGTACTATGGTGGCAACCGAGAATAAAAAGGAGGATGAGAAGAAGATGAAGTCATGGGCAAAGTGGTCAGATCGTGAGTAGTTGCAAGTGATGGTTATAGTTTAATGGTCGTGCGTAGTTAAATGTGATGGGTAATTTCATATTTGTTTTTTTATTAATTTAGGTTTAAAATTTATGGTGATTTTCGTTGAATTTTTGGTGATTTTTTGAAGAATTTTGTTATTTATGTTCATTTTTTGGTGATTTTTCGTGGAATTTGGTGATTATGTGGATATTAATGGTAGTGGGTAGTTCAAATTTTATTGATTTTATTTTAAAATTTGTGATTATGTTGGTTACAATTATTTTATTTTAGTTTTGGTGATTTTGATAGTGGTAGCGTGGTGATGATGACAGCGATGTAGTAGCAACCATGGTGGTGGTGTAATGGTTTTTATGGTGATACTAGTGATTGTAAGATTTTGTTTTAATTTTTGTGATTATGGTATGATTTCATTTTAGTTTTGGTGATTTTAGTGACGGTAATGTGGTGATTATGATGGCATTGTGGTGCTAACGTGGTGGTGTCGATCATCATGGTGGCGGTGTGATGGTGTTGATGATGATAGTAGTAGTTGTGATGATAAATAAATAAATCATCAATTATAATTAAAGGAATCATATGTTCTTATTTTAAGAAATTTTCTTTATATAGATATATACACAATATATATATTAATAATTAGTTTCTACTATTTAATTTACTCCGTAATTATTTTGATTATAACAATAAGGTTTTAATATAATGAGCCACATTACTCATTAGTCATTATCTAAACTAAACCCACACACTAGTTCATCAAGGGTACCACAATATTCACATTCACATTTCATTATCGAGTAGTTGGAGTGTGGATTTGTGCCTAGATAGATTTTTAATTTTGTATTTTGATCTTTTTAACAATTTTTTTAAAGTTTTGAATTTATAATATTTAAATTTTTAAGTTTCATGAACTTCAAATTCAAAACTAGAATTAGAATTACTAAAATGTTACCTTTTATTAGGAGTTTTGAAACTCGGATTTCGTAAATCGATACCCAAAATTAGTTGAAATAGGTTCTTAACTTGTAATGTTTAAAACTCGATCACGTTTGGATCGGGTCTAGCTTTAGGTTTGGTAAATCAAACCAGGTTTGGATTTAGATACGTTAGAAATCTAATCCGATCTAACCCGTTGTCATCCCTATTTGCATCATCCCCAACTGATCAGGCAATATATTCAGTTGTGAACAAAAACTCAGATCTAATAATTGAAGAGACTTCAACTTCCATATACTATCCGGAAGACTATTAAAGTTTGTGCACCAAGATAAATTTATATCGACCAAATAAAGCAAATATGAAAATGAGTCCGGCAGTTGTTCTATTGCACTCTGACATGCATCAAATATTTCCAAGTTTTTCATGTTACCGAATTCTTTAGGTGATTTTCTAGGCTTCTTGCAGTCGAATAAACTCAAATCAATCAGGTTCTTCGACTGAACAATTGAATTTGGCAGTTTCTCAATTGCTGTAAAACTTAAATTAAGCACTTGTAAGCCTTTCATATCTCCCAGTTGCTTTAAATTGTTGCAACCACTCATATCCAAGCGACCCAGAGTAGTCAATTGTGTGATGGGCTTGGGCAATCGTTTCAGATTTTCACAATCACGAACATTTAAATAGTCTAATTTGGTTTGCTGTCCAATTGACTCGGGCAATTCTTCCAAATGTATACATCCATCCAAATTCAAATGACGCAAAGAAGGTAGCTGTCCAATTAATGCATCTACGTTTATCAGAATTTCACATTCACCGAGCAATGAACTTTTAATAAAATTTATTGATCCAAACTTAAGCCAGTATATTTTATATAACCCTATATTATATATTATTATTTATAATTTCCCCATTTGTATACATAAATTCTTAAATTTTAAAAACATATTTTTGCACCTTAAATGTTTGTGAAATGTGCATATCGATCCTACCACTTATTTTTATTCGAAAAACACACTCTAGTAAAATAATATTTGTTAATTATAAATATTAAACAAATTAATCACATTCGATATTAAAAACAGTATAATATTAAAATTTTAAAAGGTGTTTTACCAAGTATTTTAAGATACAATTTACTATAATATATGTAATAACTGAATTATATTAATTTTAGTCGAGATCAATTTTTAGAAAAAAAATGGACGATGGGGTTGATGTTTACATTTGATAAACATCGTGGGTACGAAAATACGTTTTCAAACTTTAAGGGTTTATATGTCTAAATGGGAAGACTATTCGAGACAAAGTATAAATAACTCTATTATATATTATCTTTGTAAGACATGAAAATGAATTCTCTATTCATAGCGGAAGTATTTTTAACTTTTATTTTTATGTATATTTCAAATATTAAAAATATTTATACATTTTACACTTGGAACTAATTGCATAACCAAATTTTATGTATCAATATATATTGATTATAGTTGAAATGAAAACCAAAAAATTGCGAGAATCAAGATTATACAAAAACCTTTGGTTCAAGATTGTGCAAAAAAAAAAAAAATTGACTCTCACACTTATATGGTTGATATATATATATATATATATATATATATATATATATATATATATATATATATATATATATATATATATATAATATTCCTGAATTTACCTCACATGACTTTTTTGAGATTTAAAAAAAAATTCATATAAATATATAAAGATGTTATTGTAATTATAGGAAATTATCTACTATTATAAAAATACCCACACTAAAAAATACTTGCACTTTAAGTAATTTTTTCGGGAAATTTTATTCTCATATAGAGATTAACATATATATGAAAAGGTTTAATGGAGACCATTTTTTAATTGGAGACCTAAAGATCATATACGTTATGCAAGCAGAATATGAGTATAAAATATATTGCAATATAATATGTTTTGTAATGTTCACCAAGCGGTACATATATGATCCTCAACGTCTTTAATTAAACAGTAATCTCTACAGAACCCGACTAATTTGAATAAGAAAATAAATCAGAGCAAGCTAAGTAATAAAAAGATGAATATAACTACAAATTTACTTTCATACCTTGGCATCTTTCCACAATATTTTATATATGCTAAACGGTATGTCAAAAGTAATAAGTTTTTGAAGATGAATAGTAGAAGATGTTGGGGCATAATTAAAAATTACACACAACAATGGGGCAGTTATATAAATAATTTAACAAGAACATGCAGATTAAACCAATTAACAAAACAAAGCACGAAGGTAAAACAAGACATATAAATTAGTAACTGAAAGGACAAGAGAAAAGATAGAATACTTAGCTCTAACAGAAGCTTTACGCATACACTGATAGAACCAAATAACTGCTGAGTCGCCAAGCCTTGCAAGAAGTCTTGACTGTTCTTGAAAAGATTATTGTCCCACTACGCTGTGTTGGGTTGCAGCAATATCACTTCGAGGATAAAACAACAAGGAGTACTTCGTCCACAGATACATAGCACTCAACAGCGACTAGCACCTCAGTTTGCCCAAAAAACCTATGCACTTTATATATGCGAGGTAGGAGAAATAGGCACACCTCAATTTGCCCGACAACCTATGCAATTTATTTTTAACTATGCAAGGTACAAGCAAGAGGCACACAAGCTAGAGACACACCTCAATTTGCCCGACAACCTATGCAATTTACTCTTCTCTTATTCTACTCGATATGGGATGTAGAGTTTTACAAAAAAATAGAGTTTTACAAAAAAAATAGAGTTTTGCAAGATGAGTTTTATTTGTTACTTATATTATTCAGATTAAGTAATATTAATATTATAATATATATATAGAGTCTGATTATTTAAATAATCCTTACTCAATATATTTAATATTAATATTAAATAATCAATATAAATAAATTAAATAAATTTACGATTAAAAGATATAAAGTACTCAATAGTGTTGTAAACAACACTAACACAAGATGTTATATAAACTTATTATCCTTCCTTTACAAATTCAATGTTGGACAAATCCCACATAACTCATTTCAAACAAACAACTTCAACTCAATTTCTTTATGGATTACACTAAGAAAATGTCTTAGATCCAAACATGAAAGTTTAAATCCTCATAGCAAGGAACAACCTTCAATAATTAATTTCCGGAAATTACATCAAGAACATATATAAAATATGTGTTAAACTTTCCATTTTCTAACAGAAGATAAATGCGTCTACGGACAATCATGCCAACTGATGCCCCTCAACTCATGAAATGAAGTTTTTGAAATTTCTTTTGATATCGTGGACATCAATCAATTTTAATAATCTCAAGTTCCGCAACCTTTCAAATATGTCAGCATTGCAACATTTGTTAGTCGACATTGTAAAATCTAAAATAAGACCTTTAATTTTATCCACGCCCTGAAATTTTCATTAAGAAACATCAGAGAAATTAGGGAAGTGCACCTTGAAAACACATTTTGTATATATTGTAATATTTTTAACCTGAATACATAAAAGTAAATTAAAAAAAATATTAATGGTAGGATTATTAATTAATTAAATGTTTACTAATAATGTTATAAACTAATTTATTAATTTAACAATGTAAAATTTGATATTACATTTGATTTTTTATAAGGTTTTATATCAAACTGCTCACTTATCTCATAAAAAAATATTAAGTAGCTACCCAATTTTCACGGAGACTCATTTAAACTACTAAAATGTCAAAATATATCATTCCGTTAATATTTTTTTTAAAAAACTTAACGATTAACTCTCTGTATATCAGAGTTAGTTCTCTTTATATAGTAAACTTGTATTTATACTTGTATATTAGGGGTTGATCCTTAGATTTCTTAATATCTTTTTCGTTTACATATAACTCTTTAATTACTTTTATATATATCATCATATTCATCTATAATAAAAAAATCCCTAAGTCTATTATGTGGAGACTTCGCCGATTAAATGTGAACGTACTGGTGTGATTTGCAATTGCAGAATCAATGTTCCTTTGTGGACATCGTTGAAGAATCCCGATTTGTAGTGCATGCATAACAATGCATTTACTTTTTATTTTTTTAATTATTTAATCAATGATGTTTTATTTAGTTATTTTTAATTAATAGTTAATCCACGATTTTAATGTTGATCGTTAATTTTTTTAAACAAAATAATATACTTTGGCATTTTATTGGTTTAAATGAGTCGTCGTGGAGATTGTGTAGTTTCTTAATATATTTTTGTGAGATGAGGGTAGTTTGATATAAAACCCATTTTTTATATATAAGCATGTGCTGTTAGCTTTCTCATAAATTGAAATTAAATATTTGCTTTTTGTTTACCTCTAGATTTTGCAAAGTCTGGCATGCTTCTTCTTGATCCATGTACAAGCGGTGGCATTTCCCATGTTTGGATTCTTCACGAATAACTTTCCTTCCCATGCCTTGTATAAGATTGTGCATCTGAATTCTATTATACTTATCAATGGTTAGTAGACATCTTTCAACAAGAATTGGTATCCCAACCTCTGGGAAAAAATCACAGGACTTGAAAACATCAATGGCCTCATCTATGTTCTTTCCTACGTAGAAGAATACAATATCAAGGAAAATATCCTTCTCCGTCTCA
This sequence comes from Oenanthe sinensis, assembly GCA_028671895.1. NCBI lineage: Eukaryota > Viridiplantae > Streptophyta > Magnoliopsida > Apiales > Apiaceae > Oenanthe > Oenanthe sinensis. Next base: position 25,404,742 of record CM053805.1, on the reverse strand, counting down.
TCATCTAATTCATCGAAACTCAGTTGAAGGATTTTTTGAATATCTTCCAGGGGAATTTTTTGAATTTTTTCAAGTTTAGCTTTCCAGTGTGCCACATCTGTCCTACCACACAGAGATGAACCCAGCACCTTCAAAGCTGATGGAAGACCTCTTGCATGAGTTACAAAACTTTCTGAGAGAGCTATGTAATTTCCAGGAGGCGTTGGTTTTTTAAAGGCATGATAGCTAAAGAGCTCCAATGAATCATTTCGTTCCAATTGCTTCACCATGTACATATCTACTTCTGACATTTCTACTTTCAGTTGATTTGGCAGGTTTAAATCTCTCGCTGTAATTATAAGTCTGGTACAATTAGAAAACAGCTTGCAAATTCTTACTAGCAATTCCGAATAGCTTGGTTGGTCTAGATCATCCAGAACAATGAGAGCTTTATTAGAATAAAGAATTTCTTTCAATTTTCTTAGTGCACTTTCAACATCACGGACCTTATAATCCTTCACTCTAAGAAGCTCAATCAAGAGTTGCTGAAGTAAAGGAAGTAGAGGACTACCTCCTTGTGAATATTGTTTTACATTTTCCATAAAACAACTTACATCAAATTTGTGGGAGTACATGTTGTAGAAAGCCTTGGCTGTTGTAGTTTTCCCAATTCCGCCCATCCCACATGTGGGAGTACATGTGTGCTTATTTTGAAAAAATGTACTGTAACTTTCATTTTTAAAATTAGAAAATTTTAGTCTAATATTAAAGTTAAAATCACTAATCCTTTCATTTTTTTATAATTCGCTTTTACTTTTAGCACACACATTGTCTTGACCGTATAGCAAAAATTATCATTTTTAAAATTTTCTTTTTTAAAATTAAAATATATAATCAAAATTTTAATTCAGAAAAATAAAATTAAAAAAATGATAATTTTTACTATACAGTCAAATCACATAAAGATATGTGTCAAAAATCAAAACGATTTATAAAAAAACGGAGAGAGAATGTTGTGATTTTTTTTTATAGAAAAAGGGTGTTGTTTGAATAATTTGATAATATCCTTTATATGTACATGTTTTGATATATAATATGAAAAAAAAATGTATTTAGAAAATTTTGATGATAAAACGTATAATTATTTCCTACAAAAGTTTAAAAACCAATTTTCCGAACATGGACAATATGATTAATCTATTTTCTCTAACCGCAGTTTTTAATTCAAGACACTTTTTTAAATAATAAGTTTATAATTTTATTAAATAATTTTATAATTATTTTTTAGCTAAAAACAATTGTTGTAAAAACGGAGCATGTGAAGTAGCTAATTTGGGGGGAAATTGAGAATCCCAGATTTGGGAATTCTCGCTCCTTGGAAGGGCTTGTTTGGTCAGATACGGAATTGACTTCTACTTCTCAGGAAGTTAAAAAATTTGTTTGACAAGTTCTTAGAAAGGGCAACTTAGGAGGGATCAAATACTCATATTGGATGAGAATTTCTACTTTCTAAGAAGTTCTGCTTCCTATAAAAATGTCACACAAACAACTGACAACTCCAGTAAATACCACTTCCACAAATAACCTGCATACAATGCACATTTCTGTAATATTCCCACTTGGTTCTTAAAAGCTTGTTTATTGTTACACTACTAACAAAATATACAACTCCTCCATTAGAGTGGAAGAAGATAGTCTTTAAAGGGGCCTAAACAAAAGTATAAAAACCTCTTCAAAACTTTACTTCTTGTGTTTCTTCCTTGTACTCCATAAACTTTGAAGAACTCTTGATGCAGCAGAAGGGCAGTCGAAAAAACGTATTAAATTTCGAAGATCTTTTTCTTCGACCTCATTATTAATTCCATCCTCGAGTCCTTGTGACTTTAAATTACTCAAAAACGTCTTCCCTTCATATATGAAACACAGTTGCTGCCATAAAAGCAAACTCAATCCGATCTCCACTGCCACACTAGCAATAAATAGGTACACAAGAACTACACATCTGGGGGATATAAACACTGCAGATCTCAAGAAGGCAAGAGTAACTTCCTTCAAAGTCCCAAATACTAAGTTTTTTCTACTTAAGTCGCTAAGAAGTGTAGATCTAAAATCTAGCAATGGCCAAATCTTTGTGGCTGCATAGGCAGATATGATGGAAACATATATAGTACTAATCACTGCTGATATGAGAAACAATACGAAGCTTCGATGATTTGCAGCCCCAACACAGTTACCAATCTGCAGATGATAAAAAACCTAATCATTAATATGAAATTCTTCACTTATATTATAAAATTTAATGAACCTCCATAAAATTATTATAAGAAAAAAAACTCACTACTTAGAATAATAGTCCCCCACCCAGTTCGGCAGTTCAAAGTTCTGATGCTCAAACTAATTACCGAAAGGTTAATCAAACCCAAAACATATGAAATTAATTGCATTTTCATTTTTTTCCTGATTTAATGATATACTCCCTCCGCTCCAATTCAAATGTCAAACAATTTAGGTGCATACAATTACAAGTTATTAATATATTACAAGTACATTTTTTCAAGATGAAGTTTTTAAACTAAAGAAAAAACAAACCAAAACTTACAAATGGGCAGTGATGATCCATGTCCAATACGCACGTTCCACATGATCTGCAGTGATGAGTCCTTGGAGACTTCGGCTTTGAACAAAAGCTACAGAACGTATATTTTGCAAGATCACCTCTTCCAACTACAGGATAGCTACCCCATGGTATAATTGGGGGAGCACCAGCAGGCCGAAATGCCGCAAAACAGTACATAGAAATGGTGGTTACAGACAAAATCATTGCTATGAAGCAGTTGAAAACCCCAAAAGAAAAACTGATGGAAAAAACTACTGGATATATTGCCCATAGACCGCCACCTGTAGTTCAATAAAAGTGATCAGGACCCGAAAATGTATAAATTCTAGGGGCAAAAAACTAAAGCACACTGGAATAAACAAAGGATTTAATCTATCAGACGAACTTTCGAATCTTTAGCTAAAGAAAATGAAAATGATTTAGCAAAAAAAATGCATAAAGAAAAAAAAACTTTAAGCAAGTTACTTTTCCCTTTCATAAACTTAGCAGTATTCATGGCCCTTCCAAATGATCAAAGTGCCAATTGTTAACCCATACAAGTGCCTTCGAGCCAGGTTGCATGTATAGTCTTAATTCTTAAAAGGATGTTTGGTATCAATAAGTAGTTGCAATTTGCCGTGTGATGCCACTCTAGAGAGCATGCCCGGTTTCTCACCAAATTGAGTCAGCTAAAACTGATTCATCAATCCTTTGGAATATCATTCAATTCAAGTTCATACAATTTTTAGGTTCCCGTGTAAGGGCCTGGTAGTGAGTGACTAGCAACTTCAATCTTTTCGAACAAAGAAACTTCCGTTGTAAATTTTTCTTTAAAATGATAATACAAATAAAAAATTCGACAATAAGCATAACAGTACAAGAAATTTGTAGACATCAACTACCCCCCCCCCCCCCCCACTCTCCCTCTCTTCATCTTATTATATGTATCTGCTTCACCAAGAATGCAGGTGATACAGACTACAGCTTACAACAAGCTACTGACAGCCAATTGCTTACACATACCTTAGCTAAGTCACCGTCTAGCAAACAATTATAATGCGGATAAAATGAAATAAAAAATAATATCAAGAATAATAATATAAATGAGTAGCAAATAACGAGCTTACATAGAAATTGACCAACAACCGGATACACAAAATCGATTAAACAGAACATGTGGGAAACACAAAACAGACACATTAAACATAACAAAAAGGAATCAGATTAAAGTATTAATAACTGCAATCCACTCGGTTCTATCCCAATCATCGGCAAACATTCTCGTTTGTTGGCTACACATCAACCTTGCATTTTTAGTAACTTTAAATAATTTAATTTCAAATAGTTTAACTACATTATTTTTTGTAGATGCCTCTATGTATATTCTGTAAATATGTCTTTTAATCTTACCGTGGACTTCCAAGGCACAAGGTTTGTGAGGCATTCACCTTAGTAAAAGAGAGCGTAAAACCAGAGTGCTAATACATATTACCATGTTAAAAATACTCGTTGTTTGGTTGACGGGGAATCATATGGGGGGGGGGCAGAAAATGGAAAGGAATTTGTTTTATTCCGTGGACATTTATTCATATTCCATTCACACTCCATAGTCTATTCTGTCCACACATATTAATTTTGAGCTCAATCCAACCAATCTAGGATGAATATAGCAAGAAATAAAATTATAATGATGTATAGTTATGTTTATCTGTGTTTTTGTGTCACTACTTTTACATAGTATTTAATTGTGGAAAGACTTACATATAATGAAGAGCATAAATACAAACAGGAGACAAACAAAACAGCGGTCTTGCAAACGTCTACACCAGAAATATTTGTTATCTATTTTACTGGCTGTCTTGTTACTTATAGCTCCACACCAACCACATATAAAAGCGGATGCATAGGATGGAACAATAAGCTGCAAGCCACAACCCCAGCAAGTTGTTTCAAAATCCTCATTTACAGCTGCTACATGATGCTCCTACATAGAAACATTCACAATTTCAGATAAGATATAATGTTCTACGCCATTTAAACTCATACTTAAAAAGCATGGAGAATGTGCTCAGTAAAATTATTTATGGAATGCATACACGAGAAAGAAATGATGTCCATGGTTCATAGTATCAAAGTCTTGAGCTAGATTAGCATTTATCTACTTTTTTGCTCGATATAATGTTAATGTATTAGGATTTATGGGATAGTTTAGAGAGGCCAAGAAGATAGGTAAAAGACAATCTAGGGTGTGAAATTATGAGTTCAACGACTCCCATTTGCAGTTTATATAGTTTATAACATATTTTTGTCTTGTAGGCCCTATGTACTACGATGACATTGCATATATGTATCCAACAGCTCTGAACAAAGGCTCTTGAATAAAAAAGCAGCTTAAGAAATGAGCATTAAAAGTTGTAGCATAACTTATTGCCGATGGTGGTATTAAACATCACATAAAGATAACCTTTTGAAGGTAACAATTCAAAATTAAAATCATCCAGCAATTGTTGGACAAGTGGAAGATGCTTGGGCTAAACAGAAAGTTTGAATGGGTAAGACCATAATCAAACCAGGCAAGTGTCTTCAACTAAATAAGGATCATTTGTATACTATCTCTGTTCCACAAGAGTCAAAGGGAGTTTCATGTGCCATTTTGTACATATCAAGGCACATTTCCATTTCATGGTTATCAGGTACCTCAACAGAGGTTCCAGGAAAAATACAAGCATAAGTATAATATCTAACTTGATGTCACTGTGTATCTATACTACCTAATTCAGGAAACCAACCAATTACAGACTGGACTTCATTCAAAGAACAGGCAGAGTATATGAACAGTGATTACTTTTGGAAAGTATATTATTGACTATTGGCACTTGGATAATCAATTAATGTATGTAAAAACATTCCTCTATCAATTTTTACCTTTTTACTCATCATATTTCCATGTACAGATGGCACAGTGACTAAACTAAATTATTTGATACTATTGACAAGAATATGTATTAGAGTCATTCTTAAATCAAACAATATGTGTATACATGTATAATGAGTAAGCTGTGACCCACCATTGCTTACACAGTAGCAAAATAATTATAACCTAGTTTAAACTCATCTCTACTTTGCAATGCTCGAGTCAAGGAGTTAAGGCACTTAAAGTATTCAATCCTTGAAATCCTGATTTGGTAATTATTATGCATAATTTCCATTTATTCAACACAGAATATTTAACAGCCAATAAACAGCAATACAACTCAAAATTCTTAATAAGAGATTAACAAAAATTCCTAATCCTTGATCACACATTTAAATTACTAACAAAACAGGCTTCTTAAGGCTAGAAAAATCCAAAAAATAATCCTGGGAAGCATGAAATGACCACAGTTAAAACCTAGATAAATAAATACCCTCATGACAAGAAAATTCTAATCATTTATCGAGATTATTCATTTCTTGAGGTTAAAAATGCACTATTTCTATTACATTGATATCGGGACCAGAAAAAATCATATATTTAACAAATATTCATTTATCGAGTTTCTACTGTAATTTGCAGTCTAGGAAACCAGCTGAGATAGAAATAAACATTAATTTATCATCAACCTGATTACACATAGTAACACACAACTTAAAGTTCAAAATTGAAAAGCCCCACAATCTTATTTCACTAAATAAGCATAAAGATAACACAATCTCAATAAGCTGAAAATGGGTGCTGATAAAATTAAAAAAAGTTGAAATCTTTAAAAACCCCATATCAAGAAAGTTGTAAATCAAGAAAATACCTGGGATGGGGTATGAATATCACTAGCGGGCGGTGGCAGCCGATGGGTAGTTGATGAATCCATCAAATTATCAAGCGAATTAAATGCCACCACCCCGCGATTGTTAAATGATTTTTCACAGGAAAACTCCAATATATGTAAGTCTAAGGTTCCAATCAAAGTCAAGTACGGACTTTTTGTCTATATATAATGGTTAAAATTAAATTTGACCATCGAATTACTCTCCATTCCAAAATAAATGTCTTCACGATATTTCATATATTTTTTAAATATGTATTTTGAACATATGTTTTAAAGTTTATAAAAAAATTAGGTTTATATTTATTTTAAATTTTTTTCTAAATAAGTATTACACTTGTATATAACAAAAGAGAAAATTTAAAAATTAATTATAAAATTATGTTTTATATACAACTTAAAATACGTATAAAAACATTTAAAAAACATATATTTTAAAAAGGTAGAAGTATAAAGTATAATTTAATATATAAAATGATATCAAATATATATATATATATATATATATATACTTAATTGAATAATTCGAATTTTTATTAAATGTCCATTTTATAAATTTTTAAAAATATGATATATATATATATATATATATATATATATATCAAAATATTATACATATGAAAATACCTCATTTAATTTAATATGTCTAATTTTTCAAAAATATCTTTGCATGTCTTTTGACCATATGAAAAATTTGTTTGAATAAAAGAACTTCATTTTTTACGGAATTGTATTTCGGTACAAATCGTCTTTTAACTACTCCCTTCGTTCAAGTGTCTTATTTGATTTTTTGAGATCAAATTGACTAAGTTTTGACTGAAAATTACATATATTATATAATTATAAAAAATTTAAAAAATGTTATCATTAGAAAATATATTTAATCTACTTAAATTGTAACTTTTAATTTTTAAAAATTATAAAAGAATAATCTATAATATTTGATCAAAATTTAGTCAAATTAATCGCAAAAATTCAAATAAATCACTTGAATTGAGACGGAGGGAGTAGATGATAAACTTGTTTGAATAAAACAACTTCATTTTTTTACATAATTGTATTTCAGTACAAATTATTTACGTGAAAATTATTCTGACAAAAAAATACTTATATTAATAAATAATATATTTATTATAACAATTCACTTTTTATATTTTGATGTCATTGGTCAAGAAAAAACCAACAGATAATGTTTCATTCCCTCCTTTCTCCTGGCTACCTATTGCACACAACAGTTTCTTGAAGTTTCTCCAAAATGCAGATATGTATCTCTCCTTCTTCTTCCTCACCCCTTTTTGCCCAACTTCCGAATAAAGGTAAACCCCATTATATATATCTATATGTATAAGTTTTCAGTTTGATATAATCATTATTTTTGTTTATGTTATTATGGTAGGTTGCTCATCATTTCTATGTCACACTCAGCGGAGCTTTTGTTTCTCTGTAAGTTTTTGCCATATCTTTTTAATATCTGTGTCTAGGCTTAATGAATCATTTAGCCTTCTTTTATTCAGAGTTGTTATAGGGAAAGTTTTGCTTTCTTTAGTGACACAATACACTTAATTTATTAAAAGAAACAAGTCATTGAATTGAGGTTCGCAAGATATTGGGAATTTTGTGCTTTGTAATGCTGATCTTGAGCCGCCATACAAGCATGAATACCTTCGTTATCTAACTAAAACAGGATGTATTCAACTCCAATCTTGTTTCGTTTGATTGTAGCTTTCCATAGCCACGTCTGAGTGTCGAGTGCTGAGATGGAGGTAAAAATTAAGGGTCTCTGGATAACATATGGGAGGCTAAGATCAACGACAATGAAAATTAGTCACAAAACCTATCAACAATTAGTTATGGTTCAAATGAAAACTATCCGTAAAGTTAAGTCTTATACTGGACTACCTGATAAAGAGGGTGCTTCATATTTGCTTTAGATGATAAACTTAACAGAAATTTTAAAATCTGTTCAAATTTATATAAAAGTTTTATCAAATTTTTATTTGGTGATCAAGTAATCATTCTTGCTTAATGATATTTTTGATAATAAGATGATCAATTTCATATTGGATTGCATTGCAGTCTTTATGAGCTGGGAAACTCCCGTATTGTATACAAATTTTGATAAGAAATTCTCATGTGTAGCGGATGCATTTATCAAATTAATGGGCTTCGTCTCTCAGCATATTTATCTATAATTATTAACATGAAGTTAGCCATTCATCAAAATATCTATAGCAATGCAATTACCTAAGCCACATAATTTAAACCAGTATTGCACTTGCTTTTCTTAAATTTCATAAATTAAAGCAGTTCCCTTTTTGCATTTTATTTTACAGGATAGGGTAAACTATATTGCTAAACGAAACCTTAATCAAGGTTCACGGAATACATGCAGTGCAAGCTGTTTTCTGGGAGTCACTGTTCCTCCTTGTACACAACTCTCACTAATAGACGTGAGTACTTCAGCAGAGCCTTTTCATGTAAATGAAGTTTCTCATAGAGATGCTGTATCAGAGTTGATGCAGAGTATGGTCCTGGCAGATTTGGACCCGGCCACAGCAAAACTGACAATCACTTTTCTTGGCCCCTTCCTCTCAGCATTTGCTTTCTTGTTTATTGTAAGAATAGTTATGTCTTGGTACCCTAAGCTTCCAGTTGGGAAATTCCCATACGTGTTAGCTTACGCCCCTACTGAACCTATCCTTAGCCTAACCCGAAAGGTGATTCCACCCCTTGGCGGTGTAGATGTAACCCCGGTGGTGTGGTTTGGATTAGTCAGTTTCCTAAATGAAATACTGGTAGGTCCTCAAGGGTTACTTGTCCTCTTATCTCAACAGGTTTAGAATTTTTGTGAAATTTGCGAGTGAAATACATTGATATACTACACTAAGAAATTAATTGTTTCTTACTTTCTTTTCAATAGTACACAAGAGAATGATAATCTATCTTAAAGGCTTTATGGTGCTCCAGGCAACCTATTTTGCTTCTCTGGCTTGGCGAATTGCAAATTATTACAAATTTAATTTGATATGAAAGGAAAATGTCCTTTCAATATTTTTATTGTACTCAACAGCTACTCATAGCTTCAATTATTCGAACAAAACAGAAAAAAGATAAAAGCTTCACCAACATTCAAAATAAATCTGTCTACTTCAGAAGCATTCACTGATAGTTGGCACTAAAATCATTAGCGAAACAAGATATTGAAGTACATGCAGATTTGAAGTAATAATATAAAGAAAAACTGGTAAGAATCTAATTAAAATCACTCAAGCTGGCAAGTCAGTGTCAGCATAGGCACTCTCAAGATGAGCTTTTTCAGCTTCTCGCACTTCCCTCTCAGTTTTCCTACCTTTCTTAGACTTGTAGTACACGCTCAAAGAGTTCCAATAGCTCCATAATTCCTCCTGCAATCCTCGTAAAGCTCAGCATCAAACATTCTCCAGAAGTCTTTCTCATTAAGTTCAGATACAGCATATTGTGGTTGAAAACCATGGTTTTCAATTAACCAGCTCTCCATTCAACGAACAGCTTCTGAACAATCAAACTCCTCACCTCTCAAGATAGGCTCAGGTGCATAGTACACTCCAACATCTGTGTACATCTGAGCATAATTTGTATCCCCCTTCCCATGATGTTGCTCAAATCCTGGTTCGGGTATATCATAGTTTTGTATCCTGTGGTTACAACCAAAGAGGTTATATTCTTGTAACTGATCGATGAACATGTGTTCTATAAATATCCATTGATTAGGAAACCAATTATCAGTTGATATTGTTTTAATCAACTGATAATATAAATAGATAAATTTTTATCTGTAACAAAGTAGTCCAAGTTAATATCCATTGATATGTAAATTGGCAATCCTTCTAGAGTCACTCGATGTCTAACATGGATTGTTTAATTATAAATATTTGAAGACAAATATATGCACTAATGAAGTATGATCAATTGATGAAGACTCAATGGATGTGAAGAAATAAAGGCTCCATGGATATGAAGACCAATCAATGGATGTGAAAACCCATCCAATGGTATATCGATTGATAACCAATTATCAATCGATGAATGTAAAGATCAGTCATTTGATGTAAAAGAATATCAATTGATAAGTTTAACAACTAAATATCAATTGATAGTGACTTATCAATGTAAAAAGGACATAGTGATATGAATCTTTGTAGACTGAAAACTACCTAGAAGACAGTTAAAATTGTCATGACTGTGAAGTATCTTAGAAGACAGAAGAAGGGCTTTCTCGAGATAATGTGAAGACAAAGTCATTATCTCATTTGCACAATGCAAAAAGGAAAAGTTAGGAGTATCAGATTTCTAGTTTAGGACTATATTATTTTATCTATTGACTAGAAATTTGTAAACACTTGTGTTAGGTCCAAATGATTGTAGAAGGGGGGTTGAATACAATCTCTAATAAATATTAAAATCTGTTTAGGATAATTTTTGATTAAACAATCTTAATTTTTATCACGAAATAATAATCAAAGAAACACAATTCAAGTAAAATACTTATATTTAACTACTCTTGTAGAAAGGACAATAGATGGATAAGTTTCTTATAGAAGATTAAGAGCATGTCAGATTATTCCTCGCGAGAATGGAGCCAATTTATATGAGTTGGATCCAGATTATATAAAAAAATAAATTAATTAAGATTATTGCATGTGTAAAATTTTATTGTATTAATATGATTGAACCTTTGGTTCTATGTATCTAGCAAATTTCATAAATAAATTACTTAGTATTTTAATATCCTGAATAATCTTAGCACACGATGTTATTGAATATAAGAGGACTTTACATGAATTTATAAGTAAGTGCCTGAATATAAAACGGCAACTAAAGACTGTCAAACAACATTTGTGATATATGTCAAAGAAATTTGTTTAACTATAAGAAAGAAATAAATAAAAAATTCATAACATTTTCCCGTTGAACACATATGGTCATTCCTTTAGTTATGAAAGATACAAAATCATAAATTAAACTATAAAGTTTTGCATATCTAGTTTCTGAGGCTCAAAATTTAAATACATAAATAATATTTAAAAAAACATATATAAACATATCATGTACATGCACAACCATTTAAGCACACATGGAAATATGAAATTATAAAAGCCACAATCAAGGACGGACCCAGAGGGCACAACCCAAACTTTGTATTTAAAATATTATATTATGACAAAAATTCTATGGAGAACCTTAAATGGAATACTAATCGGAGAACATATATGTCCTGTATTATATTCTACTTATAATATATTGCAGAATCTAATGCAAGATATATATGTTTTCTAATTAATATTCTATTTAAGTTTCTGCATAGAACAAAACTCATTATATATATACCAGCTTATAAACCGTACAAATCACTGACGAGATTAAAAAATTATATAATTGTTAGGAATGAGTTAGTTTAAGAACCATACAGAGGGGGTGTTGTCCTTATTTCTTTTCTAGTTAAGTTCATTTTCTCTTATGTATTTTCTGCTTAAAGTTTATGTGAATACAAACCAGTTCAAGTCTAAAAAAGCTTAAATTATTAAGTTTTTTTATTCAACCCCCTTTTACAAACACATTGTGGTAGGGAACTCTAACAAATATGATGATGGAACCAAGAAGAAGTGTTAAACCAATGAAAGAAAAGTCATTGCATCCTGATTTTATTTCAGAATTTATAGTCTGTTTTGTGGAATAAGATCAACTGAATAATGTTATTAATAAGCACAATATGATTGTAAACATTGATCATGATCCAAAAACTATAGTGAAGCCATGTTATCTAGAGATGGGACCTTTTGGAAATAAGTGATGCTGAAATGAATTCCATAATTGAGAATGATACATGGGTTTTAGTGAATTTACCCAAAGGCTCAAAATATATTGGATGTAAATGGGAGTTTAGAAATAAAACATGATACTAATCAAAATGTGCACTTTTTTAAAGCTAGATTACTAACCAAAGGCCATAAACAAAAGAAAGGAATGAATTATTTTGATACTTGTACACTTGTAGCTCGTATCATTTAGATTAGAATTTTATTTACATTGATATCTATATATAATTTGCATGTGTATCACGTGGATGTTAAAACAACATTCTTGAATGGCGATTTAAACGACGAGATTTATGTTGAAAAACATGAGGAATTTGTTCTAAAAGAGAATGAGAACAAGTTGTATAATCTTGTGAAATCTCTTTATGGTTTAAAGTAGACACATAACGATATATTGGCATGAAAAATTTTATTCAATTATTTTGCGTGATGGTTTTGTACATAATTCGTGCAAATTTTTACTATACATAACACTACATATTAATTTGAATAATAAATTATTTTGTTTAATACCATCAAAACTTTTAATTGATGATGATAATGTTTAAGTGATAATCACAAGTGGAATAACTCTAAAAAATATATTTTATTTAATAGTTGTATATTATTTGTTCTTGATAATTTTGCATTACATCTCATAACATGCACTCATGTGCAAGTCATAGTAACATTTTTTTCGTCAAAGAGTTCGAGGAAAAGGTATATTAGAGCCACATTTCTCATTTTTTTATCCTTCTTAATACTAACTACACTTAAAATAGTATTAGAAAATATTCGAGATAGAGCGGGGTAGTTCTATTATCATACAAAAAGGGGTCCTAAGAAAATCTTTTATAATAAATTTATTAAATAGATTATAAGATTAGTGATTGTTTCATGAAATTTTATAGTTGTTTCTATAAATTATTATACACTTAGTAAGTATTATCAAAGGGCTATTGATAACTTATTTTATTAGCTTTTCTACAATAATATTATCATTTGCTAACAATGTATTCGAACACCTGATAAAGCCGAAAATAACTACTTTTGTAGAAAGGACAATAGATGGATAAGTTTCTTACAGAAGATTAAGAGCATGTCAGGTTATTCCTCACGAGAATGGAGCCAATTTATATGAGTTGGATCTAGATTATATAAAACAATAAATTAATTAAGATTATTGCATGTGTAAAATTTTATTGTATTAATATGATTGAACCTTTGGTTCTATGTATCTAGCAAATTTCATAAATAAATTACTTAGTATTTTAATATCCTGAATAATCTTAGCACACAATGTTATTGAATATAAGAGGACTTTACATGAATTTATAAGTAAGTGCCTGAATATAAAACGGCAACTAAAGACTGTCAAACAACATTTGTGATATATGTCAAAGAAATTTGTTTAACTATAAGAAAGAAATAAATAAAAAATTCATAACATTTTCCCGTTGAACACATATGGTCATTCCTTTAGTTATGAAAGATACAAAATCATAAATTAAACTATAAAGTTTTGCATATCTAGTTTCTGAGGCTCAAAATTTAAATACATAAATAATATTTTTTTTTAAAATATACATAAACATATCATGTACATGCACAGCCATTTAAGCACACATGAAAATATGAAATTATAAAAGCCACAATCAAGGACGGACCCAGAGGGCACAACCCAAACTTTGCATTTAAAATATTATATTATGACAAAAATTCTATGGAGAACCTTAAATGGAATACTAATCGGAGAACATATATGTCCTGTATTATATTCTACTTATAATATATTGGTGAATCTAATGCAAGATATATATGTTCTCCAATTAATATTCTATTTAAGTTTCTGCATTAAACAAAACTCATTATATATATACCAGCTTATAAATTGTGCAAATCATGGACGAGATTAAAAAATTATATAATTGTTAGGAATGAGTTAGTTTAAGAACCATACATAGGGGGTGAATGTATAGGTTGATATCTTTTTCGAATGCCTTTGATTTTCTTTTAATGGTTGAACTGGACTGATATTGTAGCCTTGTTTAACCTTATCAGTGTTTATATGAGATGCATAATTTAACTTAACACTTCACATGTAAATATCAATCTAATCTTTTATTAGAATGATTTGATACAATATGAGAATCTTTGTGGATTTTGCAGCTTCTTGTTCTTGAAAGATAACAAGGTATGAAAAACTGTTCAAGACCCTGAACTGTGAAACTGTGCATTCTATTAAATAGACAACATGTCTTAGTGCCATGCTTTCACAATCAGTTATACTATAACTAGAAACAGACAAATAAAACTTTATATTTTACTCAATTCTATTTCTAGCTAAGTCTTTCTCTTTGACAATCTGCAGCATCTACTTTCTATCTTCTGTCCTTGTCTTGTTCTATCTTCTGTCCTTGTCTTATTCTTCCTTCAAGCTTCATTTTAGACTTGTCAATATCTTTACAGGATTGACTGACCTGATCATGACAATGCTTCAGATTACTTGTCTTATTCTTCTGCAAATCTCTTTAAAAATAGTTGTTTGAAACAATCGAATACTCATCTTCTTTGTGCTTCGAGAAGTCAGGTTGTGAGCTGCTCAATCGAGTACTTGTGAGACTTCTCGATTGATCTTTGACTTAAGACTTCTTGAGTGTATAAAATTCTCGATTAGATATATCTGTTGATAACTTCTCGATCAGGCTAGACTTCTCGATTGAGGCAGACTGATTTCTTTAATTCCTCATCTTCTTGGGTCACAGTTTCAATTGCTTTATGTATGCATTCCAGTTCAGTGTATGAGAGTTGATGAAATGTCCCCAGAGATAGCATGAAATAGCCAGATTCCATCTACACTATTGGCTATTTGAACAATTTTCCATTTCTCTCATACTTTACTCCCCTTACAGCTATGACAACATTCTCTAGAATCTTCTTATAATCCCAGTGATGAACCTTGACTTGTACTTTGAGATTCTTCAGTTTAAGCAAAAATTCTTTATTTGCACAGGGTTTCAACACCTCCTTTCTTTGAATGACCATTACAGCTTTTTTTCTTTCTCCCTCAATCTCATCCCTTATTTCCTTCTCCCCCTCAGGGTTGATATCTTGTTGCTGCTGTAGAAAGGAAGAGTGAGTAGGCCTGATGTGAGAAGAAGCTTGCACCTGAGGAGCTTGGCTGGATGCAGGTATGGTGGAGAGAAGACTTTGAATATTTTTCAGCTGATTTGAGACCTGTTGGAGAGTGATGCCTTGAGTAGACATTGAGGAATTATTTCCTTTTGGAAAGAGCTTATATTTATAACAACTTCATTGACAGTGGTAGAGATTTTGTATTGATCTATAGTCAATTGCTCCACTTTTTCAGCTAACCTGGCAACTGTAAGGGCTTGAGCCTGCTCATCTTTTGCCTTGGACTGATAATACAGATTCATCTAAAAGGGAGTCATTTCATGCAACTTGACATCCCTTGGCAGCATATCAGCATGCTTGTACTTGTAAAGAACCTCCATCATATTATTTGTCCTTGTCTGAGCATGTTGAAAGTTAGCATTGGTCTCAACCATTTCCTTAAATGCTCTTTCCATTTTGTCATTTAACTTTTTCATGTGAAGCCTTGTCAAAGATGACTCAGATCTTGGAGCATGCACTCCACTAAGCATGAACTTTTCAGCAATTGAGTTCATTCTACTCTTCATATTACTTCTGTGATCTTCAATTTCAGATTGGAGGCCCCTAGCTAGGTAGTGGTTTGCTTGAAGTTGCACTTTGGCAGCCTCATGAATGGCATCATAGATAGCTGAGGGAGTGAAGGTCCTTTCACATGACCCAATAGAAGTCAGATATATCTCCCTCATCCACTGCAACATCCACATTTCCTCTTATCCAACCAGGCATCCATATTTCCTTCTCCTTCTTCAGCAATTTACTCATTTTTGTCTTTTATCTCCTCTTGATCTTTTGCATATTCCAATAGAATAGCATCATAATCTTGATCGGGCAAGTGTTTAGTCAGGAGTTGCTGAGCAATGTGGTAGAAACCATCCATCTGATCACTATATAATTCCCTTAATTTTTCCTCAGAAAGTTACCCATCAGTAGATGGTCCTGAAGAACTGCCATGTTGCACAGGCTTCAGCCATTGAGACATAAAGTTAGAGCTAGGACCACTTGTTACAGTGGTCCCCTCAGTATCAATTTCCCCATCTAATTTCTCAGTTGATTCCATAGATACTGGATGAACAGACGATTTCTCCCTAGGAGTCAGTCTTTGAATGACTGAGGATTATATAGGGAATGCCATTTGCATGGAGTGAAAGTCCCCCAAATTACCCAATGTCTGTGAAAACAGGGTCTCCAGAGGGTCATTAATGAGACCAATGAGTGGTGATTGCTCACTTGCAAAAACTCCAATGTATACAGCTATCAAACTTGATGAAGATAAGAAAGGAAAGAGTGTAGACATGAAGACCTATAAAGGAATGATTGGATCTCTACTATATTTAACAGCTAGTACGCCAGACATTATGTTCTCTACATATTTGTGTGCAAGGTTTTAGGCCAATCCAAAGGAATCTCATCTCATTGCTGTCAAGAGAATTCTGAGATATCTCAAAGGAACAACTCAGATGGGATTATGGTACCCAAAGGAAACATGATTCAACCTAGTTGGATATTCTGATGGTGATTTTTCTGGGTGCAGAGTTGATAAAAAGAGCACATTTGGAAGCTATCAATTCCTTGGACAGAGATTGGTGTCATGATATAGCAAGAAGCAATAATCAGTTTCAACTTCCACATCTGAGGCTGAATATATAGTTGCTAGAAGTTGTTGTGCTCAAGTGCTTTGGATAAGAAATCAGTTAAGAGATTATGAACTAATTTTGGAGAGAATTCATATCATGTGTGACAACACTAGTGCTATATCCATTGTTGCAAATCCAGTGAATCATTCAAAGACAAATCACATTGATATAAGGTACCATTTCATAAGGGAACATGCATAAAATGGTGTGATTGAATTATTCAATGTTCATACACAAAAGCAGTTGGCTGATATATTTACTAAACCACTATATGAAGTCACCTTTAACAGGTTGGTTAGTGAGATTGGAATGTTAAATTCTTCTGGCTAGTGGCTACGTAAATATATCTCACCAACTGTTACAATAATTACTTCACAAACATGAATTCTCAATGATTTATCTAAGTGAAGTAAACTGATGTATATTTATAAATATATCAGTCATATTGTTGTACATTGTTTTTGAAAAATCAAAGTTGTAGCTTGGAACTATTTTCATGTTCTAAGTAAACCTGAAAAGAATTATTACATTTGTGCATCTTTAAATAAAAAGTGTATTATTTAATTCTGCAGAAATATTTAATAAATGAATTTTTAATCCCAACTTAAATTAATTTGATTTGAATTTAGTTTGAAAAATGTGGGTTTGATAAATTTTTTATTTTATTTTCTAAGTGGAAATAGAGTAAACTTTCAAAACTAGAGTTTGTGATTAAGTTGTCATTCTTTTATGACTTCTCGACTAGGTAAAATTTTTGAGTTCTTGGTTAGTCTCAATTAGAGCTCTCAAATCATTCTTTAGTGAGTTCTCGATCAATTTATTATTTAAATTTTCGATCACTAGAGTTCTCGGTCAATTTCAAACTGAGTTCTCGAATGGTTTAGTTCTCGAATGGTTTATTTTTTCAAATACATAATATTAAATTCTCGATTGTTACACTTCTCGAATATACATACAAACATGAGTTCTCGATCAAATTCTAACAGTTCTCTACTAAAGTAACTCTATTCATTTTTTGAGTTCTCGATCGTTCAAAATCAATTACAATTCTAGTCGAGTTATTTAATTTATATAAATAGCAAAGTAGACCTAACATTTCATTTCTACACTTAATTGCAAACTCAAAGAACCCTTTACTCCCAACAGTTACATTTGAACTCCCTCTCTTCTTTTCTCTAAAACCTTCGCTTCTTCACTTATCTTGTTCTACACACTACTCAAATGGCATCTTTTAGTTCCAGCCCTGCAGCTGAGGTATATGTCATTCCAGAAATCAACTTTCTAGCTATTTTCAGAGACGTAGATGCCAAGCCTCAGTACAAGTGTTTCACCAAATTTTTCATCGACTCACACTTGAAGGAGGCACTATTGACCAACCCACCGTTATACTTGCACATACTAGAGCAGTTCTGGAATACTGCCAATTAGGAGGAGGTTGCATTGGAGAATGAGAGCTCTAAGATTCTAGTAACCTGCAAAATCTAAAAGGAGAACATCACTTTTGATGAAAATGAGTGAACACAAGCTTGTCTTTCCAAACGGAGAACCATGACAGGGTGCCAATAGAAGCTGAGCTAGAGGAGTTCATGGAGTTTATCAGGTACTCTGATGAGATCAAGCTGAGGAAGCTCAACAAGAAGTTTTTTCGAAAGGAGTGGTCATTCTTCTTTGACACTCTATTGAGAGTCTTCACCTGCAGGAAGACAGGATTTGATCAAATAAGCTCGGTTTCCTTGAAGCTGGCCTATTCATTGGCTTACAACCAGAAGCTCAATGTAGGCAGGCTCATTTTTGGGGAACTCATAACCAGAATTTCCAAAAGAGGTAATGAGATTTTATTACCTCATTTTATTCAATCAATTCTCAATTATAAAAATGTCAGTTTGATTGAACTACCTGGGATGAACAAAAATAGAATTGGTTATTCCACATCCATGTCAAAAATCATTTTTGCTACATTGGATAGAAGAAGCACAGTGAATGTAACTCTTCAAATCACACCTCATATGAGGAGTATATTTGAAGGGTATCCACTAGTGCAGCCTACATATGGTTATTTGCTTCTAGTAGAGGGTTCCGTGGATGCAGAAGTACCTAATGCACATAATCCATGAACTCTTAACCCAACTAAGCCCATTCTTTCAAATCTCCTAGATGTTAGTGAGTCAACCTCCATTTCCTCTCAACAGAGTGTGGTTGAAAAGAAGAAAAGGAATAAACATGCTCCAAAGAAAAAGTTAGAAGTAGTCATAGAAAGTGTTGAGGAATCTCACTAGATGAGTCACATGTGGAACCTCTCAAGAAGAGAAAGAAAAGTAAGGAGGCCACACTAGACCACTCTACATCCTCCCAACAGGGTGTAGAGGTTACAAAGGGACTACACCTGCTACTAGGTGCACTTTCTCAACAAAGTGCATCTATAGAAATTAGGAGTCGGCCCACTCCACTTTGTAAAGAGTCTGCATCATCACAGGAACTCATACTTGTTGATGATAGAAGTGTAGTTGAAAAGGAAACATATGAGCACATATGAATGTCTATTGAAACTTCTCCATTTTCTCAGGGGCAGTTGCCGACACTCATTTCTTCTCAAAACATTTCTTTTTCTTCTCAAATTTCATCTCAACCAATTGTGTCTAGCCAAACACAAAAGGTTGTTGATCACCAGAAATCTAATCCTCCTAGTGAGCCAATTTCAAGTGACTTAGTACATGACAGCTTGTTCACCACCCAGGACATACATCAAGATGGTGAGGGAATACATGTTGAGGTATATCCTGATGACACCGTCAAAACCATAGAGGTTCCAGAAGTTTTTACTTCAGACTCTGTAGGGGTAGAGTAACACCATCCATTGGTCTCCTTAATGAGCAAGTGGAAACCATGTCTTCACAGACATTAGGTATTTTAGGGGACCTTTACTCCATGCAAATGGCATCCCATATACAATCCTCAGTTATTCAAAGATTGTCTCCTAGGGAGACATCACCTATCCATCCAAGATCATTGGAATCATCTGAGAAATTGGATGAGAAAATTAATACTGAGGGGACCATTCTAACAAGTGGCCCTAGCTCCCACTTCATGTCACAATGTTTGAAACCTGTGCAACATGGCAGTTCTTCAGGACCATCTACTGATGAGCTACTTTCTAAGGAAAAATTAAAAGAGCTTTATGAAGATCAGATGGATGATTTCTATCAAATTGCGCAACAACTCCTGACTGCACACTTGCCAAATAAAGATTTTGTTGTTATTCTATTGGAATATGGAAATGATCAGGAGGTGATTATGAATAAAAATGAGCAAATGGCTGAAGAATGAGAGGTCAATGTAGATGTTTGGTTGGACAAAAGGAAAACTGTGAGCATGAAGGAGATGTTATAGTGGATGAGGGAGAAATATTTGACTTCTATTGGATCATGTGAAAGGACCTTCACTCCTTCTGCAATCTATGATGCTATTCATGAGGCTACTAAGATGCAACTGCAAGCCAATCACTACCTAGCAAGGGGCCTCTAGTCTAAAATTGAAGATCACAAAAGCAAGATAGAGAGTAGAATGAACTCAATTGATGAAAATTTCATGCTTGGTGGTCTGCATGCTTCTAGATCTGAGTCATCCTGGGCAAGGCTTCACATGAAAGAGATGAATGATAAGATGGAAAAAGCCTTCAAGGAAATGGTTGAAAGTAATGCCAATCTTTAACAGAATCAATCAAGGACAAAGAATATGGTGGAAGTTCTCTACAAGAACAGGCATGCTGATATGTTGTCAAAGGATGTCAAGTTGTATAAAATGACTCATTTTCATATGGATCTGTATTATCAGTCAAAAGCAAAGGATGAGCAGGCTCAAGCCTCTACAGTTACCAAATTAACTGAGAAAGTGGAGCAACTGACTACAGATCAACAAACCATATCCACTACTGTGAATGAAGTTGTTGCTAATGTGAGCTCACTCTAAAAGGAAGTCAATTCCTCAATGTATTTCCAAGGCATCACTCTTCAACAAGTCTCAAACCAACTGGCCAAGAATCAGACTCTTCTCTCCACTATGCATGCTTCAAGCCAAGCACTTCAAGTGCAAGTATCTTCTCACATTAGGCCAACTCACTCTTCCTTTCTACAACAGCGACAAGATATCAACCCTAAGGGGGAGAAGGAAAGAAGAGAGAAGATTGAGACAAAAAGGCAAAAGACAGTAATGGAAATTCTCATAAGGGATGTGTTAAAACCCTTTGCAAATAAAGAATTCTTACTTGACTTGAAGAACATCAAAGCACAATTCTCAGAAGAGAGGTGTTGAAGCCCTGTGTAGAAAAAGAATTCTTATTTAAGTTGAAGAACCTCAAAGTACATGTCAAGGGTCATCACTGAGACTACAAGAGGATTTTCGAGAATGCCATTATAGCTGTTAGGGGAGTGAAATATGAGAGGAATGGAAAACTGTGCAAAGAACTAGTAGTGCAGATAGAGTCTGGCTACTTCAAGCTATCTATTAGGACATTCCATCAACTCTCATATACTGAATTGGAGTGCATGTACAAGGCAATTGAAACAGTGACCCAGAAAGATGAGGAATTAAAGAAATCAGTCAAAGGTCCTCTCTTGCTTATCTCACTTCCTGAGGCCTACTGCAACCCAGATGGGGTGTTGTATATAACCAAAGCAAACAAACTGGCACACTTCATGCTCTCTAAACACTTGAATCAAGGAAATAGAAATCAAGTCATGAGTCTAATTGATCTACTTGAAAACAAGCCTGGTAAACAGGAAGAAGACAAAGTGATTTTGGAGAAATTGAAGAAATTCATAAATGATCAAGTGTCGAACTTTGCCAATGAAGAATTGAAGAAGAAGAAGAAGGATGATGAAGACAAAGGCCAGGGAAAGAAAGACAATAAACCTGCACCTAGGAGTGATAAGGGTGAAAAGAAGGACGATAAAGAAAAGAAAGATGGAGATGAGAAGAAAGAAAGAAATGAGTCAGACAATGAGAAGAAATATGAAAGGAAGAAGTCATCCAAGTAGCAAGTTTTTGGTACTTATACTAGTGTACCTAACTAAATTCAGGACACTTATATAACTCCAAAAATTTCTAAAACTGCTAGAATCCATAAATTCAAATCACCAAAAAGACATCTTATTAAGGTGATTGTCAATGGAGTGATAAGGAAGGAAATAAAAGAAAGTCAACTAAAGAATTTGTAGTCATGTCAACAGGTCAAGGTCAACACTGCCACAAGAACAAAATTCAAGAAATATACTAGTTCATTGCTAGTTAGATGTCCTAAATGGAGAAAACATCTCATTATTACTGACAAGGGTCTACCAGTTAAGCCTATCCAAAAAGTTGTTGAAATTGATAAAGTAAAGATCAAACAATGGAAGGCAGACAAAATTCAAAAGGTTGTGATAAGGGACAAAAGAATGTTTGTGACCACTGTTGATGGAGAAGAAAGACCTTTTTACCATGACAACTCAGATTCAACTACTCATGATATCAAAAGAGTGATCAGTCTTTTTGACAAGAAATGCATGATAGATAAATTAAAAATGGTTGAAGTGGCTGAGTACTTGGCTATGAAGTACCAAAAGAAAATTGACAAAGTCAAGTACTTGGAAGAGATGGTGAAAAAGAAGATGAAGAGATAGAGAATTTGTCTGTGTTGAATAATTTGTTAGTGTACTAGTATTAGTTTTTAGAAGGATTTAATTGCACTTTGATGGCTCGAAGAAAAATGGCTCAATCATAAAACTTATCGATTTGATGGTTAAATTAATTATTTTTTAATACTTGATTGCATTCCGTCAAATTTTTTTAACGGATTGATGACCTGAATTATATTTTTTTTTACAGAAAAATGACATAAATATAAAAATTACCAATTTCTTAGGCAAATTATTTATTTTTTAATAATTAATTGCATCAAATATTGTTCTTATCTATCTATATCTATATCTATCTATCTATCTATCTATATATATATATATATATATATATATATATATAATAGCAAGGGAAGTGAGAGGTGAGATGGAGTTTTCAGATTTTTTATAGCTATTTTTCCTTGATTGTGGTTGATTGCACTCTTAAAAAAGTGACGTTCACCTTACATTTGACTAATTGGGTCGAGTAAGTAACACAAACCCAATATACCTAGCAATCTAAGTATCCAACGATTACTATGATTAAATAATAAAATTTCTTATTATAAAACAATCCCAATATTTCATATTATAAAGATAATAAAATTTCATATTATAAATATAATGATTATATTTGAAATTATTTTTTGTACGACAATTTTATATTTTTTCTAAAACATAAAATGTAATCATATTAAAAATGTAATTTTTAATATTTATATATATAATAGCAAAGTATTGGATTGGTGATATGACCGCTTCTATATTTTTTAAAAATAAAATTCCTTTATTTTTATCTTGGTATTACAATTTTCATAAAAAGTAGCGCAACATTTATATTTAACAGGTACGTAATAGCAATAGAGCAATTCATGTCAAGTATAATGACATTTTCTTGCAAATACAAGAAAAAAGAAAGGCTAACATGAAATGATTATTGACACAGTCAAACACACATAAAAATCATTTGAGCGACCTTTTTCAAAAAAATTAAAATTTTAATTGTCGATGTTAAAAAATATTATCTTACTATTTATTTTTCTTATTAATAAATCAGTGAATAAAATATATTTAACATTAAAATATTATTATGAATTAATTAAGATAATTATAATATGTTTATTAATTAGTAGTGTAGAATATATTTTTTAAAATAAAATATTTTTTTCTACATTAACATTAAATTACATATTTTTATTTTTAATTATATAAGATATATAAAAAAAATAATTGTGTTAGATTTGTGCATAGAAAACAAATGAAAGATAAATATAGAGTAAATAAAAAAATATTAATAAGAAATATATTAAATTATTGAGATAAATTATTATTTTGTTCAATAAATTTCTACATTATTACCAAACTTGTACGATTTAAGCTGGGTGTCGGCTTTTAAGAGAGTTGTTTATTTATATTTAATATTTTTAATTTGTAGTACTAGAAACAACATTATTATTGTCATATTTATTTTCATATTTTTAAAATTATTACAAATTATATATATATATATATATATTAGTGTTTTTTCTAACAAATAATTCATATAATTACTTTTTGGAATTTTAATTATTATTTTTGAATTAAATTATTATATTAGTTTAAATATTTTTAAATAATAAAAATTAATTAAGTTACATGAAGATAAATAGTTAAATTTGACAATTTTATACTTAAGTATTTATATATATCAAAATAGAAAATATATATTTAACTAACTTGCATAATTAAAAATCTGTAAAAAAATAACATAACTCAACTCATTTTATAAACATACTTAAAATAGTTTTCTAATAACTATTAAATATAAAATTTTGGCAAAAATTTTGAAGCCGCGCGTAGCGCGTTATTTTGCTAGTCATTTTCAATACCAGAACTACTAGAATAATTTTAAATTCATTTAAAAATTGAATTCGATGAACAGTGTTTAATCAATACTTGAGATTCGAAAAAACAATTAACACAACTATGAAATAAAGTATGAATACAAAATTATAATATACATAGTTTATTAAAAAATAATAAATATTGGCTAACAAATTGATAAATTTATAATTGAACCATTTTTCTATCAAAAAATTATAATTTCAACTATTAAAATGTAATTAAATATTATTTCACTAACACCCCTTAAAAAATTTGATAAAATATAATCAAATATTAAAAATAAATAGTTTAATGATCAAACTGATAAATTTTATAGTTGAACCATTTTATTTTTACGAAAACATTATAGTTCATGACAAGGTGAAATTAAGTATTTTTTTGAAGCCTAGTTAAAAGAAAAGTAATGGACGGGTGGGAATATAAAAGCTCCAGATCAAAGCTGAGGCTGTCCTCTCTCTATCCTCTAACTATCTTCGCTCAGTACTCTTTTTCCCATCCACCATTTATTTTTATATGCATATAAATAGTTTTATATGTCTTTTTAAAAATTATATTCATGAAATTAATTTTTTTTTCTTTCCAAGAAAACAGTGATCAGTAGTTGGGGGGTATCAATTCATTAGACATCCTCCTGCTTCTAACATATCCACCAGGTTATTTTTATTGTTAACTAGTTGGCTATGATTCTTTCAGCATTCTGTGTATCTTTATATGTTTGATTGTCTATGTGTATGTCAGTGTATGTATGTTTGATAAATGTTCATGTACTCTGTTAGTTCTGAGTTCTTGCATCTTCTAGTACTGTGTTTTGTATACTATGAAGTATGAACCCTGTTCCTGTTCTGCTTTAGAATCAAGTTAGGAACCTGCAATATTATTAAGAACTATTTGTGCATGGAAATGTAAGCTGTAGATATGAGATGATTAGGTGCAAGGGAAAAGGGTTCAAATTTTGCTTGATCCGAAGACATCCTGTGTTTGAATTATTAGCCCGAAGAATAAGGAATTGGAAGGTTTGATCAATGTGTCTAGTAGTACTTGAACCTAAGACCTATACGACGCCGCACCTAAAAGTATATTAAGTAAATGGTGAGAGGGATTTAACCCTCATTGTGTCCGTCCCAGGATGTGGCGATAAACAATGGACATAGAGAGGCCATGAATTATGCAAAAATAAGGAAATGGAGGATGTGACATGCTTGATTTCATTTTAGTCAAATTCTAAAGAGTAGAGATGGCCAAGTTGTCTATTCATATTAGTGAAAAAATTGAGAATAAAGTCCATACTTGCATAAACCAAATACTCTTTTGACAGTTTTTTTTGTAATGGTGTTATTGTATAGTAAGCGAGGAGTTCGAGTAAAATTTCCTTTTGCTGTATGTGTATGCAAATATATAACTTCCCACCCAGATATATTATAACATGTACGTAGTGCAAATTTGAGGATTTAAAGATGGATTAATAATTTAAATGTTTTTGAGAATGGAGTTATATTAGATTGATATATACTTTTGTAGTTTCAACATCTTGAATAACTTTGTACTATTTTATGTGAATGCAGCAGCAGTCTTTCTGGATGTAATGAGTATTCAAGTGAGAATCCCTTGTTCTTGGTCTCTAGGTGTTCGGCAGCATCTTTTTAGAGGAAAGTGTTGTAATGTTTCATACATCGGATATTCAGGTCCTGCTTCTCCTTCTGAGGTATTCATTTTCATTCAAGGGCGCTACCTTGTAAGTGGTTCTGGTAGAAGTACTAG
Organism: Oenanthe sinensis; assembly: GCA_028671895.1. Taxonomy (NCBI): domain Eukaryota; kingdom Viridiplantae; phylum Streptophyta; class Magnoliopsida; order Apiales; family Apiaceae; genus Oenanthe; species Oenanthe sinensis. The sequence continues at coordinate 25,378,429 of CM053805.1, read as the reverse complement.
AAAACATTGGTCCCCTATATTTTCCAGTGCAGTAGATGATGGGATGGATTCAGATGAATCTGAGGATGACGCTGATAAAGATGAAACTTCTGAAAGAAAAGCTCAAGAAGTAAGTTGCCCAAGTTTTTGTGAGTTTTGCACTATCTTTATCGTAATTACTAACAATTATATCATCTGACTCTTCTCAAAATGCTTCGATAATTGGACTTCAAAATTGTTACTGCATTCATGAATGCTAAAGCTTTTGAGTGCTCTAACCACTGGTAAATGCATGCAGCTTTAATGATCTTCTGTATTTATCAGATCAGCTACCTTTAATTTTACTCTCGACTCCAAGTACTGCTTATAAAATCTGCACTGTTCTATATGATTGAATGAATCTGTGGAGCAAAGACTTTGGTACTTGAAAACCCAATCTTGCATTGTTGTATTATTCTTAGATACTGTATGTTTGTGTTTCGTATTTGTAATAATGTGTGTGTTTTCCTTTTGATATGTATTTGACTAATATCTTTGACCGGAATCCGGATGTGCTTGTAGATGCACACCCTGAGCATATAGTATCAGGTATTGTCCTTGTCATGACTCATGAAGGATTCAACAATTTTTCCTATTACCTTTTATACAGGAAAATAACAGAAGTATTAGAGAAAATCTTGAAAGGATCGTTGGCAAAGATGACTCCGCTTTCAGTGGGCTGGACCTAGCAACTCTGATTAGGAATAAGTATGGAAGATCCTATGATGTCCAGCTGATAAAGAAGGTATCTATCAGTGATTTCTGCATTTTTCTATGTTGGCTCAACTTAGAACCCCCCCCCCCCCCCCCCCTCACTTGCAATTGCAACTTTGAGTGTTTGATACAAGTTTGTTTTATGATGTTATAGCCATACCCATTCTTCACAACTTAACTAGTGTTGTAGGTCCTGTTTTGGAGTTACTTGTGTGATGATAAAATATCAACTACATGATAAATTTCAATTATTGGTTTCATCTTTCATATATCTTTTCGTTTGGTATTTCGTTCCCAGAACTAGAATTGAAGACCATTTCTTTCACTACTTATGTTTTGTTTCGAATTTAAATGTAGGAATTCATGGGCAAAAATCTCCTTGCTATGAATGTAATGTGGAAGTATGTCGAGCAGGTGAGAGAGTCCTTTTATGAAAAATCTTTGCTTCTCATATTTACATCATTTATTACATTTTTCGAGAAATTTCAAGTATATACATATTTATTGATTTGTAAAAGAGGTGAAGGATTCATGTCATTTCCTTGATGTCGCACATGACCAGATTACAAAACCAATTTTCTGTAAGAAGTTAGTTAATCAAAATACTGCCTCTACAACATATATCTATGGTTATATCCTGGGTAAGGTAATTGCAGAAAATGCATATATCGCAGATACTAGTAATATAGAGATCACATTTTAAAGATAAATAAACACATGTGGTTCCTCTTTTCCTTGATTAATTATTCACCTAGAATATGTAATTTAGAGATACAGATCAGTCATCACTCAAAGGGAACAATGCTACACAGTTGACTAAACCTAAAGTTGCATTTCATCTCAGAAATCTTTTCCGCTAACCGAAGAAGAGTATCTACTGAGACTTGATGACGTTGCGAACACATTGAAATGCTGGGGAGCTGTCTCCCATATTCGAGATAGCCTAATCAAGTCGAAAGAGAGGCCTCGCATAGGGAAGGTAAACGTTTTAGTCTTATTTAAACTCTATTTCACTTACCACAGAAAAGCAAGAATATATGTTGGGCAGAAGCTTGTTTGGACATTAAATTCACAAATTCTGTTGAATATACGACTTTTTTTTATAGTTTTGTAATGCAGTTTTATCGAGTCACTCTGTACTGACTAAACATTTTTCGTAAGCTTTCTGCAGGCAGTCAGCATTTTTATAGACATGGACGAGTCTGGAGGCCGTGCAAATGAATGGATATACAGATAGTCACTTTGTAAATTTTTAGGTTGAAAATATGCATTTTTGTCAGCCCTGCCATTCTTCCCAAGATCCCACTTCAGTGATGAGCCATCAAAATTTAGAGCTCAAATCAAATTCCTGTTTATTAACAAAATGTTAACGGATCGCCTTGTACCGAACATTTTTCCTTGTTTCTGTTTTTAAGTTGTTAATTATGTGGAATGTAAATCTACATCAGAAACTGCCCCTTGTGCATATTGAAGATCTTTTTTTTTTTTTACTGTCTTATTGGTTTATACAGTAGAGCAGGTGTTGGCTAGTTTTTGTAAGATGTCCACTTATTACTCTTTTCCTCCCTGGTAATGCCTTCGGTCCTCCGGTGGCCGGAATCTTACTTTCGTACTTTTGGGGCTGCCTTTATTACATGTCTACTTTTACTTTTATGTCATGTCGATTACGGACTTCCATGAGAGCTCACTGCTGTCCGTAGGTTACATCTTTAACCCCTTTATCTTGTAGCGTTGTTGAAGGAAGATGAACATGGTATAGAGGATAAACTGATGTGTTGTATTACTTTTCTATTTCAATGAATGCGACTTGTATCTTGACAAAGACCTCTGCGGGTGTAGTATTCCCGCGGCGGGTAAAGTGTTCCCAGAGGCAGAGCAGGTAAAGTGTCCCAACGCCGGGTAAATTGTCCTCGACGGCGGGTAAATTGTTCCCGACGGCGGGTAAATTGTTCTCGACAGCGGGTAAGTGTTCCCAGTAGCGGGTGAAGTGTTCCAAGTAGCGGGTGAAGTGTTCGACGCGGGTAAGTGTTCGACGGCGGGTAAAGTGTTCCCAGCAGCGGGTAAAGTGTTCGACGGCGGGCAAGTGTTCCCGACAACGGGTAAAATGTTCCCAAAGGCAGGACAAATGTTCCGGAAATGAGTGAAGTGTTCTTGTATGAGGGTATTATCACTCTCTTTTATCTAGCAGAACAAAATATAGTGAATTTCTATACATATCTTTGTAGTGGCATGCTCTGTTTTGGGTTAGTTTGGGTTGTAATATATTATTACAAGAAGGGTTATTGCCCTTTTTATCACACTTAAAACTAAAATGGTCTAAAATATCATAATTTCAAAAAATGACCCTTTATATCACTTAAAAACGCAACTTTATGTTGCATTTTTAAAAAATGCAATATAACATTATGTTTTAATAATTTTTTCAAAAAATAAAAATAAAAAGGCATTTAAAACTTGCGATTGTGCTGTATAAACAAACACAAACACATGTTCTATTTACGTTTTAAAGTTATATATATATTCTTTGTGGGGTTGAACCCACGTGTTATGTACCTTGTTACACTGTACTTGTACTTCATCGTCTATTGTTGTGAAGGAATTTTACCAACACCCCTAGAAATATATGTCGATGATAGCGTTAATCTGAACTAAGAAATAGGTTAACAGCCGTGCTTCCACAGTGAGTGATTGAGTGGGAAGGTGATTTGGATCAATGTTTGCACTGAATTTGTCGGTATCCCGATGAATTAGGGGTGGTACAACTCCGTGCAAGCCTCCTTAGATTACCGGAAAGGAGATCTCACGAATAATTAGGGTGCCCTCGTCCTTATTCGAATGATCATCTCTGATAAATGGCCTACGTATCCCGTATTTATAGGAAATCAAGTCCGTATGTAGGCAAGTACATTTACAGAGCTTCCATTGTCTACGAGAACCCTGTGCACATTCAAACCTCCAACAGAAATAATGACGACCAGAGCATCACTATGTGGGTGGTGGATCCACTTTGCAAGTACAGTCTTTGTGCATGAACCACCTTTAAACTGGTGGTGTCTACCCATATCTTAAATCAAGTGCACATGCATCATTCAGTATTAATGCTTTGACAATGATTGTATTAATGCTTTATCTTACAATCATGTCAAAGCGGCCTTCATAGGGTGTATTAATGTTTTATCTTACGATCATGCCAAAGTGGCCTTCATAAGGTGTATTAATGCTTTATCTTACATAGGGTTGAGACTTGAGATGTTGTCCATAGAGTGTATTAATGCTTTATGTAACATTAGGGTTGTATTAATGCTTTATCTTACGATCATTTAAGAGTACAAATATGTTAGATTAAATATATTTAAGAGTACAAATACGTTAGATTAAATACTTTATAACATTAATTAACCAAAATGTATTGTATTGTCAAAGTCATTCGTAGGGTGTATTACTGCTTTAAAACAATTCATTTCGTGCATCGTACGAAATATAAGTTATTAAGATATACTCCCTCTGTCTCAATTCAAGTGTCTTGTTTGATATTTAGAGGTCAATTTGACTAAGTTTTGAGCGAAAATTATATATAATATAATTATAAAAATTTAAAAAGTAATACCATTAGAAAATATATTATATCTACTTTTAAATGTAAATTTTAATTTTTAAAAATTGTAAAAGAATAATATTTAATCTTCGATCAAAGTTTAGTCAAATTGACCACCAAAAGTCAAACAAACCATTTGAATCGGGACTTTGGGAGTATAATACATGTACATGTAAGCTATTACACTAATCTCACGGTACTCCAAGAGTAACCCTGACTCTCAAGTTTCCTAGTCCTAAGAGTACTTGGGGGTGGGGGTGTTTTCTATGAAGAATCCCGCCTTTGACAATGCAATAGCAGTAATGAGACACATCAAGACAAGCATGAAAGCAACTTATAAAAGGCGAGAGACAGTCAATGCATGTCAAGCAGTGAAATAAAGATGCTTATGTTTAATAGATTGATCAAACTTACAATCATTTAAGTAATTGCATAGGAAATCATGAAAATGACACCCCCACATTTGTACAATTTTATTCAAGCTTTTGGCTTTCTTACAGGTTTTGTCAATGAGTCCTGGTAGAAAGCCAGAGGATATTGTGAAGTTGGATGCAAATGAAAACCCATATGGCCAACCTCCCGAGGCAAGTTGTAGATTATGAAATGCTACTTATGACTTACGTCACAAAATCTATTTGACGATTATTCTTATCATTGCGCGCTCCTGGATACAGGCAAAATTGTTACTCTTAAATATAACTTCGGCCTTCATGTCTCTTTTATAATTACTGTAGGTTTTTGAGGCTTTGGGGTCGATGAAATTCCCTTATATATATCCTGATCCTGAAAGTCGTAGACTGCATGCTGCTCTTGCTGATGACTCTGGTCTTGAATCTGAGTATATTCTTGTTGGGTGTGGCGCAGATGAGCTTATAGATTTAATTATGAGGTCAGTTATGGACTTGATGAAATTTATCACATTTGATCTAGTTTTCGCATGCTATGAATTTCATACAAGTTATTTCTCCATAGCATTTTGTTTGGTTGAATTTCCCAATTAGTTTGCTTTTTAAAAATTGCAGATGCGTACTGGAGCCAGGTGACAAAATTGTTGACTGTCCTCCGACGTTTACCGTGTATGAATTTGATGCAGCAGTCAATGGTGCACTTGTGATCAAGGGTAAAAATCCTATTGGCCTCTCCAAACTTGAAATTTATAAAGTAAATTGTTCTATAACATGGTGATGATTCCTGGATTTGTCCTCGAGGTTATGTCTTCGTATATTTCAGACTTGTGCAGTGCCGCGGAAGTCAGATTTTAGCTTGGATGTAGAAATGATTGCTAAAGTTGTCGAGCAGGAGAGACCAAAGTGCATTTTTCTTACTTCTCCTAACAACCCGGACGGGAGGTAATATGTCTCGAGATTTATGTTTTTGGTGCTTCTTGATTGTGCTTCTAACTTATTATTTAATAAAACCAAATTCATATGTAGAAAACATTGTCTAGGGACTGTAAGAAAACAACAATGCATTACAATCTTGGTGCGAAGATGCAATTTGCAATATATTGTCAATCTTGAGTGGGTGGTCAGTAGGGTTGGTCTCATAAAATGTATTGTCATCTTCTTAAACAGTATAATCGATGATAAGGATCTATTGAGGATACTTGATCTGCCTATTCTGGTAGTATTGGATGAAGCATACATTGAATTCTCAGGAATCGAATCGAGAATGCAATGGGTGAAGAAGCATGAAAATCTAATCATCCTCCGGACATTTAGCAAAAGAGCTGGTATGTTTTGAGTGCTTACTTTACAAACCAAGATTTATTGATCAGAGAATTATCTATCTGCTTGTCTTTTTTTCCTTGTCCAAAACTCCAGAAAAACTAAACTGTGTGCTTGGTACCAGATCCTCTTTTTTGGCTGCCAATACGGATTTTGAATACTAAATGTTTTATTCAATTATTTCTATTTTTTTACTATAATTTTGAATGGAACTTGAACTAGCTTTGGCGGGACTTGGTGTTGGATATGGAGCATTTCCACTTGGCATTATTGAGTACCTGTGGAGGGCCAAACAACCATATAATGTGTCTGTTGCTGCTGAAGTTTCTGCCTGTGCAGCATTAACTAATCCAACATATTTGGAGGTATATTATCCTATGACTTGCCACTATTAATTCTTGCTTTGTAGATTATATTAAGTAGTTGAAACTATATCTGTTTGTGCTAATTATCCTTAACAGACTGTCAAAGTAGCTTTGGTGCAAGAAAGAGAGAGGCTATTCAGGCTGTTAGAAAAAGTACCCTTCGTAAATTTGTGCATCCGAGTTACTCAAATTTCATTCTTTGCGAGGTTACCTTCGGAAAAGATGCTAAGAAGCTGAATGTATGTTTTTTTGTTGGATAATGCAGTTAGTGGAAAGATCTTGATCCATCATACTAAAATTATCGTGTTAGATGATCCTTATATGAATGCTAACACAAATTATGATTGCTTCATACTTGTATATAATTTAATCAGCATTCCTTGTTTAGTAATTATAACATGAGCTCCTTTTGTTCAAGTTGGTACAATTTTGTTTTATGATACAAAGACTTGTGAAAATGCTATGAATAGTTGAAAGGAGGACGCTTCTTTGTTTACTCTCAAGTCCTTTAATATCGATGCCAGTTGTAATTTCTTATAATCAATTGCAGGAAGACCTCTCAAAAATGGGTGTCATGATTCGCCACTACAATAACAAAGAATTAAGTGGTTGGTAAAAAAATTAAATTAAATTTTTAATATTTTTTTTACAATTTTTTTTAAGTTTAAAAAATAAATTTAAAAAACTTATTAAAAATCAGATCTGGATATTATCCGTATCCAGATAGTATCCGTCGGATTCGGATATTAACCTTTAAAAAATTTCGGATTCAGATACGAATTTTCGAATTCGGATACGGACAAATCCGTATTATCTGTTTGACAACCCTACTTGAATAAATATGTTACTCTCAAAGTTCATGTTTTTTGTACATGTATATGGAAACGCTGAAGACATTCGATGTCGAAATTCGGTATATTGAGCAACAGTTTTGTTCGTTCGTTCGCTCTGGAAATAAAACTCATGTACTCAAATTGCCAATTTGAAGTCGTTAGGATCTCAAATATTTGTAAATTATCGATATTATAGGTTGATTAATCAATACTGTGTTCATCGTTCATTCTTGTTTATTCCACGTATGTTCCTGGCAATTTAAATGGTAAACAATCTAATGAACACCAATACTTCTTCATATATATAAGCTTTCATATGTAAGTACATAAAATAATGCAAGTTGCAGATAGTTGTATGTATCAACATGACAATTTCATTTTCTCTGTTTCTCATCCGGCCCAACCCTAAAATTTTCCAACACAACGTTTCGTGTACTCATAACGTTGCGGAACATATCATTAACGCCGTTACTTAAACGGTCCAACCCCTCTGAGAAAACACATGTTGACGTCTCCAACTCCTTAACGGCGTTCCTCAACGGTAACTTCTTCGCCTCGATATTATCGCCTGGATGAACGGCCGCGATTAAGTCACGGATTCCACTCGCACGCGTTGCCACGTCATCCAACTCAGTTAACACCACTTTTCTCTCTCCTCTAAAAATCAACGACTCGAGACCGTTGACCGAGTCGGCCCACAAAAACTCGGACGGAACTCGGACGTTCACGATCTCTGTAACTCCGTGCAACGCCGACACCGCTACTCCGGCGACGAATACCGTAACCAATCCAACGGCGTAGATCGTGCGAAGCACTGCCTTTCCAACGCTTGTCATCTTGCCACGTGGCGTCGCAATTTTCGCAATCGCCGCCGCGAGATCTCGTATCAACACCTCCGGATCTCGATTCTCTAAGCCTCTCCGTTTCGGAACATCTCGCGCTTTGTTGTTCCACTCAATAATCGAATCTCTGGCCTTTTTAAGCTTCTCCGGCGCCGGAATCGCCGACTCATCGGAAACCTGAAGCAAACGAATCACAAAACTCATCAACAAACGACGATTACGTAACTTCTCCAGATCCGAAGAAACCGCGTTACAAATATCCAAAAGCTTGACACTAAAATCCAAATAAATCGCTTTCGAACCGCCATCGGACGAACCAGAAGTAATCTTCGAGATGAGCGCTTGAGCCTCAGTGTGCGTGGCGGAAACAAACTCAACGGCGAGGGAGAGCCACGACAACGTAATCAACGGCGGAGATGAAGCAGAAATCGCTAGCGGCTTAAGACGACGGAGAATCGATTCATCGAAGTCTCTGTTAACGAGATCGAAGTCAATCGGCGGAGATCGCTTGCCGGCGGCGCGGAACGGCGAGAACGACGGAAAGGTTGATTTTTTCTCGATCAGAAACATGTCGAAATAATGGTCCGGCGAAATATTCCGGTAAGAAGTTACGTAGAAATGATCGGTGGAGTAAAAGATTTGTTTTTTTGCGTTTACATGAGAGAGATAAGATGTGAGCGTGGGAGAGTTTATTTTAGTTTTTTCATTTTTTTCCGGGTGGTGGAGGGTATGAAATGACTGTTATAACCCTTATCTCTTTAGTTGGTGGAATAGTTTACACTTAACAATAATTTAATTTTTTTAATGGTTTCAAAAAAAAAAAAGTTTTAATAGTTCTCGTTTATTTATTTTATTAAAATTTAATAATTCTTAATTATATTCTATATATAATTGAAATAAGGGAGTTAAACTGGTTTGGTCTACAGGGGCATATATGTAAATTCCCTAAATATTAGTAGTTATTCAATTAATTGATTAAAGTTCAATTCCCCATAAATACAAAATTTAATCTAATATTAATTATAAATAAAATAATTAATATTCGATTATCAACCAATATGATTAACTAATTTAATTTTATTCTATTTTATATATAATTGGAAAAAGGGAGTTAATGTGATTTGATCGTCAGGGGCATATATGTAAATTTCATAAATATTATTAGTTATTTTATTAATTAATTAATGTTCGATTCCCCATAAGTACAAAATTTAATTTAATTATTTAATATTATTTATAAATAAAATGATTAATATTCGATTATCAACCAATATGAATAATTAATTTAGTATTCTTTAAAAACACTAATTTAGTATTATTCTGAAATAAATATATTGAAATTGAATTTTAAAAAAAAAAAAAAAAACTAAAATTTTGACTATTATATAAATTACTATTAAAAACAAACTCATACTTTGCATGGGCCATAAGCTGGTTTGGTCGTCAGACATATATGTTATTAGTTATTAAATTAATTGATTAAAGTTCAATTCCCCATAAGTACAAAATTTAATTTAATATTAGTTATAAATTTATTTTAATAATATTTGTAAATAAAATGATTAAAGTTCAATTATAAACCAATAACAATAAATATTTTGTATTATTTCAGAAGAAAATATATTAAATTCTAATATTAAAATTGAATAAATATAAACTTTTAAAAATTTAAATTTTAACTATAAATTATTATTAGAAAATAAACACATGCACTGCATGTGGTATAAGCTAGTATAATTTAATATGTCAAAATACCACCCAATCAACCAACTAAATATTTATCATTTCACTTTTAATAATATAAATATTGAATTCTAATTTTGTTACAAAATTGAGCAGAAAATTGAAATTGATCGAGCAAACAAACAATTATTTATATCTTAATTTAAAATCGAACCGCCGCTTGTAACAAAATGTTTTTAAATTTTATTTACGTAGGACATAAAAGTTTTTTTTTTAAAGAATAAATGAATATATTTCACAGGGGCCTCACCTTTTGCTTGGGCCTTTCCCGTCTTTGCGTCGTAATTTGGGCCTCACATTAATTAAAATATTTCAGTTAAAAGGTATTTGCGACGTAATTTGGGCCTCACCTTTTTTTGGGCCTTCCCCGTCTTTCACTGCATACTGATTACTGACCTCGGCTCTTCTTTTAATTTTAGGCTTTCATCATTGTCCATTTGTCTGCACTCTCACAATTTAAACATGAGATTAATGTTCAAGGAAGCTTACGTAATTTTCCCGAGATTAATAAAAATTCTCATATAAATACATAAGAGTGTTATTGTAACTACAGAGAATTATATACAATTATAAAAATACACATACTAAAAAACACTTTCCCTTGGGTAATTTTCCTTAAATAATCTTAGGAACTTTATTCTCTTTAAATATATATTTTAAAGAATGGTTAGGGTGCATGTCAAGCAATTATCAAAATCATCTATTTGAGATTTTTTTATGAAAATATAGATTAAAATTAGGATTTTTATGTATTACATTATTGTATCCTCTCATAAAGAAAAATGTGAATATAACATAATAATGATTTGGTACAATCACTAATGTCCGAAAATTTTGCTTTCTCTCCTCTACTAAGGGACCTTTTAAAAATAATAATAATTTATGATTAGTTAAAAACTGAAATCAAATAATTAGGTTGACTATGAATTATAATCTATAAAACTTGTAGATATAGGATTAAAGTTATTATTGTTATAGAGATTAAAGTTTCTGAGATTATCTCAGAAAAATTACCTAAGATGCAAGTATTTTTTAGTGTGTATATTTTTGTAATTATATATAATTTCCTGTAATTACAAGAACACCCTCATGTATTTATATGAGAATTTTTATTAATCTCAAAAAAATTATGTGAGATAACTTCAGGAACATTAATCTCATTGTTATAACTTAAAATAGAGTCCTTATTTATTTCGTTAATTTTGTAATTACTTAAAGAAGTTCAATTTTTCTGTAATCAAATTTTAATAATGCATAATTTCCAGAGAATGGTTAAAAATATTTGTATTTAATTTGATAATATGTTATTTAACTTGTGATTATGACCAGTGTAGCCAAAATCTCATATCTTTTTAGTTCAAACTTTTCTTTATCCATTCAAATATGTGAGCCGTGTGATTTATCTTGTAAGTAATTTATAATTTTAAAAATATGTGTAATTTTTAATTTATAAGCCCCGCCAAATACGGTGAATATATATTGTAGTAGTTGGAATTCTATTTTTGATTTGGCAGGCTTTGGACCACTTTCCTGAACATAAAAAATGTCAGCTTTGTCATCAATGCTATATGAAGAAAGGGATGATAAGCTTTTGGTTGACTTTTTATACATTAGCTAGCATGCAAATTGCAATGCAGCAGCTGCAACTTAAAACATGGAAGGATCTATTAATGTGTGGTGTGGCTCTGAAAGATAAAAGGTCCCATATTCATAACAATTATGCAGACAATTACATATCTGTCAAAAAACATATTACATATCCGTGTATGTATCTAGCTAGGCTGCATGCTAGCTAGCTGCCTAGCTAGCCCTCCAAACATATATGTCTGATTCAGCAAAAATCCAAAACGTTGGGATTTATTAATAACACAGATACAGTAAAGTACTTGAAATCTGTTGAATGATTCATTTTAAACAGTGTTGGTCTCATAGTCATCATCATCAAGACAAATCTAGCCTTCACATTCATGCTAAGGGTGGGTGAATGGGAATAACATGGGATAGCTAGGGTCATCATATCCCTTAGTTTACATGTATCATATCATAGTATTTCTATAATCTGGAGACCGGATGTATTTTATTTTTAGAATTTCACCAAGTGGAAAATCATAATTAGTTTCTATTAAAGAAAAAGAAGCTCAAGGAGTATATATAATACTTAAATAATTTGGTTCTTCAATTTACATAAATATAATTAATTGAAATTTGCCATAATATTATGTTAATAAAGGTAATATTCCTCCTTGTAAGTTGGGTTAAAATTTGGGAGTCTTTGGTTCATGAGTTGGTATGGGTTTGGTACGAGAAATCGGATTAATGTGATATGTGTATGTAATTTGATGATTGATATCATGTGTTAGGTTTAATTTTGAAATGAAATTATAATTTAATTTAAAATATTATTGAGTTAATAGTTAATTTAATTTAATTTATTAAATAAAAAATATAAATATATTTTTTACTGTTAGTAATGTTTGATTGTATATATTATTATTATTTTTTATTAATAATTTTAATTATCAATAATAAACTAATAATAATAAAGTTGATACTCATACTCACATCCCCGCTTTGGTATCAAAAACTCATATCTTGTGGTTTTGAGATATGTGATTGAGATTTAAAAAAGTTGAAACAAACACTAGATGTGAGTTTTATCCATTCTAAACTCATACTTCATTAAAGAAATACTGAATCAAATGACCCATTAATTCAATAATATATATACTAGTTTTTTAGAAGTAAAGAGTAAAAATACTTTTTATGTCATATGGGGTAATTTACTTTGGTGAAAGGAATTATTAGAAAAGGGATGTATTTTTTTAGTTAAGCTTATATATTTATATAGTAGAATAAGTGTGAAGTCGAGCTCCACCACGTCTCCAAAGGAGGAAATTCATGTTACAAGTTCCAAGAGCTACCAAATCAGGAATTGGTGTAGCAACAGCTAACACCAATCAGCACAAGCAACTCAAAACAATTGTTCAGAAACAAGCAACATAGAAACAAGACGTTTTAAACATTGGTAGACAACATTTTTCTCTATTTAGCCACGTTCTAATGGTCAAACCCTTCATCTTTACTCGAAGGCAGCCCAATAACCACCACAGGAACTGGAGGCTCAACAACATCGTCTTTAGTCAAGTGTTGGGAATCAGCTTCTTCATCGACCGTCTATTGAGCAATGCCCTTTCCTTTGCTCCTTTTGTCCCTGACCTTCCCTGGTTCTGATTATTTATCATGCTCAACTCCTGTAACCTTCCCTGACTCAGGGTCCAAAATCAGGACATTAGAATTAACAACTATCTTTCCATCCCTCTTACCCCACAGAGGTCTCCCTCCTTTTATAAACCATACTAACTTTACTTTCATTCTTTGCAGGAGAAGAATGGAAAGGTTCTTTAAAAGACTGATATTCATCACTAGGATTGAAAACATTGCCAACATGAAGGCTGAGCTGTCTAAAGGGAAAAACATCCAGGAATTTAGGGCAAGTGGTGCTAGAATGCTTCTTAGAGAAACACATGGCACATAAGTCATCTTTGGACAAATAGTCAATTAAAACCCTACTATGGAGCCTACTGGAAAGTCCAGGGAAAGGAACAAGGACAATAGAAGGCTTCGAAAAGTGGGCTTCAATTTCAACAAGGACGTATGCTTTGGAGGTTGGATCCATATTTTGCACTTTCAACCAGGTATCCTCAGAGAAATCTATAGGTATTCTTATAGCAGCGATAATAACATAATGACCATCTAAAGACCAGTATGTGAAAGAGACATTGGTGAGCGAGACCCAGACCTCAAATCTGACAACAGGGGTAATGCTATGCATATGCTCTTGCCACAAATTCAAATACAATTTGTGGGAACCAACCTCTAGATAGCTATATCTAAGGGCTAACTTATAAGATGTAAATGAATCAAATATCAAGAAAAAGTTTCCTAAGATATGTTCATGATCCTTAATAAGGCCAACAGACGCATACTTTTCTAGCAACACATTATGGACAGTTTGGAAACTTATATTAATCATAGTAGCAAAGTAGTCAAGACAACAATTTCTCTAAAATTTATGGGATTTGTCAAAGATAGAATTAGAGGGTTTTAGGCAAACCTGACCATCAAACTTGTAAAGAACATTATTCACTTGAGGTTGAATTGCTTCACAACTAGCCTTGGAATTGTTCAAACCTTGTAAATCTGCAGGCCCCGAATTGAAAAAAACCCTTGATAGTTCTGACATCACATCTAAAGAAGGAGGTTATTTATTAGGGCTCTTGAGTTCCTGTGGAAGAATACCATCACAACCTGGTTTTCGCAGAGGAGCTTTTCTAGGAACAATTGGCACCGTGGATAAAAGAGATTTCTGAGATGCTAGTGCTTGGACCTTGATTGAGAGGCCCTAAGGACATAATTGGTAAGGGCAGCATCATTGTAGATGGATAAAGGATTAATCTGCGAGCTCAAGGAGCCGGAGTCGGAAGATATTAAAATGTGAGACATAGGAAAGACAGAGGTGGAGGAACAAGAAGAGGGAAAAGGAAAGGAAATGGTAGAGAAAGAGGAGGCAGCAAGAAAAGATTTAGGGTAAGATAAGAGAGAGAGAAGAGAAAACAGGAAACGACTCTCATTTGATTTTAGAGGGTGGGATTTTGTGAAAAAAGTATTAAAAAATAATTGGATTGCTAGTGAAAATGGCATTGGTTTCACTAATCCACTTTATATTCCTGATGAGGTGACAATGGCAAATCTTAAACTTGTTAATGGGGAGTGGGATAAGGAATTCATTGAAACATTATTTGATTCAAATGATGTCAAGAGGATTATGTCTATATCAGTGGGATCTCTCAATAATGAAGATAAGTTAATATGAAATTATTCTAAAGCTAGAGTATATTTTATTAGAATTGGTTATAGAGAAGCGATTAAGTTGAAAGATATCGTAGGACCTTTAGACCATATCGTTAATAAGGGTTGGTGAAAACTAGTTTGAGATCTTAATGTGCCACTAAATTAAAGGTGAATAATTTTGTCTAGAGAATTTATAAAAAGTGGATTTCAACCAACTTTAATCTTGCTAGGAGAGGTGTTATCATCGATCAGCATTGCGATAGATGTAAAGTGGTGCATGATTTGACATGTCACAATCTATGGACTTGCCCTTCTATCCAAAATGTATGAAAATTATGTGCCTATCATGATGAAATTAAAATATGAAATATATGAAATTCCATTGATTACAAGTTGCAGATCATAAAGTGCATATATAATAGTGATTTTGAATATTTTGTTAGAGTTTCTTGACAAATTTGGAACGACAAAATCTCAACTTTCAACGAAAATAAATGTCCTATTTGTCCTCCACTTATTTTGATTTTGGAGCAAGCATAATCTTTGCCGGAAGATTTTAAAAAATATAGGAGGAATCAAAAGTGTGCTTATAAGAAGAAACTTGCAGTTCAGAAACCTTCATCATCTAACATTATTAAAGTTAAATACAGATGCAGCTGTATATTAAGTGAGTTCGGTTAAATTAGTTTGGGTGCTATTTGCCGTGATGAAAAGATAAAATTCTTGGAATTATATGTGATTGGATTAAGGCTCCATTCTCTATTGAAGACGGAGAAGCTAGGATTTCATGGTTTGATATTATTCTGACAAGATATCTTAATGTTAAAAAAGTGATTCTAAAATTACCTATATTTGTTATATTGAGGAAGAAAAAGGTCAATCAATCTTCAAACACTACACGAAAAAAGCTTATTTATGTTAAAAATAACGTAATTTTCACATATCTCAAATAATTTATCGATATTTTATTTCGTTAATTTCGCAATTTCATTAAACGCTTAATTTATACTTCCTACAACTTATACATTGTACACTCCATTTGATTGAGTGGAAAATTAGAAGAATATTTTATATGTTTGAAGAGGAAAAGGACTCTGAGAGGTTAATTTTAGGAAACTTTTCTGATATATTTAAAAAGTTAAGTTTTGAATTTCAATGGACTCGTAAGACTAATTAATGACCTTGGGTCTATGAACTAATTTTCTAACTAAATAATCCTGTATTAATACAGTACGCTAGGAAACCTAAGATTATCCATTATATCCGGACACAAATTGGGGTTGATATTTTCATATTATAAAATTCATGTGTAGTCACGGACTCACGGGTATGCAAAATCTTTTGGCGTTATTGTCACATGAAGATCTATGTATACATTATCAAGTTATATATACGGTATATGTTAAAAGTACACTCCATCGGTTCATCCCACGCATGCTAAGTGAATAATTAGTTCGTTCAACTGTGAAGAATTATATTTGTAAAATATAAAATTTTTGTGGGGAGGTACTTGATATTGAATAAAAATTGTACATATATGGATTGACTAAACTAACATAATTTAATTATATACTAATTTTGTATGTAAACTAAATGACATTTTTATAATAATAGAGTATGTATTCACAAAAATACCCCTAATATGCTTTTCTTTTTTCTTTTAATCTCATCCTAGGAGTATTAATCTCATATACATATATCCTTTTATTAGTCACAAAAATCTTGAAGACTTGTTGATTGACCATAATTTTCTCCTAGATGTATCAAGAAAAAATGCATATACACACGGATCAAGCACCTCCATTTACAATGGAAGGGAAATTACACACAAGTTCAAAAAATAATATACTCAACACACAAGGATAAAAATTGAAGTAGGCTAGCAGAGTCTTGGCAATACTTTAGTACTCCTAGCATGGGAAATCACAGGAGCAGCAGCATTATTCTTACCCATTCTTGACATTCTACCCTTCATTTTTCTACACACTTTCTCCAACTCCACCACCCTCCTTTGCATTATTTGTAGGTTTAATCTTATCTCATCATTCTCTTCTGCTGCACTATTTTTCTGATCTTGATGATCATCATATTCTGTCGTATCGGTATTATTCTTGTAATTGATCATGGACTCATCAGTACCGGTATCATTGTAAATGACCCTTTGGTTATGATAAGAGGAATAGTAGTAGGGTTGGTCATGATTATGATCGTTTGGAGAAGGAGCAAGTGCAGGAGAATCAGTATTGGTGCCATAATTGGTTGATCTGCTTTGAGCAGCCAGAGCTTCAACTGAAACCCTAGGTGGGACTCTAGGGTTCTTGGCTAGTTCCTTGCATGCTTCTAGACTTAGCTTTTTATTGTTCAAACATCTGCATAGCCTTGATCTCTCTTCTAACGATAGGCATGGATGAGACTGCATACAATAAATATATATTGAAAAAAGGACCTTAAGATTGATCTCATGAAGTTAACTGATGTTATAAAAAAAATTATATAAATATAAAATGACATTTTTGTATAATTAGCCCGTGTATTTACAAAAATAATCCTACATTTTTTATTAGATTTTTTCTTAACCTCACATAATAATTTGAGGTCACCCTTACATATTTGAAATTTATATCATCACACATGCATATATAGATAATTGGTACCTGTGCCAATGACACATAATGAGCGTCTCAATATTTAAATTTTTGTAATTGACCATTTTCGATCATTTAAATATATGTACACACATAATATATCTCAGAAATATCAGTGCATGAGAGCTCTGGGACTTTACGGTGGATGATTGCATATTTAAGTGCATGGATGGAAACATAAATAGATATCTACCACTACCTGCAGCTAACTGTATAGTCACAGGCAATACGATTGATGCTGACTCTAACGCTATCTTCCAGAGCTTTTTTCAGATGGAAAAAAAAAAATTAATGTTCCAGCTAGTGTTTTAAGAGAATATATTGAAATGGTCAATATTTTATTATAATGAAAATAAAATTTTGGATCGAAATTAATGCATTATTATCTTTCCTTCTCTTTATTAAATATTATAGAGATTCCAAAATAGATCCAAAAAATATTCTCAAATATCATGTATTAGGTTTTATATTCAACTACGTATTTTATATATCAAGTTCGACTCTGGCTCATTTCGACAATTTTTTAGATATTAATTTATAAGACTATAAGGTTAATTATTCAGAAAAAAAGTATTTTATATATAATTTGGGATTTTTTTGAGAAATCTAGCATTTCCCAATAAAAAATCACATTTTCTCCCTTTTTCTCTAAAATTAAAATTTGGAACCCAGTGCAGAGCTAAATAATTGCCCCCTACATATCTTGATGGATTTCACCCTGGCCCATTGTTTTCAATAATATCAAAGACTCCGTAAAATATTTAGCAGTAGAAATAAAAAAGTTAACTGGCTTTAGAGTATGAAATATCAAATTTTCTTCACCAACTAATAAGCAACTTATTTATTTTTGAATGGACTAATAAGCAATTAAGCATCATGTGAATGATAATTGTTTTTGTATGTATAGATAAGGACAATATGATTTCTTGACCAAAATGGATTGAAGCAAGAATCTAGCAGCTAGCCAAATGCAGAAAAGAAAGATGACAAATTATGGGTATATATAATTAGTTTAATTACCGGCCAAAGATTAGCCTTGGCCATAACAAAAAAACCAAACAGATATGACTATGTATGCATTTAAATTTAAGAAAATTATTACTACATTTTTGTAGTAGGACATGTTTAACTTAAAAATGTGGCTTTCACTTTAGTGCAAGAACACATAGTATAGTTTTTAGCATTGATGTTCATCTATGCATCTCCTTTACTTGATTATGCAGATTAATTAGAGTGTAATCAATGAAAATAATGACATAATTAAGTACCTCAAGATAGATATCAACAGCTCTATAGACCCCATCAAAACAATCTCTTGCACAATCTGCTAAACTCTCTGCAACTCCAAGAAATGTAGAAATCTTCAAGTTTTGATCAGGAGCTATTTCTCTTAGATACTTGTCAATCAACCAACTAAGTTTCTTCATCTTCTGTGTATACTCCTGATTACAATAAGTATGAACAAACAATCTAATCAATCTCACCACGAGATTGACATCGTAAACACTGTTCCCATCATTAGCAGAAACCAATAAATCATCTAGTGTTGCTTGATCAAGAACTGAAGCAATTAGTCTCTCCAACCCTGTTCTGCAATCTCTACTTATACCAAAAGTAGAGACAAGTCTCAATATCCAAAATAATCCTCTACATGAAAACGCAGACTTTCCGATTGTAAGTACCCCATAAACAGCTATATCTGCTAATTTTGAATACTTTGATTTTGAGGTGGTCTTAATGATTAGATCATGTTTGGACTGAACACTAGTTTTTAGGTAGTTGAGGATGAACCTTGTGAGGACTAAACTGGTGTCATCAGTACCATAGGCACCTAATATCTTGACAAATCTTTCGATAATTATTGGTGGTAAAATGGTTAAATCATCAAACCACCAAAACTTTTTCGATGAACTTTTTGTGATGCCAAGAACTTCAGGAGTCATGCTTTTTGTCGAGGAGGATAGCCTGAATTGAGTTGGAATGGTTTCCGGGGAAGATGATGAAGAAGATGAGCAGACAAAAAAGTCTGAATGTTGTGCAATTTTTACAAGGAGTGTGTTTAAGAGTTTTTCAATAAGGCCATTGGAATCTGCATATGAAAAGAAGGATTCACAGCTCCTTAGGCAAGTTAAAATATCGGACCAGGACCAAGCAAACATTTCTTCAAGAAATGTTTCAGTTTGCTGCAAAAGATTGCAAGCTGAGACTTTCTCTGTCATTACAAGAAACAGAGCACAACAATGTAGGAGACAGACATTGGATACAGTTATTACACTAGTACCATTGTTGTAACAAAATCTTAATACTTGCTCAAAACCAAAAGGGCCTCCTGGGAAACCATCAATTTGAATCCCTGAATTTTTAATTTGTGTTCTTCTCTTTTCTTGCTTGATGATTTTCCTTAATTTTCCTGAAAATTTTGAAATATTTTTCTGGAAAAAAAACAAATAAATATAAGCAGCATGAAGAATGTATTTATCAGCAAAGTACTTGAGATATTAATTTAGATCTTAATGAAGTGTTTGAGTTACCTCATTCAGGAAGAATGTTTGTTGACCATTAATATGAACTTGAAGATCACATAGTTCTGCCATGGCTGTTATTGTTGCATTGAATTGCAAACCTCAAGTTTAGTATCAAGAAACAACAATATTGGATGTAAGAAACAGATAGTATAAATGTGTATAATGTGTTGGCACAGGACATGTGAAAGAAATTTGGTTATATATGCAATTGGGTTAAGATATATCTTTAAAAAAATATTATACAGCTCCAGGTCCAGATAATTGTTGCAGTATAACATATCGCGCTTAATGAATATAGTACGATAATAAACGGACACCTCTATTATTAACAAAATAAATAGTCATCCATATAATATTATGGTCCCGTTTGTCTGGACTTATAACCAGCTTATAAGCTGAAAAAATTAGTATATATGTACTTTTTCTGAAAATAAGTAACTTATTTTCAAATTTGAAAATAAGATTTGGTCTTAAAATTTTAAAATAAATATTAATTTTTAAAAAAAAATATGAAAATACTTTTTTTAAAAAATAACTTATTACTTATAAACTAAGTCAAACACCCCCTATATATTGCAACATACGTTTGTCAGGGATCTGAACTCATACATCTAGTCTTGTATCCAGGTTTTGAAACTTATTATAAAGGTTTTGGACTAGAAGGTGTTGTGTCATTTCAACAGTATTCACGGGTGATGCTACTGGTGTATTTTAAAACAGTTAAGCAACCAACGAGGACCTGTATTCATTAATTTATAGAGTTGATTGATTATTTGATGAGTTGATTGATTATTTGATGATTCCAAATGTCTCCCTATTGATATAACAGTGCTCAGACAAATTGTGACCAATAATTTTATTTGTTACAACAAATATCTATCTGGGTTTCGACCTTTCAAAAAGTTTACTAAACTCCTAGTATTTTCTAATGCCACAATCACATTGTTTTTTGTTCTCTCTCTGTATGTGTTTTTTTCTGTTACTAGGTGGTGCACTGATAAATTATTAACAGGACAATCATGAAAACTTTGAAAGATTTATTACATCGAATATTAGCATCAATGAAATGAGTATGAATATTATCTATATTTAAAAACATTCTCATGTTCTAAAAAATTGTTGATTCATCAGGTGAGAGATTCTTGTTTTGATATTTGTTTGTTTTAAATTAAACCAAAGATTTTTAATAAATTTAGTAACAAGAGAATAGAGGTGAAAAAGAAAAGGAAATCGGCGAAGATGGTTTTTTCGCAAGCATTTGCTTGCTAGTTGCAGTAATTACGCCTTGATTTAGCCACGGGAACCACAAAGGACTATCTAAATTGATTCATTTCGTATAGAAAAAAAATCTGATAATTTCTATATTCTTCCCTTCTCGAATTATTAATCATTGTTACTTGTGATAATAGAGATGTACATAACAATTACTATTACACAAGATGTGACATGTGAAACAAAGGGCCCGTCCCCAACAGTGAACACAATCAATTTCTTTGTTGCTAGATTTGTGTGTCAGGTCCGTGTTTCTCTATATCTAGATAATCTTTGTACCTAAATACATACGCATGGTATTCAAGATTTTCACATAAATAGATGTCCGAAGATCTCCAAACAAATAGTCTCTCCTCTTTGCAAAAACTATATTGCAAAGATCAATAAAATTAACGTTTGCATGCACGAGTAAAATTTAAATTTGTTAATATTAACGAACGGAACAGTTATATCTGAGAAGACGTTTTTTCCGATTTGAATCTTACACAACTAACCATGTATTTTTTTTTCGGTGTAACTGAAAATAAAATAAAATTAAATGGTACTTAGCCAGAGATTGGTTTGATGAGCAAATTACAACGAAGTTTAAATAATTTGAAATGTGAATCTCAGTTCTGAGAGACTCAGAGAGGAAATGTGGCAATTATTTGAGATGTGAGGAAGTCAGAGGCTCTGGACTCTGTAGTGTATTGGTAGACAACTTTTATAAAATCAAAGCAACAGCCCACCATCTTGACAAGAAACAAAAACATTCTAATCAATGCGCACATTAACTTGAATACTAGCATATACTGTATGTGAACTGTGCAGCAATTTAATACACAAACTCAATGTACTAATTCAAGAATTTGAGGATGAATCTTACTACACTTTCTTGATATTCTTCATCATACAATATTTGTTGCAATTCTTCGTCTTTCTTTCCACTCTTAGCTCTTCGAGGCCTTGCATGCTCTCTTTCCCGTTTGATTTTTTATTCACATTTTTCATTTCATTCCATCTTTTCCGGTGAAATGGAGCATTAAATAATATCACCAAAATCCTAAACGTTAATGGATTTGTCAAGGGCAAAAATTTAGTGGAGACAATTGTTTGCATTTTTTTTAATAATCTGGTTTATAACCTTACAAATGAGTATATGTATTAAGAAATTCCCGGGATGAGACAGAGTCGAACGAGGACACGAGACGACAGAAGATAAGCCTTCTACTACTTGAACTATCCAATCATGCTCAATAGTTTGCATATTTAAATTCTTGTAATTGACCTTAACGGAGAAAGAAAAAAAATATAATTTCTGTTCATATATTATGCTATTCTACAAAATTCTGAAGCCAAATAGTCGAACAGTAACTAAACACAAGTCACATATCTGTAGCTAGAGTCTAGATTTACAATATTTTTTGTTCTAAAATGAAATAAAATTGTAAAAGAACCCACTGCTTGTAAGGAAGAAATAAACTGAAATAACGATTTTGCTACTAGCGGTTTCTGGCAAGTGAGCTGGGAGAACATATTTAAACTTCTAGAATTTTAATCTGCCTCCGTCTTAAGATAATCAAAACGATATCTTTTAAAGAGAGAAAATATCTCATTTTTGTATTCTAAATTGTTCTACCACAAGGACATTAGGGCATCATGAGCTTACAAAGTAGAGCAGGGACATGATTACCTTGTCATCTTTCCTTACCCTTCTGTTTTCTCCCCTCCAAAACAAAATAAGGTATATAAAAGTAAAAGGGATGGAATCTCTGTGTATAAGACTATGCCTACGCCTGAAAACTAATCAATACATGTGCAGAAATATTTTAAAAACTGTACTCGTTTTGCTTCATGGAAAAAATACTCCTCACTGTATCACTTGGGTTTGTTTTCCTCAAGTACTGTGCAGAAAGAATACTCTGTCTACTCTGTAGATTTTTTTTTAAAGTATCTATTTGATGCTCCCGTCCTCGCAAGATGAAAAATATTGTCTAACCTGACAAAAAAACTTCATCCACTTAGCTTTACAATACAAGGTTGTTAACCAAGGATAAAAAATGGGGGTAACTAAAACAAGATAGAATCGCAAGTTGAAATGACAATGTGATCACATTCATGCCCATATGATAAAACTGTAAAGGCAACTTTTACTGTAGTTTTAATTTTTCCATTTAAACAAAGAATGAAGATTTGAGGCAAGTTTAGAGGTCATAAGAGAAAATTGTTTCACTAAAATTAAGCACTTTGAAAAATATTCTACTCTGTTTTTTCTAAACGACAACACTTTCTACATCTCTAACATTCCTGATTACAAAGAGTGTCAGATAACTAAAAATGTGCCGCTGGATCTAAAGAAGTCATTCTCAGCAGCAAACCTCAAAAGCTATGAGCAAAACATAAAATCGCTTGGAACTTGGAAGACAAGCATAGATGAATTTCACCCATTTTTTAGATGAGAAATATAGGACTGCAAATGGATGGCCTTTTATAAAGTAGGTAATTTAGTCAACACTACTTCATTAAATGGAGAGATACAAGAACACAACAAAGGATCAAACTCAAAACATATGAAACTTTAACAAGTTTCATGTAATCAACAGAGAGGATACCTTAAAGAGGAAAAAGAACAAAATTATAATTTTCAGCAAGACAAGTGCAGTGGGAAATGAGAATTGGGACTGTTGATGCACTAATACACTAGTAAAGACACTACTAATAAGCACATGGTGATTCTAAATCAGAAATGAAGCAATAGGGGTTTTTCCGGACTTACTTATTTGAGCATAAATCTAATTCTTTACAAACTGTACAATGATCAAGGATTGAATAAGTTAGAACCATCCATACTCAAAGCGATAAGCACTGAGATACTTGTGATCACGGAAAGCCAAAATAAAGCAGAGCCTACACATGAAAACTCCTTATCAAAAATAAGTAAACCAGGGCAAGGAACGATTGGGATGTTTTTTTAGAAGTACAAAACAGTTTTGTCTCAAACACAAAAAGTGTCGAGAACAAAGTATACTACCTCTAAAAACTTTAGAGTCAGTTCGAGAATTTGATGATACTGATTCGACTTCAGGACCATCTGATCTTGATGCTGACAGAGTGTTCGTGACATTGTCTGAAGATTTTGTATTTACTGTTTCAGATGCTACAATCCCTTGAAATTCTTCACTTACAATTAAAGCTGCCAACACATCCATGAATGTTTCTGTTCCACTAGGCAAATTCTTTTTTGGCTGCACATAAGCAGAACTAGATTCATCAGATTCAAACAATTCATCATCTGATACATCAGTATCTGTCGATCCTCCCCCAATCATTTCATCTTCTTCATCCTCAACATATGCTTTATATGTCAATCGAAGCAAAATTTCACCAGCTGATACATTCCTAAACAACCCCCACCCTCCTTGCAAGCCCACAATCCTATCTGTTGGAACAGTATCTTCAAGAGATGTCAGATCAACCTGAAAAAGTATTTATGAAGGTGACTCTCTGAGGTTATGAGTTGGCAGTGAACATAAGGATGTTAAAGTGAGAGTTAGAATGCTGTGATTTACGAATCTTTATATATTCTAGCTAAACAAATTCCCACTTAATTGATTTTAATAATTACAATTGGCAGGCTGTTCAAACAAATTTTTCAGGTCAAAATTTTATCTTATAATTAGGTCATTACATTATACATCATATTGATACAGAGTGCCATCTGCTTCATATTCTGGAGAGTAGAAGTTTACCTCTCCTGTACCGATGGTCAAATCTGTAAAGCCAAGGGAGTCTATCACTTGTATATACAGTTTTTGTTTTCTAGGGTTTGCAACTAGCATTGAAAAGTCCTGCCAAAACACATGGGTTTGTTAATGAAGGTGAAACTGAATACTGGTAGTTAACAATGCATCATAGTTGTCAAGGCGCCAAGGCGAGACTAGGCGACAGCATACCGCCTAGCCGCCTAGGCGATTAGGCGCCCGCCTAGTCGTCCATTAGGCGGATTATACGTTTAGTTATATATTATTTTTTTATTATATATATAATATATACATACAGTTATATGTTATACCAAAATAAAAATTATAACATTATAATTATATTTCAAAAGAAAATCTAGTAGATAAATTAAAATTCAACATGAAATAAGTCTTGAGCATACAAATTAAGCAACTAATAGTCTAATACAAATCACATGAATGGTTGATTACTAATATATGACCTGCATAGTTACATGGGCAGATGGGCTTTTAAACATGGGTTAGGTTAAAAAAAATACATTGGGCTTGGCTAGTTTCTGCACTTAGGCGGACTAAGTGGAACTATGCGGAACTATGCGGAATTAGGTGACGCCTAGGCGGATCTAGGTCAGAAACCTAGGCGGGGTGGACGCATAGCATTTTTCTACGGCCTGGACGCCTAGGCGACGCCTTGACAACTATGCAATGCATCATCGCTACATAACAAGAAATGTTACCTGATTCCAAATTGGCTCACCAGGAGGACCAGTAACAGTTGTTTGACTGTTCTTTTTACTATGCATTGCTTGATCTCCCAATCTTAGAGTAACATATGGATCAGTCTTTCCTGATAGAATAATAAATCTATTATATAATAATATTTATAAGTCAAGACATAGGTTTCTTCTAAAGTGTCCTCTGACGTCAAATAACCTGATTAGCATTTGGCTTTTTCAAGTTGAGTATTTACAAAGAATACCGGCATGAAGCAATGCAGATCAAAGAAAATAACTAGAAGCTCTTTACTTTCTAAGAGTAGATAAGATAGAAAGGAGAAACAAATGGTACCGAGAAAAACGTAAGAGAGCTTTCTGGCATCTACAAGGGTCACCGAGAGTTCTCCTACAAAATCCTTGTTGCCTTCTTGCATTTCTCCAGACTTAAAATCAGTTGGAACGGGACCAACGGCTTTTCCCTTTAACAAGTCTAAAACAATCTTCTTTGGACGAACAAATAAACGTGGCAAATCCTCAGTCAGAAGCTTAGTCACAAACCTGTATGTGCCAGTCAATTTCATTGAATAAAGTAGTAACAATAAAAACATCACAGGTACACGCATTAATATACAATAAACACATGTAAAATTACTAAAATAGACTAACCATATTTTATTTAAATGATGAATTATATAGTGAAGAGTTGAAAAGACATTATATTATATCCTAAATATAAGAAGCTTAAGAAGGGCTTTAATTTTAAGTAATATTCATTAGCAACATAGGTTTAAGGTTCAAAACTCATCAACATATAAAAATTATATATATATATATATATATATAATTTTGAATCATAATATCAACATATTTTAAAATTAAATATTCATATTATTAGTTCAAAATATACTAAAAATGGTAAAGGATTTCAATCTAAACAACTAAAAAAAAATTAAAGCATAAATATTTTTATTAATATTAAGTTTATAAATACGTATAAAAGAACCCGTGCGAAGCACCGTATCTAGTACTTAAATAAAAGCTTGATAGGATAATATGAACATAGTAAAATTGGTGCAAAGAAATGCCAATTTTTGGATTTTCTTCTATTAAGGCTGTAGTAAGGTATTTCATTTAACAATTCAAAACACATTTCATTTTAATTAAATTACTGATTATTTCTATTATTAAGCAGAAATACATTGGGGTTAAAGAGTCACTCTTGCCATGCTTGGTTTTGGCCTGGCAAGTACATCTGACCATATATTGTTGAGAGGAGAGGAAATAAACATGTGAACCTTACAAAAAAGAACAAGCAACTACGAAATACTTAAAAATATAGTGCGACTCCCTAGATATTGTTGGAGAAATTTTTCATCCACTTGGGGAAGAGCTTTTGTACTCCTTGGATGTTTATTAACATCATGTGCACATGACAACACCCTTCATTTCGTGGGTTTTTTTTGCAAGATGCAATTTCTGAATTGAATTAAAAAAGAAATATAGTAAGGCTATTAACTTTTACATTCGATAGAATTATCATGTTTTGCACTGAGATTGAGTAATATGGATATTAGATTTGCCAACAAGAGCGGAGAAATATAAGAAGTAGAGAGAGATAATATCACTTACATTGAGAGAACTGGGATTGCTGAAGTAAGAAAATGGGCATGAAAAAGAAAGTATTAGTGAAAATTATCAAGATTTTGATTCATCACGGGAAAAAATATAAAATACTACAACACTACATCAAAAACTATAATAAAAATACTTAAAATGTATCTAATAATCATAAAAAAATAATTGGACCCAATGCAAGCAGTCCTGATCTCAGTCGCAACCAAGATCAGTACACATTAAAAGCTACTATTTACTAAATTGTGATTTTTTTGGGTAGTATACAATCCCTGACGTAAGTACTGGATACCAAAGCACTTCATATACTTCCTTACAGGGTATATATATACATATTACTGGATCTAGGACAGTAGACCAAGAGCATGACTCTTAGTTAGTTAGTTACAATAGTCAGTAGGAGTAGGACCTTACAGTATATTACAGTCTGTTCATCCTACATTTTGGCTTATACTAATAACCGTGCAGGATGAATATATTCCATGAATCTGGATACTAGGTTTTGGAATTCAACACAAGTTCACAAGGGAACTGAGTTTAGAATCATGAGTGTACAGGATCATGCTAAATCTAGATAAATAGTACAAATGTGTTATCTTCACCAACAAGGGTTTTCACTAGCTAGATAGAGTACTTGAGTGGTCATGTGCAAAGCATATCTTTAGCTCTCTCCCCATTTTTATTAGCCTAAAAATCCAATTCGATCTCATCCCTTTAATACAATGTGTACTATGGTTATCCTCTATAGATTATAGAGACCTTAAAACATGCTTGAAAAACGGTGATACCGTCATTAAGTTGGTTTAAAATTAATATGATTCAATATCTATAAAAGCAAATTTAATTAAAGGATTTATATGTACTTATGCTTGTTGGAGACTGGTCAGTTGGTGCAAGGAAAATATTATTCTGATGGATATAACGCAATGACATACCCATTAAATTGAACAAACGAAATGGAGACAACACAAACTTTATCTTTGGAAGTGATACAAAGGCCCACTGAACAGCTCCCACCCAAGGTTCTGATGGAATTAATTTCAGTTTGACCCAAAGTTCCCCATCGATATCAAAATCTCGAATACCCACTGGCAAAACAATGGGAACTATTCCAAATTTGAGGGACAGCATCAGCAACATGCGAGCCCCGCCAGTGTAACGGATGCCTATTTGATACCTAAAATAAACAAGAGAATCAATTGTAAGATAATGATGATAAAATATAATTTCTGCCTTGTGAGATCCAATTGTAGCAGAAAAGAGAACAAGATAAAGTACATGAATCAAACCACGTGCCATATATGGCGCCATAAAGCTTTACACGAAGACTAAAATTCTTTTGAGAACCATACAAGCAGCACAAAGCATGCAGCTGGCATTTTTAGCCAACAATTTTGAACCTCACAATGCAAAAAATAGAGTATTGAAATACTATATCAAGGAAATAAAATTTAGGACTAGGGAATAATACCAAGCTCTATAACCAACAATACCCTTTGATAAGAATGTCTTGGGTAACTCAAAAATTAAAAAGTACAAGCTACAAGGCGATCACTTCGTATACACCAAAGAGGGTCAGATTTTTGTTCATCTCATCAGATCTTTTATCCTTTGTGTTTTTCTCTTCTTATGAATGCTGTTATCCTTGACACAAGAGTTGAAATGTGTCAACTCATTCATTCCTTATGGTCGTAACAGTGAACTAAGATGATGTGCTGGGATTGGAGAGATGCTAGACATCTCTCATAATCATTAGGAAAGTCTTTTCCTCCCACACTTTGAAAACATTTGAACATTGTTTGAATTGTATTGAATACCTTTTAGCACTTGTTAATATGTTTACAGGACACAGTATATATAATCTTAGAAATTTGTACCTTTAGTAGGCCCTAGACATATGGAAGAACGCTACAACCTAGATAACTACTAAGTTTGCGGTACAATTAATTATCCTCAGTTATCTTGTACAACAAAAACTAACAGAAAGCATAACCAAATGTTATAAGGTTGAAGAAAATAAATAATAATAAGCATAATTTTCAAGAAGACAGGAAGAAAAAATAAGCTTCTCAATAGACATCACTCATCAGTATAACTTGAACAATATACTTACTGTAAATCATTGAGACGCCTGGAAGTTCTGCGTTCAACGTTCCTAACAGATACTGGTTCATCCCCTAAAGATAACTGCTTTATTTCAACCCTTTCCACATAATCAGGTTTCTCTAGATCATCAATGACCGGCTGAAGCAATCCAGTGAGCCAACTCTCAAGCCCTGGTTTATAAACCTTCCACAACTTTCCTAGAACCATGTTAACCCATTCCACCGACTCTTTTCTCTGCAAATCCTTTTCGAGAAACGAAGAGAAGCTTGTGGGAACCTGTGGCCTATTACTGGCCTTCCCATCATTGCTTGACATGCTCCTCTTCCTTGATGTCCAAAACTTATCACAAACAACCCCAACAAAGAAAAAGAACACAAACAACCCAACAATGTTCTTGTTAATCGGAGCCGACGGAATAGGATGCAGGACTCCTAATTGCGTCCTAAGCTTATCTACAATGGGATCCTCTTCAAAGCTAACAAAATTAGATGTACCCTTCGAAACAGAATCTTGAGACAAATTCCTCTCATCGAATTCATTGGACAATCTATTAGCCACAAAACTCTTAGCAACCCTAGTAGCTGAATTAGCAAATTCTAAATTATTATTACCACCATCAGAAGAAATCATACATGCCCCAATAACACATCTTTTTCTCTTGTGGGTCATACACAATTTCATTCTACTAGACAATCCATGTAATGGAGAAAATTTAAGTCTTTTTTCACATGGGCAATCTGGTGAAGACACCCAAACTATCTGTGAAAAATCACAGCTACCAGGAATAGTTTGCAAATTCATTTAAACAATAATATATCAAAACTTACACACCCAAAAATCAAATCTTGAAAAAGGGGCATCAACATTCAACTTAAAAGTACCAATAAACAACCTTAAACCATTCATCAGCACCAAACAATATTTATATGATAAAAAATCTTAAAGGGTGTCCAAGAAACAACCTGAATAGTTGAAGAAAGAGACAGGTGATACAGCTTACTTGAATATAAGTCTTTAAATGTTCAAATCCGAGAAAATGGTTGTTGTGGCCTGGTGGGGTGTGATAAAAATTGAGACTTTATAGAGGGGAGGAGAAATGAGGGTTATTGTACATATATAAAGGCCAACGTGGATAATCTAATCTACACATGCCTCTGACTTGGCTGCTTCGGGTTGGTATCGTGTATTCTTATTTTTTGTTCACTATATAAAATATTCAAACTTCAAAATATCTACTTTTTATTTTCAAGTCGACAATGAGAAATTTCAAATGAACATAAAATATTTAGCTCATAAAATGAACATAAAAGGGGTGTTCACCTATCTACCACAATTTATATACAAAATGCTCAAAATGGCGCAGGGGTAGAAGATTGCTCGAAATAACATCTAGAAACACTAGATTGTCTGGCGTTATATAAAAATTCGAACGCTAAACGATCTAGCGTCTAAGCATCCTAATCGCTAGATCGTCTAGGACCCTAAACGCTATACGAAATTTGGTTTTATGCTAAAACGCAAGATAATATCACGTTTTTGTCAAAAAAAATTTAAAAAATAAAAGCAAAAACGCTAGTTGATATTAAGTTTTAAAAAAAATTAAACTTAATATTTCTAAAACCTAAACTCAATTAGAAAATTAATGAACCCTAAAATATTAAAAACGGTTAAATTGGGGTCCTGACTTTAATTAGGATTTAGGGTTTAGGGCATCCTAAAATGTTGAACATTCTATTACGGCTTATAAATTTAGTACTTAACTTTTAATTTAAGTTTAATATTTCTAAAATCCAATTAGGGAATTGATGAATCCTAAAATATTAAAATAGTTAAATTAGGTGTGTTTGATTTTGGGGTTATGTTTTTATTATTTTTTTATTAGGAGTAAAAGCAAAAAAAATTGAACTGAAAACGCTACACGAGTAACGTGTATGGTCTTTAGCAAAACGCTACTCTAGCGTCTCTGAGTGACATTTAACACGTATAGTGCAATTTTGAATATTGAGTTAAAAACAGTGTGGTATTCGGATTTTTCTCGTATAAAAGTATTGTAACTCTTATGAAGATTTAGCTCATAAAATATTTAATCGAAAAAGTGTTTAAAGGATATTGTTTTATGTAGTAATGCACATCTATCTATATATCTATATATGAATATTTGATGTCATGACAGTTCCATTTTAACCGATATATAGCAAAGTAAGGTTAAAGGTCCTGTTTGGCTGAACTTAAATTTAAAATAAGTAATTAATTTTATTTTATTTTACATATTTTTTTAAAAAAAATTTAGATAAATATTTATTTTAGAATTTTAAAACCAAATATGATTTTTAAAATTGAAAATAAGTTACTTATTTTCAGAAAAAATATATACTAACTTTTTCTGGAAATAAACACTTATTTCCAGCTTATAAGTCCAGCCAAACGGGCACAAAGTTTGAGAAGATAATATTATAACTTTTTAAATTTACAAGGTTACTTTTTATGGGATAAATGAGTCAAAATATTTGTGAATCATTCGATTTCGATTCATTTAATATTTAATTTAACTCGATTTTTTTCTCGTAAAATATTCAATATTATTAAACCAATGATCTTCGACTATTTAAATATTTCATTATGTTAAATTCAAGTCTCAAATTACTCGTCTGACTAATTTATTTTTTATTATTTATTACAAATATATACTTGTATTTAAATATTTAGTTTTTTAAGGACGAAACAAACTTATTGCTATTATAATCTTACTGATTTACTGTCATGCGGGTTATGGCCAAAAATAACAATTTTTTAAATAATTATTACAAAAATGACAATTTTTGAAAGTAGTGGTAAAAAATAATGATTGAGATATGCATTTGAAAAAGGTGTTTCGTTTACATATGATACGCATTTCATAGTTGGGTGTTTGAATTTTCATTTTTAAAAAAAATATGGTTTTCATAGTTGGGAGTTTGAATTTTCATTTTTTAAAAAAAATATGGGATACACATTTGAGAAAGGAGGGTAATGACCCTATGTGTCACTATTACAACACTAAATGCCCAAAATGTCACAACCGGATGGAATGACCCAAAATGTCACTCCAAAACGCTACATAAAGTTGAGTTTTATTGAAAACGCAAGATCGTGTCGCGTTTGATTTTTTTTTTCATTTTTTTGGTCAAAACGTGACTTAAAGTTGTGTTTTGCCGGCTAAAACGCTACTTTAAGTTGAGTTTTAGGGCAAAACACTATTTTAAGTTGAGTTTTGAGCAATTTTTTAAAAATATTTTTAAAACCCAAATTATGATTTATTGAACCCTAAAATATTAAAAATCGTCGAATTATGATACATGTTTAATTTTAAAACATATTAATTAAAAAATATGCATTTGAAACCTCAAAATTTGAACTCAAAATACATGAAGAACAAAACTCTACACTATCTTGGGTCTTGGAGTGACATATATGGTCATATTACCTATAAGTGACATTTTGGGCATTATTTTATAAAAATGTGTCATTTTGGGTCATTTCTCGAGAAAGGAGTATCCAAAAAAACAAAATACATTTATTTCTTAAATGCGTATCGCATACACGCATTTCAGAATTGGGTGTTCAAATTGGTATCTCTGACCAATTTTTTTTAAATTGTCATTTTTGTACACATACATCCAAAATCTTGGTATTTTTATCATTATTTCCTGCGATCCGGGACCAGACCAACACTGTATGTCAGGAGGCACCCCCTGCCCTTACAGAACTCGAGAACTCTTTTTGACAATATGGAACTTTCAAAAACCAAAAACCTCATTTCCCCACACTAGCCCAGCAGCCCCCCTTGGATTTGTTCCTGCACCATCCCCAGCTGCCACTACGTGCATGGGGATTGTTTTTGTGCTAAGAGTTTTGCACGCCTGTTTTTGTTTGTTAGAAATCATCTATCAAATATCTTACATTTGGTTCCAAGTCACTTTTGTTTAGTTGAGTCATGAGTGTCATGTAAATTAGCTAAGATTGTTATACTCTTCTCTTCAAAAGGTACATAAGAGTTGAAGATTGTAGCCGTCATTGTAGTAGAGTTTCTTTCGTTTTCTGCCAAATAGATGTTCGCATTTGCCAATTCTGTTACTCATGGTAACTAGCATGCAATGAGATGATACAATCAAGATCCAAGAGTGGTACCAATGTAATCCACCATATTAATGCACAACTAGTATCCAAATTTTGATAAATGCATGTTTAAATGAAGAATATAACTGAAGAATTCAGAGTTTCGATCCACGATAAAAGAATTACATTGCATTTGCAAATTACAGCCATTTAATCAATCACCAGGATGAATAAAAGATGTCCGGAGAGAGGAATTATTCTGATACGTACACTTCAAGAATAGAGTAATAGTCGATGTCCCAAAAGTAATACTATAGCTATAAAAGTGTCAAAAATTGCCACTCCACTTGCAGGAAGCATGGCAAGATTGTAAAAATTAGGGAGTAAACTTTGATCATCACCAAAGAATTTGAATGGAACTATCTTTGTGAAGAGAACAATGCTTCCAGGTAATCATCTATGTACGCTAAGCACGGCCAGTGATCAGTTCTTATACGAACTAGTGTAGCAACATCAGTGACTTCCATCTGGAAAAGGAGATGGAACCTCGGAGGAAGGAATATTAATATAAGAAAGCAACCCATGTTCTTCTTATTGACATTGATATGACCTCCTCTGTCATCTTCATCTTCAGTGTACTTCAGATATAGAGGGCCACTATCCATACCTGTGCCGGCGGTAGTAACATCAGCAGAAGAATCTGAATCGACATCTTTCCAAAAAATGTCACTTATGATTCCCCCATCTTTCACGATGCTTACAAGGGGTCCACCAATAATACTCACAACAAAAGGTGCCAAATGTCGCTCAACAGCTTCAATTACAAACTGTGCAGGAACTTCAAGTAGCTTAACGGATCGTGTACCATTGATTGCTGTAACCCCTTTACTTCTCTTCAAAGAAAATGTCTCTCGTCCAGTGCTTGCAGAAGTACCACATGCTTCCCACAGCGCACTAAACAAGGCAAAGTAATAATCAGATACTGCATGTCCCCTAATGTCCTCTGGAATGATAGCTTTAAGGAACATGTCTTCAATACCTACAGTAATACTTTGAAGCTGACCGCGGATGATCTGACCACTTTCTGTATTTGTTTCGATGGAAACATCAATCATACCAGGTACTGGTTCCCGTGGTTCCAATTCAATCGCTAAAGAAGCTTTGAACCTGTCTTCTTCTCGAGATTTATTTTCAACAGAGATGATCTCCAGAGAACCTGTTTGACCCACAGGATGGTCATTTCTGGAAGGTTCACCAAGAAGGAAAGGTATGTGACATGATGGAACAGTCCCATATGGTGCTGATGAAGAAAAATTGAGAACAATTGCGTATATCGCAGGAAGCGAATCCTCTTCAGTAAAACCATTAGCAGGCACACTGCCACCCCATATACGAGCAAAAGGCTCTGATTCAAATCGTAAAGTACAAGATATCCTAATTTTGAGCCCTTCCATGTGCCTATAATCTGGTATACACAAGAAGTGCTGCGTAAGTATTCCAACAATCTCTGAAACCTTGGAATCCATCACGCGTAATGGTTCCTGAGGGTGAGATAATCCTTCTGTTTCTGGAAGATTTTGCGAATCAACTTCTGTTTGCTCAGGTGGAGGTTCACTGTATTGGATGCTTTCAATAGAAGAAGGTCCGCCATTACCAAAGCTAAGAGTTGACAAAGACAAGGACCAAGACTGCTTGACCAATAACGGGAAAATTCGTTCAAGGTGGATGTAGGATGAAATGTTTTTAGACTTTTTAGGATCATGCAAAATTGGAGGAGACTGATCACTGAAGAATGAGCTAGCATGGGAGGACTGTGAAATACCCGGAACTTGGTCCCCAAAGTTCAATATGTGCCTGAACCTTTTTCCTGGTACACAGATCAGCAACCGCAGGTATATCCTATATAGATTGCCATAAAAAATAAAATATAAGTTTATTAGAGACTGCATACACATTTCTACAACCTTTCTTTACACTTTTGTTTCATGTAACCAACTCATGAGAACAGCTTTACATCGTCTTTTAGCCCCCCCCCCCCCTTTTAGAAATCAATTCTGCACTGGTTATAGCTCTCGCAAAGTCAAAACATAAAAATAGATCTCTTTTCTTTGTTAGTTGATGGGGAATCTGTATGATGCAATATGTGTATAGATTAAGATATTCTGTGCAAGTAGATGTGATGAAAACGAAACGATACAGGATGCCTAGAGTAAGTCTGCTTTTACATAATTATATGATATTGCATGGGTTCTTGAAGCTTCTGAAAACAATCCTTATGACAGGAGCAGCAAAAAGCCAAAAAAAAGAAGAAGAAAACCCCTTATCTTCTATTGCTTCACATAATGAAAGCTGTTTACATTTACTACATATTTCTGTCTTTTAATATATATGATAAACAGCTTTACCAGTCAACCACCAACAAAATTTAACTAGCCAAGTATGGTATGCGACATACAAAGTACAGCTTGCACAGAAACAATCCTAGCAAAGCCGCGTTTATTAGAAGCATGAGTTATAAACATTATATATGTAAAAGTGTCTTTCAGGAAAAGTTTTAACTAGCTCAACTTATACTAAATCAAGCCATCAAGTCAACTAATTCTCACTTGCAAAAGAAGCTCATAACCTACAAACCATACAGAAATGAAAAATAATAACACAGAGATATTACTTGTAAGAGTAATAGATGAAACGAAATAGAATACCTTGCACTGTCACGAACCTCCAAATCAGGAAAATAAAGGCAAATGAAAGCCAAAAGACGGGATAGTCCAAGAAACAGTCTAGAGCTATGATGATGTAACATCATAGTTCGACACATTCCAAGAACTTTACTCCCCTGAGACCAAGATTTTAACCCTGAGTCTGGGCCATGTTTCTCAGCAATGACTATCATCAATTTGGCAAAGAGCTCTAGTATGCCACCTGGTGGAACTGTATCATTCCCAGCAATTCTGTCGAATAACGGAAAGTAAGATCCCAATCTATATTCTATCTTGAGCTTTGGAACCAAGCTCTCGTCAAAAGTCTGAAGCAAACGCTCCCCCAACCACCGGTGCTTATAGCAGGCTAATAATCGGTCAATAAAAGCAACTATAACTGGAACCAATCCCTGAAACTCCAATGCCATCTCCACTAGCATACTCTGCACGAACAAAAATAGTCACATAAGAAAACCCACAGTAAGATTCCCAACCCCAACAACCCGTCAACCCTCAGAGAATTAGGCCATACGCGATAAGGGAATTGATGCATCACTAAAGCCAAACATCGCAGAGTGAGAGCCCTTGAGAGCTCAAGAATAATTTTGAAATGAATATGAAAGAAAAAAGAGCTCACTCACAAGATGAACCATTCTTATAGAAGTGCTAACAGATTATTAATGTAAAATGCAATAAGATTAAAAAAGTACTACATATTGTCATATATAATGAAACCCATACACAAATGTCTTGTATATTTAGTGAGCAGTGGAGAACAAACTGAGTTGGCTTCAGAAGTATATTGATCAATGAGTCATGTCATCGAAAAATTGGCATGCACACCAAGGCAGTCATCGAAAAATTGGCATGCACACCAAGGCAGAATTGAGAAGACAATAAAACTCATAGATGATTTTAGCTATAAAATGTGTTTTTTCAGTTTTTTCTTTCACCCTTATTCCTTAGGCAAAGTATTATTTGTAAATATGTAGAATTTAGACTGAGAATAGAAGGTTTGCATATCAAATCAGTAATGATCACTAGAACAACACCCATTTACTTGAAATATTCCTGCATGTGCAGCCCTTGCCAAGTTCCTTGTTCCACTTAGTCACTTACAAATGACTTGTCATCTTCATTAGTCTGTTACTCCATCTATTCAATTACATTCATCAATCTGTTACTCTGTCTATTCAAATTATGTATGCTTATTTCAATTTACACATCACTTGCAGCTACCTTTTTTTTCTTTTTTCTTTATCACAGCATTCTATATCCTCATCGTTACCATGGTAATACTTCATTTGATTCACAGGATTCAACATTTTCTTATCAGTGCAAGAACCTAAAGCCAAACGCTTATAGTAGATGGTTAAACCATTTAGTTCCACATCAGATAAGCCTTTGTAAGCTGTTACCCTGACATTCTATCTAAATACCTGAACACTCGGCAGGAACATCTTATCATTCAATCCTTCTAGGAAATGAACTGATTAAAAAAACATAGCAATTTACTAATTCGACTATAAATACCAAAGACAGCCCGTCCATCTCAATTTACTATCAACTGTATTGATCAAAACAGGAAACATATTGAGACTTCATACAAATAGCATTACAGTTTCCCCATGAACCAATTACTTGCATACAGCCTACATATTCACATACCGTAATAATCAGCTTTAATATATGCATAAAAATAACACAGCTTTAATATATGTGTAAAAATAACATGCATACACACACATGTTTGTATTGTAGGTAAAGAACAAACATATATAGAGTAGTATCAGATGGACTGTAACAAGTACCTGTACAGTGTAGAAGATGGTGGAGTCTTTGGGAACTTTAGTGGAAGAATCGGTATCATAATGTGAGGAGGCACCAATCAAAAACTTGTGGAGAGCATGAAACGCAACTGCAGTTTCTGCGCTCCATGGCGGTAACCATTTAAAACTGGAAACTGATACGAGACCATCTTTAAATAAACTCACCACATTGGTCGAGTCCAAACCAAGTTCACCTTTCATATTTATCATTACTTTAGATCTGTCAGTATCAAGTAATATTGAGCTATAAGAAAGCAAGTCAAGCTTCAAGGATTTTAGAGCAAGTGGATCAAATAAGGATGGGTAAAAGCTTAAACTCATTTTGACAAGAGTTTTCTTCTTCCCGACTTCTTTATTTGACACTAATTCAATGAAACCTTGTAACCAGTGTAGCGCAAGCAACCGAAAAACCAAAGAATGCTGAGCTTCTCTTGATATCAGCACAAGGCGACTAGCAATGTCATTTTCTTGCCCATCAAAAGCATCTAAAAATCGTGAATACATCCCTAGAAAAGCATGACATAACAAGGGATCATATGTGTAAATCAATCCTGAGAATTGCACCTTCAACAACGACGTTTGCAATTCCAACGCTGCTGCCAAAGTCATTATCAAAGTCATAAACTCCAATAATCCAAATGGAGTCAAATACTGTGGCCATTCCAGTAAGAATGCCATTACTCTCCTAAACTCCTTATAATTTGAATCCGAAAATTCTTTACCCAACCCACCATCATTAATTAAAAACTCCGGAACATTAAAAGGCACTAAAGGCATTGAACTATTAACAATAGAAATATTTGCACCGGAAACAACAACACCATGGATCACCTGTCATTATAAAATACCAAAAGTCAAACAATTTCGGAATTACACTTAGCATAGATATGGAATGTAACATGAATAAAATCACAAGGTTGCTGAAATGAAAAGATTGAATTTTTCCACCAAATCACATTCCTACTTCAATATGGCAAGCATGTCTCGCACAATAAACCTCTTCCACAAACAAACACTATGAAACTATACATCAACTACAAGACTAAACAAAAAACAACTCGAAACATATCATCTGCCCATTATTTAGTTGGTCAAAACCTAAATGCCATTGGTATCAAAATACTTTTACGCAATCAATATTACAAAATAGCATAAATGACAACACCTGCGCAAGCAAAAGAACATAACTTTGAGCAGAATGAGTCCTCTCACTCTGACACAAACTCCACAAATTCCCAGCAACTTGAGACAACAAACAAGGACAAGCTCTCTCCAACTCCCTCAAACACTCACAACCCACAGCCCTTGTTTGTCTATCAACCCCATGATTAGGCCTATTAATCACACTAAACAAAAGCTCAATCAACCCCTCCAACTGTTTAACAAACTGCCCACCTAATTTCCCATCAAGCCCAATCACACAATTAACAAAAACACAAGTAACACCAATCAAGAACTGTTCTTTAAGCAAAAGGGTCACAGAAACACCATCAATTGGAGCTTGTACAATCGAACGAAGCGAATCAAGAAGATGGGTCAGTGCCAATGAACAGCCTTCAGATTCTTGATCTTCTTGAAAGCAAGATTGTAAGTATTCTTCTATAAAAACAATGACATTGAGTTTGAGAGAGAGAGAGAAATCTCTACGGGAGAGAGAGATGAGAGAGAGGTCAAGGAGAGAGAGACCACTGTAATTCAAACTGCCCCATTTTTGGAGATGTTCAGTAGAGTTGGTTTGGTAATCATCTATGAGAGACTCCCATTCTTGGGGTGAAAGGGGTTTGAGTGAAGACATATATATAAGTATATCTGTATGTATATATAAAAACTGGTTGTATCTATAATTGGGTTCTCATCATTTACTTTGGTTGCTATATAGATTATAGATTGAAGGTAATACATACAAATTTGTGTATCTAAAAGTCTTTTTTTTTGCTTTATAAATTTGAACCAGGCACTAAATGAGGCCCAGAAGCAAGTAGTAAGTGGGCTAGTGTATCACACAAACCGGGTTAAACCCAGAGGTTTAAGACTCCAAGCTCACAAAAACCTTGGACTATATACATACACACATGTGTATGTAAACTTGTGATATTCATACTTATTTTTTATGCTGTGGAAGTGGAACCAATGATTATACATGTGGGTTCTTGCTATAAGGTTAGTTTCTAATCGAAACTTTATAAAATTCAATTCATTTTCTCGATTTAAATGCGTTTCTTCTGTGGCCCATTTGAGTTGTGACTCTAATTCTGATGAAACCCACTTGAATGCTGATGAAAAAATTGAAAAAAGTGTTGATTTAATTAATGATGATGATCTTTTTAATTTGGATACTTCTAAAGTTGCTTTGCATTTGGAAAGTTTGAGTGAAAGTCCTAGACTTGCGGTGTCGGATTTTTATAAATTGAAAGAACATGGATTTCGACATAGTTATTGTACTTACTTTGCTGTTGTTAAGATTTTGTGTTATAAGGGTATGGTTAGAATGTTGAATACTGTTTTGTCGGAGGTTGTTCAGTTGTCGGATAGTGATTCTTTTGGTTTTGAGGTTTCGGAGTTGTTTGATGAGTTGTCGGAGGAGTTTGAGGGTGAGAAGCAGGATTTGTTGATTCAAGTGGTTGATGTGTTTGTTAAGATGTATGTTAGTCTTGGGAGGTTTGATGAGGCGATTGATACTATTTTTAGAACAAAAAGGCGGGGTTGTGTGCCTAGTATTTTGACGTGTAATTATCTTATGAACCGGATGGTTGAGTGTCGTAAGATGGATATGGTTTTGTCGCTATATTTACAGTTGAAGAGGCTAGGATTTACTCCTAATGTTTACACGTATGGGATAGTGGTGAAAGCATTGTGTCGAAAGGGGGAGCTGGAAGATGCAATTTGTGTGCTGTATGAGATGGAGCAAGCTGGTGTAGACCCTGATGTTTTTACTTATACAACTTATATAGATGGGTTATGTTTGCATGGAAACTCAGTTTTGGGATATGATATGCTAAAGCTGTGGAGAAGCGCTAAGGTTCCTTTTGATGCATTTGCATACTTAGTTGTAATTCGCGGGTTTGTTAGTGAGATGAAGTTGATAGAAGCTGAGAATGTCTTGGTTGATATGGAAGAATCAGGGATTGCGCTTGATGCCAACTGTTATGAGGCCATAATTCAGGGGTACTGCGAGGCTGGGGATTGTATCAAGTCGTTGGCACTTCATTTTGAAATGTGTAAAAAGGGTATCAAGACTAATTGTGTTATTGTAAGCTCCATTCTTCAATGCTTGTGTAGGATGGGCTTCAATTCTGAAGCAGTGGACCAATTCATGAACTTTAAGGACATGGGGATTTTTCTTGATGGAGTTGTTTATAATATTGCAATTGATGCTCTTGGCAAACTGGGGAAGCTGCAAGAAGCGTCGGAGTTGTTTGAGGAGATGAAGAGTAAGAGGATGGTCCCGGATGTTGTCCACTACACTACTCTGATCAACCACTTCCTCCTACATGGAAAGTATTCTAAAGCCTATGATTTTTTCAAGGAAATGAAGGAGAAGGGTTTAAACCCTGATATTATCGCTTTCAACGTGTTAGGTGGTGGGCTGTCAAGAAATGGACTCTCACATGAGGTACTTAATCTTTTGGATTATATGTGAGTTCAAGGTTCGGAACCAACCACTGTTACACACAACATGATCATTGAGGGTTTATGCATAGGAGGGAAAGTGAAGGAAGCTGAACTATTCTTGGGTAGCTTAGAACACAAGGGACTGGATAATTATTCTGTGTTGGTAAATGGTTACTGTGGAGCAAAGGAGACAAGAAGAGCATATGAGCTTTTTGTTAGGTTGTCCAAGCAAGGGCTATTAGTCAACAGAGAAGCTTGCCTAAGACTTCTCAGTATCCTTTGTACAGAATGTGAATTTGACTCTGCTTTTACGTTATTTGAGACTATATTGGCTTCAGATGATGGCCCTTGTAAGAGAATGTGTGGCAAACTAATAACTTCACTTTGTCATGCTGGATATATGAAAGAAGCACGGCTGGTTTATGATACAATGATCAAAATTGGGTTAAACCCGGATGTCATTACCTACACGATCATGTTGAATGGTTATTGCAGGGCGAACCACTTGCACCAGGCCCGTGATCTTTTTGCAGAAATGAAGAGAAGGGGAGTCAAGCCTGACATTGTCACTTACACAGTTATGATTCATGGGTATATTGAAACAGATATGAAAAGGGCTAACAAGCTGTCTGGTAAAGGTAAAAACAAGTTGAGGAAAGAGGATGTTTTTACCTTTTGGAGTGAGTTGAAGGAGATGGGACTAAACCCTGATGTTAAAAGCTACACAGCTTTGCTGTGTTATTTTTGCCAGTCAAACAACCTTGAAGGTGCTATTGGCCTACTAGATGACATGATTAATACAGGTGTGGAGCCAGATATCATGACTTACACGGCTATACTAAGTGGCTACTTTCGGCAGGGTGATATAGATGGGGCAGTAAATCTTGTCAATGCAATGGAAGCCAAAGGGATAGAGCCAGACACCCATATCATGTCAATGCTAAAACTTGGCCTTTCAAAGGCTTAGTAAAGTGGAGTTGCCAAGCTAAGTGCTCCTCGATTCTTTAAGGTGCAAAAAATATATTTGTAAGCCAAAGAATTTTCTACTTCTTTTATATGGTTGTATGAGATAGACTTTATTGTTGTTCTGTTGCATACTTGCATATTAATGATCACTTTATCCTTGTTCAAGTTCTTGAAACTATATTGGTGGTCTGTTGCATATTAGTGAGTTTTTTTATTATTTTATTCTTGTGGCAGTTTTTGATAGTTTATTCTGAGTTGATTTTGGTATCAGTTTTTGATTCCTTCTTTTGATTACTTTATTCTTGCATACAGTATTGCTTGTAATGTGATAGTCATTTATCAATATAGGTAATACTGTGAATTTATTATTAAATTCAAAGATGAATTTGTGACATGATAAAAGCAATTTTTATCTTCTTTTCCATTTTAATTAATCTATTATAGGTCGATTACAAAAAGTCTATGACAATTAGAGATAGCTTCCACTGTAATTGAGCTTCTGTAAAAACTTGGAGATGGTTGAAAATTGTTATAAAAAAATTATCATTAGTTATGGGCAAATTCCCTTCATTCCTTGTAGCTAAATGATCTGCCAGTATGTGTCTTCTAGATATTTTGTTATTCTTGCCTTGTCTTCATAAAATCAATACTCACTCGATGTAGCTAGACTCTGGCCTCGATCTGCATCAGTAGTTGTCATGTCATGTGTATTTCTATTTTTGAGCCTCGGCACAATCAGCTGAACATTTTTAGCGCAGATTATAGTTGTATAACATTCATGTATAGACCCACAATTATTTGCAGCTCTAGTTTATGATGTCAAACGAAAAATGATAAGAAATTTAAACCTTTGCAGTTGAA
The DNA here is from genome assembly GCA_028671895.1 of Oenanthe sinensis. NCBI lineage: Eukaryota > Viridiplantae > Streptophyta > Magnoliopsida > Apiales > Apiaceae > Oenanthe > Oenanthe sinensis. The sequence goes on along the minus strand of CM053805.1, from coordinate 25,335,061 downwards.
CTACTACATATATCTTGATCATGTTAATTGTAATCTCTTGTATTGTATCCGGAGTCAGCTGAAAATCTGAAATCGACTTGCAAGTGCTTCATGCTATCTGGTAATATACATTTGCAGGCCTAAAGCTCTGAAAATTATCAAGTTGGTGTTATGAACACGTTCAAAAGTTACAGCTAGAGCAACATGCCCGCCTGTTCTTTCAATAACAATTTCTCTCTTAGCAACACCAATTTGATAATTTTCAGAGCTTTAGAGTTTAGATTACAAACACTGTAATAATCAAACTAGTCCAAGGAAGCATTGAAAGATGTCTTGATGAATTACTTTGGTTCCAGAAAAAGAATTATCATGTTCTACACACTAACATGAGCTGAATTAACCATGAAAAAAATTATATATTTAAATAAGTCACGAACAACACAAGATTTGTAATCACAAGGCATGTACAAAGATCAAGTATTATCTCTATTTGACCTGCAGATGTTTATTACCAGTAGCATGAAGCACTTGCAAGTCGATTTCAGGTGACTCCGGATACAATATAAGAGATTACAATTAACCTCAGCTTTCAATGCAGTAACTTTTTTACATTTTTATGAAAATGAATCTTGTCAATTATGCAATCCCTGTTTATATATATTTATATGTCAATGGAGAAACACAATGCAAGGCTATACTATTTTTAATGTTGCAAGTCTTTGTAATCCAGCTATCATTTGTTATGAGCCTTTTTGAGTTTGATAATTGGTGCATATACATTCAGTAGTTGTTTTATGTACTGTTAAAGTCCGTTAATAACTGATATGAATGTATGTCTTCCTTACTAATTTAACTGCATGAATTTTCTGTTTATCAGTATTAGGGATCAATGCTATCTGGTTTTTGGTGAAAACTGAAGCTCATTCAAATGGTCTAGCAATTTTTGGAAACTGTTGATGATACACACTTTTTGAAGAAACTGAGAGGATAAATGATCAACAAGTCGATTCTTTTGACCTACCTGTACCTGCTAATCTACATTTTGATCTCTTCAGGAGTGGTATTATACAACAAGGTACTGCACTATAATTTACTTTTTTTGGCTCATCTTATTTGATTATTTGGTTGATCACTTTTAGTTTGGATTTAAAATTATGAAAATTTCACTACAATTCATGGGCTTGAAACCAGAATAAAATTAATGAGCATGTAAGCACGACGGGTCTACTTGGTAGTAGTTGTAGACAATATCAGGAAAAGTTATAGACATAACTAGGATCTCTGTTAATGGATGAATCCGCAATTTAATTGTGAATGAACCACGAAGGCGACTGCTGAGTGTTTCTTTTTCGAGCTTAATCTAGAGATATATTTTGTAACTGCATGCCTCTTTTTTTTTGCTAAATCTGCAAGCCTCTTTGTCTGTTAGTATTCTTTTGTGAACATATTGTTGGTATACCCGATGATCTAAGGAAGAATAGAAAGGGAGAGACTGATAGAATTTTAAGGTTAGTCATACTATTAATTTTTGGTCTTTTATTGAGCTAATATCATATATATGGCTCTTAAGCTCCAATTGGTTGGTCTTTTTCTTTGACAAGCCAGATTGTCTCTAATAAGTTAATAACTCTAATATAGAAGCTCACAAGATTGACTTTCAAAATGGATCATAATATACCTTCTTTGTATTTGAAATGCCTTGCATTGGCCTGTTAGATCCATTTAATTTATATATATTTGATTTGTCGTTTACACAGTTTTTGCACATCTTTCATTGAATAATGACTTATCTACAACTTTAAGCTCGTGTTTACACTTGTCATGGAGATTGTCAGTCAATATTTTATTATCTGATGTATTTTGATTGTTGTAGGTTCTCTCTACAAACTAATTCAATTTTCCATCTATAACACTGAATATGATTCATATGGGATTTTTTGGAGTAGTTGCATTCTTTCTCATTCGTGTTTTTAAGGTACTAATCAAATCATTAATCAAACGTTAAACTTGTTAATTTTTATAGGGAAATTCTCAGTAGTACCCTTCTATTTTTGGCTTTTCTAAGTGGTTATTTCATGTTTTTGACTTATGAGTGGCACCCTTGATATTTTAGACTGGTTTTGTTGGTTTAGACTATCCTTTGTGAATTATTTTGATCATTTATTTTCTAAGTGTTGGATTAAACCCAATATGGTAGTACGAGATTTGGTGATCCAAGACAAATATGGATAGTGTAATAATTGTATTTGGATAATTATTATGGATGATAATAATTATAATTGGACAATTATTATAGATGGTATGTCTTGGTCATAAATGTAAGTAATTAGATACCAAGTATGATTAGACTTGGGTAAGTATGATTAGACTTGTATAACAAGTATGGTAAGTCTTGGTGGCTAAGTTTGTGATGACTATATATACATAGTTATATTATGTTTGATAGGTAATGCTTAGGTATTGTTAGGCTTAAGTATTCGTGATTGATTGGTTGTATTATTGATAACTGTTTTGATTAATAATACAAGTTGGGACGTGGGTTTTCCGCTTCATATAATTCTGTTATGTGTTTTTCATTATTTGGTTATCTCGGGTTTTGCTCCCTAAGACTAAGTGCATTAGACTGTTACAATTGTGAAAACTTAAGTGAATTTATATTAGGAAGATCATTTTGCTTGTGTTTTAACGTTTTGATTGACAAAATGGTATATTTAATGTAATCACATACTTCAAAGGCGTCACTTGTAAATTGTACATGAGTTGGAATGGTTTTACAATTGCACTAAAATCAAATAAATATATTATATTGATATTAGAATTCTAAAAAAATTAGTAAAATAAATATTTACATTTCATTGAAACGAAATTTTGATTATTAATAAAGAGTATAGATTAGTGTAGTAGTAGGAATCTATTGAATCTATACTTGCAAGGGTAAAAATATGTAAAAAAAAGTAATAAAATATAAATTTAGATGGGTAAAACAAATAAAATACTACAATGTGTAGGATATAATTTATAATAAAGGTGTAATGGTTTTAGCTATTAGGAAAAGAATAGATTATAGTAGGATTCAAATGAATCTATACTTTAAGGGATAAATATTAAAAATAAATGTAAATTTAGGTGGATCAAAAAATTATAATATATAGACTGAAAAGGGATTTTTTTTGTTATTATTAAAGAGTATAAATTTGAAATGATTTTAGAATTTTAATAAAATCTAGTAAAATTATATATTTTTAATCATAAAATATTTAAGAAATTAAGTGATAACGAAAATTTGGTGCATGCGCTCCACAAAAAAGATGTAATTTCCGGACACCCCAACCGATATCACGCCAGACCGCCTAAGGCCCAACACGTGACATGTAAATCGGACTAACTGAGCGGCAAGACTACATTGGTGGCTCTTCAACCTAGAGTATGTGAAAAATTCCCCACGTCCCCAGTAATCGAACCTTTGTTGTTTTGGTCAACATGCTCTCACCAATTCAACTACACTCCCGGAGAAAAAGGAATCTAGTTATTAATAAAGAGTATAGAATATGCCACGACTCATGTGCCCCCAGTATGAATTTAGGAGTGAGACTATGTTTTAGGTATGAAATCGAGTCGATTAAGTGCAAATAACTGTATGATCAAATGATTAAATTCGGCTCAAATTTATAATTACTCGTTCAGATTCGGTCTAGATTCGAAGTAAAATTTTAACATTTTGCTCATGTTCGACTCGAGTTCGAATATAAACGAATTGATTCGACTACTCGTTTTAGTATATTCGAATTTGAATTCGTATGTAGTATTTTTATAAAATAAGTATACTCGAATAATTGTTCACTAAAAACTTAAATGTGTTGATTTTGTAGAGTATTATTTTAATATAAATATTATATAAAAAATATATATTGTATATAATATTATATGTAAATTACGAATTTCATAGTGGTAAGATTCGACTCGGTATATATTCAAATTATAAAATGAGATTCGAATTCGCTCATTTTTTATATAAATACGAATTATATTCGTTTTTAACGAGATCAAATCCGAATTACGTTTTTAACGAGTCGAATCCGAATTACTCAGATTCGTTTTCAACCATACTCTGTTTACTTTTAGTTATTCTTGCGTTGAGCTGTTTGATTTCTGTGTGGTAAATTTGTGACTTCCTGTACAGTAAAGCAAATGCTCACTATATTTGCTTAAATGTATTAGTAGTCTGACCTATATCTATTTATATTTTACATCATTTTTGATGTGATACTTATCATTAATTAATTTTTTCAGTCGCAAATTTGGACTTTGCATGTCTCCGGAAAATGTAAGTTCCAAAAAATCTTCGCAATCACTTGTGATGCCAATTTACTAAAATGGAAAGCTAATCTATCCGTCCCAAAGGTTATCATTGAAGACGAATTATTGTATGTCTTACAAAATGGTCTTGTTGTCACTTCGGTGTACAACTGTCCATCGATTATCTATACGAGGACAGTGTGACATAATTGCTTGGAATTGCATCCTGGATTGTGAGTGTTGCAACGCATGTCGACGGTACAATTTCATTTCCTTGAACAAAATTAGACAGTTCCTTATTCATAGGTTCAGTGTTCTAACATAGGTTTGCTGATACTCAAAGTGGGCACAATATTTCCTTTGTATCAAGATGGGCATTTACCCTTGAAGAAATGATGTATTTAAGTGATAAGGTAGAAGCTACATGTTTAATTATGCAGTCTCCAGACTCTCCACCACACAATGCACGCTAGAACAGCGTTCTACATTGTTTGATGTGCACCTTTGACAAATCAAATTGTGTCCTTCGGTGTTGGGATTCAGGACAGGTGAAGATGACTACATTTCAAAAAATCCCTTGGCGATTCATATTTGATGATTTCTATACTTTCCAGCACTAATAGTAGTAGTTCTTTCCTAGTAGTGAAGGAAAGGAGGCAGGGTAATCCTCATCTCATTTTGCACCAAATCTATCGACTGGATCTTGAACATTATTGTGAGTTGTGTTACAGCTAACACTGTGATCTGAATGACATGCATATCTTGTGCTCTTAGTCTGTATATTCAAAATTTTCAACTAATGAATGACTTCATAAACGCCATTGATTTCTTGAGCTTCTGAGTCTGTATATTCAAAATTTGGAACTATTGAAGAACTTTGCTCAAGAACTCAGGAAGCTGTTCAAGCATTAGCCATAAATGTAAGGGTGGGTGTAAGAGATTGGAAAGTTCATGACACAAAATGATAATTGTTAAATATTCTTTACTTCGTTTAGTTCACAAAAAATACACTATTTTGTGTGGGGGGCTACAGTGCATACAATACAACAAGTTTGGCAGATCAAATGTGTGGCTAAAAGAAAAACATAAATTCACATTTCATCTTTACATGCTCTCGGAAAGTAACACAAATAGCTCTTCATCACTTATTGCTCCCATTTCCATAGCTCTTTCCAAAGCACCTAAACCATCATCATCTTTAATTGATGCTCGTGCACCCCTGAAACGGATATTCCAATGCTTAATAATTAACCAAAAACATGTAGAAAGATACAGAGAGAGATTCACTCATTGAGTGCCAGAATTGGTTGCAACTTAATAGTGTGACAACTTCCGTGCACAACCCAGTATATTTAAATCAGCTTAATATGACAAGGACAGTCACAAAACAACTTAATGCATTAAAATCACAAATACTAAAACCATGACATAAAAAGAATTATTTCACCTCAAAAACTAGAATCTTTAGTTGGTTCACATGATGCAAAAAATAAAATAATTGTCTGCCTTCTTTAGTGGCGAAAGTAGACGATGATTAGACAAATAGTGCCATCACCACAAATGAAAATTACCTCCTAAGCAGAAACTTTGCCAGTTTGTTGTTTCCAGAGCAAATGCAATGGTGTAAAGGAGTCCTTCCACGGTAATCAGTTCTGTTTATATCAGCACCGAACTGCAGTAGCAGCTCAACCATCACAAAATTTCCAGAACTACATGCTATGTGCAATAAAGAACAACCTTGAAGCCTATTTCCAGACTCGGTGGATTTTTCGTGTGTGTGACAATTGATGTGATCATACTGTTCCATTCCCCGATCATGAGAATCTTTCTGTGTGTCATGGTCTAGAAAATACTGAGAAGTATTGGTACCGGCCACATCATCGTAAGTAGTATTGATAATATTTGAATCTGATGTTACGAGGAGGCGATATACTTCCTTCAATTTACTGGTGTTAACTGCTTCCCAAATGCTGACAGCATAATTAACACCAGACATGGTAGCCTCTTTCTTGACAAGTAGCTTCTCACCATACTGGGTTAGATGAAACAAAGTAAGATCCACTTTCTTTATTTTGACAATTTAAAACAGCAACAACAAATTGGGCAAGAAAATTATGCAAATTAAGTAGTTTTCTTAAGTTATTGTCCTTGGGAAGTTGTCAAAAATACTCACATATGAACAAACAGATAAAAATCTAATTTATAGATTAATCGAGTGCTTCTTCTTTTTATTACAATTCAAGTGTACCATCTTCTTTATCATTTCGAGGAAAAGGTGCGGAAGGAAAAGGAAACAGCGCGGGGGGGGGGGGGGGGGGGGGTCGCATCCGGCTATAAACCGAACATTTTTCGGGGTCTCAAGGGGGCTGGTAAAAAAAATAATTGGTTTCCAAGTGAATATACATATATTAGAGGAACCGTAAGTTATCTTACATTCTATACTGCATAGCCTAAGAACTCTATCTATCGAAGCTAGAGGTCCTGAGAGTATGTTAGAGGAACCGTAAGTTAGCTTACATTCTATACAGTATGAAGGCGTACAAAATATTTATGCAGGATACATTAAGCAACTATTCCCTCCGTTCCAAAATAATAGCCGCTTTGACTTTTGGCTCGTATCTTGAGATGGAAAAAACATAGACTCTTTATTATATTTAAAATTTTATATCAAATAAAAATATAGTTTCTAAACTTCTATTTAAATATTTATATTTTATAATAAGTATAACTATGTTTTTTTTCATCTTAACACGTGCCAAAAGTCAAAGCAACTATTATTTTGGAACGGAGGGAGCATTATAAATTTGAAGGCATTGTTGGTTGAGTATGTAATATTATAAATAGATATGCATGTATTCGTACACACACACTGCAAAATGAATAAATGCCTCGTGTGCAGGAGAGAGTTGTAAGGAAGATTTAAAATAACTGGTGAAGAAACATGTCACGCATTTAAGGGGTCAGTAGTCAGTGCTACTACCAGCTTGGGGGATCTACAATATTAAATTATCACTGATAATGTAGAAGAAAGGTTTAAAGTGGCTGCAGAACCAATGTAGACATGATAACTTTCCCTTACCAAATAGGGCAAAAGATAGCATATGAATGTAACCAAGAGAAGAGGGGGCCCACTAGTCTAAAATACCTTTGCTAAAATGTATTTTTCCTTTTGTTGAATTCCATCTTCAGAGTTTGGTTTTTTGAGTGGTATAGAAGCATTTGAGCCATTTGTTCTGCATAAAATTTATTTTGCTGATGTTAGGGAGAACAATACCTACAAAATTTATATAAGCCATAAAGACAAACACTTGGTATACGTCAAAGAATTGAAAGCTTCAAATAGTAAAAGATTACAAATGTGCAGAGACTTCTTAATGGTAAGAAAATTTTGTTTTATATATTGAACAACAAGCATACTTCCTTCATTAGTATTTTCTATCGGAAAGGGCTGTTTCCTTTGTTTTTTAAAAGTTTTGGTACAAATATGATAGATATACTTTAAGAAATTCTTAAAACTACAGAAAAGCTAGCATGTTAACAATATATAGAAAGTTCAATATCACAATAAATTCAAGTAAATTTAAATAAAGCTAACCTGTCTTCCTGAAGAAGACTTTCCCAGATAGAGTTACAGAAAGCGTTACCCAGTGTCCGAAATAGATCCAACATTGTAGGTTCCCAAACCTTGACATCTAGATTTATGGATCTGACCTGTCAGTAAATAATAACGGGTACATTATGAAATTCCCAACCGGCTAATATCAGCCAATCACACTGCCACAGAGTATAGTTTCTTAAGTTAATTTTATAAGCGTTGGACTAGTAAATTATAGGATATACTATGACAGAACATAACCAGCTTAAAGATCTCGAACGCACAACCACCTACAGGATATTGGTGGTAACTGGTAAGAATGTAAGATCAGGATTTCTGCGGTAATGATGATACAACATTACCTATCCCAAAAAATGCAGGAGGCCATCACTTAAAAAGTTTAAGATGATGCAATACTTTACACTCATTAATGAAAATGTTTTAATTTGCACCATAACTTTCTTAAGCACTCATTACCTCTTTTAATACAAGTAAGGTACTGTCTTAACATATAAAGTTAGTGTTGGTTAATATAGATGGAAACCAAATGAAGTAAATGAAGATAGAAACTTCGCAGGAGAGTCTTGGTATATCAAAATACGTAACTCCATATCTGACCATGCAATCTTTATAGCTTGTTTGACGAAGAGCATACTAGAGACTTATGTGGACTGGACGCCTGGCTGTAATTTTCACACACCCAAAAAAATTCGAGCCAAGAGCACATACAGCTCATACACTAGTAATAGGTACCTACGTAACAAGTATCAATAACCCGCAGCCCAACCCGCACAGAGTGAAGGAATAAATAATTAGCAAAGTCAGAAGCAATCTAATTGTGCTTTAGCACTTGTTTGTACCTTTGATCTATGAACACCAAGATTGCGGTGAACACCAGAGCATCCAATGCACATTAGAACACCAAGATTTAAAGACGCCCAATCCGGCTCAGGGGCACCGCATTCTGCACATATGTCATTGCCTGGAATTTTTCTCAGAATCCTAGACACATCATCTTCTCGATTTAAATTCTGATCAGCTAGTGCGCTTTCATAATGTGATCCTGAAGAGGTATTGTTATACTCCTTACTCCCAGGATTCAGCTGCAGAAGATGCATAAAACTCATGTATGTCAGAGACGTACAAATATAATACTGATCTGATTCGCATGATGTGAAACAAGACATGTAAAAAAATATAAGATTTTGACCTGTCGCAGCTGAGAGTTCAAAAGGGAAGCAATAACCCCTTGTATTTTGTTTACCCAATCAATCCTATCTGCTTCTGTTTCAGCCTGCTCAAATCAGGAAAAGGGCTGTTATACCTCTATAGAAACATAACTGCATGACAAAGCATACCAATGGAAGACTATATTACCAATAAAGATATAGAATATATTGGGATACTTGATAACAAAACACAATAATAAGAGGTGCATTCCCATTATACGTGAAATGAAGTATATTCCTTCTACTAGCTAGTATAACTAGTTCGTTCATTTATAGTCATCTTACACCAAAATGTTAACACTACAAAAAGATGAAAAGCATGAATCTGAACCGTTAAAATACTACTAGCATGATTGAGAAAAAGTAAGATACACAGTACCAAAATCACAATTTAATAATTAATTCACATATCAGTCTTGCCATCTTGGAGATTATACAAGGAATGTGGTTGTAATAGGATTACAATTTTCTGCAATGACAAAAAGTTGTGCAAGGCAGAGTCGTCTATTTTGCATATATCCATATGTTTACACCTCTTGCTTCAAGCTCATTAGGTTTGTGTATGCAGTACAAAGCAATCATCTGGACAGTCACATGGGCTACTCCCTTCAATGAACTCACCAGTAGTGTGTAACTTTTTGAGGGGGAAATGATTCTGAAACATAGTCGCAAATCAGTATCATCGGCATCAAGCTTTATGGTTGAAGTGCGAAGATCAACAGTCCGTAACCCCAAACTTTCTTCACCAATGGATGATGACCTCTGATGTCTTGCTCGAAACCTACCAAATACACGACCATGGTGTTCTGCTGAACCGAGAGACTGATATGATGGAGAACTCTGTGAACAAATGAGTCATAGATGAGTTCAGGTGAAGATCAGGACTCAATAAAACAGGTTTGCCATAGACTTTCGTGAAGCATCTCGGGAATAATCTCAAAGATTCTTATGAAGTAATTTGTCTTTTGATAGATAAATGCTTACAGACAAAGAAAATGAATAAAGTTTGCATGATGGAAATTTTAAGTCTCACAATAAATCTTGTGCTGTTGAGTAGTCTGTCAGAATGCATATGCATCCGTAAGGACATTTAACCTCGGCAATTCTAGGTTGTACTGTTTAGGACTTCGTCAGAGATGAATAGTGTCTACAACAGCATGAAAGTATATGGGCGAGCTGTGGGGTACTAAACTTCAAAGTTCACACACTGACAAGCATTGGCATAGCTGACCAATGTCCCATTATGATTTCTTTAGGACTTATTAGTATTGTCTCACAGATTTTAGGAAGTATGTAAAAATAAACTTTAAATTCATATACAAGTCAGCAGACAGGTAATCCAATAGATAAATTTTGCTTCTATACTTTCAATGATGATATGAATCTAGGCTGGTCGAACAAACTAAGAAAATTCCACCACAAGAAATGTAGATCTAAGCAAATCCTAAATTTCATTCTATCTTTCAACCTTGTCAATGGGATCTCTAAACTTTACTTCTAGTTTATTTTTATTGGTGGTTGTCTTGTTGATATAACAAATTCGTAAAGTTTCCTGAACAAAATTAGCATTTCCATTTTCTTACATATTGGTAAACCCTTATTGTCCTATTAGCCAAGCAGGAACAGAAATAAAAAAGAAGCACATACCCCTGGTCTGGTTTCATTTTGCCTATGATAATACAGCTCCCCATGACTGTCAAGAATGAAAAAACGCCTCTTCCAGTCTGCCCTCAAACTCGAAGATCTTTTCAAGAGATATCCCTGCTTGATTGTCTGAACCTGTAAAAGATTCAAATCTTTTACAAACCAAAAATTTGTTCACTGGTAACTAGTAAAGGCCCATTATGTCAATAAATAAAATATCACACTGTCTTGTAAGATTTATTCCAAGGAGTTGCTTGTCTTTTAAAAAGAAACTGCTGATTTCTATTCTTTTGATGTTATGCTATAAAAACCTTTATCAGGGAAAGTAGAGGTTATATGGCTGCACTTCTATAAAACAGTAAACAACTCCTCTAAATCATCTTCTCATCTCTCCACTAGTCCACTGAGAACCATGGCTGTTATGGCGTCCACCATGGGACACCAAATCCACCATGTGGAGCAGAAAAACCATAAGGCGTCCAGCTCACCTCAGATTCATGGACTACATAGTTCTCCACAGACACCATAGAAAAGACGAGAAAAGGGCAGACCCGCTGTCACTTTCAGATATAAAAAAAAGCCTAAAGTAGTCTCTCATTCAGCAGTCAGCACCTAACATATACCCGGGGTCACTTTCATGATGCAGATGCTTCATCTTCGAGGTCGAAGGTAAGTCAGACCCACAAAAGTGGTAGGCACAAGGGAGATGGAAGTGATGTTGTGTTTAATTTGGTGCTTGATGATTATTTAAATGTGCTACTTTGCCGAGATTCTCTACCTGTACTTTGATTTTGTCACATTTTACCACTTTTTATGTTTTCTAAGACACATGGATTGCCTATGTTGTAATGACTTGCAATTTGTCAGTTTCCTAATAATTTTACGAGTAACACTGTTTTCATTTTATTCTACGAATCTACGCACATTATTGCTAATTAGTATTTACAATAATGTTTATTAGAATATGATATATATATATATATCATATTAACTTATAACTTCAAATTTAATGTTCACATATAAACGCCACAGACGCCACATTGTGTTAATGTATTGTTATCATGCCAAGGAGCCATTACAATGAGAGGATATACTTCTTGGCCCTCTTCTTATCTAGTACCCTTTTTTTCAAATTTTTACTTTCTCTGTTTAGCTATTAAAAGAACTGAACAACATTAAACAACTTACTTACCCTCCCTGTAGCAGTGGACTGCATAATTGCTTCTATGTTTTTGTCAGAATTCATCCCAACGCCATTAATACCAACAGCAGTTGTTGAGGCCCCAATATTACTGGATGCTCGTAACTGGTCTATTTCTGCTTGAGTCCTGAACTCCTGAATCCGTTTAGCAAGTTTGTCTTGCTCAACAGTTGCCTGTTCTTTAGATTGTTGGGCATATGTCAACACCTGATACAGAAGTATATTGTAGATTAACGACAAAGGAGATAATATGAGAAATTTAGCTGTGTAAAAACATGTGAACCGGTAAAACAATTGGAAAAAATTGTTTTGTGCTAGAAAGTATCTATAGACACCATTTGTGGCATTTCTGCAGATCAGTGTCCCTAACAATAACAATTATTTGTCAAATGGGCACAATCAGTTTAGGGAGTAGAAATCCATTAAACTATTGCAGTTCTCGATTTTCTTTCACATAACTATACTTCCTTTCGTCTATTTTCAGATAAAAAAAATGATAAAATTAATATCAGTAATAGAAGTATAATAAGGCTATTATTTATCTTAAAGAGCCTCATTAAATTTATTACAAAGCCAAAGTTAGTATACTGTTTATCGTGCATACATGTACACCAGGAATGCTTCCTTATAAACATGGATGTAGCGATGCGCAATTGTATAACTAGTATTACATGGCAACTTTTAAACTTTAAATGTGCATCGGAGATCTTCATGGTTAAAATGGAGCTGCACAAAAAAACACTCACAAATCTAAAGTTTGGGAAAGGTAGCACTGACCTACCTCAGAGGAAAATAAATGGACAGTATACGTACCTGGTGGATGAATGGCTCCATTTGGTTAAACAAATCATGGCCCTACAAAATACACAAGTGTGCCAGTTTTCAAGACTGAACTACATTTACCTTAAATGTGCTAGTTTTATTTACTAAGAATACGCACCAGCTTAAAATATCTTAGATGAGCATCCATAATAGCACTGAGCGACTCCAAGAATTCGTACTTCTTTTTCGCTTCAATATTCATAAGGGAATTTACCTGAATTTCTTAAAAACACCAAGGAAATATGTAAAAAATTGGAATATAAAGAAATTCTATTGATAAAGAAAACTATGAAAATGGCACTGCACATTTAGTAAACATACTAGATTGAAACGGCTTCTCTCAAATGCTGACTTTGAATTTTGTAGGTCCTGTAGCAAAATCAAATCAATTTCACAATTCCGAAATCCATATACATTATTTAACAAGGATAGGGTGCATGAACCCCCACCCCAAGCCCAAAAAGAAAACAGAGAAAAAACAAAGATCATTTACTTAAAAAATTCAATATTAACTACATTTCATTGATCGAATTTACATTTCATATGGCTGGTGACCATTCTTACACTGGTAGAAATTTTAGGTGTTTCGTAACCGTCATTTTGAATTTGAAATTTGTAAGGAAGTATACTGCTATTAGCAACAAAGATAGATACACTGGCTTTGTTAAAAGGATTAAAAGTTTAAAAAGATGGTTGGTTGAATTTAATATAGTTGTGCGCTTGTGCTTTCTTAAAGGTATGATGAGATGAAGAAATTCAGGGTTGTCAAAATACTAGTAACTTATTAATAGTAAATTTGGATGCTTCTGGGTAAAAGCAAGTACAGCGAAAAAACAAGGATGCAGTAAGCTTTAATAACTTCTAAGCAACGGAACACCTACTAGCAATAGGTTTTGTAGGAATAGGATCTGTAGCCTTAGTAACACGACTAGACAATCGGGATTTTCCTGAGAGATTAAGAGACGAGAAACAAATTACGGGGTAGTTAATTCTACAAAGTGCCACCCCCTTGGTGTCTAATGAGTAAATTTTGTACCCTAAAAGAGGTAGTGAAAAGACCACGAGGATAATTGTAAAATTTAAGAAGAAACACAATGCTGAACCTCTTGTTTGTTTTTGAAACCAGATCACAAAATGACATCACGCAAAAGTGTATACCTCTTCGAGCTCAGCAACAACTTCTTCCCGAGCATTCTTCTTCAGAGAAGTGAACTTTTCACGCGCCTGGTAGTTATTTAGATATACATATAATAAGAAAAATGTGAGAAATGGTAGAAAGCTCTAGAAATTAAACCCATATCAAGTGAAACTCTGACAACACAAGAATAGAAAGAACCTGTAAAAAAAAAAGTGGAAAACAAATATATGTATATAAATAGATAGTGGAGGTCACCACCTGATCATAGGAATGTGAAGCTTTGTCTAATCGACGACGTGAATCCTGAAAAGAATAAAAGGAATACAGTTTAATAAATTAGCAATAATACTTTTGAGAGAAGCTGTTATTTAATAAATTTCAACTCTCTATAATATTGATTCTATCTTAGTATATGGTAGTTCTGAAGAATCCAGGGGATCACTCTCTCCTGCCCTTGAGACAAACTAGGCCAAGTTACCTCAAATTGGATCACCATACTGCTAGCAAGACAAACTTGTAGCCGGTAGGCATAATTCAGTTAAAAAAATCCTATCAAGTATACCAAACTTCTAAAGTGGAGAAAAATGCCCCAGAAATTCCCACTTGATTTGTGCTCTAATTGGGAAAGTCCTCTACAAAATCATGTTAATTTTGAGCATTATGTTTAATTTTTTGCTATTATATCGTATCCAATATACTTGTTCATTGTACAATAATAATGGTGTGCCCCAATAGTGTTTAAAATAAGGACAGGATCCTGGCCAAGTTTTCTGAATACCAGTCTTATCTGTTCCATTTCCGGACACCCTTATCTGTGTCTGAGCAACATAGCTTGTAGCTGTAAATTCTTAAAAAAAGATTCATGAGAAATGATTAACGAATTTGTGTTGCTTGTGGGGGTGCCTGTGCACCTAGATGGAACCACATTATAATCTTACTTGATTTCCGTTTTAACTGTCATAATCCGCCATAGTGGATCCTTTCTTATTTCCACCTTTTATATATGTCTTATATTGTGGGCGTTTGGGGTTCCTTAAACTTAAAATAAGTTACTTATTTTATTTTTATTTTTTACATATTTTCATATTTTTTTAAAGATAAATATTTATTTTAGAATTTTAAAATCAAATATTATTTTCAAAATAAAAAATAAGTTACTTATTTTCAGAAAAAGTACATACATACCTGCTTTTTTCCGGAAATAAGGGCTTATTTCCGGAAAATAAGTGCAGCCAAACAGGGCCATTGTAACTACTTGTCTTTTAACTTTAGTTTCCATAAAACTTGCTGATGAGGGAATTCACTATGCCTAAATTGTAAAGTTCAATATCTTTTCCACCCCTCATGATAGATTCCACTGTTCCTGTTCTGTAAATATCTCTATTTTTTATATGTTCACACCCAAGTCCAGTCAATTGGCTTATAGGATTTGGAAGCAGAATTTTCTTCCAAAATGAAAGCATATGCCCATAGTTTCTATCTGACTATTTAGGTCGAATGATGTATAGACTATAGGCAACATTCTCTATTTCTGACATCTACAATAAGCTCAATGAACAGTATATACAATAGCTGCAGATATGTTCATAGGTTTCCATCTGTAAATCAGTTAAGATTGTGCATATGAAACATAGTGTACCTTTGCATTTTGAATATCAACAGACAAAAACTCTGCAATACGATCAACTAGCACATGCTCAACCTGTGAGCATAAATAAGTGTCTTACGAGTAAGCTTGTATTAAAAAAATTTAGTAAGAGAAACACAATTGACCTAGACATAATGTGTGCACTGTATATGTAATGAACTAGATATATGCCACCTATGATAAGAAAGAGCATAATAGAGTCACAAACATATAACCAAACTGTATTCACATTAAGATAGAGATAGAGCAAGTCCAGTTCTCAACAAAAGGTTGTACCCAGAGCACAAGTTTCCCTCGTCAATAAATAAAGACATAGTTCATTCATGTAAAGCTATTCTAACACCAAATTCATATTCTAATTACCAGAGTAAGTAGGGTTTGAAAGCAGCGGAATTTATTATGGCCAGAGTCAAATACAACTTTATAACAGACTGGAAAAATCAAGAACAGAAAAGGGTTTACATATAAATTATTAAAAATCTTTAGAAGAAGTGCGCAGGATTAACCAAAGAAGAAATTATTAAAGCATATAAATTTAACACACTCTTCTAAACATTGTTTGTTGTTGAATTCAGACACGCAAAAATAATCAAATATATTATACATCTGCCAATTTTACATTACATAAATGAGATTTGATATAGATCTGATCTTGCAAGGCCTGGCTGATATCAGTAACTTACTTGTGAACGAAGAAGCTCCTTAAAAGTTGCAAGCTCGCGGAACGAAGTTATGAACTTGGAGATGACTGGACCTGACATAAGTCACATAATTGAGAAATGTGTGAATAAGAAGATTGCAACCTCTTTCTATCTCTTCAGTGACAGTACACTTTAATCGTTGAGAATGCTACATCCATTCCCCATAGTCAAACCTACGTGTTAGACATTGCATATAACTATTTAAATTGGACTCTATTAGTATAACTATATCCTCACTTGCCAACTCAAACTACATGCCACACATATGACCAAACACATATAGCCTTGAAGAATTGTTTATATTACTGATAGAGACAGAGGATACAGTAAATATATTGATCTGATGTACAAATTATAGGCAATATTTACATATAACCGCCATTTCATCTGATCCACCCTATAATGTGTTTTCACTGCTCGGATATTGGCATTACTAGTTCTTTATGCAAATAATGTAATATTATTATCCATACATCTGCCTGTCCATTCATGCATCATACTTTTTACGCGTGCTAAAGAATTTGGATGGTAAGAACGTGCACTAACCTCCTACGGATACACTAATAAGATCATCTTGGCCTCCTCCAAAGGCTTCTAATGCTTCGGCAAATATGTTATCTCCATTGCAAGCTTCACTCAGAACTTCCCTATGAACAGAGATTGATAAAGAGAGAAAGTCAGGCAAACTTCCCATTAGAATATCACAATTTAGGCCCATCTCTTGATTAATACATTTTAAACAAGACAAATTGCAATGAATTTTTCAATCTTTACGAAGGATGAAGTGATGAACTAAGGAAAATGTGTATAGATTCTATAATTTTACACGAATTCCTAAAATGATATGAATTATATATCTGTGCCTTTTCATATATATTGTTATTGTTCATATGAAATGGGAGGAAAATAGTTAACAAACAAAATTTCCCATTAATCCCAACTCCCAAACATAATTAAAAAAACTCATGACCATTTTATCAAAATCAAGAACACTTGCATACAAACTTACTACACGAATCTGAATTCCGCTTGCAAGGTTCAGTGTCAAACACTATATATGTTCGACATTGAGCTGTATGTACTGGTTCACATAAAGATATGCTTTATGTACCATTTTAACAAAAAATACCTTTGTTGTCTAAGTTAGCATAATTAATTTTATAAGAGTAGAAGATGACAACTGCGCAGAAGGTTAGTAATAATAAAATACACAACAATAAGAACAATCACACTTTTGGCGCATATCCCATTCAAGAATAAGTTGACAAGCATAAACTATTGTAATTAGTAATATCAAGCAAACATACCAAAGGCCAGATAGTCAAATCATATTAATGGGAGCAGGAATTAGCTTGCGAATGTATACAAAATATACTCTGGATATTATATTGATCTAAATAGAACTATACGATATACTTACATATATTTTATGCATCCTTTGTATAGTCTTTGACAACGATCTTTTAAGTCATCCGTTGTCCTTTCAAGTGAACGCATCTGTTAGATAATAGGCTTTAATAACAGAGTGATTGATGTAGGCAGATGGTATAACAACAATGTAAGATCATAGCCTTTTAAAATTCACAAGATTTAACAGGAAACTACATCACTAAACATATACTCAAGTATATACATAGTTAGATGACATTAAATAAACGATATAGATATTTGAATGTATGGAAGTGCTGTGCAAAATAATTAAGTATGTGGTTGCAACTCTTTCAGGGGTAGGGAAAGGAAAAGGAGAATACTTGAACAAAAGAATGTGTTCCAAAAAATAATGTGAAAGTAAGTAATTTATTGAAACGCAGGCTCCGGTCCCTGGTAGGGGAAGGACCAATGATACACTCCCCAACATATTATCACCTAAAATCCATATAGCTAAAGTTGGCACTTGAGGTAAGATAAAACTCAATCACATAACAAAGGTGATTATATGACAAACCTACCAGTAAACTCTACTTGACGACACCAATCTCAAATCCTCAATAGGTCTAATTTTCAGGGCAAACTACCTTAACCGCATAGTACAGACTACAGATTCGGATCCTCCCAATCATGACCAAGTATATTCTATTTATACTTACGATTAAATTTGCATCCTCCACATCCAATAATCATAACCTCAATTCACCAATGTCCATAAGCATGACACATTTACACCACTAAAACACACAAAAGGAATGAAAGGACCTTTATTTCCATCTTATCATATTCGATCAAACTAAAATCCCAACGAATAAATCATAACTTCAAAACGCCAACCTCAAACCAACTCGGAGCTAAATTATTACATTCAAAGGTCATTTCACTATAACTAAAAGTCCGATACTGTCGGTATAACCTACACTACTCAAACAACCATAAACCCGCAATTTCTCGTAAAATCAAGCTCATTTCCTCAACCTAATTTCCATCTAATAACATCAATGTACATTAAGTTCATATCAACAATTACGAAAAAAATATCATTATATCAAACAATCGACATAACACAAGTATGAATCTCATATCCAATCTACAATCTATAATTCAAAAACACAAAATCACATATAAAAAAAGAGAAGCAAATTTGAACATTTAATATGTATGTATATCTGTGTGTGTGTGTGTGTGTGAGATTAACGGAATAGGGGTGTATATACCTGCTTCTGGAACATTGGAGAATCATCTAATTTGATAAACGACGACATTTCGATGATGAAATTGAAAATCTGAATCTGAAGATGGATCTGTTTTATTAGCTTTTTATTTACTTTCCTGTTTCAATCCACTATTTATTTTATATTTTTTAAATAGAAATATTTATTTTAAAATTTTAAAATTAAATATTATTTGAAAAAGTATATACTTATCTACTTTTTTTCGTAAATAAGGACTTAATTCCGGAAAAAAATGATTGACAAACACGGTCCAGGTCTGCCACCTATTTTTTTTTTTACAAGTCAGTGGACAAAAATATATATATAAATAAATCAGTAACACAACATAAATAAATTAATGAAAATTAAACGTGATTTACATCTGACGTGTTTGGCTTAAGTAGATAATTACTACTAGTATTTGTTTGTTTATTAGTACATATTTATTATTACATAGTTTTTTAACGTGATAGCAACACTTGTTTTTGTTGACCTTGGCATTCACTAATCTTTACCACCTCCTCTCCGTTTTTATAAAACTTTTTTTAGAGTATTTTATAGATGATTTTTTGATTTTTTTTAAATGAAAAGATGACTACTAAATTTTTATTCATAATAAAAAACTTTAATTCCAACATTCTATTACCAAATATAGTGTTCATAGTCAAAAACAAAGTTTCATTACAAAATATAATATTCTTCTATTAAATACTTTAGAATAAAATGCAAAAATTGGGTAGAAATAAGGTTATAGAGAGAATATAATTTTATGATAAGTTTTGTACAAAAAATGAACAATGAAATTTTGAAAAAGTAATGATCAAATTCAAGTAAAATTATGTGGTTGACTAATGTAAAATATAATATCTACTACTAAATGCAGCTGAAAATAACATTTTTTTATAAAATAATAAATATTATTGAAGCTTACGAAATTAGAAGATTTGTTGAGAAACTAAAATTTATAAATATAATGATGGTCACATTAATTCGGTCGGTTCGGTCCAGAATGGGACCGAATCGAATAACCAAGGACCTAATTATCAAAAAAATTAGAACCGAACCGAACCGAATTTTTATTATATACTGCTTCGGGTCAAAAAAAATTGAAAAATCAAATAAGGTAAATTTCTAAAGGAACATGAATACATATATATATATATATATATATATATATATATATATATATATATATAGCCAAATAGATTTATATCTAGACTAAATAATAAATCAACAATGCAACAATTAATATTAGTTCTACCGATATATATGAAGAAAAAACAATTGTATATTAAAAATGCATGATTCAATCTAATAAAATATACAAATTAATAAATAAATAAGTTGGCGCTAGGACATTAGAGCAAAGTTGTATTTATCGAACATTTATTATATAAATATATAATAATAAAAATATATGATATATATGATAAAAATAAATAATATATAATTCGGTCTCATTGCATTTATACAATTTTTTTAATTTATAATTTTATACTATGCAAAAACGGGCACATTTATATACACCAATCATTTCTCTCTCCAAACTTTCTAGTTTTATCTCAATTCTTTTTAATTTTTTGTTAAGAATATGTGATTACCTAATTTTATTAAAAGATGCAAAACTAATTTGTAATAGCTTAGTTTAACTTAGTTTGAAAATGACTAAGTGAAACATGATGTCTAAACAGAACCTATTGTAGTAACATTTAGAAAACAAGTTTTGTAATATAAAATAAATAACAATAAGTATCTCTAAAAATTATTGTTTAGAATTTAGAAGTTCATTAATATGTTCATGTACAAGTCTAGCAAGATCCTTTCAAGAAACAAGTCTAGATCAGGGTCGGTGCTATCTATAGGCCTGTTAGGCAATTGCCCGAGACTCCCAAATTGTAAAGCCCGAGAAAATTACATGTATTTTATAATATTTAAATATGTTTTTAATATAATTTTTGGTGCGTCAGTTTTTTTATTTTTATTTTTTTATATGAATTTATTTGTGTTAGGATTTTTAATAAATAGGGAAATTGCCTGTTATGTATTATGTGACTTTTGTGTAGCTTAAAATATTTTATTCTATTTTACTATAATTTTTGTTTCGTTAGAATAAATCTATTTCGATTTATGATTATCGGGCCCAGCCCCTGTAGAGGATTAGAGACCTTGTTTTTTGTTCCTTTATTTTTATGGAAATGATAAAATCCTCAAAATAATTTTATTTTATTACTTTTGGACCATTCATAATTTTGGAGGAATTTTGACATATATATTATATTTATTCGAAGATATTTATCTTTATATTTTATCTCATAAAAATAATTTTTGGGCTTTTTATTTTAATCATGGGGTAAATTATCTTTTAATCAAAATTAAGCCCCTAATTCTTTTTAAGATATAAATAATTTTGATAATTATAAAAAAAACAGAATTTGCTAAATGTTAGGAAAATCGATTTGGGGAAATTAGGGTTTGAGTTTTTTGGATTCAAGCAGTCAATTGAAGGTGATAGGGGAGTCCAAATCGGGTGTTCCTATAGTCAAATCGAAGCTAGTGAACTGTACTATCTAGTGGTATACTCAATTTTAACTGATTGTTTGTGTTTCGAAATGTTGTTCTTGACAGCCTTCATGTTCGATTCCTTAAGCTATTAATTGTTAATTGTTGCTTGATTTTGATGTTGGTGATGAGATAATAGACCTAAGATTTGTATATCTTATTGCCTAAACAAATCGATGCCCACAATCAAACAGGTGTGTGTTTATATATATTTGTCCTTAAATACTAAGTCTACTGATGTGCCTACTTGATCTAAAGTGAGTTTCCTTCTATTTTATTTGATTTTGTTGTAAACTCAATATACCATAAGTGGCTCTGTTTTAAGATCTTATATCTGTTTAAATCTGTCAAAATTATGCCTATACTATCTATGCTAGTTGCATTTCTCTATCTGATTTTTACCATGCTTATACTATGTGATAATCTTACCTGCTATATGTTTGTTATTTGCTTTATCGGATCTTCATGTATTATATATGTCCTATCTTGGTACAATCAATCCATGACATTATTCATATCTTGCAACTGCCTACATATTGATCTGCAGTATCCTATTTTTATCCAAACTGCTCCAAGCATGCTAACATATCTATCTGAACTTATCATAACATGACTGCCTGCTACTATGAACTAATCAGAACCTTTGAGTTTAGGCATGACATGATTTTAGGTATAGATAGTACTTGATACCTAAAATGATTAATATGTTTTATGATGTCACTTGCTGATTACATGATAGAATTCTACTAGACCTTGATATTTGAATTTCTTGTCAAACTTATATCTTTTTGTGATGATCCTGGTCTATCTATCATCATTTGATGTTTAGAATATATTACCATGCCTACAGTTTAACTTGGTTTCTGCCATACTTACAATATTTAATATAAATACACAATTAGTCAGTTAGTTCCTTGATCTTATAAATGCCACAACTTGATTCATGCTATAATCTGATCACTCTTGATGTGTCTAGCATATCTATGTGCCTTATGTTGTCTGCATATGTTAAGGTGATAGAATCATTGGTTGAAAGATATGTTACTTGTGTCCTGTATAATCAACTTGTTGTCTTCTGTTTGCCTTGACATTATATGATGCATATTTGGTTCTGATTATAATTGTGTGTATCTTCCTTAAGCTTAGTACTTGTAATTTTATAAACACACACAATGCCCTGCTAGTAAGAGTTGTCTTGGGAGTCTTGCGAGCTCCCTTGAATCTGAATCACTGCTAGTCACGGCCACTTAGATTTAAGGATATACATGTTCTTAAATTAATCTGTTTTGACCTCTATATGCTATCTGGTATTACTGTCAAATTTGGTACTTGCGTTTGTGTTACTTGTACTTGTGTGTTTGTGAGTCGCCGGATTTGTACTCCGGTCGTCTTCTCTGTTGAAGATGTCGGACGGTGAGGCTATGGCTTCATCTGCTCCGTTTGTGGCTTGTGGTGTGTTGATTGGGTTACTGGCTAGTTGCTATGTAGGTAATTTAACATACACTTCTATTTTTTTTTATTTTCAATACTTATTGTTTATTTACATTATAAAAGGTCCTTTCCCTTTGTTTATATATTACTAAAGGATATAAGCGTCTCCTGGTTTTCTGAAGTCCGAACAATAGATCCTGATTTGTAAACTTAATCAGTAAGCTCTGATACCAATTGTTAGTCCCAAATATCGTAGAAGGGGGTTGAATACGATATTGTCCAATTTATAAAATATTCGCGGAATGGTTCTTTTAGGACTTAATACAGTTCGAACAGATATTAAATCAAACACAAGGTATACAGTCAGTTAACATAAACACAGTTCTTCGGGGAATATATCGTTTTATTAATATAAACCACGAGGGTGCTCCACAAATCTAATCTTTTGATTAGTTACAATGATTCACTAGTACAGTCAGTTAGGTTACAAGCTTTAATGAAAACAAACAAGGTAACAATAGCTGTGTATAAACTTAAAGGCTTCAGTGTTTACTCTCTTGAATGTTCTCTGGGTTTTCTCTCTTTACTGCTCTGTGTATCTCTCTGGCTGTTAGCTGAATGAATGAATCCAAAGACGATGCTTTGCTGCTTTTTGTGTAGACTTTTTCAACTTCGGATACGTGGCCCATTTTGTGCCAAGTAAAGTAAGTTGCAGCTTCGCTTCTTTTCTTCTTAAGTATCGGAACAATTTCTGAGTAATTGTTTAAGTATCGATGAGTCTGTAAAATAACTATCGGACACTTAAAACAATTCATGAAACAAAATTAATTACTTCAAACTGAGTAACTATCGGAGATATATTAACTGTCGGAATTATTCTCCAATATATATTAACTATCGGGATTTCTTTTTAAATCAATTTAATTCTTTTATCCGATGGTTAATCAAGAATTGGAAATTCTTTCTAGTTAGTTTCTTTACCCGATAGTTAATAACTATCGGGAAGTGGCTGTGCATATTCACCATTTCTAGTTAACTTGAATAAATCACCCGATGGTTAATAACCATAGGTGAATAGGACAAAATAAGAATAAGATGAAATAGCTTGACCAATGACTTGTGGATACAGCTTCTACAGTCTCGTTCACTTAGCCATATTTCGAATTTGTTAAGCCCTTTAACATTAATTCTTCCACTGCAACCAAGTCAAATAAGTATTTCCTTGTTAATTCGACCTTGATTTATTCTGGGCTTAATCACATACCACTTAGGTTACTCATCTCAGTATCTGGTCAATTTTTCTGAATTAATGATGCAGTTCTCAAACTCTTTTGTGCTGTCGATTGGTGCAACTGGTCTGGTTCACAACCGACTAGCAAGAACTTGATCTTCACATCTTCTTTGCTACGTAATTGACCTGTTCCATCATGATAAGAAGTGCTTCTTAAATTTCACTGGAATCTTCTGCTTTCTCTGAAGTAAAACCTTCTTCATCTTCAGAACCTTTGAAATACTTTAACTTTATTTTTCACTGAGGCTTGAACATGTTAATGAACTTCTTTCAGTGATCTTTAATGTCTTTAAAGCTACCTCTAAGAATTTGGTTTTTCATATTCAACTTATAAACGATTCGCAGTCGATTCCGTGCTTCACCTTAATATAAGTTACCGACTTGTAGTGTTGAGTTAGTTACCTCGGTTACATGTTACTTTACGTTACATTTTGCTTTACAATCTCCCCCTATTTGATTGTTAGAGTTTGACAAGCAAATCCCTTAAGAGGATAACTCAACTAATTTACAAGAAAAAGTAAATAGAAGACGATAAACTAATATTAAAAAAATTCTGGATTACATTATACATTTCCAGATTTCAAAAACAATTACAATGTAGAATGAATGTTCCTCTAGCCTGAACTGATATACATTTAGTCATTCTCACTGTACAAGACTTGCAAGCTGGTCATTCACTAGATCCAGCGCTTCTTCTTCTAGCATATTACTTGGCTTGGGATCTGACAAAGCTTCTTGAAGTGTTTGCAAGACAGCTACTCTTCTGATCTGCTTAACTTGTTCGAATGTAAATTCAAGAACTTTCGTCTTTCCTTTAACACTCAACCTTTTTGGTACTGCTTTAACCCGATCAGTGTTGTAGTATGATTCTGCTCTCAACTTCTCCATGTAAAGCTTAGAGATCTCTGCCAATGCTGATTTGTCTTTGTAGTTCGTTGAAGTCTTGATTTGATCAAGTATAGCACCCAGTTCCCTAGAAGTCATGTAAGACATCTTGTGGATATCAACTATTTCAGTTTTTCCTTTGGGGTTCTTATACCTGATTGTTGGAGGATTCTTTAGCACCATTGACTCTGTCTCCCTGATTATATCAAAATCTGGAAAGACAATTGGAAAATTTGGCTTTTCTGCGTATTCGAACACCTTCCCTGGATGGTTATATCTGAATTCAGTCATTGCCTTGACTTCTTCAAAGTCCCAATTTCCTTCTTCTCTTGAATACACAGGCAACTTTGGTTGAGATCCATTTGAAGGATCTATTCTTCCGACCTTGGAAATATCTACAGATTGACTTGATAAGACATTAAGTCTATAAGCATAAATGCGCTCTGCAGCTTTCCATTTTTCTTCTGTCCTAAGTCCTTCACTCCTAAGAAGCCCTTCAACATATTTCAGACGCTTCAGAGGATATAGGCTCAGTTTTTCATCACTCAAACACAGTGTCTGAACCAACTTGTCTTTGTAGAATATCACTGTATAAGGAGTTTTGTGAACTTCAACTTCTGTTTTGCTCATCTGATCTTCAATCATATCAGTAAGAAGTTCATTCACATGAGATCTCTTGTCTGTCCTAATCTTCATGACATACAATTCTGTTAGAGACCTCAACTTGATGAAATTCGAAGAAATGGTCTTTGTGGTCGAATTATTGAACTGAATCTGAATCTGCCATCCATTTATGTTGGTCGAGATGAATATCAATTTGATTGTTTATTTCACTGCATGAAAGAACTGATTTATTGATGGATGACTCTTGTGAGCTTCTTGCAATGCTTCCAGAACTTTTTGATCTTCATTTTGAATCATTCCTAACTCTGGTTTCTGCAAAAGACTCCTAGCCTTATCCCATTCACTTCCTTCTCTTGATAACATCAACGGCCTTTGTCTCCTTTCAATATAATGGTTACAGTGTTCTTTTCTAATTTTCTCTTGAGACATGCGTGCAACTTCATATGCCCTTATCCTGGATTGATTCGCATCGAGCAAACCAAATGTTTCCACGAAGTCCGTTTCAGTAAACTGATAAGCGGCATCATTTACAAATTCATCAAACACATCATCTTCCTGAGCTGTATGAGAAAGTTCCCATATTTCTCCTTCTTCAAGATCCAGCGGTATATCTTGCTTCCCCTGAGATGTATAGATGTTTGCTTCTTCCTCTACCAATTTGCCTTTACCTTTTTCTTTACTCCTCATTTCTGCACCAGATTCTTTTTCTTGTTCTCGCACTATCTCCCCCTTAGTTGGGTTATCCTCCGAAGCAGGGATTTGAGTAGATTGAGATTTATGCTTTTCAAATAAATCTGTAACAAACTTCTTCATATCCGTCTTGAAATTCTGCAAATCCTGCAACATGTTATACTGAACAGATTTTATTTCCATGACATTGCTGTGAAATTCAGATTTCATTTCGGTGATAGTAGTCTCCAGGTTATAAACCCTTTGACTTAGTGATTGTGTGTGCATTGTGAGGGTATTTATTTGGCTGGTAGGTGTCTCACTGACAGGTTCTGTAGGTGTTTGTCTCTCAATTCTCTCGCTCGTTCTTAGGGGTGTGGGTGAATTATGATCACTCAAACGTTCTGTTGGTGTTTCACTCACTCTCCTTGACTCCAGCAAGTCTTCTGTACCTGCAGTGAAAATCCTAAATGGCTCATCCGAAGAACTATTACCAAGTAGTTGCTTCTCCTTTCCACTAATAGTGGTGGAGACCTCCTTATGAGGAGCCAGGAATGTTCCTCCTGGGGGGCTTATCACATTGGATCCTGTAATGTTTAGCAATGAAGGACCCGTGACTCCCGCAATAGCCTGTGAAGGCATGACCTGTACAGGATCTACCTGCATAGGTTCTGCTACTGTAGTAGCAATATCCGTCAATTCCTCCTGTGTGTGTGCTCCTTTCAGTGCAACAAATAACCTGGTTGGAGGCTCAAGTATTGACACTCGTTCAGATGCCCTGGCCGACAGGCGAATTTCAATAGGTTCACCCTGTTGAGAGGATGTCCCCAGAGACTGTGTATTTGCCTTTTTCAGCTCTATGTCCTTTTGAGAGGGCATAGATGGGCTAACAGATACCTCAGGTTCTTCTAATCTCCTTCTAGTCAGAGGTAGAGCTGTTGGAGTTCCCTCACCTGCCTTATGTGGTGCTTCTAAGGCACTATCTCCCTCACTCACAAATTTTCTTTTTAGGGGTTGGAGAGAAGATAACGGTAAGGATTGAGTAGTGTTTGGTTCTGAGGCAGGGGTTAGAATCTGTTGGTTTGCAGATTCATTGCCTTGTCCTATTGCCACAGAGGGCTCAGCAGCAAGTTTCATTCCAGCATCTTCAAACAAATTCTGCAAATTAATAAACAGTGAGGATGTGGATTCAGTTGGACTACCTGTTTGATTACCTGTTAGAGATATGGGATGATATGAATCTTGACTATCAGCATTCCCAAGTGAATCTCCTCTAGATGTAACTTGTACCTCTTCGGTCACCTGAACATTTTCTTCTTGTGACAACTCCAATTCAGGGGTAGGCACTTGATCTTGTTCAGGGATTTGTATATCTTCTTGTGGTCCAAGAGGGACGTCTCTGTCCATATCAACAACACACCTCCTCATAAAATCTGTCATTAGTGCTGGTGAGTTGTTATTATAGCCATTGTTGTTCTGCAACGTTGTAGCAATCTTGTTCTTCTGCTTCACAGGAAAAGAAGTAGGACTACTATAATAGCGTAGCTTTTCCTCGTTAGTAGATAAATCATTAATAACAAGTTGTAGGAACCTTGGAAAGAAACAGTCCACATTGCGAAGTTGGAGGTTTCTGTTATCCGGAAGTCCCATTACGCTTAGTATCTTATGCATTAACAAATGACCATAGTTTAACCTAAGATTATTAGCAACACCATATCCAATAGCTTGATAAAAATAAGGAATACCATGGGTGCTAGTCTTCTTAAAGGAAAAACACTGAATAATGGTATGGAAAAAGAAATTCCATGCCTTAGGAAAATGTTGTTTATACATTTCACCCAAGTCACGAACTTTAAAATTGAAGTAGTTGGCAAATGTACAGAAATCAGCTAATTGTTCGGGTGTAGGGTCTTGAACAAAATTATCCTGTGGGAATCGAAGAATACGATTCAAATCATGTTCAGTAACCCTAATTTCCCGATTGCCTAATTGAAAAGTAAAAGCCAACACTTCACCCTCTGAGGAGTCAGTAGCAGAGCAGTAACAGTCACGCAGCATATTATGATTTAATAGCACGTCTGTCACTAAAGCATACATGATCCTAGAATATTCGATTAATATTCGCGCCCAAGCCCGATAATCAACAGGTAGGGTCTGAATATTATATTCGGCAACTAAATTCGTACGAGTGATATTAAAAATTCCAGCCATTTTTAACAAGTAAAAATTACCAAAATTTTTAACTTTTTCAAAACAAAAACGAACTTAGTTTATTCGATTACGAACCAAAAATGCCCAATATTTCAAACTTCTTCAAAAATTCTAAAAATAATATATGATAAACTAGGAGAGATTTGAAATACACCACTATTTTTATTTTGATTTTTAGACTTCTAGTTAACCCTAGAAAAATTCCCAAAGCTCGAAATTTTCGAAAATTTTTCGAAACAAAACTAAACAAAATTAGTATGAAAATGAAGCTAGTTAACAGATCTACACTTCTACGGTTTTAGATTTTCAAAATAAGTCCTAGAACTGTAGATATTGAAGAGAGAAAAATCGATTTTGCTCCGATATTCAATAACAGTCGATGTTGATGTATGTATATGTAGTTTAGCTGTTAAGTATCGGGTGTTAATAAAACCAATTTATATGGTTGCTAGCTAACTATCTGGAAAGTAACAATAATATTATATATATGTATATTAACTATCGGGTCGTGTACATGTGCGATGTACATCAAATATTTAAAATAAAATACACAGCCTTGGAACATGCAGGAAAGAAAAAAAAACTCGGATAGTTATTATCTATAAGTACATGAAAGAAAAAAATAAAAAATAAAATAAAATAAAATATATATATATAATTGTAACTATCGGGCAAGCTTTTAATTAATTAATTAAAACAAAATTCCCGATAGTAAACAACTATCGATGCATGCAATTTAAATAATAAAACAAGACATTCTTAACTATCGGAACATGCAATTAATTAATCAAAATATTTCCGATAGTTAACAACTATCGATACATGTAAGTTTAATATTTATTTAGAAAATCATTAATATTTAAAATACTGATTTAAGAAATAAAATAAAACTTACATTTACCAAATAATTTAAAACACTTAAATTCGAATTGTCATAAACTTAATTAAATATAGATTTCTTGAATTAAAAATTTAATATTTCTAAAATAGAATTATTAAAATTTTAATTTAGAAATAACTAAAAATTAAATATAATTCAATTTGAATTAGACATACAGACATATAAATATATAATATTTACTGGTGGTTGTTTTAAGGATTTTGAAAACCAAAAAAATTTTGTTCCATACTCTGTTGCATTTGAGATTTCCAAAAAATTTAAAACAAACAACCCAATACAGTTCAGTTAATCAAATTTAAGCAGACAGACTATAAAAATGAACATACTGTCAGTTATGCAAAAGAAAAACATGAAATGTAATTGCTACATATTCTATCAGTGAGAGCCAGGAAAAATAAATAAACAAGACAGTACATCCAAATTCTCACTAAAGATCACAACTGTCTGATATAGAATCTCTCAGCAAGATTTCATGACATTGAAATCCACCAATTAATTCTAAACCACAGACTATTATGCTTCTTGTTAACTACAGACAATGATGTAGCAGTTAGCTACTTATGCTATATCGAATAATTACCACAAAGCATAACTGGTATACTTATGATAATTAATATTGATATTCATAAGCCCGAGATAATTAATAAGTTAAACTGGAGTTCACAAGTCCTTTGGATATAAAGATTCAATAACTTGTGAATCCATACAACTCCTCGCAAACAAAAATTAATTTAGATTTAACATCCCTAATTCACTAACCAATCTAGAGAAAGTGGATTCGTCTAGTGGTTTCGTGAAGATGTCTGCAAGTTGTTGTTCTGTGGGTACAAAATGCAACTCCACAATTCCAATTATGACATGCTCTCGAATAAAGTGATACCTGATATCAATATGCTTTGTCCGTGAGTGCTGAACCGGATTGTTGGTTATAGTTATGGCGCTTGTGTTGTCGCAGTATATTGGAATCTTGTTCAACATAAAGCCATAGTCTTGGAGCTGGTTTCTCATCCATAGAATCTGAGCACAACAGCTACCTGCTGCGATGTATTCTGCCTCTGCTGTTGAGGTAGACACTGAGTGCTGCTTCTTGCTATACCATGAGACCAATCTTCTTCCTAAGAATTGACAGCTTCCAGAAGTGCTCTTCCTGTCAATCTTACAACCTGCAAAATCCGAGTCTGTATAGCCGATTAGGTCAAAACCGGTACCTTTAGGATACCAAATTCCCAAATTTGGAGTACCCTTCAGGTATCTAAAAATTCTTTTGACAGCTATAAGGTGAGACTCTTTTGGATTAGCTTGGAACCGTGCACATAAGCAAGTGGAAAACATAATATCTGGTCTACTTGCAGTTAAGTAGAGTAGAGATCCAATCATACCTCTATAGCTTGTGATGTCGACAGATTTACCTGTTTTGTCCTCATCAAGCTTTGTGGCAGTTGGCATTGGAGTCTTGGCGGGGGCTGAATCTTCAAGTCCATACTTCTTTAGAAGATCTCTGATGTACTTTGTCTGGCAAATGAAGATCCCATCTTTCTTCTGACTCACTTGTAGTCCAAGGAAGAAAGTAAGCTCGCCCATCATACTCATCCCGTACCTACTCTGCATTAACTTAGCAAATCTCTTGCATAGCTCATCATTAGTAGAACCGAATATAATATCATCAACATACACTTGAACTAATATCAAATTATCTTTGTGCTTTTTATGAAAGAGAGTCTTATCTATAACACCTATGATAAAACCATTTTCAATTAAAAATTCAGATAGTGTTTCATACCATGTTCGAGGCGCTTGCTTGAGTCCATAAAGAGCTTTAAAAAGGAAGTACACAAAGTCCATATGATCTTTGTTCTCGAAACCCGGAGGTTGCTCTACATATACTTCTTCTTCCAGCTCCCCATTCAGGAATGCACTCTTCACATCCATTTGATAAACTTTAAAGTCTGAATGTGTTGCGAATGCCAAAAACATCATGATGGCTTCAAGTCTTGCTACTGGTGCATAGGTCTCGTCATAATCTATTCCTTCTTCTTGAGAATACCCCTTAGCAACCAGTCTGGCCTTGTTCCTCGTAACAATGCCATTTTCATCCAACTTATTCTTGAATACCCATTTAGTGCCAATTACAGATTTGTCTTTAGGTCTGGGTACCAGTTTCCAAACTTTCTGCCTATCAAACTGATTGAGTTCATCTTGCATCGCAATCACCCAATCTGGATCTTCTAGAGCATCTTCAACCTTTTTAGGTTCTTCCTCTGATAGAAAACCAGAGTACAAACATTCATTCTCTGTTGCTCTTCTAGTCCTCACACCACTCTCTGGGTCACCAATGATTAATTCAAAGGGATGATCTCTGTTCCATACCCTCTGTCTAGGCAGATTAGCCCTTGATGATTGTCCTTCTTCGTAGTTGTGTTGAGAGCGACTAGCTGATCCTTCTTCACCTCCCCCTGAGTTGCTGCCTCCATTATTTGATGATCCACCAGTTGAGCTAGCAGGTTCAGTAACAGACTGATTTTGAAATACAGACTGTGACTGTGACTGTGTGGTATTACCAACACTTCCACTGCTTTGCTCTGGATTATCAATCTCCGTGTGTTCATGACTACCAGATGCAGCACCAGGTACGTCTTCATCTCCTAAGTAGTATTCTGATAGATTTTCAATTTTCAAAGATTCAGAATCTTTATCTTTTTGAAGACTTGGGAGTTTGGTGTCGTTAAACGTTACATTAAGGCTTTCAATGACCTTATGAGTTTCAATCACATATACCCTGTACGTCTTAGACTCCAGTGAGTAATGAAGGAAAATCCCTTCATCTGCTTTAGCATCAAACTTGCCCAGATGTTCATCTTTCAATACATAGCATTTTCCACCAAACACATGAAAGTACTTCAGTGATGGCTTTCTGTTGGTCATAATCTCATAGGATGTCTTTTCTAGATCTTTATTAATCAGGGTCCTATTTTGAGTGTAACAAGCTGTGTTGACTGCTTCTGCCCAAAAATATGTAGGTAGCTTTGACTGGCTTAGCATTGTCCTTGCTGCTTCAATCAAAGTCCTATTTTTCCTTTCTACCACTCCATTCTGCTGTGGAGTTCTTGGGGCTGAGTATTGTCTTGAGATGCCTTGCTTCGTGCAGAATTCATTTAGAACTGTATTTTTGAATTCAGTTCCATTATCTGATCTGATCGTCCGCACAGGCAATCCAGCTTCCACTTCAATCTTCTTAATGTGATCGATTACCATTTGAGGTGTTTCATCCTTAGAATGCAAAAACAACACCCACGTGTACTTGGAGTAGTCGTCAACAATCACTAATGCATATTTATTCTTTGAAACTGACATGACATTAACCGGTCCAAACAGATCCATATGAATCAACTGGAGAGGTTCGCTGATGCTTGACATGTCTTTACTTCTATGTGATGCCTTCTTTGACTTACCCTTTTCACATGCTTCACAGAGTCCTTCTTGGTAGAATTCCATCTGTGGTAAACCTCTCACCAATTCTCTTCTAACTAAAGAATTCATCGCCTTAAAGTTCAGGTGAGATAGTTTTCTGTGCCATAACCAACTCAACTCAGAGGATGCTTTACTGTAGAAACAACTTGCTTCTCCTCTGCTTGCAGTGTTTAAGTCAGCTACGAACAGATTCCCTTTTCTTACTCCTTTAAGAGCAAGCTTTTCATCTTTCCTGTTGGTGATCATACACTTTTCCTTCCTGAAGTCCACATTATATCCTTTATCTGTAAATTGACTGACGCTCAGCAAGTTGTGCTTCAGACCGTCAACAAGAGAGATATTTTCAATGATGACATTTCCAACTTCCAGACTACCATATCCCTTAGTAAATCCTTTGCTGTCATCTCCAAAGGTTACAACTGGGCCGGTCTTCTCAACCACATTGGTCAGCAGGGACTTGTCTCCTGTCATATGCCTTGAACATCCACTATCCAGAATCCACATGACTTTTTCATTAGTACCTATGCCCTGCAACCACAAAGTGATTAATGTTTCTTTGGCACCCAAACTTGTTTGGGTCCAAGAAATTTAGAGGTTCTTGCAGATGGTGTAACAGGTTCAGTTTTCACATCTTTAAGTTCTACTTTGACTGAACTCGAATCATGTTCCTTTGCCTTGACAGATTTGTCTTTTGGCTTAGGAGATTGAGTCTCCTTCCTAACCTTAGGAGGACTAGCAGTCTTTGCCCTTATTCATGCTTCTTTCTATGCCTATGCAATTACTAGAAGTAGATGCATTCATCAAATTGAAATAAGCATTCATAATATTAAAAGCACATGGCATACATCTAGTAATACCACAAGGCAAATGAAAACTATTCATGCTAAACATGTTCTGCACAACAGGAATATTAGATTCTACTTTAACCTTATTACATGCATGACTAAGGTGTCCAGCAGAATTGCAATTAGTACACAATTTCCTAGGTGCAGTGGGTGCAGGTGTAGCAGAATTAGCAATTTTAACACCTACTTTCCCATTCCTATTACTCTTTGACTTGTTCTTGTTACCACCTAATTCATTTTTAGCAGATTCAGTTTTAACTGGCTCATTAGGTGTAACTTCTTCTACATTATCTTCCTCAATTTCTTTCTCTTTTAACTTATCCTCAACAAGCATTTCTTGTTTCCATACGATAGTATCTTCGTCTAAGGGTTCTGAGAGTGGGAGCTTAAAGACATGATTACTACTCTTCTTAATGACAAAAGGAACATTTTCATTTTCTAATAAAACAGTACTAGAAGCATTGAAAATTATATTCCTTTTATCCTTCTTGTTTTTCTTTTTATGTTCATCGTAGTCAAAGCCTATACATGTCTTATTATCTAAGCTCTGCTTATCCATTATGTCTTTAGCAATATTAGCTGAGTTCTTAAAAGCTTCCAATTTTATCTCTAGCTCAGAAATCTTAGCCCTAAGTGCTGTCTCAACCTCTGCATTACAGATAACCTTATTATCTAAATATTCATTTCTTTCCTTAAGGTTATTAAATATGATTCCTACAAGCTCTAGTTGTTCCTTTCCAGATTCTAGCTTTTTTAATCTTCGCAACTAGTCTAGCATTCTCTCCTTCAGAAGCTAGCATGCTTGTATGAATGTTAAACATCTCTATACTCAAGTCATTAACAGTATTTTTATATTCAGATAGAGACATATCTACAGTGGTGAGAATAGGTACCTGTGCTGATGATGGAGATTCTTCTGAAGTGTCTGCCATTAATGGAAGATTTCCATATTCTTCTTCTTCAGAATCTGTGTCATCCCAGCTTCTACCTTCAACAATGTAAGCCTTGCCTTGTTGTTTTGCAACCAAAGCATCCAATCTCTGTTTCAACTTCTCATTCTCCCATTTCAACTCATCATAGCTTTTCTTCTCGTATGAACTCTTCTTCTCATAAACCTTATTGTCTTTTGCTTGTTTCGGTTTCTTACATTCAGTGGCGAAATGCCCTAGTTCATTGCAATTGTAGCACCGGAACTTACTACGGTCTACCATGTTTGACTTGTAACCACCTCTTGAGTTTGATCCCGAAAATGATCTTGTCTTCTGAAATCTGCTACCAAAACTTTTCTTGTACTTGGGATTCCTTCTGAATCTTATATGCTTGAAACGCCCTACCAAGTACGCCATAGATTTGTCTTCCATCTCATCAAGCTCTTCCAATGTATAAAAATCATCTTCCTCTTCAGCTTGTGATTCTGTAGCCATTTCAGCTTCAATGATCAATTCTTTACCAATCTTGGTTTCAACAACCTTTGCTTCAGAAGTCTTCACTTCATCTGCTACAAGAGCTGTGGTCTTCATTAGTGCTGCACTCTTACTGTCCACTGAGCCGGAACCATAGATAATCAACCTCTGTTCTTGTTCCATTTCATAAGTCTTCAATTTTCCATATAGCTTTTCAAGGGGCATGACATTGAAGTTGTCCCTTTCTCTAATTGAAGAAACTTTATGCTCAACATGATGTGGAAGAGTCAACATAAACTTCCTGTTCGTTTCCCTTAATGGATAGTTCTTCCCCTGGATACTCAACTCATTTAATAATTTATTGTATCGCTCAAAAACTTGAGTGATTGTTTCTCCAGGAGTAGATTTGAACGCTTCATATCTTGATGTCAGTATATCCAACCGGTTCTCTTTTACTTCTTCTGTTCCTTCCATAATCAGTTCGATGGTTTCCCACGTGTGCTTTCCAGATATACAATTTAGAATTTGATGGCACATGTCTTCATCCATTGAGTCAACAATAATCAACTGAAGGCCTCTGTCCAATGCAACAATTTCTTTCTCTGTATCAGTGAACTCTGTAGGATCCTTTGGAGTAGACCTTTGAGGAACTCTTACTCCATCAACTGTAGATTCAGAAATCATCTTCATTGGTACAAACGGTCCGTTCTCTAAGATACCCATGTACAATAGATTTACAGCCTTAATAAATAGGGTCATCTTCTTTTTCCAGAGATTATAATTCACTCTATCAAACTGAGGAACCTTAATACTTCCTACTTTCTGAGAACTCATGATATTGAACTTTTCAAAATTATTTAAAGTTCAAAAAATTTCTGAGTGAAATATTTTGAAAATTAAAAAATTCGCGAAAAATTCCAGAAGCTTAATACTGAAGTCCGAACAATAGATCCTGATTTGTAAACTTAATCAGTAAGCTCTGATACCAATTGTTAGTCCCAAATATCGTAGAAGGGGGTTGAATACGATATTGTCCAATTTATAAAATATTCGCGGAATGGTTCTTTTAGGACTTAATACAGTTCGAACAGATATTAAATCAAACACAAGGTATGCAGTCAGTTAACATAAACACAGTTCTTCGGGGAATATATCGTTTTATTAATATAAACCACAAGGGTGCTCCACAAATCTAATCTTTCGGTTAGTTACAATGATTCACTAGTACAGTCAGTTAGGTTACAAGCTTTAATGAAAACAAACAAGGTAACAACAGCTGTGTATAAACTTAAAGGCTTCAGTGTTTACTCTCTTGAATGTTCTCTGGGTTTTCTCTCTTTACTGCTCTGTGTATCTCTCTGGCTGTTAGCTGAATGAATGAATCCAAAGACGATGCTTTGCTGCTTTTTGTGTAGACTTTTTCAACTTCGGATACGTGGCCCATTTTGTGCCAAGTAAAGTAAGTTGTAGCTTTGCTTCTTTTCTTCTTAAGTATCAGAACAATTTCTGAGTAATTGTTTAAGTATCGATGAGTCTGTAAAACAACTATCGGACACTTAAAACAATTCATGAAACAAAATTAATTACTTCAAACTGAGTAACTATCGGAGATATATTAACTATCGGAATTATTCTCCAATATATATTAACTATCGGGATTTCTTTTTAAATCAATTTAATTCTTTTATCCGATGGTTAATCAAGAATTGGAAATTCCTTCTAGTTAGTTTCTTTACCCGATAGTTAATGATGCAGTTCTCAAACTCTTTTGTGCTGTCGATTGGTGCAACTGGTCTGGTTCACAACCGACTAGCAAGAACTTGATCTTCACATCTTCTTTGCTACGTAATTGACCTGTTCCATCATGATAAGAAGTGCTTCTTAAATTTCACTGGAATCTTCTGCTTTCTCTGAAGTAAAACCTTCTTCATCTTCAGAACCTTTGAAATACTTTAATTTTATTTTTCACTGAGGCTTGAACATGTTAATGAACTTCTTTCAGTGATCTTTAATGTCTTTAAAGCTACCTCTAAGAATTTGGTTTTTCATATTCAACTTATAAACGATTCGCAGTCGATTCCGTGCTTCACCTTAATATAAGTTACCGACTTGTAGTGTTGAGTTAGTTACCTCGGTTACATGTTACTTTACGTTACATTTTGCTTTACATTTTGTTAGTTTGAGTCTTAAACATATACTCCCTCTGTCTCAACCAATTCTTTACACTTTCCTTTTTGGGACGTCCCACTCAATTCTTTACATTACTAAAAATAGTAACTTTCAATAATAAAATACATTATTACATCCACTACTTCATTCCACTTTTTCAACACTTTACACTATTACACCCACTACTTCATTTATTTTAACAATAAAATCACTATTACACCCACTACTTTATTTATTTTAACAATATTACACCCACTATCTTGGTCTCCGTGCCCGGACCAAATGTAAACATTTGGCCGGGACGGAGGGAGTATAACTCAAGATTGTTTCGAGTTTGTTGAAGTCAGTCACTTGCTAAACATTAGGGTTTCAAGTTTATGTTTATCCATGCTCAAATCTGTGGTGTTTGAATATATATGACATGTATGAGTTCTTCTTTGTTGATTTTAAGTCTGGATCTGCAGTTATTACTTGATATCTTGAATGAGGGTCTCAATTTTCGTTTGATACCATGTCTAATCGAATGTGGTTTTGAGTCTGGTAGCATGAAAATTGGGTTCTTTAGTATGTTTCTTTTCTGTCATATATATATGAGTAACTGATTTATGTTCTTCAAGCTCTTATATCTGATATATGAGGCCAAATATATGCTTCTCTGTTGCATAACTGATTTGGCATCATAAACATGTTTGCTTGGATTAAGTTTTGAGTCATATACATGCTTGGTTTGATCTATCTGTAAATATAGTACACTTGGTCTGTGGCGATTCCCTAATTTATTTACAAACCCGGATTAATATTTATAAAATATTTTAGGGATCCAATTATTATCCGAAGGAGATAATAATGATTCACTTTGACTCAAATAATATTTTAGAGACTACTTTTATTTATTTGACTGCTCTTTAATTTATAAGTCTTATCTGCTTTATAAATTATATGCTTACTTGCCTGCTAATTGATACTACTTGTTTATTAATTATTATTTGAGATTCGTTATTGTTAGACCATATGGGTAGACACTAGAATCTAAATTAGATTATTTTATTTGTAGATCCGAGCGAGTTAGTAGCTAGAAGAGAAGTGTAGTCGACCCATTCCAGCTTAGGACAGCGTCCATACCAGGCAAGTATTCCCTCCTTGATCATCCTAAACATTTTGTTTTACTGTTTCGATTATTCATATCATGATAAATAGTTATTGTTCAGAGCTATTTATGATTCTTGATTTATTCTGTGCATCAGAGCTACTTGTTATTCATACTCTGAATATTGGAAGATGATTATAATAAACTCATCATATCCAGCGAATTATTGTATAAATAACGAGGATATGGTCTATAGTTGAAACTAAGCATACCTTATTTACTTGAGTTTGCTCTATTGGATTGGAATTCTAGCGTAAGAGGCTCTGAAATAATAGTCCAGCATTTATTGAGAAGGATATGGTAACCAATCCATCTTCCTATAGGCTAACATTACTTGCCTATTTTGGTACCTATATTGAGAAATCCTTGTTATGTCTATGGGTATAGAAATGTACCGATGAGCTATAAAGGGGTCCTGTTGCTTTTGAAACCTGATCAGTGGGCAATAGTGTTTATTTATGTTGTATCCAATCCATATTGCCAGCATGGCTATTATATATTGTGATCGAGCAGTTGATTCATTTTGATGACATACTGCATTGTTTCAGTGGAGATAAACTGTGATTTATTTACTGTTCGGATTTTCATTATAAACTGATTTACATTTGCGTTCTTTATTCTGATTCTTATATCCTGGTTTTATTTCAAATGCTTTATTTATACTTGCTGAGCAATTCTTTGGCTCACTCTTTCTTTTTATTAAATTCTGCCAGATATCCAGTATGAGTCACAGCGGTAGCTCTAGTGGGCATAGAGAGCCTCAGGTGTTAGGGTGGCTCGCTTTTCGGGCTTCCCAGGTATTTAGTTGTTTACAGTTTTGTTATAGATAGAATGTGTAATAAAATGAATTTAGACTTAAAATTTATCTAAACTTATGGATTTGAGTTGTGAATTAGTAGTTGACTTGTAATAAAGTGGTTTGGTTTACTTTTAGTTTTTGGTTGCTTGATTTCATACTACAACATGTTTGTAATCTTTGGTTTGACGTGGTCAGTGCGCACCTGATTTATATTATTTTATTGTTGACTGGTTGGTGACCCCCAAATCTAGACCCCGAGTTTGGAGGGCGTCACACAAATATTTAAGGCCCCAAATTATATAATATTATTTATATATATTATATATATCTTGTATTATTTTTAATTTAAAAATATTAAATTATTTTTTAAAAAAATTAACATAATATTTAAATGAATATTATTCCTTTTAAAAAAAAATATAACATAGTTCTAGTTATATGAATATTATTCTTCTAAATAAAAGCCAAAAGTTACAAATGTTATTTATATGAGTTATTTAATGTTATACATATTACAAAAAATTAAAACGTTAAAGTGAACCATTTATCTCCCATTAGTCTAATATTATATGTACTTGTTTAAATAGTAAGCATCACCTTCCAGATCTCTTCTGTTCATTCTCTGTCATTTTTTCACAAAACAAATATTAGAAATACAATTTATTTGAGAAACTTTTCTGAGTAAACTTTTGAGACTTTGTTGCTGGCAATACATAGGCTAACAAAATCATTTTCATTCATGGATTTACCATCAAAATATAATAAAATGTTATATATTCTTCGTGCCAGTTTTATCTATCTAACCCTATAACTTTGAGTTTATTTATTGTTATTTTTAATTTATTTTTTCAATTATTGTATAGCGTTTTTTAATTTATTCATGTCAACTAGAAAATATGTATATGGTTGCCAAAAGAGAAGGGTTGATGCAATGGTAGAAAAATTTAGGCCTCATTTTTAACCTTCGTCTAAGGCCTTATAATCTCTTGAACCGGCCTTGGTCTAGATGACAGTAATATTCAAGAAACATATGACATCACTTTTGTCATGACAACAAACTTGGCGCTAAAGGATTAATAAAGACAACATACTTTAGGACAAAATATTTAAAGATAACAAGTTTGTTGACAATACAATTGATGAAGGCTACGACATCAAGTTTGGTACAAATGTGACAAAGACTTCTATAGAGCATTTTAGACAGCAAGTTTGGCGGAGAATTTGACAATAATATTCTTCGACAACAAACTTTAAGGAGAAAATAAACTATCACAATATTGAAGTTAAGTATGACAACACCTTTAGTAAACTGGTAATTTATTTCAAAAAGTAGTATTCAAAAGTAAAGCGCATCGATCAATCCGATAGTTTTTCAATCATGTCAAGTTTATGACTGCAACTTGAGAGTAAGAGAAAAAGATAATTTTTTTTAAGGAAGTCAAATTGAATCTACTTAAATCAAGTAGTCACTTTATCTAATGTATCCAAGTTTACTTCAGACAAGTAACTTTTTATTTTAGGATATATTTTAGAAAAATCAAATAAAATGCATATTTGGGGGGAGGGCTCATTAAGATGTGTTGATATAAATATCCTTCTCAGAGTACTTTACTTCAAAACTTTAAGAAATGATCTTTTATATTCTTTCAAGTACATTTGTAACAATAGCTCACATTGTTGTTAAATAAGAAGCTGGAAATACATTTTAGTGTAAATTTTCAATATTACTCTTCTATTTTTGATATTTTTTAAATGGTGTCATTTCATATTTTTGACTTATGAGTGACACACTTGAACTATGCGATTATACTAAATATGTCACTGTGTTGATCAAATCGTTAATGAAACGTTAATTTTTCTAGGTGGTATTTTCAGAGTGATACACTTGAACTATATGTGATTAAACTAAATATGCTATTCTGTTAATTAAAATGTTAACTAAATATTTAAACATAAACAAAATCATATAAAGAATAAAAATTCACTTAAATTTTCATAGTTGTAACAATCTAATACACTTAAAATTAGAACGATTAAAATAATCCACAAAATATAGTCTAAACTAATAAAAAAAACCACTCTAAAATATCAAGGGTGTCACACATAAGTCAAAAATACGAAATGACAACACTTGCAAAATCCAAAAATAGATGGACATTATTGAGAATTTTCCTTCATTTTAGTTAATCGTAGCATACAAAATTAATAAAAATATTAATTTTATAAATACTGCCTTTATTGTTTGCATTTCTCTTACTACAATTTTTCCTCTATTGTGTTTATTGTTATCATATTTGTTTTTACTTGTAGTGTTTCATTCAATCTCCCCTTCTACAATCCAACCTTAATCAATTAATTAAATATCTAATAATATTTATAAAATTTAAACTTATACCTTGACGATCAAACTACATTAAAGTCTCGTTTAAGATTCTCTAAAAATAAGTAATAAATTACTTATTTTTTTCAAAAAAATACATATTTTTACATTTTTTAGAATATTAATAATTAGCTTAAAATTTTAAGATCAAATCTTATTTCATAAAAATAAAAATAAGTTATTTATTTTCGAAAATAAGGAATCCCGAGATATAACTGCTCTCCTTTCACGCAAAAAGTAAAAAAAAGGGCGGGGAGGCAGGCAGTAGCATCCAGAATGTTCCATCATCAATTTCTTGTTACCAAAGAAATGCAAATCTCAACCCAATAAAACCACTACCCTCCCCCTCCTTTTTCAATCACGACTCGGATCAGGAAACTACACACAATACGTACGCATTTAGATACAGATAAAAATGGAGAGAGCAAGGACCGGGAGAGTGTCGCGAGGGATGCTACCATTACTCGCGTTCCATGCGGTGAGCGAGTACTCCAGACTCGATCGGAAACCACCTGTCACGGCGGCGCTAGTGGCGGCCAATACACTCATTTATTTGAGACCTAAGTTTATCAATCATCTCATTCCCACTCTTGATCAAGTCTGGTTCAATCCCTATCTTATTCTCAAGGTACATCTATTTTCTCATATATTTATGCTAATTCATGTTTTTTATGATATTGTGTATCGATTTTCGAATTTTCGATTAGTTTTGAGGTGAAATGTTTGTAAAGTTAGGGTTTTGAATAAACAAGTTGAGCTGAATTTAGAAAGTTAGGCCGTAGTTTGATTATATATTATCGAGGTTAGGTGCTACATTTGTGTATTTCATGTAGGCGAGGCTTTACTTTTATGTGAGTAGTTTTCTCAAACTATCCCCAAGGCAATTTGATTGAAACTGTATTAGGAGTTTTCTATTTTGTGATTACATGAATATATGGATGAGAGAGTAAACTCTTTGTTTCGTTTTTGGATTTGAGATCAATTGCGTTATTACACTAGTATAATGAGGAGATGGGAAACTGTTTGTTTCTCCTATGAATCTGAGATCAATTGTGTGATTACATAATAATGTACCTGTAATTGTTTGTATTTTAGGCATGATGCGACTATACAATGTATAATTGCTTTGCCTCACTTCTATTGCTGTAATGTTCTTACATTGCTGAAGGGATCAGTACGACTTTGCGTGCATTAGATACCAGATTTATTTGAGGTTGAAACTATTAAAAGTTGTTACTTAATGGGAGAAGAGGGCCGGCTGAATCATGGTTCTTGTGAAACAAATTTTTATTTGTTAATGTGACTTGTGTATTGATATAGGTCATCTTCACACATGTTTCCATAATTGTTCTTATGTTATCTGATATGTTTGGAAAATTAAGAGGATGTATAGTTAAGGTCACCGGCTATTCTTTGATCTTATAGTGACTTATTAGATGCTTCTTTTCTTTCTAGGAAGTTTGTGATAGCTAACAAATTAGTGAGAACTTGAGGCTTTCGTTTGACATTATATTATTCTTGTTGCTAATTACAATATGATTATTGAAATGATGTAGATACAACATGTGCTTTTGGTTGCCTCATTCCAAGTTCTAAAACCTTCTGGAACATCCCTTCTATCTCTTCATCTCTATTGATGTATCACGTGCCTCTATTATCGTTATGTTATCCTAAATTCATTTGTGGTTGAGCAGAATGGGGATCTCAGACGCTTACTTTTGTCACCTTTTTATCACATAAACGATTCACATCTTGTCTACAACATGATTTCACTCTTGTGGAAGGGAGTCCAGTTGGAGAACTCAATGGGGAGTGTTGAGTTTACATCCATGGTTGCTGCCTTACTTGGGTTGTCCCAGGGCATTACAATATTGCTGGCAAAAGCTCTTCTAGTTTTCTTTGATTACAAGAGACCTTACTACCAAGAGTATGCCGTTGGATTTTCTGGTGTTCTGTTCGCTTTGAAGGTTGTCCTCAATTCTCAATCGGATGATTATAGCTATGTATACGGCCTAATGGTGCCATCACGTCTTGCGGCATGGGTTGAACTGATTCTCATCCAAATGTTTGTGCCCGGTGTCTCCTTCCTTGGCCATCTTGGTGGGATTCTTGCTGGGATTGTGTACATGCACTGGAAGTCCTTGTACTTGGGTCCTCGCCCAATACTGACAGTAATTGGTGGCCTTTCCAGTTTTCTGAGTTGGCCTTTAAGAATTGTGCGAGGCTTTAGTCAGAGGCGTCGAATCTCTGGCAGGGGAACAGTGGGTCGGGGTCAGACGAGAAATACACCTACACCTTGGAGTTGCCCTGCATGCACTTATGACAATTCTGGCTGGCTAACTGTGTGTGAGATGTGTGGAACAAGTCAGACTGGTGACGATGGCTTGTTATCCTCTGGTTTGTCAAATGATTATCCCCCTTTAGAAGATCACCCTTCATTGGAAGAATTACGTAATCGGAGGGTTCAAAGATTTGGATGATGATAAGAGCAAATGGGATGTATGTTTTTGTAGAGTCCTATATGCGCTTTCTTTGAATCCATGTCTTCGTGTATTATAAGGTGGCTAGCGTACAGTTCAA
Source organism: Oenanthe sinensis (assembly GCA_028671895.1). NCBI lineage: Eukaryota > Viridiplantae > Streptophyta > Magnoliopsida > Apiales > Apiaceae > Oenanthe > Oenanthe sinensis. The sequence goes on along the minus strand of CM053805.1, from coordinate 25,290,804 downwards.
TAGTCAATGAAGTCTGAGACGGAATTTTTTTGTTCCTGGTACAAATTTAGATTTTTCTTATTACATTGTGTTACTTGTAGAAACTTAGAAAGTAAAAACAGTTAATATCTACTATTACTTCCATGTGGAAACAGTTTTTATTTACTTTTAATCGCAAAAGTAATCGATAGGGTTTTATTGTCTAAAATTTAGACATACGTTGTCTAAATACAGACCCTAAAAAATCAAAGTACATATAGGAAGAAAAATAATATTGAGTAGACTTTAAATTACAAATTAATATTCTAAGTTTCTAACATCCAACTAGTACAATTAATAGCAGGCCAACGTATATTTTCTTCCATTTCATTCTCTTACCAGGACGGCAGGACTTTTCAAATTTTTGGCATACCTCTGTGATTCTGTCATATGCTAGGCAGGTGTGGATGCGAGGCTCCGTTTCATGTATAGCACAGTAACTTGAGGTCGGTATCAAAAATAAGACAACAACGTTCAATATTTAATTCATGGCACACCCAATCTCCCTTTTTAGCGAACTGAGTCGTGCGGAAGTGAGGAATTATAAGAACAAGAAGGGAAAAAACGAAACAGTACCAGTTCCCCATTGCTACTGGCGAACATACTAGGTTTGCTACTTTGGCCTGAATTATAAGTTTTTAGTAGAAAAATGGCTAAGTTATAAAAAAATACCAATTTATTAGTCGAACTATTTAAGAAAACATAAATATTATTTTTATATTAACAGTAGTATCCTTATTATTCCATTAATATATATGTGATTTATGAATAATCAGTACATAATAAATTGAGTAGAGGAGGAGTTTTTGCATTGAATAAAGTAAATAAAAATTACTAATGTATAATTAGTAGGGGTACTAGCAGAATTTAAATTTATATTAAAGAAAACTTGACAATTTTGTGGGACAAACTAATATAATAACTCAGCCAAATAAATTGGGTCAAAAGAGTAGTAACATTTTCCATTTATATGATAAAAAATAATACTCCATCCGTCTCAAATTAACTGTCTCGTTTAATTTTTTTTATGATCAAATTGACTAAATTTTGATTGTAATTTACAGATTATCTTTTTATAATTTTAAAAAATTAACAGTACATTTTAAAATAGATTATATGTACTTTTTAATGATATAAAATAAATTATTTTATATAATTTAAATATTTAAGTTAATGTGATAATTTATTTATTTTATTATTAATAAAGAGGATTGTAACGTTATTCTTAATAAAGAAAATATATGCTATAATTTAAATATAATATAATATTAGGCGCGAACAGTTGTATCAAAAGAGACTGCACTAGTAATAGAATTGATGTGTGTATATATATATATATATATATATATATATATATATATATATATATATATATATATATATATATATATATATATTATAAAATAATTATTTTATATGGTTTAAATATTTAATTTAATATGATAATTTATTTCATTTTATTATTAAGAAAGAGAACTTAACTGATGATAAAATGTTATGTATAGTATATATGTTCTAAATAGTGTTGTATGTATAATATATCTGTTTGATAAAATATATTCTAATTAAAATTTAATTAAAAAAGTTTGTTTAAAGTTGAGTAGGAGAATTATAGTATAGGTATTATTTTAATTATTAAATTTATTTTAAATAAATTAAAGTGTTTGAACGATAATGAAATTGAAACATGTTAATTAGTAGATTATTAATACAACTCTATATTTTAATTAAAATTTAATTAAAAGAGTGTATTTGAAGACGAGTGATACACAAAGAGACTATAACAACCAAATATTTGCCACAGTAAAAGTATAAATAATATAGATATAGCATAATAATAAAATTTAATAAATATAAATAAAATAATATTATTATTTAAATATTCATAAAATTTAATTAATAAGTTATGATTTTAAATAAATTAAAGAGTTTGAGAAATGAGTAAATTGAAACATGTTAGTAGATTGTAAGTACAATCGTATATTTTAATTAAAAGAGTGTGTTTGAAATTGAGTAAGAGACATACATGTGAATTTGAAGTTGAGTGAGAGACAAAATGACCAGACCAGATGATACATCAAACATTTGTCATTACAGCTTTAATAATATAGTTCATCTCTCTCACCTACTATTTCTATAATCATTGATGATTCTACTTCCCTATTTGGATTATATTAAAGACATGTAAGTCAGCCGCTCACAAGGAACATGACTTCTATGCCTAAACCCTAAAAACATGCAAACTTATTATCCCATTCTCTGAGAGCTTCATGTATGGTGTTTAGATTGCAGGATGCAGTAGTTACTTTCATAATGATTCTAGTAAATAATATAGGGTTAAAATTACCCAGAAGATGTGGATGCATGTACAATTTATGGGCAGCAACGTTTGTGTTCCAATGTACTTTATCTTATAGTGTCCAAAACTCAACATCAGCTATCACATAAGGATGCTCAAGATCAGCAACTCGACTTTGTACGAGAATGACTTAGGCTATTTTGGGCTAAGTAATGATGGCATAAAGAGAAATGCCTCTTTGTAAAGTGAACCCCCGAAACAAGTAGTAGCGAGGCTTTCTTACCTTCCACTAAAGCCAAGGATCTAGAATATATGCAGAAGTAGAATTATAAAGATTTAATACTATAACATTTGCCACCAATGTGCTGTCAGCGAGTGCGGCTTTAGACTATATCCGGCTTTGAGCTATCGGGAATTACGGCATGAGAGAAGTCATCCATAGTTTCGGAGAAAACGAGGCAACACAAAATCTAGATGAGAGTGAGTGGTATATAGCCAAAAGGAATGAATGAGTGCATTGGTCGGTGTTTCTGTACCCAGATTACCCAAATCATATGATACCTCTTCATTTGCATCCTGAACAGGGTCACTTGACCTCCTTCCATGGATAATATTTCACTTCACCATTTTCACCTCTTGATCCATTCAGTGCATTGTTTGAGTAAAAGTGTCCCCCTTCCGTATATATTTTATTTTTCTGCAACTTGATTAATAAAATTTTCATAAATATTTAAAGTATTAATCCATTGGCTACTTTAGTTAATTAAGACATGATGACTAATTTCATTTTTTTAGTCAATTAGAAATGATTTCAATAGAGTTTGAAATATAATTTAAAGAGTGTGCAGTTTTTTCATTCTGAAATGCTTTGAACATTTCCAAATTCCAATGATAATGCACCAAAACCATATGTAATAATTGATATTACGTGAAATACTGATAAAGCTCATACTCCTCTAATGGCCATTAAGAGTGACAATGGTACAAATTTCATGATTTTACGGTGGAAAATTTTACGAAGAAAATAACATCACTCATCAGTTTTGTGCCGCAAAGACCACTACAAGACAAACACAATTGTGAAACTGTGCAACTTATAGAATCTAAAACAATTTGTCCTTAAGGGTAGTGTACGTATTCCATGAAATTATGTTTCAACTTATAAAAAATAATTCCACACATATTCATCATAATTCTATCACTCTACTTCCTTTACCTAAACTATTAAATGAGATATTTTATTTAATCTTTGAATTTTGCTCCTTATTTATGAACATGACCTCTACCATTATTCCTAATCTGAAAATTGTACACAAACCTAGTCAGGTCTCATATATAACTTCTACGCATTTTACATTTATGTACGTAATTAAATTTGCATACGAAGCACCCATCATAAACACATATGGAAACATTACCTGTGACAACTTTATTGGTGCCATGGTATAGAACTCCACCGATTTCTTGGTCAGGTCCATATCAGTAATAAAAGAACACAATCTTATTCGGAGCACTTTCTTCATTGTTTATTGCATATATAAACATTTTACAAATTAATAATTTGGAGACAAAAAAGGTATGTGACTAATGTAGTATACATTTATGTATCAAATTCAAGATCTTATAGTATACAATATGCACATTTTGGGGAAAAAACTCATTTGAAACCGTGTAATCCTTTTATGTTGTAATTAACCTTATAACTAATATATAAGACTCATCTCTGTACAAGTCAGAAATCTAAAACTTAAATCGAGCCTGATTTAATTCAATATATATGAAACTTGCAATTCAATTAAAAATTCAAACTGATTTTTGGCCATAATTTTATATACATATTAATTATATACATAATTAATTGTATACATATATACAATAAAAAAAAATATCGCAACGCTAAAGTTTTATATTAGTGAAGGTGTACATATGTAAATATGTATGTATATGGTTAATGCAATCTGAAAAGGTGAAAATGCTAAGAAATTATAAATAGAATATAGATAGTTGGGGTGGAGAATTTTATAAATTAACAGAGAAAAGGGAAAAAGGAGGAATAATGAGAGGTGGCAGCGAAGGACAATGGTAGAGGGGTCATGTACTGATCTATTTACAATAATTTATAGTAAAAATTGATATGGACTAGGCCGATCCAAGAAATTTGTTGGCCCACTGTCGTCAGGAAAATCAAACCTTTTAGGATATAAGTAAAAAAATGATAGAAATGTAGTATGCAAAGAAGACATGCGTTGTATATATAATAAATATTGGTAAAATTGTTTAATAGAATGATGTAAATAGCTAATTAAATTTTACAATTATTGAGTGTTGATTAGCATCAAATGCCGATATTTCAATATGAAATGAGTGAAGTTGACCACTATAGCTCACTTGCATACACCAAATGGCTTAGAATAACTTTAAATTAATTGACTTCAACTCATTGCATATCACATACTCTTAAGAGCAAAGTTACTTAAATCTAATTAGGATCATGCAATACTTCATATTGTTAACATGATTAAGATCAAATCATATACTTATAGCAGATAATTAATATGCTCAATAGTTAGTCTTTAGTCGAATTTCTAATATGCAAGGTTGTGTTATTTCCCAGAATAATATCAATATGTATTTGTAGAAGGGGGAATTGAATACAAATACTTAAATCTTTTTTTGAGTTTTTAGTATTTGATTATCATAAATGTTTTTAGAAGTGTATAAAGAACAATAGAAATTGAAATAAACAGATTGAACTAGATATTAAAAATTACTGATGGATTGATTTTTCCATCAATGTATATATTGCTAAAAAAATTAGGTTTTTGAGAACATAGCTGCTTTTACAAAGTTAGAAAATAAATCAACTGTTCTTACAAAGTGATCTAAGGATGAACAATTGATTCTGAATGATATTCTAACTTGATTATTTTCTAACAATACTACTACACTTATTTATATATTATAAGAGTGTTTACAATCTCGAGAATAGATTAAAACAAAAGTATTGATTCTTGGAATGTTACTAAACTATCTTTCTTATTTGCCTTTTGCTATTTTGAGTAAATTCTTCAACCTATGAGAGACATCTTCATTTGAGTCTTCACAATCAGAGTAGACTGTCTTCCATAGCAGTACTTTAGTCTGAAGATTCATGATATTTTATCATTTGTGCAGTCCCTATCAATTGATAATTTGCTGTTAAGCATGTCAATTGATTCTTCCTTGTATCCATCAAATGCTATTCTCCTTCGATTGATCTTGATATCCATCGATTGATAATAGTTGTTGACTTATCGATCGATAGATGTTATTAATCGATGTGTCTTCATATCAGTTGATGGTCTTCAATCTTGACTTGACTTGCTATCAATTGATCCTTCATCCCTTGATACTTCCCTATCAATTGATCACCCTTCACTTGTATAATTTTCCTGTCTTTAAATAATTATAATTTGACAGCCTAAGTTATACATCAGTTGATGACCTATATCAATCGACTCTAGTATCAATTGATGAGAATAATATCAATTAACTCAAGCCATACCAATTGAAATAGACTAAGTACAACTATGCTACCATCCATATTATCAGTTGATTCAGATAAACATTTTAACTGATAAATGGTTTGCTGATCAATTTATATTTATAAATATCATATTAATTGATCAGTTACAAAAAATAAAATTTCTACGATTTTAAGTTTAAAGTTATCATCAAGCCTACATTGATTCCTAACAGGTTATAAAATTGAGTTAAATGTTAATACAACTATATTAGATAAAAATTATATTATAATATTATTCCTAAAATAGAAATTATATTCTATAATTTAAATATAAAATAATATTTCACGTGAACCGTTGTATAAAAGATTATTACACCGTTGATAAAATTGTATGTATAATATTTATAGTATACATAAATTATTTTATATAATTTAAATATTTAAGTTAATGTGGTAATTTATTTATTTTATTATTAAGAAGGAGGATTGTAACATTATTCTTAATAAAGAAAATATATGTTATAATTTAAATATAATATAATATTAGGCGCGAGCAGTTGTATAAAAAGAGCACTGCGCCGGTAATAGAGTTGATGTATAATATATATATAGTATAAAATAATTATTTTATATGGTTTAAATATTTAATTTAATATGATAATTTATTTCATTTTATTATTAAGAAAGAGAACTCAACTGATGATAAATTTTTTATGTATAATATATATGTTTTAAATAGAGTTGTATGTATAATATATCTGTTTGATAAAATATATTCTAATTAAAATTTAATTAAAAAAGTTTGTTTAAAGTTGAGTAGGAGAATTATAGTATAGATATTATTTTAATTATTAAATTAATTTTAAATAAATTAAAGTGTTTGAACGATAATGAAATTGAAACATGTTAATTAGTAGATTATGAATACAACTCTATATTTTAATTAAAATTTAACTAAAAGAGTGTATTTGAAGGGGAGTGAGATACAAAGAGACTATAACAGGCAAACATTTGCAACTATAAAAATATAAATAATATAGATATAGCATAATAATAAAATTTAATTAATATAAATAAAATAATATTATTATTTAAATATTCATAAAATTTAATTAATAAGTTATGATTTTAAATAAATTAAAGAGTTTGAGAAATGAGTAAATTGAAACATGTTAATAGATTGTAAGTACAACCGTATATTTTAATTAAAAGAGTGTGTTTGAAATTGAGTAAGAGACATACATGTGTATTTGAAGTTGAGTGAGAGACAAAATGACCAGACGATAGAACAAACATTTGTCATTATAGCTTTAATAATATAGTATAGATATATCTACAGGTACAACACGACAATAAGATCATATCTCTCACCTACTACTTCTATAATCATTGATGATTCTACTTTCCTATTTGGATTATATTAAAGATGTGCAAGTCAGCCGATCACAAGGAACATGACTTCCATGCCTAAACCCTCAAAACATGCAAACTTATTGTCCCATTCTATGAGTGCTTCATGTAGGGTGTTTAGATTGCATGATGCAATAGTTATTTTCGCAATGATTCTAGTAAATAATATAGGGATAAAATTACCCGGAAGATGTGGATGCATGTACAATTTATGAGCAGCAACGTTTGTGTTCCAATGTACATTATCTTATAGTGTCCAAAACTCAACATCAGCTATCACACAAGGATGTTCAAGATCAGCAACTCGACTTTGTACGAGAATGACTTAGGCTATTTTGGGCTAAGTAATGAGGGCATAAAGAGAAATGCCTCTTTGTAAAGTGAACCCTCGAAACAAGTAGTAGCAAGGCTTTCTTACCTTCCACTGAAGCCAAGGATCTGGAACATATGCAGAAGTAGAATTATAAAGATTTAATACTACAACCTTTGCTACCAATGTGCTGTCAGCGAGTGCGGCTTTAGACTATATCCGGCTTTGATCTATCGGGAATTACGGCATGAGAGAAGTCGTCCATGGTTTCGAAGAAAACGAGGCAACACAAAATATAGATGAAAGTGAGTGGTATATAGCCAAAAGGAATGAAGGACACCTAGACGGTTTGTCATTAGGAAACCTAGGCGTATGGCAGAATAGTTCCTTAGTAGAGAGACAGATGGCTTTTCCCGGATGAAATGAAAATTGGATTCATGGAACAGGAGAAAGATTTCCCATTCCTTAGCCGGAAGACAACCGGGGTTCTCCTACAATTCATGCAGTAGTCTGTGAGAGGTAGCCGATACAGAGTCAGGGTTGAAGAAACTAATATGCCTAACCAGGTTCAAGGTAGAAGGCACACATATGTGCTTATATGGATCATACATGGATGGACATGCCTAATGAAGTAATACATCAAGGCATGGATTATCATAGTTGATCAGAGATAGGGCATATCCTCAGAGTTTGGAGAGAGACCAAGACTGAGGTGAGGATATATTTTAATAGAGGTATCATACACTGGTTCCAAGAGTTGTCGGACTAGAGTTCTAGGACATTCATTAGGTCCATTCTGGGCATAGTGATTTGTGTATGGAGATAGTTAACGGATCAATAAAGGATCTACCCCTTCCAGTAAAGGAAGTGAATATCCTATGTTATTCTTAGATATGCAAGTTCAGGAATCTCTGGCCAGAGTGAATGAAATTAGAAAGAGTTTCTAATTTGCATTAAAAGGAACTTTGCATTATGAATAAGAAATCATATGATTAAATTAGATAGGCTTGACACGAGTTCCATGCCTTGTATTTAATCGCGATATTGAAGGGTAGAAGAAATTAATTGTACGGTAACTAATTACTGACAAGTTCTAAGTATTCTAAGCAATGATTTCGTATTATCTGGATAGTCGCGATATGTTGAGAAGCATCACTCACGATGTAGAATAAATATAATTAATCAGATTAATTATATTTAATGAATTAATAGAATTCATATAAATAATAAATAAAATGTTTATTATTATTTATTTCTACTACCGGCTTAATATTGAACCTAAAGAGTCACACCATAAAAGAGATTAAATTATAGATGAAGGAATAATTAATAATAGCTAGTCATTATTTATTTATGAAATAAATAATTACTTAGCAAATTTTATAAATTAATTAAATAAGATTTAATTGATTATAAATTATTTAAGATAAGATCTTAAGATTATTAATTAAATATTTAATTAAAGTAATTAAATATGAAGAGAGAATAATTTTCTAAAAGAGTTTAGAAAAAGGAATTAATGATTAAAATAGTTTTAATCATTAACTAATTAATTAATAAGATTAATTAATTAAAAAGGGAATTAATAATGAGATATTTATAGAAAATATCTCAGCTGAGATATTTGCCTATAAATATAGGATTATAAACCCTAATAAAAAAACCCTAATATTTGTGAGAAATATTTTAAAAGGGAGGCAACCCTAATTTCCTCTCTAGCCTCCTCCTTCATCTTTTAGTTTGATTCTTGGTGGATATTTTTAAAGCACTCCACACTTGAGGGGTGATTGCAAGGATTGAAGAACAAAATCTTCTCTAGCTGTTGCCGGAAAGCAGTCGAGGTATACTTCAATTTATAAAATAGTTTTTGTATCTATATGTATGTATACATAGGAATATATGCAAATAAATGTTATTCAATGCTTCCGCTGGTGCATAAATTCCTTCAATGGTATCAGAGCTTAGGTTATATGCATATAGATTCGTGGTCAAGTTTCAGAATTTTATGAACATGTATGTATTTATTATGATTTATACAAGCAATATCATGTTTTAATTATGATTAATATGATATTATTTGTCAAAATTGTTTTGATAATTTTCCTGGGTTCTATATGTGTTGTAGATCGTCCAGTTAATTTTTCATAATTTTCTGATGCGTAGAATATTTATTATAAATTTTGAAAGCAATAATAATGATTTAATTATGATTAATTCATTACTGTTCCTTAAAATTTATTTTATATTTTTCATGTGTTCTACAATTGTTGTAGATCGTCCAAGTATTTTTAGAATATTTTTCTGAGCAATAGATTATTTATTATGGATTTTTAAAGTTGTTTTTAATTAATTCGTAATTAAATAATAATATCTGGGAAAAAAAAAGAAAAGAAAAGGTGTAACGCATTCTGCGCATGCATTACAAGCTAAAAAAGGGGTTTTTAGCTTGTAACGCATACCCGAGATGCGTGATAGGGTGTCTTGCACGCGCCTGACGCGCGTGCGCGCATGGGGATGCGTCAGAAACTTCTCGGAGCGCGTGCGGGCGCGTGTGAGCTCAGAATGGGGCGTGTAATATACCGTTGGATTCGTTTTTCCGAGACAGTTCTAATGGTATATTTCAATAATTTTTCTGAAATTGTTTCAGACTGTTTAGAGCTTCCAAAATTGTTTTAAAACAAGTTTTAACTGTTTTAAGTTTCTTTTAAATACACCATGTGATACATAGAGATGTATAATGCTTATATGTTGTAATATATGATTTAACATGCCTACCTTATGTTTATTCGTGATTATATATATGTGATATATGCTTGAATTATCATGAGATGATAGATTTAGGTGAACTTAATTAACATAAGGCATATGTTAGACAATCTAGAATAGTGAAATTGTTTCGTGACCTTTATTTACATATTATGAATACAATCATGAGATTTTTGTGTTTATGAAACACGTGATTGAATATGAATTTTCAACTTAAGTGAAAGGATGATTCTGTCAAACAACAGATGTTCTATTTGTAAGAAAGGGGATTATTAAGAGACGCCTCTTGACAATGCTCCACCCCTGGCCTGGGATGACTCCAAGTATCAATAGTTGATTTGAAATATTTAATCCAATCTAAAAGAAACTCTTTATAATATAATTATGATTGTAACATAATATAATCCCCTAAAATATAAAGAATATCAAGTAGTAATTGACCATAAAACACAAAGGGCTTGTGTTGGTCATAGCCTTCCAACATAATAGAAAGTATTTCTTGTTTTTGAAACTCTGTCGTTTCGTGCTACAGCCGAGGGCGTTATTTCCGAAAGAAGAGATACTTGTCTATAACATGAGATGTGTATGATGAATTGGAATCTTATGGTCGTTACGTGCTACAACCGTGGGCTATTTGAAACTAGTTTAATTATACGAGATGTTGGGATTGACTTGACTTAGAATATTGAGTTTGTCGTGCCACAACCGTGACTCAAGTATTCAAGAGGCTAAAGTAAGATTAGGGAATAACATGAGATGTAGCTGACAAGAGTTGTCTGCCTATTGAACGTTACATGGCGTTTCGTACTACAGCCGAGGTTGTGTGATGGAATGTAGGATCCCTATCCCACTATCATTATGAATGCTTAATTTCAATAAGGGATATAGAAATTAGATAGAATAGTGGGAGGTACTTATGAATAAAGACCCGATTCATATGGTGTTTTAGATAATGAAATAGAGTATTTGCTAAATGTTGTTATGTGTTTATTATTTGCAGATTTACTATATACATAATGTCTTCTGCACTATCACTCCGTTGCATGCTCGATGCACACAAATTAACTGGTCCCAACTATGCTGATTGGCTTCGAAGCCTGAGAATTGTTCTCAGGATTGAGAAGAAGGAATATGTACTTGACTCACCTAAACCTGCTGAACCTGCTTAGGATGTACATAAATATGAACATATTGTGTATCGTAATTGGATAGATGATGCAAGAGTTGCACAGTGTGTTATGCTGGGATCCATGAATGATGAGTTCCAAAAGCAACACGAGCATATGGATGCTCACTCTATCTTTATGCATCTACAAGATTTATATGATGTGGCAGGAAGGACAGCTCGATATGAGATATCGAAGGAGCTGTTCCGTTGTAGGATGACTGAAGGATCATCTGTGAATGTTCATGTGCTTGATGATCAATTTAATTGAGCGTCTTGGACAACTTGGATTTGTCATGGATGGGGAGCTGAGTCAAGATCTGGTCTTGCAATCACTTTCAGATTCATTCTCGCAGTTCGTTATGAACTTTCACATGAACAAGTTGGATGTCAGCTTGCCTGAACTCCATAACATGCTGAAAATTGCTGAGTCGAATTTTCCCATAAAGAAGAGTTCTATTCTTCTAATTGGTGAAGGCTCTAACCTTAAGAAGAGGAAGATGAGCCCTCCTAAGAAGAAGAAGAAGGTAGGTGAGAAAAGGCCAGTTCCGCCAAAAGCTGAAGATCCCAAAAGCAAAGCTGTTTGCTTTCACTGCAACAAAGTGGGGCATTGGAAGAGAAACTGTAAGGCTTACCTTGCAGAATTGAAGAAGAAGAAGGGTGGTGAGACTACCGCTTCTGCTTCAGGTATGTTCATGACCGAACTAAATATGTCACTTAATCAAACTTCTACTTGGGTATTAGATACCGCCTGTGGTTCTCACATTTGCAATTCGTTGCAGGGACTAAGGAGAAGTAAGACTCTTGAAGAAGAGGAGGTGATCCTACGTATGGGAAATGGAGCAAGAGTTGCTGCTGTAGCTGTAGGATCGTTTGATTTACTTATGCCTACGGGCAAGGCTATTATTTTGGATAATTGTTATTTTGTTCCCTCAATTGTGAGGAATATTATTTCTATTCCCATGTTAGACTTGGATGGTTTTTCGTTTGTAATTGAGAATAATAAATGCTCAATTTTTAGAAATAATGTTCTTTATGGTGTTGGTATTTTAAATAATGGTTTGTATGTATGTGACGTAGAACATAGTTTACTTCAAATTGAACATAGTAATAAAATAAAAAGAGATGATGAAAATCCCACCTACTTGTGGCACTGCAGACTTGGTCATATTAGTGAAAATAGACTTAAGACATTGCATAAGGAAGGGTTACTAGAACCTTTTGATTTTGAATCATATCCTACATGCGAGTCTTGTCTGTTAGGCAAAATGACCAAATCTCCATTTAGTGGACATGGAGAAAGAGCTGCGGAGTTGCTTGGATTGGTACAAACAGATGTGTGTGGGCCGATGTCCACGCAAGCCATGGGTGGATTTTCATACTTCATTACTTTTACAGATGATCGATCTAGATTTGGATATGTGTATTTGATGAAATACAAATCCGAAGCCTTTGAAAAGTTCAAAGAATATAAGTATGAAGTAGAGAAACAAACCAAGTATAGTATTAAAACCCTTCGATCAGATCGAGGATGTGAATACTTAAGTGGCGAGTTTCTAAATTATCTCAAAGAAAATGGTATAGTCTCTCAATGGACTCCTCCGGCCACTCCCCAGTTGAATGGAGTATCCGAAAGGAGAAATCGAACTTTGTTGGACATGGTTCGATCCATGATGAGCTATACAGATCTTCCAGTATCACTTTGGGGTTATGCATTGGAAACATCAGCATATATATTAAACAAGGTGCCTTCCAAATATGTTCCTCAAACTCCGTATGAGATATGGAAAGAAAGGAAACTGAGTCTTAAGCACGTTAAGATTTGGGGATGTCCGGCTTATGTCAAGAAAGTTGACCCCGATAAGCTAGAATCTCGATCCGTGAAATGTAGGTTTGTAGGATATCCTAAAGAGACTTTAGGGTATTACTTTTACACCGAACAAAGGGTGTTTGTCTCCCGACATGCTACCATCCTGGAAAAATAGTTTATCCTTGAAGGGAATAGTGGGAGCAAGATTGAACTTGATGAAGTTCATGAAGAACAAACTACTACGGTTCAAGAGGAAACACCTGTTCATATTCAACAAATTTCCGTAGAACAGCCCATCCGTAGATCACAAAGGGTGTCTCGCCAACCTGAGAGGTATTATGGCCTTGTCATTGAGAATGGCAATGAATTGACGGTCATTGATGGAGACGACCCTATGACCTTCAACGAGGCTGTGAGTAGTGTTGACTTAGAGAAATGGCAGAGTGCCATGAAATCCGAAATGGACTCCATGTATGCCAACCAAGTATGGACTTTGGTAGAGGCACCCAAGGATATGAAGCCTATAGGGTGCAAGTGGGTATACAAGAGAAAGATTGGAGCAAATGGCCAGGTAGAGACCTACAAGGCCAGGCTCGTGGCAAAAGGATTCAAACAAAGACAAGGGATTGACTTTGATGAAACTTTTTCGCCTATAGCCTTGCTCAAATCAATTCGGATTTTACTTGCTATTGCAGCTTACTATGACTATGAGATCTGGCAAATGGACGTAAAGACGGCTTTCTTCAATGGGGAACTTGAAGAAGAAGTATATATGACACATCTAGAGGGTTTTATTTCCATAGGAAATGAACATCTAGTATGTAAGCTACTACGAACCATATATGGGTTAAAGCAAGCTTCTCGAAGATGGAACATTCGTTTTGATGAGACAATCAAAGAGTTTGATTTTATCAAAAACATAGATGAACCATGTGTCTATAAGAAGGTTAGTGGGAGCGCAGTAACATTTCTTATTTTGTATGTAGATGACATACTCTTAATAGGAAATGACATACCAATGCTGCAATCAGTAAAAATGTGGCTATCAAAGAACTTCACCATGAAGGACTTGGGAGAAGCGTCTTACATTCTTGGTATGAAGATCTATAGAGATAGATCAAGAAGAATGATAGGTCTAACCCAAGGTACGTACATCGATAAGGTGCTTAAAAGGTTTAGCATGGAAAACTCCAAGAGAGGTCTCATACCGATGAGCCATGGAGTCTCCCTTTCTGACAAGATGTCTCCTAAGACACTTGAAGAAAGAGAGCGTATGAGTAGGATTCCTTATGCGTCGGCAATAGGATCTATCATGTACGCGATTTTATGTACTAGACCTGATGTTGCTCACTCAATTAGTGTGACTAGCAGATATCAGTCAATTCCAGGTGAAGACCACTGGAAAGCAGTGAAGAACATCCTTAAGTACTTGAGAAGGACTAAGGATATTTTTCTTATTTTTGGTGGGTCTGAGTTGAAAATAGAGAGTTACACTGACTCTAGTTTTCAGTCAGAGTGTGATGATAGTACATCCATGTCAGGGTATGATGAGTTAGGAAAAACTTTCTGCTACTCTTATTTGATTTCATTTGATAATAATAAAGTATTTATGTTACGGGCTTAATCTATTTGAAGTGTATTAAATAAGAGTTCCATAGTTTAGAGCAAAGCTTCTAGAATTATAATGAGATTGTAATAATGAGATCTAGAAGATAATAGCTTTAGACTTAAACAGTTCCTGATCATAGGATAACTAATGGGAAATTGGTAAATCCGTAAAGATCAGTACATACTATGCTAGCTCTCTTAGGAGGATGTCTGTTCTCATAGACATTTGTGTGGTGACACTATATCTAGTATGTAGGTGCTTATTAAGGAATAAGTTCACTGAACATGACTCGATAAGTAGAACAACTAATGGAGTTTACTCACGTGTTGATAGTTGTTTATTAAGTAAATAGTTGTACAAGTATCCTTAGACTTGAGATCGTTAGAGTAATCTCGTACACAATGATTTATGCTTTGGTTTAGTCCTTAGTCTCTAGGACATTCATTAGGTTCATTCTGGGCATAGTGATTTGTGTATGGAGATAGTTAACGGATCAATAAAGGATCTGGCCCTTCCAGTAAAGGAAGTGAATATCCTATATTATTCTTAGATATGCAAGTTCAGGAATCTCTGGCCAGAGTGAATGAAATTAGAAAGAGTTTCTAATTTGCATTAAAAGGAACTTTGCATTATGAATAAGAAATCATATGATTAAATTAGATAGGCTTGACACGAGTTCCATGCCTTGTATTTAATCGGGATATTGAAGGGTAGAAGGAATTAATTGTACGGTAACTAATTACTGACAAGTTCTAAGTATTCTAAGCAATGATTTCGTATTATCTGGATAGTCGCGATATGTTGAGAAGCATCACTCACGATGTAGAATAAATATAATTAATCAGATTAATTATATTTAATGAATTAATAGAATTCATATAAATAATAAATAAAATGTTTATTATTATTTATTTCTACTACCGGCTTAATATTGAACCTAAAGAGTCACACCATAAAAGAGATTAAATTATAGATGAAGGAATAATTAATAATAGCTAGTCATTATTTATTTATAAAATAAATAATTACTTAGCAAATTTTATAAATTAATTAAATGAGATTTAATTGATTATAAATGATTTAAGATAAGATCTTAATATTATTAATTAAATATTTAATTAAAGTAATTAAATATGAAGAGAGAATAATGTTATTCGCCCTTAAGTACACTAATTTTGGAGAAGGGGGGGTTGAATACAAACTTAAGAATTAATTCAACTTCTTGCGGAAATAAGTTTGTACAAAGAGAGTGTTTAATTAAGATTGATGTAACTAAGAACTGGATAACTAAAGTGTTGAAAACAGAAACAACAAGATTAAAAATTACTAGTGGATTGTTTTTCCACTAGTGTGTTTTTGCTTTCAATTGATCTTAGTAAAAATACTAAGCTGCTTACAAAGTTGAATGTAGAACTTAGAAAAGCATTACAAGTTCTGCCTGATTTTCTACTTTGCTTTTCTTGAGTTCTTCAAAAACTTTTTTTCTTTGCTACTATGTTTTTGCTTTTTATACAAAAACTACTACTCTAGTTTTCTATCAACTGATAACAATATAATATTACAATTTATACTGTTTACATAAAAATAGAAACTAGCTTCTTTTCACAGCCTTCCTTGTAGAACTAACTAGCTCTGGAAGTGTCTTTGTCTTAAGATATTCCTTGGATGCTGTGTTGCCTTGAAAGTCTTCACAATCCTGACAGGACTGTCTTCCAATGATTCAGTTTCTGCACTGTTCTCGTAATTTCTGGCTTTAGCTAAATAGGGAAACTTTAATCAACTGATAAATGCTGTTAAGCTTATTAGTTGATTCACCTTTGCTTATCCATCGATGGATAGGATATCTGTTGATCAGTTGATGTGTCGATGGATAATTGAGTTATCCATCGACTCCTTATCCATTGATGGTTCTTTATCCGTTGACTGTTTTTATCCATTGATGACTTGTATCAGTTGATAGCTTTCATCCGTTGAGTAGTGTCTTCATCCATCGACTTCAACATCAGTTGATCACTTCACTTGTGAGAATTCTGACTTAGAATATTTACAATTGATCAGCCATTCTTCACATCTGTTGAGAAGCTAGAAATTGAAGTCAATAACATCAGTTGACTACATCATAGCATCCATCGAGGTAATACAATCAATTGATAGTGAAACATAAATCAATGCTACAATCCAGTTTATCAGTTGATAAACAAGTTTCAACTGATAACTGGTTTCCTAGTCAATGGATATTTATAAGTCATATCCATTGATCAGTTACAAAGTAATTTTGAGTCCCTATTGAAATTCTAAGTAATTTGTTATCATCAAAACTCATAATTCCTAACAATCTCCCCCTATTTATGAATATGTAAAATATGCATAAATTTTCTATTGATGATAACAAAACTCCTGAACATTTTCATTCTTAGCAAGAATTACAATATTGATAAGTAAAGTTTGAGACAGAGTAATCAAATACCAGACAGGGATGAATTCTGATAATTTTGATGATTGAGGTTGAATCTCCTATCTTCTCCTTCTTCCCCCTGACTCATTCATCTTGTCTTCATTCTCCTTCATCTTCCTGTAGAGGGTTCCCTTCAATATCTTCTCATCTTCAATCCTGTAGTCCAATTGACTTGCCAGATGATTTAATTCCAGATTGGGCAGTTTGTCTATTTCTTGACAAATATCAATGCATTTTTCTCTGCCTTCCCTGTCCTTATATATCATCAAGTAGAAGGGCTCATGAATCACTTTTCTTCCTTCAGGATTCCAGATCTTTATTTTGTCATCCCTTTCTTCTTGAATAGGTGCCTCCCTTATCTTCTTCATTCTTTCAAGGATGGTCTTTCCTAGCTCTTCAGTTAGATAATACTTCCTGTTGAGCATAGTGTAGATTTTCCTTAAGATGCCATATCCTTGATCCAAGACTTGGTTGAATGTGAAGGTTGAGTGTGATCCATCTTCATACTCAATGTGAAGAAGATCAACATCTTTCTTCCTTTGACCTTTTGCTGCAATCATTCCCTCAGCTTTGATTGGCACAAAGTTTTCAGATTTGTGTTTGAACACCTCTATTTCTTTGGCTTGATTACTCCCAGAAGCTTGACCTTCAGTCTTGACTTGTTTTGGCTTCTTCTCCTTGTCTCCTTTGTCTTCAACAACTAATGGTCTTTTAACTCCAGATGATTTTGGTGCATCTTTGGGCTTGTTTGCTCTTTGCTTCATCCTTGGCCTCCTTTCACCTTCTTTTCTTCTGGCTTCTCTTATTAGCCTATCCTCTTCATCATATTCCCTTTGCAATTGAATGGCTAATTCTTCTTGGGATTTTTCTTGTTGCTCCCTTTCTCTTATGCCAACTACTATGGCTTTGCTCAACAATTTTTCACTTTCCCCTCCACCTGTGACAACTTTCTTTTTATCATCTTCAATTAGCTTTCCCTTTCCTTTCCTGTCACCAGGTTGTGAGCTACTGGAACTTGTCTCCTTGAATTTGCTAGCAATTGCATCAAATTTCCTTACTATGTCTTGAGCCAACTCCTTCTTGGGATCTGTAGACTTTGCCACCACAACTTCAGTACCACTTGCTTTCTCCAATGCATCAACTTCTTGCTTCTCCCCCTTTTTGTTATCAGCAACTGGCACTTGTGCTACTGACTGAGAGAGTATGAGAGTCTCTAAGAGTTTACCCAGAAGATTGATTTGAGTGACTTGATTCTTCAAAATTTGCTGCATGTTGAGCTCCATGGAGGCTACTCTTTTCTCTAATTCCATTACCTTGTCCTTGGCTGAAAACTCAGTGTCCAACCTTTGCTTGATTCTAGTCAGCATTGTGAGGCTGAGTCTAGAGTCAATGGTGGTGTCAAAATGCATCCTTGAGCTGTCAATGTCTTCTCTTATTTTCTTCAATTCATACTTGGAGCTTGTGACATGCATTTTTTGGATCTTCAAATTATCCTTGTAAAAGTTCAGAATTCTCCTTTGCAGGGGATCCACCACATCTACTTCAGCCATTGACCTTCTGTAAAGAGAAATGATGGCCCTTTCTGTTTCAGCCAAATTAGTTTCATCACTTGCCACTTGTGGATCTAGAAGTTCATCATCAGAATTATCATCAAAATCTTCAGGATTCATGTGGGATATATCATCAGGTTGACTGGCCAAAAACTCTTTCCCACTCCTGAATTGCTCTTCTGTCTGCACTAAACCCAGCATTTGCTCAGCTATTTGATTAGATGCTGCTGTTAGTTCTTGATAATGAGGATCTTCATGTTGAAAGGTTGAAGCATCAAGATTGACATCAATTTCATCCTCCACCTCCATGTTGACTTCTGCATTTCCTGCAGGGACTCTATAGTCTACAACTCCCCCTGACTCTAGCCCCAACTCCTGGGTGAGTCCTGCTTCAAACTGCTCAGTTTTAGAAGTTGATGCTTCATGAGATGGTGAAATTGGTTTCTCTCTATTCTTTTCTCTCTCACTCTCTTCTCTCTTTTCTTGCATCAGGATCTCATCCTGGATTCTCACCTCTCCCTTACTTTCCTCTCCTTTTGCATCACCTGCTAAGGTGGGACTCTCTTTTCTCACACCCTCTCCTTTTGCAACCTCAGAAGAATTTGAGGGCCCCTCATTCACACACTCTCCTTTTGCCAAGGTATGCAAACCTTGCCTCTCACACACCTCACCCACTCCACTCAATCCTAATAGAGTATTGGCCACCTGAAGTGTTTCAATGGATGATTCATGAATTGACATTAAGGGATCAATCGATGGATAAGAAGTATCCATCGATGGATGAATATCCGTTGATGGGAGCTCGTCGATGGATGTAAGGATATCCATCGATGAAAGTGAACTAGTCAATGGATGTTGGATGTTATCAGTTGATTGCATAATATCCATTGACTGGAGAGAAATTACAGTATTTTCCTGATCAACCAAGGTGTTAACCTTATTTGGTGATGCAGGTGAGAGTGTTGGCTCCACCCTGAGTTGCAAAGAGGGTGAATTTGAAACAATGAAGTTGTCAATCAACACTGTTTCTGAAGAAATAGTTTTTGAAGGAGATTGAGGAGAAGATTCAGATAAAGAATGGGGCTGTGCCTCAGGAAGATTTTGAGACACATCAAAAGAAGAAACTGAAGGCTTCACCAAATTTTCATTTGGCTTTGCATGTGTGTGTGTGCCCTGTGCAGTATTTGTAACCTTCTTTCTTCTTATGTATGGCTGTATTATTTGGTGACCCTTATCCCCATCTGATGGTCCTGGTTGAGACCTCTTTTCAATAGTTACATCTTGTTGAGAAGATGCAACTAGGGATGTGTACAAGTCCTTTACTACAGCCTCAATCTGTTGGGAGATTGGACTGGTGGCTGGCTGGTTCCTCTCAATTTCACTCTCCTTATTCTTCTGGCTTTCTTGATGTTGGCCAGTTCCCTCACCCTTATCAACCACCTTCACACTCCCCTTAGTGGTTTTTCTTTTCTTAGATCTTACAACAGTAGTCTTTTGAGAAACTACTGAGGTGGTTTGATCAGACTTGTGCTTGGAAGGTTGTGCAACTTGGGTATGAGGAATGGGGGCATTTCCATCTCCCTCCATTGTTGCTGAAGGCAAAGAAATTTGAGATTTTGAAGAAGAATGTACAAGATGGTGATTTTGAAGATATACCTGTACAAGAGGAGGATAAATGAGGCACAACTTAGGGTGTAAGTTGATTCTCACAAGATCCTTGAAGACCCTCTTGTTTTGCATCCATGGCTCCAAGGACTCCATATCTGCACTTATTTCATACTCTCCAACAGAGGCATTAATAATCATCATGAAAAATCTTGCAAAGTAGATATTATTTTTCCTAGATGACTTGGGTCCTAACTTAGCAGATAATTCATTTAGGAGTAGTGTGCCAAAATCGAAGTATTTATCAAACAGGATAGAATAAGCAATTTCTTGCATACTGATCGTAATTGCATCAAAATTACTTATTTTTCCAGAAAATACTTTAATTATGGCATCAAAGAAATAACTCCATTCTCTCCTAAGATTTTTCCTAACAATTTCTCCTAATTCAGTTTCAGCATTTGCATAATTAACGGATTCTAACATGTCCCTAATTTCATTTTCAGTGGGTGGTTTATTACAATTATTTGCAGGCAACCCTAAACATTAAGATAATGAAGTACTAGTAATTGTATAGGTATTACCTTTGCAAGAATAAGAAATTACCTTCCCATCTGGTGAAATCTCTGCAGAGGTCCACAGTTCCTCAACAAAGGAACACACGATTGTTGGTGCTTCGCTGAGAGCTTTGGAAACTTTGCAATCTCCTAGGAATCGCATCAATGGATGAAAGTCCACAGGAGCATCATTCACCGTTAGACATGCTGCGAAGTTGTTCTATTCATAGGTGAACCCAGTGGAAGAGACGATCTTCTTTTGTGGTGCCATTCTTTCAGTTGATATTCAAGAATTTAAAGTGAACTTGAAAGAATTTGTGAGAGCTCGTGAGAATTAGATAAAATTAGCTTGAGAGAGAGAGACAGAGATGAATAGTTTAGAGAAAAAAATAACAGGTAAGAATGAATTTTTAATTGCAACTGCTATTTATATTTTCTAGTATTAAAAAGACTTGAAAGGACTTTTTAATTAGGCAGATAACCGTTGATGTATAAAAGACTGTAGTTTATTACCCTAGATGGTAATTCTCCAACGGCTATAATCTGATCAACGGATGAATAAAACTGTAGAAATTCTATTACTATCGACAGATAAAATAGAGAGTTAATCATTTATCGATCGATCACTAACTACCAAGGTAATTAACTGTCGATAGATAAATATCCATCGATAGGAATAACATTTATCTGTTGATCAAATAAGAAGGGATTTATCCGTCGATAAACAATTACTTAGGTAATTATCCGTCGATAGATAAATATCCATTGATAATTGTGGACAATGGCTACAAAACAAAAAAAAACTTGACAGACATTTTAAGCATGAGCAAAATTAAGCATACCTAACTCACAGACTAATCTATTAAAAGTAGATTCATCTAGAGGTTTGATAAATATGTCTGCAAGTTGTTGTTCACTAGGGACAAAATGTAATTCAACTGTACCATTCATTACATGTTCCCTAATGAAATGATACCTTATGTCAATGTGTTTGGTTCTGGAATGTTGCACAGGATTTTCTGTTATTGCAATGGCACTTGTATTGTCACAGAAGATGGGAATTTTGTTCAAGTTGAACCCATAGTCAAATAGTTGATTCCTCATCCATAAAATTTGTGCACAGCAACTTCCAGCAGCAATGTACTCAGCTTCTGCAGTTGAAGTTGATACTGAATGTTGCTTTTTACTAAACCATGACACAAGTTTGTTTCCCAGAAATTGACAGGTGCCTGTAGTACTTTTCCTATCTATTTTGCAACCTGCATAATCTGCATCTGAGTAGCCCATTAGATTAAAACCAGAATCTCTAGGATACCAAATACCTAAATTTGATGTACCCTTAAGATATCTGAAAATTCTTTTAATAGCTACTAAATGGGATTCTCTAGGACCAGCCTGAAATCTAGCACATATGCATGTAGAGAACATTATATCTGGCCTACTAGCAGTTAAATATAAAAGTGAGCCTACCATGCCTCTATAACTTGAAATATCCACCTTAGCTTCTTTGGTATTTAATTCAAGTTTAGTGGCAGTGGTCATGGGAGTTTTTACAGAAGAACATTCACTTAACTCAAATTTCTTTAACAAATCATGAATGTACTTTGTTTGATTTATAAAAATACCATCCTTAACCTGTTTGACTTGTAACCCAAGAAAGTAGGTAAGCTCTCCCATCATGCTCATTTCATATTTACTCTGCATTAGTTTGGCAAACTTCTTGCAAAGTTCCTCATTTGTTGATCCAAAAATAATGTCATCCACATAAATTTATACAAGAATGATAGAGCCATTAACATTTCTACTGAATAGAGTTTTATCAACAGTACCTCTTGTGAAATGATTCTCAATGAGAAACTGAGATAAAGTGTCATACCAGGCCCTTGGTGCTTGCTTCAAGCCATAAAGTGCTTTGAGTAAAAAGTAGACAAAGTTAGGAAATTTTGGATCTTCAAAGCCAGGAGGTTGTTCCATATAGACTTCCTCTTCTAGTACTCCATTCAAAAAAGCACTTTTCACATCCATCTGGTAGACTTTGAAATTAGCATGTGCAGCATAAGCCAGAAAGATTCTGATTGCTTCTAACCTTGCAACTGGTGCAAAAGTTTCATCAAAATCAATTCCTTCTTCTTGTGAATAACCCTTTGCTACAAGCCTTGCTTTGTTCCTAGTCACAATACCAGTTTCATCCATTTTGTTTCTGAATACCCATGTTGTACCAATTACTGATCTATCTTTTGGTCTGGGCACCAGCTTCCATACTTTATTTCTTTCAAACTGATTCAGTTCTTCTTGCATAGCCAAAACCCAATCAGGATCCATGAGAGCCTCTTCAATTCTTTTGGGTTCTTCTTGAGATAGAAAACTGCTATACAAGCACTCATTTTGAGTAGCACTTCTTGTCTTGACACCATCTTCTGCATTTCCAATGATTAGTTCAAATGGATGGCTTCTTGTCCATTTTCTTTGAGAAGGCAAATTTTGCCTTGATGATGAAGCTTCATGATCATTTGTATTGAACTCAAAGTGATCTGAATTTGTAGCTTGATTCTGAAACCCTCCCCCTGAAGTAGATACCCTTGATGTAGATTGTTGATTATCCATTGAGGAGTTATCAGTTGATGCATTATCAGTTGATGGATTTCTGTCAACTGATAAATTATTCATTGATGCAATAACATCAACTGATATTGGGTTTCTGAACACTTGAGGTTTTATAATTTCTGCCTCTTCATCATCATTTACATCATTTGATTCATTCTCAAAATGCAGTGTGTCATGATTTCCTTCATCAAACAAGCCTTGAATCTTTTTATCATCAAATACTACATGTACAGATTCCATAATAATGTGTAGTCTGAGATTGTAGACTCTATAGGCTACGCCTGATAGTGCATACCCAACAAATATAGCTTCATCAGCCTTGGCTTCAAATTTTCCTAGGTTTTCACCTTGATTTCTTAGCACATAGCACTTGCAGCCAAAGACATGAAGAAATCCCACCTTTGGCTTTTTGTCTTTCTTGATCAATTGATAAGGAGTCTTCCCTTGAGCTTTATTTACTAGGGAGATGTTTTGAGTAAAACATGCTGTGTTTATGGCCTCAGCCCAGAAGTATGTTGGGAGTTTGGCATCTTCCAACATGGTTCTAGCAGCTTCAATCAATGTCCTATTTTTCCTTTCAACTACCCTATTTTGTTGAGGTGTTCTGGGTGCAGAGAATGTGTGTATGATTCCTTTTGATTCACAGAACTCTTTCATTGTGGAATTTTTGAATTCTGTTCCATTGTCACTCCTTATCTTCTTTACATCCAATTCAAGATTTTTCTCATTTTCTCTTATGTGCTTGATGATGAGATGACTAGCTTCATCCTTTGAATGTAGAAAATAAGTCCATGAGAATCTTGAAAAATCATCCACAATGACTAGAGCATACTTCTTCTTTGCAATAGACATGATATTTACAGGACCAAACAAATCCATATGTAATAACTCAAGTGGCTTTTCAATTGAAGATTCCAATTTCGACTTAAATGATGCCTTCCTCTGTTTTCCTTTCTGACAAGCATCACAAAGTCCATCCTTGACAAATTCCATTTGTGGTAAGCCTCTCACTTGATTTTTCTTAACCAAGAGATTCATGGCTTTGAAATTCAAGTGAGCTAATTTCTTATGCCACAGCCAACTTTCATTTATACTTGCCTTAGAGAGAAGACAAGTCATTGATTCTGCATTTGTTGAGTTGAAGTCAGCTATGTACACATTCCCTTTTCTATTCCCAGTCATGACCAGGCTTCCATCTACCTTGTTGGAAATTATGCATGCTTCTGTTGTGAAACAGACTTTATTTCCATTGTCACATAGTTGACTTATGCTTAACAAGTTATGTCTTAAGCCATCAACTAATGCAACAGGTTCAATGATGACATTCTCTTTTGAAATCAAGCCATATCCCATGGTGTGCCCTTTGCTGTCATCTCCAAAAGTTATTCCAGGGCCAGCTTTCTCCTCAAACTTTGTGAGCAGGGATTTATCTCCAGTCATGTGTCTTGAACACCCACTGTCCAAGTACCAAAGATTTCTTCTTTTTCCCTGATTGCTAGATGAACTAGCTTCCTGGTCATCTTGATTGACCATTAGTGCAAGATTGATGTGTTCTTCTTCTTCTTCAGAATCCTCCTCAGCAGCCCAGTCCTTTTCTTCTGTCACAAAAACCTTCTCTCTTTGTTTAAGCAAGTCAAAGTACTTCTTCTTATAGTCAATACCATCACTGGACTTTGACCTCTTTTCAACTTTGGGCTTTCTGCATTCACTTGAAAAGTGACCAGCCAATCCACAGTTAAAGCATCTGAATTGAGTCCTGTCAACAAGATTTTTGCCTTGTTGAGTGTCTCTCATGAACTGTGATCCAGGCCTTTGCATTGGATTCCTTTTGAACTTGAGTTTAGAAAATTTTCTTGATAGAAAAGCTAAATGCTTATCTATTTCATCCATTTCATCTTTGATGAGTGACTCATCACTGTCACAAAGTTCTTTTCCTTTACCAGTAGAAGATTCATCATATCTAACATAATTTGCACCATTGCCATGACCTTCTTTCTTCCCTTCTTTGAAATCAGCATCTTCATCTGTTTCTGCAACTTGCTTTTCCTTGACCACCAAAGCAATGGACTTTTCTCTCTTTTGACTTTTCTCAATTTCCTCATCTTGCTGTAGCTCCAACTCATAGGTTTTCAAGATGCCATACAGCTTATCCAAAGTATAATCTTTAAAGTCAGGAGATTGCCTTATAGAGACAGTCATTGGTTTCCATTCTTTGGGTAGGGACCTCAAGAATTTGAGGTTGGTGTCCTCAACAGCATAAACTCTTCCATATAGTTTAAGCTCATTCAACAGCTTTTAAAACCTACTATATGTATCATTTATTGTTTCACCACCCTTGAAGTGAAAGGCCTCATACTTTTGAATCAAGAGTTGCATCTTGTTCTTTCTTACTTGCTCAGTACCTTCACAGAGGGTTTGAAGAGTGTCCCAGACTTCTTTGGAGGTTGTACAACTGATGACATTGTCAAACATGTCCTTGTCAAGACCATTAAACAAGATGTTCATAGCCTTTTTGTCCTTGTGTACTTCCTTTTCATCTTCATCTGTATACTCACTCACAGATTTAGGATTGAGTTTGTCTGGTGCTTGAGTACCGTCTGCATTTACACTTGTAACTATTTTCATAGGCACATGTGGACCTTTCTCTATGCAATGAACATAGGAAGGATCAATAGATAGCAGATGCAAGTGCATTTTTACTTTTCAAGGAAAATATTCATCTTTCTCTAGAACTGGAATCTTAACTCCTGTGTCTCTTTGACCCATTCTTGATGTACTTGTAGATCTTGACTTTCTGTTTGTTGAAAGCCTGCTCTGATACCAATTGTTATTCGCCCTTAAGTACACTAGGTTTGGAGAAGGGGGGGGGTTGAATACAAACTTAAGAATTAATTCAACTTCTTGCGGAAATAAGTTTGTACAAAGAGAGTGTTTAATTAAGATTGATGTAACTAAGAACTGGATAACTAAAGTGTTGAAAACAGAAACAACAAGATTAAAAATTACTAGTGGATTGTTTTTCCACTAGTGTGTTTTTGCTTTCAATTGATCTTAGTAAAAATACTAAGCTGCTTACAAAGTTGAATGTAGAACTTAGAAAAGCATTACAAGTTCTGCCTGATTTTCTACTTTGCTTTTCTTGAGTTCTTCAAAAACTTTTTTTCTTTGCTACTGTGTTTTTGCTTTTTATACAAAAACTACTACTCTAGTTTTCTATCAACTGATAACAATATAATATTACAATTTATACTGTTTACATAAAAATAGAAACTAGCTTCTTTTCACAGCCTTCTTTGTAGAACTAACTAGCTCTGGAAGTGTCTTTGTCTTAAGATATTCCTTGGATGCTGTGTTGCCTTGAAAGTCTTCACAATCCTGACAGGACTGTCTTCCAATGATTCAGTTTCTGCACTGTTCCCGTAATTTCTGGCTTTAGCTAAATAGGGAAACTTTAATCAACTGATAAATGCTGTTAAGCTTATTAGTTGATTCACCTTTGCTTATCCATCGATGGATAGGATATCTGTTGATCAGTTGATGTGTCGATGGATAATTGAGTTATCCATCGACTCCTTATCCATTGATGGTTCTTTATCCGTTGACTGTTTTTATCCATTGATGACTTGTATCAGTTGATAGCTTTCATCCGTTGAGTAGTGTCTTCATCCATCGACTTCAACATCAGTTGATCACTTCACTTGTGAGAATTCTGACTTAGAATATTTACAATTGATCAGCCATTCTTCACATCTGTTGAGAAGCTAGAAATTGAAGTCAATAACATCAATTGACTACATCATAGCATCCATCGAGGTAATACAATCAATTGATAGTGAAACATAAATCAATGCTACAATCCAGTTTATCAGTTGATAAACAAGTTTCAACTGATAACTGGTTTCCTAGTCAATGGATATTTATAAGTCATATCCATTGATCAGTTACAAAGTAATTTTGAGTCCCTATTGAAATTCTAAGTAATTTGTTATCATCAAAACTCATAATTCCTAACAAATAATTTTCTAAAAGAGTTTAGAAAAAGGAATTAATGATTAAAATAGTTTTAATCATTAACTAATTAATTAATAAGATTAATTAATTAAAAAGGGAATTAATAATAAGATATTTATAGAAAATATCTCAGCTGAGATATTTGCCTATAAATATAGGATTATAAACCCTAATAAAAAAACCCTAATATTTGTGAGAAATATTTTAAAAGGGAGGCAACCCTAATTTCCTCTCTAGCCTCCTCCTTCATCTTTTAGTTTGATTCTTGATGGATATCTTTAGAGCACTCCACACTTGAGGGGTGATTGCAAGGATTGAAGAACAAGATCTTCTCTAGCTGTTGCCGGAAAGCAATCGAGGTATTCTTCAATTTATAAAATAGTTTTTGTATCTATATGTATGTATACATAGGAATATATGCAAATAAATGTTATTCAATGCTTCCGTTGGTGCATAAATTCCTTCATTTGAGTCTTCACAGTAAGAGTAGACTATCCTCCATAGCAGTACTTTAGTCTGAAGATTCCTGATATTTTATCCTTTGTGCAGTCCCTATCAATTGATAATTTGCTGTTAAGCATATCAATTGATTCTTTCTTGTATCCATCAACTGATATTCTCTTTCGATTGATCTTGATATCCATCGATTGATAATAGCTGTTGACTTATCGATCGATAGATGTTATCAATCGATGGGTCTTCATATCAGTTGATGGTCTTCAATCTTGACTTAACTTGTTATCAATTGATCCTTCATCCATTGATACTTCCCTATCAATTGATAACCCTTCACTTGTATAATTTTCCTGTCTTCAAATAATTATAATTTGACAGCCTAAGTTATACATCAGTTGATGACTTATATCAATCGACTCTAGTATCAATTGATGAGAATAATATCAATTGACTCAAGCCATACTAATTGAAATAGACTAAGTACAACTATGCTACCATCCATATTATCAGTTGATTCAGATAAACATTTTAACTGATAAATAGTTTCCTGATCAATTAATATTTATAAATATCATATTAATTGATTAGTTATAACAAATAAAATTTCTATGATTTTATGTTTAAAGTTATCATCAAGCCTACATTGATTCCTAACATGTTGTAAATGAGCAGAGTCATTCGTGAACAAAACTCGAATTCGACTCCTTTAGCTCAAAACATAAAAATATATTTGGTTAGATAAATGAACTGAGTCGAGTTATATTCCTATTCGGCTTGAACTTGATTCGTTTAGTTTGGGATCGATTCGAACACGACTCGAAATCGTTTAACCCAACTCGAATCAGATAAATATGTATATTTTAATTATTTATGCAATTTTTATAGGCGGTGCCCTGGTTGCTTCGGTTACGGAAAAACTGAAGGACATGGCCTTTCAGATGCACAAGCAGGTTGAAGTTATATTGAGTATTTTTCCTCTATTTTGTGTTACCGAAATATTTGCTAGATTAGCTTCGTACTCACAAGTCTTTTTCTTCAGTTTCCTATTGCCGAAGCCTTTACTAGAATGGCTATTATGGCCTGAAACCACAGATTTTTAGTTAACATCCTTCTTTGGAGTTTTGGAACTGAATTAGGAATTCATGAATTGAAATTAGGGATGTGTAAAAGCTATAGTTCTTTCCTCTTGGAATTCGATGCGTCCTCAAAATTTACTAGTATCCTTGTTCCCTTTCGGACTTTATCCATCCTCAGAATTTACTAATATTCATAATCCTTCTTCAGATATGATATATCCTCAAAATTTACTAATATTCGTATGTCTTTTGTATTCCTTATTCTTGTATGTTTTTTGTGTTCAGTTTCTTTTCTACCGAATCCTATTTTAGAATAGTTATTGTGCCCCAAAATCATGAATTATTAGTTAAAGTCCTTCTTCGTAATTGAGGAACTAACTAAAAATTTATGATTTTGGAGTAGGTGCGTAAAACGCTAGTCAACTACCATGTTGCGAGTATTAGCCAATTTTAGGAAGTAACTCCTCATCCGATTTCAAACTTGGAGATTTTCAGTATTCCTCTTAGGACCATTTAGTATCCTAGAAATTTAGATTCCACTTCGGACATTTTAGCATCCTTGAAATATTAGGTTCCTATGTTATTTTAGTATCCTCAGAATTTCACATTCTTCTTCAAACATTCTAGTATCCTCAACTTTTACATTCCTCTTTGGACATTTTAGGGTCATCAAAATTTTATATTTCTCTTCGAACATTTTAATGTCCTAGGACTTTTACATTCCTCTTCGGACATTTTAATGTCCTCATAATATTTTATTCCTTTTTGGACATTTTAATGTCCTCGTTATATTCTTCTTCAGACATTTTAATGTCCTAGGACTTTTACATTCCTCTTCGGATATTTTAATGTCCTCAGAATTTTATATTATTCTTTGAATATTTTAATGTCCTAGGACTTTTACATTCCTATTCACACATTTTAATGTCCTTGAAATTTTATATTCTTCATCGGACATTTTAATTTCCTAGGACTTTTACATTCCTCTTTTTGGGCATTTGAATCCCACTGCCTTAACTTTGTCCAGGTTCGCCACCATATAAGCCTCTTCCTTAAAACGGCTAAGTAATCACTCAACTCCTCATCTTGTCTTTGTCTACAATGAATCAAGGATTTGTAAACTTCTTTCTCCGACACAAGTGAGAATAGTGCCTTAGGAACTTTCTCTTCAGTTGGTTGTATGAGTGGATGGACCTAGGCCTCAGTGATCGACACTACGTGGATGTTGAGCTTCTCAAATAAGTTTTGAACATCTTGCATAATATCATAGTGACATATACTAGTCATAAGGCTCTCATACTTCTCACAATGGTCTTTGGGATCACCTTTTCCATTAAACTCAAACATCTTCGGAAATTGTCGGCTAAGGGTGGTCGGGACTGCTCAATTGACTCAATAATGGGTGGCTCATTTCCCTTCCTCATCTACTTGTAAAACATATCCTTTTCCATTCAGCGAGGCGATCCCTAAGATGGGAACCCTCATAATCCTCTTCGAAATCAGAAGAAACGCACCATCTTGAACGTGACCATCACGAGCGCGATTCGGAGTTCGATGACTCATCTTGATCCACTCAGGCTCTCCTCTTCTTTTGAGTTTCCAGTTCGGTCTTTGGTATGGTTTCATCCTTAGTGGCCTGGAGCGATTCTCAATGCGCTTTCTCCTATAGCTCTATCTCTTTCCTCTACAAATAGAGGGCTTTTAATATCAGCGTGTTCGACTCATTTCTTAACGTTTTGCTCTGGGCCTCCTGTTTTTTTACTGGCTTTCCTAAACCTTTTTCCTTACTAAGTTTTTTTTTTTTTTAGGAATTTCAAACCGGGTATATCCTCGATCTTTGCCTTCTTGAGCTTTATGCTTCTCCTTCCTCCATATGTACAACATTTCATGTTACTTTTCTAGTGTAGGTAGCGGTTCATTGGTATCATCGTTTAAGGGACCAAAATCCCGTTGTCCAGGAGTGACATTAGCGACTATCAAGCTTTCCGACATGCAAGAAGGCTCATGCTTTTAAGGGTGATGGGTTGAAAACCCTGAAGGTACTTCAGTGTTGGGGGGTGATTCTGGCATGATTTAAAGTGAGTTGATTTCTTGTACGTGCCATGGTCAGCGCCAAATGTTAGAACCAGATTTCTATAAGGAGTTCTGAGTATTAATTAAGGAATCCTATGTAAGCAAGAAGGAGTCATCGGTCAACAAGAAGGTGTCCTGAGTCAACATACAAGAAAGAGAATACGAGGGATACCTCCCCTCCCCCCGATTCACCACCGTTTGTGAGAATAAGTTAATGCAGTAATATATGAGTGAAAGGAACGTAAAAGAGTGAATATGATTTGAATCAACTATAAGTGTTTTTATGTGTGTAGAAAATGTGTAAGTAGAAGAGATTGAGTCAGCGAGCAAGTAATCAAGTCCTTCTTTCTGGTATTACCTTGGTCCTTATATACTGATGTTTTCCTATGGAGGTGGTTAATTGAGCAAGTGAAGATCATTGACATGTTCCCAGATCTTCACTAGTACTCATTAGGGTGGTTTCTCATTATTGGATATGTCCTCCATCTACGATTCGACCAATGACTTGGATCTATCCTCCGTCTACGATCCAACCAAGGACCTGTGCGTAAATTGGGCCGAGAACTTCAGTCCTCATTCAACAAAAATATTAATAGAAGTGTTTGTATAAATAAATAAATAATTCAATCTATTCATACTCCTAATTATTGAATTCTACAGTTCTTAAATAAAAACAAGGAGACCCATATATATATATATATGAAAAATAATGCAGGTTTTAGAACTTTGATTATAAATTGGACTTTAAATTTTTTTTCTTTAATTCCTTTTTCTTCTCTAAATTTTTTTAATTTTTTGCTTTTAATTATTTTCGACTTCCTTCCTTATTATTTCCTTTTTCTGTTACAATTCGAGTTTTATTTAATTTCCAACAAAACAAGATAAAAATAATTAATTAGAAAATAAAATTATGAAAACAAATAGAAAAGAGTTACAAGCTAAAAAAATCCAACTAACTTCTTAATATTTTTCATTTTAACTAACCATCTTTCTTTTTCTCGAGTAAACCCAATCAAATTTAATAGATTATGAAAAACAGTTAAAAAATTCGCTATAGTTAAGTTATCTAATCATATGCATGGTAGGTATATCATAACATATATAAACACAGAATCATATATAAATATATAACATAATACTATTTAAATGAAAATATTTTTACTCAACAATTTATATATATATATATATATATATATTATTTTTCATTTTATTATTTTATCTTTCAACTAATATATCATAATCTTAAAATAACATATATTATTGCAAAATTTTAAATAATCACTTATGACAACTCAAATTTTTTTTTAAAAAAAAATATTTAAAATATATATGTTTTAAATAATATCAAAAGTTGATATCTAATATCTATGCAAATTTATTACAAATATAAGTTTCAAAATAAAACTTTTTTTGTCTCTCTATCTCTCTCTGTATGGGTCCTGATCCATAATATGCGATTGTCTGAACCATCTTTCTATGTTTTTTTATCTGCGAAAAGTATTAACACATAAAATTTTTGTGAATCCTGGGCGGCCACGTCATCTATATGCACTTTCGCAGAGCTAGCTATGGTTTTTTCCTATCAGCGCTTAAAAACCGCGGAAAGATGGTTGTTCAACCATTGCATGTCTGGAATCAAAACACTATATATATAGGCTAGTGATCTAGTAGAAAGTAAGCTTAGAATAGAAATTAGAAAGTAGTTTAAAAATTTTATATTATTTTTATTCTATTTTTAAATCATACATTATGCCCCATAATTTACATTTTAGCTCTTGCTACGTCATCGTATGAATCACTGACACGTGACTGTGGGACCCACTGCCACTATAACAGCACGCCCTTTTTCGAACCATTAATTCGAGCAAAACTAAAATACAATACAATTTAATACAAAACTCTATTACAAATGTAACTATATCAAAAGCACAGCTAATAATGACAAATCAACAACCAATATACTTCAAATCTAAGATCCTTGAAATCCAATGCACTCCATCTTCCTCTTACACCGAACCTGAAAATTGTAAGTAATGAGTTGCATTGCCCAGAAAGTAACAATCGACTTACAAATATTCTCAAAAATATGTGGGTG
Source organism: Oenanthe sinensis (assembly GCA_028671895.1). NCBI lineage: Eukaryota > Viridiplantae > Streptophyta > Magnoliopsida > Apiales > Apiaceae > Oenanthe > Oenanthe sinensis. Next base: position 25,257,430 of record CM053805.1, on the reverse strand, counting down.
TTTTAATAAAATAAGTTTCCGTCAAAAATAATATAAGTCTTGAAAACAATTTGAGAAAAATAATCAAACCCACAGTTTTAATATAAAAAAAAATCGTTTATTGAAAACAGTACGATAATCTTATAAAATTTCACAGTCTTTCTCTACGGTCACACTTTGCTAGTGACCGAAATCTTATTCTTATTCTTTATCACACTTTCCCAGTGGACGGGATCTAAAGTTTAATAATCACACGCCCTAGCAGGTATCTAAAATTGCACATTTGTGCCTCTAGTAAGGGTATTTAAGACTAGTTTCGGAACTATAGTGTAAATTATGAATGGGTTCGAAAAGTAGAGACTAAGTTTCAAAGATTCTAATATCTTGTATCTTATAAAGTTTGAAAATAATATTTTTATATCTTATATGAAATTCAAAATTCACAGTACCAAAATCTTTTTCGAAAATAAAAATAAATCAAAAGTTACTTACCTCCGAGTCGATACTAAAAATCATGTAACGCATGTAACATCTCCGAAATTCAAGAATCTACATCATCCCTAAACACATATTCAATCCTTTGCACCCGAACAAAAACAAAGCATCTCAAATTTTGAACTTCCCCATGATTCCAATTCTAATCCGATCTTTAATTTACCTTTTTGACCCTCAAAATACAATATTTTCTCGAAAACTTAAACCACGAAAGTCATAGAGAACGAAAAGATCTTTCCAAAAAGTCTAGAATCAATGAATTCCGAATTACGATGAATTTATTACGAATTTTACAAGATAGCTTAATTTTATACGGGAAATCCTACGAATTTTAATATCAAAGACGAAAAAAAGAATAAAGATTTGTATGAGAGAGATTTATAACAGTATAGTATTGGTGGCTCGAAAATAAGAATACAGAAAAATGAAGACATCTTAAACAATATATATAGAGTTCTAAAACCCTAATTTCTAAATCTACTATAAGTTGGTTATTCACATCCGACCCAAATTCAGAAAACCCATTATTCTAATCTAATTATAGTTCCTAATTTCTATCCAATTTTATTCATTTTTATTTTTCTTAATCTATTTTATTATTCTAAAAAATATGAGATATTACATACCACCCTCCTTAACAATAATTTGGTCTCCAAATTCTTAAAAATCTTATACCCCAAAAAGATCTCATATGTCTATCCAAAAAATCACTAATCACCCAAGTTATCTATAGGTCAAGCCTAATGGCAGTCTACAGGTTTTGAACTTAGAGTTCTGGATACCAACTATAATAGCCCTCCCTTTTTTGCTATTAATCTACATCATCCATAAACACATATTCAATCCTTGACACCCGAACAAAAACAATGCATCTCAAATTTCAAACTTTCCCATGATTCTAGTTTTTATCAGATATGTAATTCTCCTTTTTGACCCTCGAAACAATGTTTTCTCGAAAACTTAAACCATGAAAGTCGTAGAGAACGAAAAGTTCTTTCTAAAAAGTCCAGAATCAATAAATTCCGATTTACGATAAATTTATTACGAATTTTACAAGATAATTGAATTGTGTATGAGAAATCCTACGAATTTAATGTCAAAGACTTAGAAAAAGAATAAAGACTTGTATGGGAGAGAGATTTATAATAGTTTTGTCTTGGTGGCTTGAGAATAATAATGCAGAAGAATGAAGACATCTTAATCAACATATAGAGTTTTAAATCCTTAATCATGAAGACATCTTAATCAATATATAGAGTTTTAAACCCTAATTTCGAAACCAACTGTAATTTGGTTATTCACATCCCACCCAAATTCAGAAAACCCATTATTCTAATCTAATTCTTAATTTTTATCCAATTTTATTCCTTATTATTATTATTAATCTATTTTATTATTCTAAAAAAATATGGGATATTAGAGATCCTAATTACAGAGTTTAAATAATTACACTAACATCATAATATCATAATATTTAATGACATTGCGTTATATTGATTTAGTATATTAACTATCTAAATATTTCATTATTAAATTTTCGTATTTTGTTAAACTGAATAGATTAAAAAAATCCACATAATCACATTATTGTGAAAGTTTATTATTGCAAATTTTGATAGAAAAAGAAATATTTTAGGTGAATTTAAAAATGAGTAATATAATTTATTTATTTTTGAAATTCAATCAAAACTCAAAAAGCTCAATAAACTTAAAAAAAACTTGATAAACTCGAAAACATGATAATTTTTTTTGATAAACTTGAAAACTCATTAAAAACTTGATAAACTTCTCAAAAACTCAATAAAAACTTGAAATCAACTAGTTTACTATGCGGAACTTTTGGGCTCACTAATTTTTATGCTTGATCCGACTCGATAAAAAAAAATTCGAACTCGAACTTAATAAGAAAAACTCGACTCGAATTACCCCTTATTACCCCTTACCTGTCATACATAGGATTACGTAACTTAATTATGGTTAATTTTTAAACTTTTTTTCATAACTTATTATAGTTGATTAGGTTTATTTGAGAAAGAAAAAGATAATTGGTTAAAATGAAAAAATTTCACAAATTGGTTGAGTTTTTTTAGTAAATAACTCAATAGAAAATATATTTTAAAAATGTATTAAACATGGACCTATCCTTATGCATCTATGAAGTACAAAGACGAGCATTTCATGGTCGATTACAAGTTGCTGAAGGATCACAAATTTCCCAATATTTTAGAAGAAAAGTTTTGAACTATGTTTAAAGGATCAATTTCAAAAAGTCCTTGATATGAGAAGAAGACATTTCTTATCAACTATATGTGTTGGTGCTAGAAATATGATTTTGTGCTTTTGTAATAGTGATAAAAGTGACTTTCAGTGTCAAAATAGCTAGCAATTTCTCTTCTATTAATTTCATTTTTGTTTGTTGCAATGTTACTTGTTTAGTGCAACAGTATTAGCCAGCCAAAATGTCCCCGGAAAACAAAGGAAACAAAAGTAAAACGTACACATATGCAATGCTAAAACATTTTGAAATAACAACCTACATTACAACCATAAGATCAATTATAAACCAAAATAAGCCTTTTTGGTCTCCGCATGGGGGTCTATCTTTTGGTTAATTCAATGATTAATTGACCATGTAATATATAAACCCATAAAGAATGGAGCCTGCTAAAGCAAATCTGCATTGCTGATCAGTTCGGCTCTTATATGCATATACTTCCAAGTGCGCGTATTGACCAACAGGGGCTGATGGGAACTCCTCGTAATAGTTCATCTGCTTAGGGATCGAGTCAAGTGATCTTTGCATCTAAACATGGAGAAGGGGCCAAGTAAGTAATGTATCAAGACTTAGAGTTGCCTGAGATTCCAAATACATTGAATACATTTCTATCCTTGTCTATTTGACATTTATTTTTCATTGTATAGTTTGTCCTTCAGCACATATTCTCTGTCTAATTGGCACACTAGCTAACTGCAGGCACAAGGTTGGCAGTCAAACCTTATCGCTATCGCTTGAAAGAAACATAAATTTGGTTTTGTTCTCGTCATCTCAGTATGTGTGTATATTTATATACAGTATATGTTGAAATACTCATTCCAAGTAGTCACTATCGTTTTGAGCCAGTAAAAATCTCTGCGGACAAACTGAGAAGCGGGGATACATTATCAAGCTGCTGGTATGTATGTGACGTATCAAATGATAAAATAGGGAAATGAGAAGCATACATAATTAGCATCTTTTGATTAAGAAGTGTGCATTGCAGTCTTTCGAGTTGTTATAGCATATTACCAGACAAACTTAATTGAATAACACAGTTTCAACTAGTTGCCTATACAATGAAGTCAATCTTGGTCTATATTAACTATTAATGTTTTGAATGCGAATATTTATATCAAGTACTATATTGCATATTATCTTTGTTCCTTTGTCCATTTTGGATTTGCTGCGTTTAATTCATCCGTGCATGGCCGGTCAATTGGTGGACTGTATTACTGTATTTTACACAAGTTAGTTCTTGACTTATTATTATACTTGGGAGGGCGGCAGAGGAAGCAGTGTTTCTTAGTCTACTAACAACTAAATTTATTGAACATATATAAGTGAGTGTCTGTACATTAGTATTTATACCAATCAATTCATCATCGGGCTTGATAAATATTTGCTTATATCTTTCTGTGTTGCTTAATCTGTGTAGAGATTATGCATGGAGCTCCCAACTAAGAGTCCTAAAACGGTAAAAGAAAAAAATCATTCAGCTTGCATCTAATTTTTCTTCAAAGAACATTAGTTATGCGTTTATGCAAAATTTGTTAGCTAGCAAACTGACTTCTTCTTGCATTGTCATGTTTAGGGACTGACTGATGAAAGAGGTGATGTACGTATAGTTTACCAGCCCATGAAGAAACCTAGAGAAGGTGGATTTAGAGCCACCCTTTTCGTCTTTGGTAGGTAAACAAATTGCACTATGCGCTTATAAGTTATAACTAAAAATTATTTGTAGTAGAAGCGGTACATTAATAAAGGTTTTTTGTTGATATTCTATATGCCTTTACAGGACTAATGGGGTTGGATAATGTAGGCTTTGTGGCTAACATGGCAAACCTAGTACTGTATTTCATGAATGTCATGCACTTTAGTATATCTGGCTCTGCAAACACCACTACGAACTATCTGGGCACTGTTTTCTTGCTTACATTAGTTGGAGGGCTAATATCAGACTCGTATATGAGCCGCCTCAACACTTGCCTACTGTTTGGAGGAATCGAGTTACTGGTAACTAAATACTTCGATCCTTGCTAATTTTATTAATTATAATCATATGGACCAGAACATATCGTATTGTTTTTAGAAAAATCTATCTTTTTCAGGGATATCTGTTGCTGATTATTCAGTCTCATTATCCTGAGCTGCAACCTGAAGCCTGTGGGAAGTATAGCTGTGTGGATGGTACTAAAGCTCTGCTCTTTTACGCTTCCATATGTTTTGCTGCGCTGGGAGGTGGTGGGGTAAGAGGGTCAGCGCCTGCTTTGGGTGCTGATCAGTTTGATCAGGATGATCCAAAGCAAAGCAAACATATAGCCAGCTTCTTCAATTGGCTTTTGTTTAGTATTACTGTTGGAGCTTGTATTGGGGTTACAGTTGTTGTGTGGGTAAACACTAATAGTGGATATGACAGTGGCTTCATCATATCCATGGTGTGTTCATTCATCGGGCTTTGCTTAGTTGCACTTGGAAAGTCTTTTTATTGTGTCCGTGTGCCTGGAGAAAGTGTATTAGTAAGAGTATTACAGGTGAACTATCTACCACTGCTTATCATCTATCACTGAATACTCAGTATGTGACAATCTCACATGTAAGAAATCAATGGTTCTCTTAGTGACCCTGTGAGATATTTGAAACTGTAGGTTCTGGTAGTGGCCATAAAGAATCTGAAGGTGGAGTTGCCACAAAATTCGCGAGACTTGTATGAAATAGATGATCCTGAATCTGATTCTGGCAGAGAACGCATCAAGCACAGCCACCAATTCAGGTAGATTTTCCTAGTGTTACTTACAAATTCCTTTTGTTTGATGTCCTTAATATATTTTAACATAATAAAATGGTACAGGACACTAGATAAAGCAGCTGTGCTTCCTGAAGGAACTATTCCAAAGAAATGGGAAGTATGCACCGTGACTCAAGTTGAAGAAGTAAAAATCTTAACACGAATGCTGCCAATTCTGCTAAGCACCACTCTCATGAACACATGCCTTGCTCAGTTACAGACATTCTCCATCCAACAAGGTGCCCTGATGAACACAAAAGTTGGAAAATTTAATGTCCCAGCTGCTTCGATTCCCATCATACCTCTAGCATTCATGTCACTTCTCATACCACTCTACGAATTTTTACTCATCCCCATAATGAGAAAATTTACAGGTCATCCCAATGGAATTACTCACCTCCAAAGAGTCGGGGTTGGTCTAGTTCTCTCCGCAATTTCCATGACTCTAGCAGGAATCATAGAACTAAAGAGGAAGAATGAATTTGTACACAACAATAAACGTATTAGTCTCTTTTGGCTATCATATCATTTTGCAGTATTTGGAATAGCGGATATGTTTACGTTCGTTGGACTATTGGAATTCTTTTACAGTGAAGCTCCACCAGGCATGAGATCACTATCTACTTCTTTCTCATTCCTTTCATTGTCAATAGGCTACTACTTAAGCTCGATTTTCGTGGAGATCATTAACTCCATAACTGGTAAAATAAGTTCAAACAACATGGGATGGTTGGAAGAAATGGATATGAACAAGAATCATCTTGAATTATTTTATTGGTGTTTGGCAATTCTCAGTGTGCTTAACTTTGGGAATTATATTTTCTGGGCTAACTGGTACAAGTACAAGAAAGATGTTCCAGTTGAAAAACAAATGCTGATTGATCAATCTTTTTCAGATGGAAGTATGAGTTTTGTATCTAAACAACAGGTGGATGCAATCTCTACTAGTAACACAAATTAATATATGCATATTAAATTTTCCAGGCCTTTTCCCACATATGTAATATGCAGTATGCAACTAGACTGGAAAAAAGTTGGTTTTTGTATCTGTAACAGTAAGGTAGTTTATCTGGGACTGTATATTCTTTTGACCTCTTTTGTTTCTACAGTAATATAACATTCTGATAAGTCATTTTATGAAGGGATCAGTACTTCAACTTATTAATTTTTTTAGATAAGAAAGAAAGAGATATAATATGTAGGGTCCTGATAGCTGGCAAGGGATTTAACAATTTGTCCACGATTTTTTATAGTGGAGTGTAATAGAACTAATTTTTTATGTGAATACAAACTACATCACTCTATCCGTGGTTGAGAGAATTTTTCTAGCGTTTTTATCTATCCGCTATAAAAAAGCGCCGATAGATTGTTACGAACAAGAGATTGACATGAATCAGTTGCCTAATATGTATAGTAAATATACAGTTAGAACTTATCATTTTATTCATAGTAATATTCACTTTGTACCCTGTTCCTTTAACTCGGTTATAAAACTTTTACTAATTAAAATAATATAATTAGAGATATATGAAGCAGGAGGAATGAAAATATCGTTGAGAAACATTAGCCCTAATAGGGTAAATTCATCCACCGCTAGAGTATATATGAATGCATGCTGTGAATTACAATTTTGTAGTGTACAACATTTATTAGAGTTACAGTTTTTCTTCTCCGTGTATTGGTATGTGTAGTTAAATTTTTACAATCACATCTTATCATCATTATTATTATAATACTCCTCCTTAATTGTCAAACATGAGTTATTATAAAAATTGATTGTCTCGTTAAAACCTTGTAAGGAAAATCCAGTGAGATAAAAAATTTGACAAAGAGAAAAAAGTACAGTTTGTCCCTGAATAAAACATCTCATACTTTGACATTTTGATGTAGTAAGATCTTCAATCTTTGCATACTAATATTATTTCGCAAGTTTTCAAATATTGATGTGGGTAATGACTTTGTAAGTAAATCTAACAGATTTTCATTTGAGCGAATTTATTGTACATCAATATCACCATTTTGTTGGATCTCATGAGTATAGAAGAATTTTGGCAAGATATGTTTTGTTCGATCTCCTTTGATGTATTTTTCCTTGAGTTGTTTAATGCAAACCGAATTATCTTCAAACATAATTGTAGGACTATCCGAGATGTTTAATAATTCACATGATTCCCAGATATGTTGAATAACAGACCGCAACCAGATACATTCCCTATTTACTTCATGAATTGTCAATGAAGTTGCCGACATAGTCTACTTTATAGATTTCCAAGAAATAGCAGTTCACTAATATGTGAATAAATAACTTGTTTGTGATCGTCCAAAATAAGGATCTGATATGTACTCAGCATTTGCATATCCAATCAGCTGTGATTTTGAATTGTTTGGAAAGAATAGCCCAAGATCGATCGTCTCGCGATGATATCTCAATATATGTTTGACTTCATCTCAATGTCTTTTAGTTGGATTAGAACTGAATCTCGCCAATAAGTTCACAATAAATGCAATATTAGGTCGTGTATTGTTGGCAAAATACATAAAGGTGCCAATGGCACTGAGATATGCAACTTCCGGCCCAAGAAAATATTTATTTGGTTTTTTAGGGCGGAATGGATTTGTTTCAACTTCAAATGACCGAACAACCATTGATGTACGTGGATTGATGATCAAATATTTCTGAAGATAAGTACTCCACCGGTATACCTAAAGAAAATTTTGTATTTCCAAGATCTTTCATTTCAAACTCATTTTTCAGATAATTAGCAGCGTTAGTAATATTTTCAGAAGTACCAACAATATTTAAATCATCCACATACATAACAATAATAACAAAACCAATTTGTGACTTTTTAATAAACACACATGTACATACTTGATTATTAATATTCACATTATTCAATAAATATTCACTATACATGTTGTACCACATATGACCAGATCGTTTTAAACCATATAGTGATCGTTGTAATTTGATAAAGCGAAACTTAGTTTCATCCATGTAATATTCCGTATTTTTATAGAATAATAAAATAGATTAATAGTAATAAAAATGATTAAAATTTGATAGAATTAGGAATTAGAATTGGATTCGAATAACGGGTTTTCGAATATGGGTCGGATTTGAATCGTAGTAGATTTTGTTATAGAGTTTTGAAACATTATATATAAATTGAGATCTACTTATTCTTTCATGTTATTTTCGAGCCACAAAGACTGAACAATTGCAAATCTCTCTCGTACAAAACTTCTGTTAAGCAGAATGAGTGTTGCAGAAAGGGGAGTAGAATGCAACTTGTTAAATAATCACCATTCTCATTAACAACAAATAAGATTAATGTTTAACAACCTACAGATGCAAAAAGACACACAAAGCAGGTAAACAAAGACAAGGTGTTTAAACTTCAAAAATAATACTCCCTCCGTCCCGGCCAAATGTTTACATTTGGTCCGGGCACGGAGACCAAGGATAGTGGGTGTAATAGTGATTTTATTGTTAAAATAAATGAAATAGTGGGTGTAATAGTGTAAAGTGTTGAAAAAGTGGAGTGAAGTAGTGGATGTAATAATATATTTATTGTTAAAAGTTACTATTTTTAGTAATGTAAAGAATTGGGTGGGACGTCCCAAAAAGGAAAGTGTAAAGAATTGGTTGGGACGGAGGGAGTATATTATTATTATTGTTTGTTAGAACTTGACTGAAAATGATATTCCAGCTACAAAGAAACAATAACAATGAATTTGTTAATGTTTCTAAACTTGAGAGAAAATCTAGCTTAGTTGCATAAGAAAAAGTACTTGTGAGATATGTGTATTTATACTGAAACACATATCTCATTTATAGATGCCCTTTTCCTTGGTCCTAAAATAAAGCTTGAAATAAAAACTTTACTTTTCTTGTTCAACCCTGGCTTCATTCCATTTGTAGATAAATTTGTTTTGAGATATGCAGAAATATTTGACTCCTTGAACCACTTTATCTTTTTGTTTGTCTTCTCCAAAGTTGCAGTAGTAGACTTAACAGACTAGATAGATATGTCCAAATCATTCCTTGTATTTTCACTATCTAGTCTACTACTTGGAATAGATTGTCAGCTTCACTAAAAGTATACTGTCAACTTTTAGCTCCTCTATGCTGACAGTATCTTCGGCTCCGCATACTCTGCTGTCAAGTTTTCATAGTCTACTAAAACATATTGTCTCCAAAACTGCTGTCAACTATCCCCGCCAATGTTGTTGTCAGTAAAACTGACTGTCTTCAAATCTTCATTCTTCACAAAATTTATTGTCAAAGGAATAGTTGTTGTCACCTGTTCCTTTGTTCTGTCACTTGAATATGTTGTCATAGACTTGAGTTATTAAATGTTACTGTCGTGGATTTGAACCATGATATGCATGAACACTTTGTGAACTTCTACTTCATGGATCAAGTTATTATATTTGTACAGACAGTGACTATTAAACTTATTGTCACCTATTTGAGCTTTTTTAAACATATTGTTCCAAGTGACCGTTTTAAAACATACTATCAATATATATATATAATAATACATTTTACTTAGTTTATTATAAACTAAGTCTAAGTAACTTAGTTAATTACATTCTTAACACCACAATCCCTAACATCTTCATTCTTTTTTTCATTTTAGTTATTAAAATTCGTAAGGTTTTTCATACACAACTCAGCTATTTTATAAAATTCATAGTAAATTCATTGTAACTAGGAATTCGTTGATTATGGACTTTTCGGAAAGATCTTTTCGTTCTCTATAACTTTCATGTTTTAAGTTTTTCAAGAAAATATCGTTTGGAGGGTCAAAACAGACAAATACAGATCTGGACAGATTTGGGATCATGGCGGCATTCGAAGTTTGAGATGTGATGTTTTTGATTAGCTACTCAGTATTGAATATATATTTAGGATGATGTGAATTTTTTGTTTTCGTAACTGAGGTAAGTAACTATCCGTTGCTCCGTATTATTATGTAAGTAACTATCCGTTGCTCCATATTATTATGTAAATGACTTTTCGTTGCTCCGTATTATTATGAAACATGCTTTGTGTTCTTAGATTACTTGGCATCAACTATTTATTTCGAATATCGTATATAGTATATTGTCATGTGATTAATAAGAAAAGAGTTTTCAGAACTTTCCAGTTTTAGTTGCATATCGAATCATAAAATCCGGTCATTGGATAGTGTGACACATAGAACTAGTTTACGCACGTTCCAAAACACATCGATACCTTGTCAAGATTCAGTTTCATTTGATAATGGACGTAAAATGCCCCCATAAAACCATCGAATTATAGAAGCGTGTCACTGTTATACTGTGACCCTGACTTAGAACTATGGGAATAAGAATATGGAAGTTTTGTTAAGATTTAATTATTGAATAAGAATGTTTTGTACGTGACCTTTAGAATGCATTATTTTGATTTAATTGATTATGTGAGAATCTTTAAAATCGTTGTATCGAGTATATTATGTGTAACTATATGGTACGTGTTTAAGTGGTGTTTTTGAAAAGATAAAATATTATTTTAAGCCGTTGGACGAAAGTTGTTTACTACACTTCACATCTCATTCTTTTAATATTTCAGGTTTGTGTAAGAGGAAGATGAAGTGCATTGGATTTCGAACATCTTAGATTCAGAATAGATTGGTTGTGGACTTGTCATTGTTGACTAATCGCAATATCTGTTTTGTAAGAAAAAAATACCATCATTAATAAATTTATAATATTAGCTCTAGTCATAATGTGTAAATAAATTATCATAATTATTTATAAAAGTAGAATAATATATATATATATATATATAATAATTATATGTAATGATAAATAATATATATATATATACTGGAGAACCTTAAATGAAGTACTAATTGGAGACCATATATGTTCTGTATCATATTCTGTTTATAATATTATAAAATTATAGGAGAACATAACGCAAAACATATATGTCTCCAATTTGTACTATATCTAAGAGTACTCCACTGAACAAAACTTAACCCGCACCGCACTGCGCGGTTTGTCAAAAATTTAACCCGCAACTGCACCACAAAAATTAATAATCGCATTTTACTGTGTAGGCGGTTTATGCGATTTGATGAACACCCCTACTAGACATATTCATTGGCTATTAGATTTTATAATCTAATGAACCTAAATCCAGCACATGAAGATTTTAGGTACAACAAATCTTATTACAATATAATTTTTATATAACATAGTTGTACTTAATATAATCTACTTAAAACTTCGTAATTTTATAGACATTCAAACTCTTTAATTCAATTAAAATTAAAAATTATTATTTAAATTTCACGAATATTATAATATTGCTATTCATTTATCTATATTAAATTTTGTCTAAAATTCTATCAAATGATATTATATAATTTTAGCATATATAAGATATTTAATAACAAAAAATACTTTCATATTTTTAGTATTAATATATAAAAAACATGCACATGTACACACACACATATATTAAAGTTGAGATATTTTATAATTAGTATGATTAACCCAACTTTTGGTTATCTTAAATTTCGTTTAACCCAATATTTTTATATATTATATCTAAATTATAGCCGAAAATGTATATACTTATATTAGAAAAACCTTATTTACAATTTAGCTGTTATGTAATATATTTGTATCAAATATAATCAATTTATAAAACTCAGTTTCACCACCGTTAAATTTTTTTTAATTAATTTAAAATATAATCAATTAATTAAATCTCATAAATAATATAACATTATTATTCTTCTATCTATATTAAATTTATTAAAATTTTATACAAATACGATCTAAACATCTCAATTTAACTACGGCTCAAACTAGTAAATTAATTTAAAATTGCCACTCATAATCGAATCTCAAGAATATTATAATGTTATTATTCTTTTATCTATATTAAGTATTAAAATAATAACTAATTAATTAAATCTCATGAATGATAATATTATGTTAAAAGATATATTAGGATATTGCTGAAATTAAAATATTTTATAAGAATATGATATATTTTTATTAATGATATTATACTTGTTGACCAAGTCTTATAATCTATATATATTGAATTATTATAAATGAGAAAAATGGGATATTGAGAATTTTATCATGACATAAGAGTCATGTTAGATTATTTACGACGTTAGGTGAGATGAAGGAGAGAATAAGTGAGGGAGAAAACAGTCTTCAAGAGAGAAAATAAAATTATATCGAGAGTTTAGTGAGAAAAACATAATCTTACAAGAGTTTGTGAGATATGAAAAAAAAGATATCCATGAAAGGTCGTGCATATGAGATTGACCTATAAGTGTTTGTGAGTTGATTAAAAAAAATCTGCTAGAGGTTATGGATGTGAAAAATAAAATAAAATCTTTTGAGAGTTCGTAGTTGTAACGATAAATAAGGAGACACATGAATGATTTAGTGACAGACAACAATAACAGTGGCAATGATGATGAAGACGACAAAGAAGATGATGAAATTCGAAGAATTGAATTTTTTTTCCGTGCAAGTTGGGCATTCGAAATTTTCATGCTCCGTCTTGACGGAGGGTATTAAGAGATATACAAGGATATTGCTGAAATTAAAATATTTTATAAGAATATGATATGAGATTGAGAATTTTATCATATTATTATTCTAACTATATATATTTTTATTAAAATTTTATACCAAATACAATTTCAACATCTCAATTTAATTACTGCTCAAACTACTCAATTTATTTAAAAGCCTTTATTATAATAACCTAGTCTATCAAACTATAAGGTTAACCAATTAATGATTTTTTAAAGAGTTTTTAACCAATCAGGTGCGAGTATTTCAATATTCAACCAGTGAAATTGAGTCTTTTACATTTCTTTTTTATACTTTTTAACTGAGATGATTAACTGTAGTATAGATTAACCATCTGTTTATACAAATGGTAATGTTTTAATGTCTTATAAATTCAAATATTTTGTTTCCTTTTAATATATACCACATCTTAAAATTCAAATTATTATATCACAATCTATAATAATGTCTTATAAATTCAAATTATATACCATAATTTATAATAATATTATAGATATTTATATTTTATATTTGTAATTATAATAATAACACCCATATCCTTAATAATAATAATAATAACCTTAATAATATTAAAGTCAATTATTTTTAAAAATAAAACTAATCTTTCTACATATAATCTTTTCACATCTTTGTAAAAATTATAATGATCCGTATTTTTTTCAATAAGTACCCTTATATAGTTTTATTGTTTTTCAAATGAGAGAATATCGCTTAAATTAAAATATTTTATAAGAATATGATATGAGATTGAGAATTTTATCATATTATTATTCTCTCTATATAAATTTTTATTAAAATTTTATACTAAATACAATTTAAATATCTCAATTTAATTATTGATCAAACCACTCAATTTATTTAAAAGTCTTTATTATAATAGTCTAGTCTATCACACTATATGATTAATCAATTAATGATTTTTTAAAAGTTTTTAGCCAATCAGGTGTGAGTATTTCAATATTCAATCAATCGAATTGAGTCTTTTACATTCTTTTTTATATTTTTTAACTAACTATAGTATAGATTAACCATCTGTTTATACAAATGATAATGTTTTAATGTCTTATAAATTCAAATATTTTGTTTCCTTTTAAGATATACCACATCTTAAAATTCAAATTATTATATCATAATCTATAACAATGTTTTATAAATTCAAATTATATACCATAATTTATAATAATATTATACATATTTACATTTAATTTTGTAATTATAATAATAACACCCATATCCTTAATAATAATAATAATAATAACCATAATAATATCAGAGTCAATTATTTTTAAAAATTAAACTAATCTTTCTACATATAATCTTTTCACATCTGATTTGTAAAAATTATAATGATCCATTTTTTTCAATAACTAGCCTTATATAATTTTATTGTTTTTCAAATGATAATTTCTTAAATATTTTTTAATTTTAAATATTTTTAAATTATATAAATATTAATTTTTTTCATTTTATTAAATTTGAACTTTAAGTATGTTTAACCTTATATGATAATAATTATACATATTCTTAACAATGATGATAATAATATTATTCTTAATAATAATAATAATATAAATTTATAAATTTTAAAAAAGTAAGCGAATCTTTACACTTATTATCTTTTCACGTCTGGTTTGCAAAAATTAAAATTAAAATTTTAATATGAAAAATATTTGACTATGTATTTAAATTTTAAATCGTTTTTAAAATATTTGCTATATTTAAATTTAGTTTTTTAGATAATAATAATAATAATATCTATTTAATTCTGATATAGTTTTTCAAATATATTTGAGAATATTATTTGAATTTAAACTTAAATTTTAAATTATTCATTTATTTAAAATTTAAATTCAAATCTCTTTAAAAAAATCATGTTTATTCAAATTTGAATTTCATATTTAATAAAAGTATCTAGATAAATACCAATAACTAATTGGGAAGATTACTTGAATTTAAATTTTCAATTATTCATTTAATTTGGAGATTAATTTTTTATTCTAAAAAATTATGTTTAATATTTATTCAAAATTTAAATTAAAAAAATATATCTACGTAAATAAATGTTGGATCAAATCAAACCTACTACTTTGAATGTACTTGTCTTGTTGTAACACTTAGATTTCTTGTACTAGGAAGTGACTTAGTTACTTTAATGTACTCTTGCAGATAGAAGTATGATCAAATTGTATTTCCAAATTGTAATTAAAGTCAAAGAATAAATTCTGATAGAAGATTCAAATTGAGTCATGCATCAAGACAAAAAAGACTTCATTAAAGAATAAGGAGTGCAGTTGGAAATTCTTCCAAGGCAATTAACTGATAGAGAAGTCACAACAGTCGAGAAGTCAAAAGTGCAAACTGGTAGAGAAGTCTCAAACGACTGTATCGAGAAGTCAATAATTTGGATTCATTCAAGAAGTGTAAAGAAATGATCAATCGAAAAGTCCAGTTAAACAAATCGAGAAGTTAGTTAAGGAAGCAATCAAGAAATTGAGGAAATGGGTCAATCGAGAAGTTTGTAAAATCAAGTCAATCGAGAAGTCTAGCCTGATCGAGAAGTCATCAAAAGAAGTATGCAATCAAGAAGTCTAGACATTCGAGAAATATCAAGACAAAGACTAATCGAGAAGTCTCAGAAGTACTCGATCAAGTAGTCAACAACATGACTTCTCGAACTGCAATGAAGTTGAGTACTTGAATGTTTCAAGAAGCTAATTTCAAGAAAATTTGCAGAAGAATAAGACAAGTAATTTGAAGCATTGTCATGATCAGATCAGTCAAACCTGTGAAGATAATGACAAGTCTGCAATGAAACTTGAAAAGAAAACAAGACAAAGACAGAAGGAAGGAAGTAGAATGGAGCATACTGTCAAGTAATAGAACTTAGCTAGAAATTAGACCTGGCAAATTGGGTCTGGATCCGAAGAACCGACCCGAAATGTAGGGAACCGAATCCAATTTTGTATCCGAATTTGATAATCCGAAAGTGTAACCGAATCCGAAACAATCCGATCCGAACCGATATCGGTTCAATATAATCAAATCCGAAAATGATCTGAAAACCGATTTGATCCGATCCGAAAATGATCCGGAACCAGAATTTTAACCGAAAATAATCCGATAATAACCCGAAATCGATTAAATCATAACTAAAAAGTATACAAACTGAATATGGCTCAAACTAAATTATAGAATTTAAGTGTATTTCATACATATAATCTTATGGTTCGTTACACTCACATGTACATTATACACTTATACATAATTCATACGTATAATACATGTGTTCGTAAAATAAAATATTAAAAAAATAAGAATAATATTTATTTTGAATTTGCTAGAAAGTAAAGAAAAGTGAATATAAATTCATATTTTAAAAAGAAATAAATAATGTATATTATATATGTATATATAAAATTCATTTATATTTTTATTTGGACATCAAGTTTTTTTTAAAAAAATTGTTACATTACAAAATTTAGTGAAAATTTATTTTATCATATTGACCAAAGTCTGAAATGAAGAAATATATTACTTAATCGATATAATTATTTTGTTCGGTATTATTTTATCAAATTTTAACTATAATTTGTCAATTTTACTTAATGATCTTTATTTAAATTCAATGATAATTCAAATTAATTTAACAATAATCCGAACTTAACTTTCAAATCCAAACAAAATCTAATTTGAAATAAGAAATTCGAAAATATCCGAACCGAATTTAATCCGATTTTTATCTGAAATTCATCCGAATTTTAATCCGATTTTAACCCAAACCGAAATCGTACCGATCCGAACCGAAACCGATTCAATTTATGCAAAACCGAAACTGGATCCGAACCGAATCAAATCCGATCCGATCCGAACCGAATAAAAATATATTATAACCGAAAAGTGATCCGATCCGAAATTAATCCGATCCGAAACCGAACCGTTTACCCGAATTGCCAGGTCTACTAGAAATAGATTGTGTACAATGTAAAGTAGTTTTGTCTATTTCTAGTTATAGAAAAATAAACTATGAAAGCATGTGCACTTGAGACATTTTGTCTATTTAGTAAGTGTGCACAACTTCACAAGTTAGTGTGTGTTGAATAGTTCCATACTTTATTTTCTTTCAAGAACAAGAAGATGAGATTCAAAATCAAGAATCTCATATTTGTAGCATTTAATTCTAATACAATTAGTTTGAAAGTTAATTTGTGTTTTGTTTTGTTTTATTCCGCATGTATTTGACTAACACTACATAGATTAACCAACTTACAACCACGTTAATATCTTAGTTCATCATAGAATCAAATCTGGAGTGAAACAAGAAAAAGAAATCAATTATACATTCACCCCCGTCATTTGTCTAGTTTATGTAGTTCTCATTCCTAACAATAAATATAACTAATTGTGACTAATATCATTTATAATTATATACTCAATTTGATTTTAATTGATTTTATACATATTCAAAACCATATTGTTTACCCATAACAGATTTAATTTTAATTAATATTATACATAATCACAATCATATTTTTTTACCCATCATAGTTTTAATTGATCTATCATGTTTATATTGATTCAAATTTTATACACCTCTTCACAAAAAAATTATACAATTTGTAGAGCCCTTATTCATATAGATATAGATATTACATAATGCAAGGAGTTCGATTTCATCGTATCTCTATAAAAAGACAAATTGGAAGATTAAAGTGCGCTTAATCAGACTCTGGCCCGATATCAATAACAATACGGGTGAATTCAAAGGAATAAATATGATCTTTCTCAACGATGATGTAAGTAATATATGTACTAATACATACACATATTTCATCTTTAATCAACTTCAATCTACTTCATCTTTGTTAATTTCATAAAAATATATACATTTTTTTATTACTAATTGGAGAGTCATTAAATTTTGAGTCTGCAATAGTGAAATTGGAAAACGTTGTATTACATTTTGATTGAATTTGACAATTCAAAGACTACTTGGAAAATTAAAGAACGTGTAACAAAAATATGTATATTATTGCTAATACATGATAATCATCGTAAAATTAGTTGTTGCATGCATATGTATATCCGAGTATTTGGAAATCATTTGATGTAAAAATTAAAGAAAACAATATTTATGATATTTGAAATTTTCTGCTAAACGATAGTTTTGATTTAATACTCCCTATTGTATCATTGTTTCCCATTGTTTTCGTTGAACAAAATAAAGTGGAAGGTGTTGATCTTATTCAAGATGAAGGTTTTATCATAATCATACCAGATTTTGAAATTATCAATTTTGGAGATTCTGACTTAGTTGTCGAATACTCAAGAGATGAGTTTATACAAAAAAAATTGATTTTTGACAAATGTAAGCACAATTAGTATATTATATTCAGTTAAAAAATATCATGAATACATTTTTATTGTATTTCACATTATTTTTGTAGGTTATTTGCCGAGTAAGATGAAGATGATAGCCGATAAGTCGCACCTTATTATTATTATTATAGTATTTAATTAATGCAGTTTATTAAAAACTATATTATGTTTTGAGTTATTTGTAATAATTTATGATTCTTTGCGAAGAGGAGAGTAATTTTATAATCATTACGTTTCCCATGTTTAGTATTTATGATTTTTCAAAAACTTGTATTTATATACGATAATTATTAAATAAAAAGATTATAAAAATTTTAAAAATATAAAAATATAAAAATGATATAAAAAAATTGACTCAATATAAAATACGGGTAAAACGCTAGTATATTAAAAAAAAAAAGAATGGTACATCACCCGGCTAATAAGTTAATTAAATATAATTAAAATAATTAACTCTTGTATTCGCGCAAAAGGTAAAAATGGTACTCTCATCCCAAGACAGGTGCATCAATTTGGACAGGTGCATGAATATTTAAAATTTGTTTATCCATTAAAGATGTGTTCAAGCGGCTCCATTTCTTTTCTAGGACAGCACTTGAGTTGGGTTTCGAAAATGGGACAGCTGAGTTCAGTGTTTCAAAACTAGCATACCTAATTGCCTATATTGGCGGTCATGAAAGATAGGTAGTATGATTAAGTTTGAGTGGTGACCGCCATGTTGTCTGGCGGTTATGAGGAGTGATGAATCTTATGTAATGAACTATAATAGCTGCCACAAGAAATGGCGGTCAACAAATGAGAATTTGTTTTGATGACCGCCAGAAGAAATGGCGTAGCATGCACAAAACTTTCTTGTCTTATTTTATTAAAAAAAGCTACACAAACATGTAATATATGTATCATAATATATTATAATATAATATATGTAATCTATTTATCATAATTAATAGATTATAATATTAATATATGTAATATTTGTAATATATGTAATATATGTAATTATGATAATAATATTAAATTTCTTAATAAAATGACAAGTATATTTATTACAAGATGATTATATTATAAAATATAATATTTTAATTTAAAATATGGCCATATTTTTTCTGCATTTAATTTAAATCAAATAATCATTAATATTAAAGTTACTAACTTATTAATAATTATCAATTCAATCTAAATCAAAAATTATATGTATATGTTATTAATTTTTCTATTATAATCCTCTTATAATAATAATATTCACTTTTCGATAATAATAATTATTATTTTTTAGTATAATCATAATCTAATAATATATATATATATATATATATATATATATATATATATATATAACATGTTATCAATAAATATTATTCATTTATCTACTAATTATAATTATTAAGATATAATATTATATAAAATTAACATAATATTATATAATATTATAATAATTTATTTTATAATATAATATTCTTTTAATCAAAATCATTGCCATTTTATATTATTTTCAAAATTTCAATTTTATAATATTATAATATTTTATATATTATTGTAACATTTTAATATTGTATTTTATAATATAATCCTCTTTTAATATAAATCATTGTCATTTTATTAAGTAATTTAATATTATTATCATAATTATAATATTATAATATTATATTAAAATGATATATTTTATAATATAATACTCTTTAAAAAAAATAATTGTCATTTTATTAAGAGAGTTAATATTATTATTATAATTACAACATTTTAATATTATAAAATTTTATATTAACTTTATAATATAATCCTCTTTTAATAAAAATACTTGTCATTTTATTAAGCAATTTAATATTATTATCATAATTATAATATTATAATATTATATTAAAATAATATATTTTATAATATAATACTCTTTAAAAAATTAATTGTCATTTTATTAAGAGAGTTAATATTATTATTATAATTACAATATTTTAATATTATAAAATTTTATATTAACTTTATAATATAAAGTAAAGGAACGATAATTACAATATTATAATGTTATATTAAAATAATATATTTTATAATATAATACTCTTTAAAAAAATAATTATCATTTTATTAAGAGAGTTAATATTATTATTATAATTATAATATTTTAATAATATAAAATTTTATATTAACTTTATAATATTGTAATATTATAAAAAAAAATATTAACTTTATAATATAATCCTCTTTTAATAAAAATGATTGTCATTTTATAAGGAATTTAATATTATTATCATAATTACAATATTATAATATTATATTAAAATAATATATTTTATAATATAATACTCTTAAAAAAATAATTGTTATTTTATTAAGAGAGTTAATATTATTATTATAATTATAATATTTTAATATTATAAAATTTTATATTAACTTTATAATATAATCCTCTTTTAATAAAAATACTTGTCATTTTATTAAGAAATTTAATATTATTATCATAATTATAATATTATAATATTAATATTAAAATAATAATATATAAAAAAGGCAGAGATATAGGATTATAATAATAAAGGGAGAGATATATGTAAAAGGCAGATATATATGTAAAAGTAAGGAATATCATTTTTTTTTCTATGGTGAACGCCACACCAAATGGAGGTCATAACATGTAAGTTGATGTGGCGCTCACCATAAGAAATTTGTTATTCGTGACCGCCATGTTGTTGGGCGGTCTTGACTTAAATATCCTGCAGCTGCTCAACTTTGATGACCGCCAATATAGGCAATTAGATGTCCCATTCTTGAAAGATTGAATGGAGCTGTCTCATTTCTGAAATTGAACTCAGCTGCTGTCCTAGAAATGAAACGGATCCGTGTTCAAGCGCATCAGCAAAAAGTTCTGTGACATAAAAATCGAGTTGCAGGTTGTGCAATATCAATTATTAAGCAGGTGAATAAGTAAAATAATATAAATATAAATATATATGGTGGCCGGTTTGGAAAGGTTAAAATATCTGAATAAAAAATATCTGGTATATCTGTGGTCAATATTGTCTGCCAAAGAAGATGGTCGAGTCAAGCAACTCTGTCCAAACAGATGTGAAATTGTCATTGTCGCCATCACTGCTACCCGAATAAGTTGCATAGATTTTCTTTTCCCCGACAGATACATGATACATAGGATTATTGAGTTTTTACATTGACACACTCATTTTGTTACCAATCTTATATCTCTGAATTTTCGACCACTTCATCACAACCACATTGTATTTTGAATTTCGTTTAAGTAATAATCGATAAAGTAATAACTTTATTAAGATAATATTTCTTTCTTGTTTTAATATAATGGAGACATGTTACTTTAAAGAAGTTTAACGGTAGTAGTTTTGAACTCGTGTTCTATTTAAAAGAAGTTACAAATGGAGTATCATTTCTGGAGATCTTTGTATATGTGATATGATTTTAAATTATGATCGTAATCCCTTGAATTTTAGAATCGGATTGCATTTGTATATCTAAAATTTAAATTAAATTTTAAAATGAGTTTGATGTCCTTGGGAATGACTCATCCTAAGATAGTTACTTGAATTTATAAAAAAATTTAACACAATACATGGGGGGTATAATTGCTAAATGCAGATATAAATTAAAGTTCCTGAAACCATCTTATTCTCTTTAAAAATAATGATTATAATTTGAAATTTGTAAATTAATTATTAATTTTTTTTACTAAATTTCAAAACTCTGCTTTAAGAATAATAAAGTGGTGGTTATAGTTTACATTACATTAAATTACAAAAAAGATCGATGTTCTTTACAATAATTTGTCAAGTATAAAAAGTGAAAAATCTAATGATATTATATGGAAAAATAGTAAAATAATTATAAAACCATTTTAATGATACATAACTATTTATTGAAAATGGAAAACTTATTGAATTTGAATTTGATCAGAAATCAAGTTAATGGTAGAGTTATAATTCGAATTAAGTATTTTTCGATAATTTTTTAAGTTCACTTTCAAATAGATATTTAGGTTAATTAATTTTTCACTTTTAATAGATATTTATATGTTTATGTATCATCACAAATATTTTTTTTTAATATTAATTCGGCTCAAAAGCTCAAATTGATTCGATGACATATATTGAGAAATTTTGAATATGAGTGGTTTCACTCGATCAAAATACATATAAATAATTAAATATTTTATATGAAAATATATTTATAACACATAAAAAAAATCAATGAATTTGGCCTGATAAATATTCAAATAGAAGGCTTAATAGTCAAACCAATTTCAAATATTAAAACCAAATAGGCCGGTCCCTATTCCTACGGAAACTAATATAACCGAAAGAGATGCATCCTCTAACCTCCCTGTATATCATAAATCAGGGTTGTTTAGATTTATATTATATTAAGGTTTAATGATCCTAATGTTCCGTTTAGATCACTATCTAAAGTTAATATGTATTATAATACAATCTTAATATTATTTTTATAAATATAAGCTGATAGATTTTATTATTACTAAAATACTATCCATTTTTATACTCAAAATATCAAAATATTAGTAATTTTAAGTAAGTTATCAAAAGTTAATTTTAGATACCTTTTTCTTTTAAATTAATTGCTCGTTCTCACACGCGTTTATTGTTAATTATTTATTTGTATAATTTTTTGCAAATAAGAAATTTTTTAGAAACAGTTATAAGAAGCGGATAGATAACGCGATCTCTCCATTCACGAAAATTTCTCAAACCGTGTATTAATATGCAATATAAATATATCTGTTGAATGAAACCTATAATCAAAAGATGAATCAAGTGTGAATAGCAGAGCAACTCTTATAAGATGCCACGACAATAGAAACAAAAAGATGTAGCCAAATCCAACTGAAAATATGAAATTGATTGAAACTAAAAATCTCACCATGACATATGAATATATCACAGGGATTCATTTTCAAGATAAGAACAAGAAGCTTAAAATTTACAAAGGAAAATATCATCTCTCCTTGGCCCTCCAACCATAGATTTCAACTCCCTTGTTTGATTACCCCAATCTTCATCTTCCTCTTCTTCCTCTTGGGATGTAATCTTGATTATCATCTAGAGACCAACCATTCAAGACAATAAAAACACCTTAACTAAACAGAAGGTGGCATAATTCATAACCAACTAGCTAGCTAAATTAACTAAGACTAATAAGAACAATAAAGAAATGGCAGAGGTTCTTGATTTTATTCTGTCATCATAAACTCATCCACCCTTCTTTCTATTCTTCAAAAGCATGAAAATTTCAAGAAGAAACATTGCACACTCTTTGGTTGGACTTGTCCAAAATGGACCACATCACTTGAACATCTTCATATGGACATGCCATCACTTCTCCTTGAAGTTGAAGATCCATCATCCTCTTATCTTCATGTCCTGCAATTTTATTCATGCATCAGTTTTTATAATACACACTACCGTCCTGTTTATAGGCGAACAAGACCCGCGCTTAGAGGGTTGACTGCCTTGAGGACCCCGAAATTTTTGAATCCTTTATAAATAAATATAGGAAATATTATGAGAAAAAAGATATACCTTGGTGGTGGAGGTGTGACTTGTGAGTTGATCTGGTGGAACTTCCATTAGGATTGAAAAGGGTTCGAGCTTTTCTGAATGGAGTTGTGATTGTTTTCACCCAAGAAGTGTTTCCTGAAGAAGATGAAGAAGTCATTCTCTCTTTGTGTATGATTGTAAATATGATATTGAACGAGTTCGAAGTCTTGTCCTCCTCAAATGACTGACCCAAAAGATGTTACATGTGTACCCTATATATACACACAAATCACTAAAAAAATTGAGATGGAACTAGGAGGTGTCATGTGTGTGGGTCCAGATCAAGCGAGATCCGTGAGATGAGCTTTCTTTTAAAATTTTATTTGGTCGCCTCTCCTTTCGGTTCATTATAAATTCAATAATTTTCATATTTAATTGTAATTAAAAATCTTTTAAGTTTGATATTTAAATATTAGCGGGCTTTGTGTCTTGATTATGAGGTCAATGGACGTTAAGCACACGACTTTAAGACTATGGTAAATTATATTGTAAAAAGGCGTGTCTAATAATAATATAGATAAAATAAAATAAAAAAACAACGTCGGTCACGCTTTAAATTGAAGGGGTTTGTTTTGGCTTTACCGACTGGTGGCTTACATTGCACATGCAACACGTGAACGCTGATTACGTTTTGCTACACCTACCTCAACCTCCCCAATTTCTTTTCCACTACCCTGCTTCAATCTTGGTACTACATTTGCCTCTTGCACGTTTTTTTTATAAATATTTTTATATTTTTATTTATATAATTTAAATTTAAATTTATTATTATTATAATTCAAAATTTATTTGATATCAACAATATTTTAGATATTTTATTTGTATTTATATTAAAAAATAATATTTATTTATTTCATTGTTAAATGTGTTTTAATTAAATGATTAACATTTAAAAATTAGATAAAATGATTAACTAACAAAACCCAAATACTGACTATCAACTAATTATCAAACTATCAAATTTTTAATATTTTGATTTTAATAGATAGTATTATAATTTTCACTTATAATAAAAATATTAAATAAAATATTTTAAAATTAAGAGTGGATACACATGTGTATTTACATATAAAAAAATATATTTTCAGATACTCGACAATAATCATTAGGCGAATGATCCAGATTCAATAAATAAAGCATTATATTTGAATATATATTAATATAAGTGTATTAATTTATAATTTGTACGATATACGTGATTTTTTATATTTAATAATTTTTTATATAAAATTTTAATGTAGATAATGTATTATATTTTTTAATCAAAATAAAATAGCATATAATAATATATTTTTTTGTATTTGTATAAATTATAATATTGATATTTAATTTTAATATATTATTAACGAGATTTAAACTTTAAATATTTGTATTATTTTAAATATTAAAATATAAAATATTCTTTATTATTAAATATATCGATTTTAATTTATTTGTTTTAAAAAATTTAATAATTATATCATACTTAATTGATCATATTAAATTAATAACTAAACAAATTTTTAGAATCAAATTAAAGTGTTAATAATATTGCGTAAATATACGTGTATGTAAATGCAGGCCAAATCAATATAACGGATCTATTTCGTTTCTGGGACAGGAGCTGAACTCGTTTTCAAAAATGGGACGTCTGAACTGAACGTTTTAAAAATGGTACATTGGGGACTTATAAGTGGTGACCGCCATGTAGTGTGACGGTTATGAAATAAATCAAATTGTTAATTACCGCCACACCAAATGGTGGTCATAACATACATGTTATGACCTCCATTTCGTGTGACGGTAACCATTAAAAAAAATTAATTCTCAATCATGATGGCGGTCACAAATGTCATATTTTAAATTTTTTTAAATTTTCCTAATATTTACTTTAGAAATATATCTTATCTTATCCGAATATCTGTAGAATATCTGCTTTTATGTTATTTTATCTGCTTTTTAGCTGAAAATCTGCAAAGTTTTGGGTATATTATCCTATGTGCTTTCATTTTCATTTCACATTGCTTTCATTTTTATTTCACATAGTCTGCTGATTTACTCTTATCTTCTACTCTCTGCTTCGCTCTCCTCTTCTACTCTCCTGCTTCGAGGTTAGTTACTTGCTTTGTTTACGGCTTGCTTATAAATTTGATATCGTATAATTATATGTCAGTTCATATTATATATTCATACATGTTAGTTTAAAATTATTGTTATGTAAAAAATGTTAACGTCATTTTGATTATGATAAATTTATATAAATTGACTTTAAATTTGAGTTTAACAGAATAATTTTTGTAACTGCATGTTAGTTTAGAATTATTAAATAATAATTTTTATCATAAATATAATGTTATAATTATTTATCGTATTATGTATTGATACATATGTTAGTTTAAATTTGTATGTTTTATTGTTAATTAACGCATGTTAAATTATGTATTAATGCATGTGAAATTATGTATTAACGCATGTTAAATTATGAAAATATGTATTTATTGTGTTGAAAATAGGAAAATGGAAGATTACATTAACGTAAATTTCTTTTGGGGTGGAGAAATTATCAGACGAGATGAAAATATAAGATATAATACTAAAGACCTTAAAAGAATGCAATATATTAAATGAGAAACTTCTTATGAAGAGTTGAAATAAGTGGTGTATGGATTAATGAATATTAGTAGTTCATATTAAATTATGAAATCACAAAGATGAGGGGTAATCACAAATATTAAAACTCATCTTCATAAGATGTGTGGATGGTGATATTAGGCATGATGTTCTTACTCAGACTTTGTGGACATAAAAATGTCCCCTCATATTTGAAGAAGTTGTCGAGCGGTGCTATCCTGATCTTGTGACTAGGCAGTTTGGCTTTAATGATCATTTGGATTGGATCTATGTCCATAGCACATTCATCCAACTTTGGGAGTCCAGGTTTAGCGAGGCCATGACACCAAGTCACTACAAATATATCAAGTATGGAGCTGCATGGTGTACATCAGCATATGATAGGTGGTATTCAACCATTACCCGGTGATTTATAGTTGATCCCATGTGATCGTCTAGAGAGCATGGCTTTAAGGTAACACGTGGATATTCACAATACTATGTAAGTTTAATATTTATTAATGATTTAGTGATTCGTAATATTTTTGTTAATTTATTTGAGTTTTGAAAAAATTGAACTGTTTTCATATAAGTGGAGGGGATTTCCCAAGCCTATCATGCCATCTAGCTTGATGATCCCGATGTCGATGAGGCACACACGATTCTAGGAGACCGATTGACCTCTACCGGTTGTAGTTCTTACCAGCACACGTTGCCCGAGCTAGTTCCCCCTCTAACAGGTGGCTGATGCGATTATCAGCGACACAAGAGTACTGGAAGAAGAATTGGTCGGCCTCGAGATGTCCAAGTTGTTTCTGAGCCCAGGACATACTATGACCATGTGGCCTCAAATGTGCACACTTCTTCAGGTTTCTTGACAAAGTCATCGCCTCCTTACTCAGAGGGGGGATGGGGTACATGGACACAGGGTCATTCGTATCATCAGTCCCAGATGTCTGCTGGAGGAGGTTAGGGAGGCACGACACCGGGTAATGCTGACGGTGGTTGGGATTCTTGGACAGACCGTCCTTCTTATCATCAGTTTCAGATATCCGTTGGAAGAGGTTGGGGAGGCACAACACATGTTAGTGGTGACGGCGGTTCAGATGCATGGACCGGTAAGGGTGTAGATGAGCAGTATCGGATGGCGTTGAGTGGTTCTTTCAGAGGTATGACGGGTGGTAATACCTCAGCAGGTACTTCTTCATGGCCTCAGGAGCAGTCACAGTTTTCGGGTGGTGGTGCAGGCGTTTGGGGTACTTGGCTACGTGATGTTTTACAAGAGTATACCCCTATTTCCGGAGGAGGTACATGAGATCTTGGTGGTACTCAGGAGCAGTCTCAGTTGACCCATGCATATACTTCACAGGGCTACCAGACGCCTATTTGTGGATTTGAGGTGTTTGAATAGCAGAGTAACGTATTTAGTTCCCTCGTTCGAGATGCAGAAGGTGGTAATGTGCATTAGAGACAAAACCACCTAGACATGTTAAAGGTAAAAGGAGAATATGTTTTACAGGCACCAATATCTTGTAGGAATTTGTTTATGCTAGACTTGTTTGGTTATTAAGTTTTTATTGTGTATTACTCTAGTTGTGTCCTATTTTCATGAAGACTTTGGATGACTCTTAAAAGTATTTGTAGTTTTAATTGTGGTTGGTTGTTTATTTTTATGAAAAAGTTGATTTTCTTCCGTTTTTATGGATTAATAATTGTAACTTATGCAATTCATTTTCTCCATTTCACAATATGTTGTTATAGTAGGCACTTCAAATTAGTAGTAACAACGAGAAAATTTAAAAATAGATTTTTTTTCAACCACTTTTTAATCCCCTAAATATGGCCCGAAAAACACCAAAAATATGAAAAAGTTGATTTTCTTCTATTTTTAGGGATTAATAATTATAACTTGTGGACTTTATTTTATCCATGTCACAACATAGTATTAAAGTAGACACTTCAAATTAGTAGAACAACGAAAGATTTAGAAAATCGAAATTTTTTTAACCAATTTTTAACCCCCTAAATGTGGCCTGGAAAATACCAAAAATATGGAAAAGTTGATTTTCTTCAATTTTTAGGGATTAATAATTGTAACTTGTCAATGGTGTGCTTATTTTTTTGGCTTGATGAGTCGCTAACGGGACGTGTCTTGGCCACCGTTGGAGAGTTCTACACCAAGATGCAACATAAAATTTATGATACGAAAAAGGAGATGTGGGCTATGTACCAGGAAAGGTTGGATAAGGTTCGTGCAAAGGACAATACAAAACGGTTGGAACTTCTAGAGAAGGTGCGTGAGCTAGAAGCCGCTATCAATCACGATAACAATTCCTTCAATTAAGTTTGGGTATAGCCGTTATGTGACCTCGGTTATGACTAATATTTATGTTTTTGTTTTTTATGTTGTATTATGTGGTATTCTGTTGTTTAATGTTTGGTATGTTCATCGGGTTGTTTTATGTTAGTGTTATTATGAAAAGATAGTTATGCTTTAATAAGTGTTAAATTAACAATAACCAACAACATTACATTAGAAACAAACCAAACTTAAGAAACATACTAAAAATTACCTAAAAACATACGAAACATGACAAACATATGAAACATATGCATTAAAGTTAGCAGGTTTTGTGTCGTCTTCATCTTCATCTTCATCCTCAACAACTGTCAATATTTCCCTTTTAGCCAACTCCAAACATTCAGCCCTCTTCATTAAATACTCAAATGAATCATCAACTTTGTCTCAAGCGAATTTCATTTCATCCTTTGTGATATCTCCTGCACAATAGGCTTGATAATAATACCTTTTTTTATAATCCAATTGAAGTTGGATTTTTTTTCATTTTGCTATAGTTCTTTGTATCAACCTTAGCCAGGAATGCCTTCCAGGAAGGGTACTTCTTTTTTTCATAAGTTACCCCTTCCATGATTGGATGCCCCTTCCTCTTCAGATCTTCTAAAACGTTTGTCAACCACCATTTACCTCACTCTATTCTTTCAAATTTCACCTTTTCTTCCCGGTCTACTATATTCAATAAGCAATCCAACTTCTCTTTGTTTTCCTCTACATGGTGATCACGACTTGGTAGGTAGAAGGTGACTTTCTTCCCCTTCTTATTTGGAGACACCCTTTCACTCACATTTTCAAGAATCATTGGTTTCTTCCTCTTATCCACTTGCTGCAACTTTACTACAAGAACTTATGAAATTGATTAATATAGGGAAATTGTTAGAGGAAAACCAAATTTATAGCGAAACAATTATGAATACTGATGACATTGCCTTTATCTTTTACTTTCCATAGCTTTAACTTTTACTTTGCACAACTTTAGCTTTTTTTTCCCAACAACTTTTACTTTTATTTTTCACAGCTTTAACTTTTACTTTGCATAGCTTTAACTTTTTTGCCCAACAGCTTTAACTTTTACTTTCCACAGCTTTACCTTTTATTTTTCACTGGTTTTAATTTTACTTTAGACAGTTGTAACTATTCCTTTGACCAATCATCTTTGTAAAATAAAAATACAAGAATGTTTCAAGAATTCATATAAACAGATTGCATTAGTGGTCTCAAATTAAGTTA
This sequence comes from Oenanthe sinensis, assembly GCA_028671895.1. Taxonomy (NCBI): domain Eukaryota; kingdom Viridiplantae; phylum Streptophyta; class Magnoliopsida; order Apiales; family Apiaceae; genus Oenanthe; species Oenanthe sinensis. The sequence goes on along the minus strand of CM053805.1, from coordinate 25,227,191 downwards.
TCATACACATAAAAAATATACAGATAGTAAAAATGAGTTATACTCCAGGAGATATCTTCAAAGCTATGGGTAGGAAATGGTGATACGACGATGATTTTTACTACCCGCTTGCTACAAATCTACGTTACTCAAATCATGCAATAATAAAAATGTAGCATTAGTGGAAATGGAGGACACAATATCGTATAAGTTGTATAGAGTAATGCATCGCTCATGGATTAAGAGTACCGAAACAGCGTGCGAAAAATATGTTGCGCGACACACCTCAACAACTAGAAACAACATTGTTCCGTGCTAGAGAAGAGGAGAATCGAATGCGATTACGTATACTCCGCCATGATCTAGTTTAAGTAGTTAGAAATTATGCTGAAGATGGTGACACAGTACAAGCTAGGCAGTATCACAATCTCAGTGTAAGTCTAGACTACGAATCTGACACAATGATGTTTGCTGATAATGAATAAAAGAATTTGTTGGTTGTATGGATGTCTATTTTATTTCCTTGTATTGCTATCTCTTTTTGTTATTTCCCTATATTATGTTCAGTGTGTTTCAATAAAACTATGTGTGTGTTTTAATTTTTTTATTTCTTTTATTACATTTTGATTTTTCAAATAATAACCAAGAACACTACTGTTACTGGCAGATTTGACAAGTCGATAATTTTACTTTAACTTTATTTCCCCTGTATATTTGACTAGTCAATAACTTCAGTTTAATTTATCATCTGCATGTAGATTTCACCATTCAATAAGTTTACTTTTACTTTTTTTTGGCATGTACATTTCACCAGTCGATTAGTTTACTTTGTAGGAAGATTTGACATGTCGATAACTTAAATTTATAACCTTACCTTGACATCCACACTTTATAACCCTATAAATTCATACTATTTTTCTTCTCAATCAATACACATAAAATGGATCTTAGTAAATGGTTGCTTTAGAAAGGGATGACAATTACCGGAGTCTTAAAGAAAGTGATCCAGTGGAATACTTTGCAGGCGTTCGGCGAGAATGGGCACATCGACGTTTAGAATCAGACCGTTTGGTTCGTGACCTAGTTACTCTTGGTGCTAGGGTACCTAATCGTGAATCATTAGGCATTTATCAAGACAAATTGATTGATCAAAGTTGGCCTTCATTTAAACGTAACTTGGAAGTAGCTGTGGATATCATAAGAGGGGAAAACAACCAAATGTTGTTGCGTAGAAGTCGTCACTAATGCTTCAGCTAGCTCGAGATATAGTTCGTACAAGTGGAAGAGAGCTCTTAGAACACGAGGAACGTTGTCTTCTACAAAATCCAAATTATGCAACTGATGAGTACGTGTCTGAGACAGAAATAGAGACAGAATATGTTTCAGAAGATGAAAATTTATTAGATGACAGATAATTAAATGTTCAACTAGATATTTATGTTATATTATGTTGTTTACTGTTTTCCATTGCGTTGCTATTATTGTTATTATTGTAAGAAGCGTGACTTTAATTTTATCAAAGAAATTCAAGATAAAGTCACATATCTTTATGAAATTACAAAGTTAAATTAGAATTCACCGGGGATCAATTAATTGAAACTTAGGAAAATGATGAAACACACAGATAAATACGAATTACAATTATGATCAATAGAGATAAATAACAACAAACATATTACATTTTAAATATAGAGACTTAATCTGCACATTCTGGACATCTTACACTGCGTCTAATATGTCCTTCTTACTTACACTGACTGCACGTCACCGTTGTCCTGGGCCCGTCCATCTCAGTTCAAATTCTAACTGATTGCCCCTTATCACCTCTTTTCTTCTTTACCTTCATCAAAGTTTCATCAGCTATTAACGTCCCATATTGTTGCCAACGCCTGGACAATGCATAATTCTAATACTAGGTAGGTGCCAAAGGAAAGATAATAGGTTCCCACAACTTTTGCAATTGTGAGGAGTAATGGTAAGGCCCTATCCACTACTTTCAGTCTATGTTGTTTGCATTACAACCCGCCACAACATGCGAATAGGGTGAACGAGTAGTTATATATATGAACAAGTAGAAACTAACAGCTGATGTATAAATGAGTAAGATATGCAGTATATATAAGATATAATGGAAAATATATGTAAGATATAATCGAAACAATAAGCAAGATATAGACAAGTAAAGAGAGAAAATGCACCTTAGAGTTCAGATGTGAGGAACATAAATGAAATGAAATGGTAGATAATATAAATAGAGTGTGTCTCGAAAAGTGTACATGTAGATTGTGTTTAGATAAGATAAGGTACACGTACACATTTTAAAATCACCAATTGTGTACAACTTATCTAATGGTGTACACAAGTATAATAGAATTACATATATCATGCTATGTTCGCCGTGAGGAATGGCGAACAGAGCTAAATTTCACTCTTTGTTGTTCATCATGGGTAATGACAAACAGAGCTAACTGTCTAACTTTGATGTTCGTCGTGGGGAATGTCGTACACAATGAGAATCAAACTCACAACCACTACAAATAAGCCACATCTCTGTTCGCCAAAATTGGGAATTAGATGTACCATTGTTGAAAGATTTTGAACGTCTATCCCATATTTGATACACGAACATGGTACATGTACCATTACAGAAACGGAGCCTCACTCATATATGCAGGCGGTACAATTTTCTGGTTAGGACCCATAAATTGGACTGGACCTAGTTTTCTGTTCAAAGATCGAACCAGATCGAATATATTCGATCTGGTCTTTAGTTTATCATGTAAAGAATAATATATGTATTTATTATTTAATTTATATTAATTTATAAAATAATTTTTATTTTTTGTACTTTGTATATAAATAAAAATATAAAAAATTATATAAATAGTAATTAACCGGTCCATATTTTAAATAATAATTAACCAGTCCATATCAATTCGGTTCCAGTTAAATTCAGGTTTTACTAATCCGATCCAATACCAAAACTGAATATAACTGGTCCGGTCTTCGATATACACATTTAAAAATTTTCAATTTTTGATTCGGTCTGAATCGGTCTAATTTTGACTTCTTTGTATAGCCCCTACATATATATAGGTGGCAATGCCGAACAAATTGGATAGGGTAATGCATTGGATCGGGCTAGTACTTCAAGTTTTAAATAATTTAAATTTAAATTATTTTTTATTAACATGGTAAAATTAAATATATTAATTGATTTAACAAAAAATTGAATTTAATAAATATCCGAGTTCGATAAAATCTACACTTTATTTTCACATATATTCTTATGTGTAGTAGTTTGTTTTTTTGTTAAGTTATGTATTTTATAGATTAAGAAACCAAAATAAGGGTGGCCTCTAGTGAGATCACCCTACTCCTAAAGGGAGTGAAAGTCATAGGGGAGGGGTCTCCGCATAATTCTACTGTTGCACAAGCAACATCACTAATCATCATCAATCAAAATTACACATCAAAATTTGTACTAGACATGACAAATTTATCATCAATTCATATATTTGGCAGCTATGCCAACATCATCATCTTCTTTGACAGCGAGGCATTCAGTTCCAGCAGCCTCATCTCTGTTGTTGTCTTGATCATCAATGGTGGCCTTCCAACTCTACACAGCAGATTGTCTGCCATGTTGGTGTTCCATCACATCTTCCCATGCTTCGACTCCTTTCCCTTTGGCTGTATAATCCTAACCCAAGTCCTGATTTTTGGGTTTGAAGTCCTCCGAATCTTTGATCCAAGAAATACCTGCCTTAGAATTCAAATCACAACATGAAGTATCAAATGTAGGACAAGGGTAAGAAATGGACATTCATTTTCATGATCAACTTACATCTGGGAAGAATTAGTAGAAGTAGACATTGACGACTCATCTTTATAGTCGCTAGAATCTGAGGTCGCAGCATTGGAGGCAATAGGCCAGGTTGGCCAAACACAAGTGCAGTTATTAGAAGCATTGGTTGGAGACAGACATTTTTGATAGATTTTGGAATCTTGATACTGAACTCTAACCCACATAGCAGATTCTAGCAACTTAACCTAAACATAGGAAGGCCTAGGACTGTCAGAAGCAGTATCAATCAGGATAAGGGCTTGTGTTTGAGGTTCATGGTGACTAGAAGTATTGAAAGTGTCCATTGGCATAGCTATAGGGGTACTAAATGCTCTACAGAAATAATAGAGACCTTGAGTCGACCAATATATGAATGAAACATTATGAAGGGTGACCCACGTAGGAATCAAGACAGGGGTGGCATTCATAGGGAGATCTTCAGACCACAACTTGAGATCAAACAAGCCACCGTTGATATCAAGAGGACTATACTTGATAGTTCTAGACAAAGCATTTTCATTTTTGAATTTAAAAACTAGATAACCGGCATGATGTTTGAACACATTCTTAAGACCAGCAAATTCATAGACACGAAAAGTAAAACTCTTGACAGCATCAAACTCAAAATCTAAGCTACGAGTAAACCCACAACAATAATTTTTCCAAAATATAGAGGCATGATTCAAAAATTCAATAGGTGGAGAAATACAAACAGATCCATTAACTCCTCGTGTTAACACGTTAGGGTTCCGATTGTTAGTTTATCTTGTTGCATGATCCCATTGATTAAAGAAGATCAGTTGTTAATTACAAATTGCAAGCATCTTCGAATACCATTATAGTAAAATATTAGTGGATTAAATATCAAGTCACTAATTAATAATTATATACATTTATGTAACAATGGTGCTTCCCCCTTTGTTTTATTCTTATCCAAATTCACTGTACCTTTGTAAATGTAAAATTTTTATTATTTATAATATATAAATATCTGACACTCCACCGGTACTGTCGTGCCACAAAATAAATTATTTTAATTTTATTCTATAAAACATGATTGACCAACTGGTGTGAACGGATGATATGAGATTAGCGACATGATTATGATTGCTAATTGGTTAATTTTTTGCTTCACATGAGGGCAGACTGTACATGAAGTTACGACTTACGATACGATATAAAATGTTTATGGCCGGTTTTCGCTGTTTGAGTCTCTTAATATTTAATTAATCTCATTTTCGCAAAAAAATATATTTAATTAATCTCATGAATGTCAAGTATACCTACACGATAAAGTACTCATATAAAAGTAAATTTCAGAATAATGATCGTATTTTATATCGGATTTCAAAAATATTATCAAAATTTTAAAATAGTGACCTAATTTTATTTCTATTTTATTAAAAAAAAGATTTTCATTACATTTTTATCATTAATTAATATAATTGTAATATATAAAAAATTAACGAAAGTTGACAGGGAATCAGTTTTTAAAAAATGGAGACAAAATTGAACCAATATTTTGACAATTTAAAATTTTGACAATGTTTTTAAAAACGCGATATAAAATACTGTCACCATTTCAAAATTTACTCTTTATATAAATTTTAGCTTCGTTGTTTAAACCTAGGATTCACTTGTACGGGAATTTAATTCATATGATTATACGACCCCAGCTTAGGAAAAAATAATGCTACGTACCAACTTGTTACTAATCAACTCAGACTTGTTGATGAATTCGATTCGACCATGTAATTAATCGAATTCAACTAAAAAGATTCGACAAAATAATATATTATTCTAAGTATGATCCAAACACGATGATTTTGCCAGAGTCCGAGTTAATAAAAATTATTGTTGTCTTCTAGAGATAAAATAGGATATACATTTCTATAAACTTTTATAAGTCGAATTTAATCATTCAAATGTACATTTTGACCATTAAAACTTTATACACTAACATTCAAATTTAATTCGAATAACATTTATTCCATATTAATTTTAGTATTTTATTAGCTCAATTCGTTTGTAATAAAAGAAATATGATTAATTAAAGATTTTGAACACTAATAAATGCGTGTTCATCAATAGATTAGGTGACATCCACTAATTTAAAACCACTTAACCTCTCTCTTCGATGTTCGACTATGACTTATTCCGGAAATGTTTTAGAACACATATTTATTTGTAAAGTTATAAATTTAATTATTTAAAAAACGCAAAACCAGAATATATTTTAGTGTAAATATTATAATGGATCGAATATACTATAAGTTATGTCTAACAATACATAAAAATACAATAAAAGGAAAATACAAACAGAAAAAAATAATCAGTACTTTGAAAGTGTAACTGAAATACGTTTTATCAACTGAATCTCAAGACAAAATTATATACATTTTATATATCGGTCACCCTACAGAATACAATTCATAGCTAGATACAAGAATAATTGATTATAGTATCTTTCCTAGCCACAAAACTTGACTATGCACTACCCCACGTAGCTCCCTTGGTGTCCATTTTTATTACGACTAAATGCCCAAATTTAAAAGGTATGGGGACGTCCTGGTCTGCACTATAAATATAGTCACTTGCATTAAAGTTTTATATAAAGTTCAGTTTTATTTTGGTTTAGTACAAGGGATAAAAGCATTGGACAAAAAATTGGTAAGATATATTTTTAATATTGAAATGAATCTACTTTAGATCTTTGTAGTTCGGTTCTTGAATTAAGTTAATGTTAGTGGAGAAATCTTGTATTAACAAGATTTGGAAGTTTATCAAAATCAATAGTGGTGATGATGGTGGTTGATTTGTTGAGAATAACATAGTGATGGTTTTATTATAATGGTAGTTGAGGTTGTATGATGAAAGAATTGTCAAATTATTTGGGAGAGCATTTATGATTTTAAAGAATATTTCTCACTCGATAGATACGTTTTAATTAATTCCATATCTATACTATCTGTACTATATTGTTATAATTAAATTAGAGATTTTTTTTAAAACACTCAGGTAAACCATAAAAAAATCTTAATCTTCCAATTTTAGGTAAACTATAAAAACAATTTTAACCATCCAATTTGAATAAAATATAATTTTTAAAAAGATATATATCATACATACAACTCTATCACTAATAGTTCTCATTTTATACAACTACTCACGAATAATATTACATTATATCTAAATAATAATCTATATTTTCTATTTTAATAATCATAGTTACCCTATAATTTTTATTCAATATAATTGTACTCACATTTTAACTCAATTGCATCACCATTTAAATTATTTTATTTATTTAAAAAATAATAATAAAATAAATTATCATATTAAATGAAATATTTAAATTATATGAAATAATTAATATATAATTTATTAATAGCATCCGTGCTTTGCACGGGTTATAAGCTAGTATTATTAAAAACGAAACATTAAAAGTTTGGTAATTGATAATTGGTCAATATAGAGAAAAGGCCCTATATGTCACAATTTGAGGTGTAAATGCCCTAAATGGCACAACTCGTAATAATGGCCCTAAATAGCACTCCAAAACGTAGGGGTGAGCAAAAAACCGAATTGAAACCGAAACCGAACCGAAACCGGCGAAAACCGAACCGAAAAAACCGAAACCGAAACCGAACCGGCGGTTGCGGTTTTTGATTTTTAAAAACCGAGACTTTCGGTTCCGGTTCCGGTTATAGGTCAAAACCGAACCGAAAAAACCCGAACCGAACCGATCATTAAAATAAATAAATTTATTATAATATATATATATATATATATATATATATATATATATATAATTTAAGTATTAAATTTCCCTAGAACATAGTTTTTTCAATTATATTTCATATTACAACATCAACTATACTAATATTGAATGTGGGAATATGACAACCCCTTTAAAAGACAAAAAAGTAAAGTTGGTTTTTCTTTAAGACTAGAAAAAAAATGGACACCATTCATATGTCGAAATAATCATTTGCAACTTTGCCTACAAGTTATCACGAATCGGTCTATGACTATATAAGAGGTCATTTGAGCAAATACAACACCCCATTATTACAACTCCAGGAGGGAAAATTAGTAGAGTTTAAAAACTGACCTCACCTTTGAAGATATGACAAGAAATACCCAGTAACAATGAAGTTAGGTAGGAGTTGACTTTGATATAAAGTCAACTGATAAAATTGTGTATAGGTCACGGTAAATGGAAAGAGGCAAGTGTTAGAAAAATATGTATAACAATGAAGTGACATAGACATTATGGTTTGTTGATGTAAAAATATAATGATTTAAATTATATATTTTTTTCATTTTTATTTATCCGGTTTTTTAACCGAAACCGAACCGATAAAAACCGAACCGGTCTTTTTAAAACCGAAACCGAAACCGATGGTTCGGTTGCGGTTGCGGTTTTCAATTTTTAAAACCGAAGATATGCGGTTCCGGTTCCGGTTCCGGTCAAAAACCGGACCGAACCGAACCGTGCTCACCCCTACCAAAACGCTACATAGTGTGGCGTGCTGGAAAAAAGGTGAAAACGCTGTTTCGTGTAGCGTTTTGCACTTTTTTTTAATTTTTTTCGGGGAAAAACGCTACTTCGTGTAGCGTTTTGTATTTTTTTTTATTTTTTTTGTGGAAAAACGCTACTTTATCTTGGGTTTTGGGCTAAAAAACGCAACTTAAAGTAGCGTTTTTGGGGAGATTTTTTTTTTTCAAAACTCTACACGATGTAGCGTTTTGGAGTGCTATTTAGGGCCATTTTTTCGGGGTGTGCCATTTAGGGCATTTTCTCCCCAAATTGTGACATATAGGGCCAACACCCGTCAATATAATAGGTATTAATATAACAGATTCATAAGTATTGTCTATCACCTGGTTTTAGTTAGTTGATGTACTAATAATCGGATATAGAATCTCTTTGAAATTCTGAATTTATACATGCAGAAGAGCTTTTCAGGCAAGATGCTTAATTAATATTGCATGCGAGATAATAAGTATGCTTCTGTACTCGACAAGTCTTGGTTTAGTACTTTAGTTTTAACTAAGTGTTTGATAATAAGTATGTGTGTGTATGATCCATAAAGAATAAAATGAGACAAAGGGAGTATTAAAGATGCTTTGCGCATGTTTCTTTTTTGGTGATTATTGTTTCTTATATATATATATATATATATATATATATATATATATATATATATATATATATATATATATATATATATATATATATATATATATATATATATTGTACTAGGTGTAGGTGGCAAAAGGTTTAATGGCATGTTTGACTACAGAAGTAAAAGATATATATCATTTACCGGAGCATGTGTTCCATCCATTAGATCTTGCATCCCAAGTCCAGTCCTTGCTGATGAAAATCTCGAAACTTGAGGGCAAGATTTCTTCAACTTCCTCTGTCCCAGTAGTGCAACTGTCTCAATATGTCCCTTCACTTGAAAAGCTTACCACTCTGAGATTGCGGAACATGTATAAATTTCTGTTCTTTATATTAACTTCCATTACGTTTATTTTAGATTTTGGTAAGAAGACATTACGTAGTCAACTGGCAAGTATCTCAAGTTTATCATACAATGAAAATTAAAACTTTATATGGGATGATCCCATTTTCTGAATTTGCTCTTGTGAAAAAGATAGTTGTAGATGCTGTTAAAAATAATTTTGTTTCCATCAGGATTGACCATATAAAAGGTGTTGTTTTCTTGGGCAATAAGGTACAATTTCATTTTGACTATAAACAAAACGCTATCCCCCAATCCGAGAAAGCTTGTGCTGCCAATTTGCTTCTGACACTATCACACGCTCACTTAATACAACATTATCTTTGAAGCCCTTTTTAGTTGATGTTGGGTATAGCTCTTGTTCTGTAGAGTGGCAATAGAGACAAACTACTTAAACATTGTGCACATGTTTAATTAAACGATCTTGTTATAGTCGACCAATGAAATTTCCAAAGAACTTTTTTTTATTACTAGAGAAGATTATTTTTATTTTTGAGAAGTAGCTTAAATGGATTTTCTCATGAGATGTGATTAACCAACTCGAAATTGAGGAAACTATTATTTGGTTCATTTAATCTCTGTGTTCCATCATATTTTCCTTAGGATATAGTTCAGTGTTTGGATAACATACGATCTCTATTCTAGTACTTTAAGATTGACAATTTATATTGTCTTTCACATATATATTTTTTTAAGGTCTTGAATCAAAGGGCCGACAGAACCATTTGAGCAATTTTGCGGAATCCATGAGTAAGGTCAGAAAATTGATTTATTCTTCGGCCAAAAAAAACATCACAACTAGGGGAAATATGGTCAAGTTTATCAGATGTGGTAGAAAAGGAACACAAGTGACTTCTTGCCCGTAAGTCGATAATTGAAAAATGTAAAGAAGAACAAAACGTCACTTTCTAGAGATGGTATTCACTTATTTGCAACTTTTCACCAGATTGTTTCTTATTGTAAGATTTAATTTATTTACGAATAACAAGTGTTTCTTATTGTAGAGAAAAGAGAGGAGGAGTCAAGGCGACTAAAATTGCAGAAGATAACTGAAGAGGCAGAACAGAGAAGGCTTTGCCTTAGATTTTTTTATCATATTACCCTGCAACGTGACTTGCCTACCAGTTTCCAGAGGCTGGTGTGGCACTCTACCCTTCTTATATATACATAGCTAGCCCTCATAATTCCTTTTATGATGACACTACTTTGCTCTCAAAGATAAGATACTGAGAAGATATTTACAATTGAAGAATCTAAATGATGTGTACAACTTTGTTTATGAGAATATTAATTTAAATGAGAATATTAAAATGTAAGAGTTAGTCTTTTATTGTAGTTAATTGTGTGATATCACTTTGTTTATGTTTCACAGTAGGTTAGAGATTTCTGATATAAATTTGTTTGTGTTATATGTTTACGGTGGGGTGTTAGGAATTATGAGTTTTGATGATAACAAATTACTTAGAATTTTAATAGGGATTAAAAAAAATTCATTGTAACTAGTCGATGGATATATGACTTATAAATATCCATTGACTAGGAAACCAGTTATCAGTTGAAGCTTGTTAATCAACTGATAAATTGGATTGTAACATTTTATTCATGTTTCTTTATCAATTGATTGTATTGCCTTGATGGATACTATGAAGTAGTCAACTGATGTTACTTGGTTTCAATTGATAGCTTCTCAACGGATGTGAAGAATGGCTGATCAATTGTAAATATTCTAAGTCAGAATTCTCACAAATGATGTGATCAACAGATATTGAAGTCGATGGATGAAGACGCTACTCAAAGGATAAAAGCCATCAATGGATGAAAGTCATCAACGGATAAGGGCAATCAACAAATAGCAGTTCATCAATGGATAAGGAGTCGATGGATAACTGGATTATCCATCGATACATCAATTGATCGATGGATAGCCTATCCATTGATGGATGAGCAAAGAAGAATCAACTGATAAGCTTAACAACATTTATCAATTGATTAAGGTTTCCCAATTTAGTTAAAGACAAAAGGAAGGAAACTGTGCAGAAACTGAATCAATGGAAGACAGTCCTGTCAGGATTGTAAAGACTTTCAAGGCAACACAGTCTTCAAGGAATGCATCAAGACAAAGATACTTTCAGGACTAGACAGGTCCAATGAAGACTGTGAAAGTAGCTAACTTCTATTTTCATGTAAACATTGTAATTTGTAATTTATAATATTATCTGTTGATAGGAAATAGAAGAGAAGAAAACTACTATAAAGTAGCTAGTAGTCCATTGTAGCAAAGTGTGAGAAAACAAGAGTGAAAAAGTGTGAGACATATTGTAAGCATTATAGTGCAGAAACACTTTGTAAGCAGCTTGGTATTTCTACCAAGATTTCTTGAAAGCAAAAAACATACTAGTGGAAAAACCAATCCACTAGTAATTTTTAATTTTGCTTGTCTTGTTTTCTTTCTATCTGTTTATTATTTATCGTGTCAATTCGATCAGCTCTTTCAATATTTCCTCAAACACTTTTGTTGAATAAAAACTTAAATCCGCAAGAAGTTTAAATAGTTCTTAAGTTTGTATTCAACCCCCCCCTTCTCCAAACTTAGTGTACTTAAGGGCAAATAACATGGGGCTCTAAAAGTCGTAAGTCTTAAAAAGCTAAGGGAGGAACTTGATGTCGTTTGCTGGGAGACGCTTAATTATATCCAAGCCATCATATAGTTAGGTTACACTCGATATCAATTATACTATTTTGATTGTTGTCGAATATTTATCGAATAGATGGATGTACTACATACTTGATATTTGGATTAAATGGATGTTTAGTAGTTGATATTGGATTGGATAGATGTGTAGTAGTAGACATTGGATTGGATGGATGGATGATGTACACAATTGGTATGTTGCAGTAATCAAATTTGGTAGTTTTCTTGATTTGATAATTTTTTTGACGTGTATGTTTGTAATATGTGAATGATTTAAACAGATAACCGGACATCATTTTATACAAGAAACAGATGTCCAAACGAAGTTCTGTATAACATCGTTTATGACAAATGATGTTAATCTAATATTATTACATCAGCTGAAAAAAGAAAATCGATGTTAGAGACAACAATAGACAGCGTATATTAAACAAGCAACTGATGTTAAAACAAACAATAGAAAACGTTTAGTAAACACCAAACTGATGTTAACGAGAATTATAGACATCATTTCTTAAATACGAGACAACATTTGTCTTAATAAACCGATGTCAAATCTGTTAGTAATTGTGCTCTAGAGACAATACTTTTTATATTTTAAGGAAAATATTTATTATTAAGGATTATGTTTTATTAATTATTATTTATTTATTATGTTTTATTTACTGCGTAATAAATTGAAAGCATAATAAATGTCCTTGGAATTTTGATACGTATTATATATCTTTAAGTATGTGACTTAAAAATGAGATTATATGAATAGTATCTTATTCCTAAAATTCCCTAGTCGAGTATTATTATTTAAGGACAATAATAATGCACAAAGACTAGTATGTTTCTTGACCGATGACCACATCTCATTGGTCATAGGTATAGGGATACTAAAGTCAAGAACATAAGTGCATGTATCAATGCATGGCACTGGAATGACCCGCCGTGAGATTCTACATGTTAAGTAAGTGTCATAAGTAATTCTCACTGTGATAATGGTGTAATGATCCTTAGACCTGAAATCATTATAATTCTATACGAGAATTAATATACTTTGATTACATTAAAAGTTACCTTTGACCGGGTGATGATAAAAGTGGACATTGGGTATATTATGAATCGTATGAGAAATATGAATGATCTAGATGGGATTTAATCCTCCTAATTTTAGGAGTGATATTATTGGCCTCTTGTTTGAGTGAGACTATGAAATGCACGGCCGTGCTCAAATGTTGATTTGATTTTAATAGTCTACTCATCGATCAAGAAAATAAAGATTAAATTATGAAGAGGATGACACGAGACATGCCTTGAGTTTAATCTATAATATCAAGATTAAAGAAATTATATTACATGGAACATTATTCACGAAAGGCTTAATCGAATCACCGATTTATTATTATTACTTGGGTAGCAATGATGTATTACTAGATGCCGCTCATTGTTTACAATTTTAATTAGATATTAAAATTGTTGCCAACGTAATAATAACCTACAGGGTCACACACAAAGAACGCTTGAAGGAGAAATAATTTAAATTATGAATTTAAATTAAATAAGTAATTTATTTTATTTATGATATTAATTAAGTATGACTTAATTAATTATATAAATAGAATAAATGAATTACTTAAACTAATTCCAAAATTAATAATTAATTAATTAAGTGAGACTTAATTAAATAATTTAGAATTTTGGATTAGTATTAATTATAATTGGATTATAATTAGAAAACTTATTCCTCTCTCTATATAATCTCTTTATGGGCTGATTTAATAAGATAGAGATTTTAAAAAAAAACCTAGCCGCTCTGAGAGAGGAGGAAGATAGAGAGAGAAGAAGTTTTCGGGTGCTAGTGCACGTCAATCCTTCATGAAAAGTGTTCGTGTGGATACCGTAGAGCGTAGATCGCGAGAGTGGGATACGTGGTGATTAAACAAGCTTTGGACCTCCATTAATCTTCCATTAATGAACTGTTAAAGCTTCTAAAGGTATTTATTCTTTATCTCCGAATTAAATCTTTTGTTTTCGCATGGATCCTGCGGAGGGTTTCGCTATTTTGATTTATTTTTTGCGTTTATTCCGCTGCGTTTGTGTCACGAAACCCTACAATGGTATCAGAGCTACTTGCGAAACGTTTTAATTCGGTTATGTGCTTAACAGTTTTTGATATATAAGCATGTATGCGATCTATCATAATTTTATATTGATATAACATGTATATATTTATATATATTATGAATATATGATATTTTATGATATATAATCATGTGATGATTATGTGTGTTGATGTATATATATGATACATGTTTGTTCTTATTATGGGAATCGTATTCGATACGAATTCTGAAACGGCTGCCGTTGATTTTCTGAAATCTGTGTCCGTTGTCCGATTTTCGCAAACGATATGTGTTTACTGACTGTAATCGGGTCACTGAGCAATACTGACAAAGTCAGCTCTGCGTCTGTAAGCCATTAGATATCGTTACAGCCTCCAAAACGGTGATTTATGATTTTCTGAAAATTATTTGATTTTCTAAAATTTTGAGTATATGTATGTATATATTATGAATATATGATATTCATGTAATGTATAATCATATGATGATTGTATGTATCTCTGTGTATGTATATATGATATATGCTTGTTCTTGTTATGAGAATTGTATATGATACGATTTCTGAAACACCGTCAGATTTGGAGAAATCTGACTGCTGTATCCGATTTTCGTAAACGATATGTGTTTTCTGACTGGAATCGGGCCAATGAACAAAACTGATAGCTTTGCTATCACCGACGGGTCTGTAAGGCGTTTGACGTCGTTAAGAGCCTCGAAATAGTGATTTATTGTCTTCAGAAATCTGTTTTTAATTTTCTGAAATTTCGAAATTTGTTATATATGATTATATGATATGATTATATAATATGATATATATTATATGTGTTATATGATAGCATGGTGGATGGTTATTGCCTAAAGACCCATAGGATAGTGGTTTTGATTTATGGTTTTGGTTTTAAATACGACTTGCATGTCATTTATTCTTTGTAATTTAATTATCTCGAATGTAACTCGAGTTCTTCTTGTAATTTCATTAGAATAGTTTTATTTTTATTATTCAATGTAATTATCAATGAAGACTTGCAAGCAAGGAGGCGATCCAAAAGGGGATGATGGAGCAATGAAGAAAGAAGACATGTAATAGATAGTATTTTTAAAACCACCATAGACTGACCTTGATATTTCCATTAGCTTGGAAATATCATATAGGATGGGGCCATAACCAAACACGTTTAATTTACGCACATTACATATATGTATATGATTGCATGTATTGGTATGTATGCGTAGATATAATTGAGATTCATGCTTAATATTGATTAATCATGTATGTATTAGATACGACACTCATGCCATGTTTGCTTAAACAAGATAAAATCTGTAACGATTCAAGATTTTAAAATTAACAAACGATCATGAGATTCTTGTGTTTATGAAATATGGATTTTTAAAACACGGAATTAAATATGGATTTTTAATATTTATAATTGGGATTTTCTGACAAAAGTGGATATGCGTATTCGTAATGCTGATGGGTTTTAAGTGTGACCATTGGTATCCTCCATCTACCTGGGAAATGAACAATTTAAGATGTCGATTTGAAATATTTGGTTTAAGGAAAAATTGAGGATCTCTTTATGATGTGATCATGATCGTTATAAATTTTCTAAAACCCCTTAATAAAATATTAAGTTTTACTCGGATGCTTTCCAATGAATGAACACTCATCGAATCCTAGATCGATAAGGGGAAGGACTGTCAGTGGCAGGGGACTTCTATCTATCGTGGTGAGATGCAACGAATATAAACGGTTATATTCGGCCGTTGTATCATTGGGTCTAACTTAACTGAGTCGTCATAATAAGTGAAAATAAACGGTTATATTCAACTATTATGAACTTAGAAGCATAGAGTTTGGTTAAAAGTCTATTAGATAGATAAGATCAATCGTTGTTCACCAAACTATCCAAGAATTATATATGATATAATTGACAACTGTTATCTACCTAAATAATCATTTTCTAAGAACTTCCAGTGGTTGACTTAGGACATGACGAAATATGGATCTTGGCTCACTAGAAAGAATTATGGGATATACTTTCCAAATTAATAGTAAGGGCTATTAGTTTGATAAAAATAGTGGGAGGTATATGATGATATACCATAATCACTTAAACATAATTAATATTAAATTTGCAACCTAGTTTATTTTATGTACTTTAATATTGTAGATATCAAATGATAAACACAAACAACTTCTCTATGCGATCAGTTCTTGAGAAGGACAAGTTGACGAGAATATATTTCCTTGACTGACATAGGAGCTTGAGGATCGTCCTCGGGCACCACGATATTAGTCAAATCTCTTCCCTTGCTCTTAAAGTTGAGAATGTAACATGTGCAAATCATAGTGCTTATTGGAAGCAAATTGATGTTGCGACTGATGTTTCATGTTTCATGCTCGCAAATATATGTGTTGAGCTTAAGAAGCAATACAAGCATATAGATGCTTATGAAACGATTGAGCACAAGATATATTTGAAAGGGCACTATACACTTACAAGTAGGGAGAGTGAGACCTGGTTACACCACATGTTCTAAAGATTATAGGGTATAATGAATACCATTGATATTTTGGGTTTCCAGATTGGTCTGGAGACAGTTAGATTTGATCTTACAATCTTTGGACAAATATTATTCTTATTTTGTTATGAACAATAAAGTGAATAAGATTGGTAAAACACCCATTGAGTTGCTAAGCATGTTGAGAACTGCTGAAAGTAATATGATAAATGCATGAACTACTACTATATTGATGGTAAACATATGGAATGCAAAAGGGAAAGGAAAATGGAAAGGCAAGGAGAAGATTTGATCTAGTTCCGTTGTCAAACCAAAGTCCAATCCCTAAAGCAGACTCTAAAGTCTGAATGAGGTGTTGATAAAGAAGACGATTGTCACTTCTGTGGAAAGTTGAAAGACTGGAAATTAAACTGTCATGCTTAATTGGAAGATCGGAAGATGATGATCAATAAGGGTCAAGCTTAAGGTATCGGGTTGGAATTGGAGTAAATATAGTTGCTCTGGTTCGAGGAACTCGTTACTTAATTTTTGGCCTATAAGGAAAATTTAGAACTTAATAATTGTTATAGCGTGCTTGCAATTGACAGAGACATTATTTCAGTTTCTTGTTTGGACAAGAAAGGCTTTTTCATATTATAACAATAGTTGTTTATTCTATTTTGATGATGAGCCTTATAATGTTGCACATCTAATTAACAATTTATATGTTCTAAAGTGACTCAAATCAAATATTACCTTTGGCACTGTTGTTGAGGCCGTATTAATAAGAAACGCATTTTCAGAATACATAAGGATGCATTCATGGATAAGTTTGATTATGAATCATACAAAAGGATGCGAATCTTGGTTTATTTGGTAAAATGACTAAAGCTCCTTTTACCGGACATGGTGAAGGGATCATTGAATGGGTATGACTTATATATAGTGATGTATGTGGTCATATGTGTACGATGACAAAAGGTAGATTTTATTAACTTCATAAAATTTACTAATTACTTTAGTAGATACGGATATATGTATCTTTCGAAGAACTAATCCGAATCATTTGAAAAGTTCAAAGACTATAAAGATGAAGTAGAAAATATCAAAGAAAAGTTTTTTTTTGATAGGAGAGATCACACCTTGTTGGACATGGTGCGATCAATGTTGAGTCAATGAATCTTCCAATTAGTTTCTGGGGTTGCACCCTGGAAACGGCTCCACATACACTTAACTGTGTTCCTACTAAATTGGTTCAAAAGACTCCTTATGAGATATGGACTGAGCAACGTCACAGCATGTCATTTATAAAATTTTGGGGATGTGAAGCGTTTGCGAAACGTCTAATCTCTGACAAGCTAGGACCAAAATCAGACAAATGTAATTTTGTGGAATACCCAACTGAAACAAGGGGTTATTCTTTCTATAATCCTTCCGAGAACAAAGTGTTTGTTGCTCGAACTGCTGAGAGACAGTGGGAGGATAATAGATCTCAATGAAGTTTGAGACCCACATGATAACGTTGAACCAGTGGAGGAACTTGAGTAGAATGTACAAGAAAAATAATACTGCTCAACAAAAACAGGTGTTCGTAGGTTTAGTAGGATTCGTCATGAGCCCGAGAGATAATATGGATTTCTCTTGACTCAAGATGGTGATATGATGCTTGTGGATGAAGATGAGTCTCTCACCTACCTAGATACTATAAACACTCCAGATTATAAGAAATGGCTGGATGCCATTAAATCTGAGATGGAATCCATGTATACTAATCAAGTATGGACTTTGGTTGATCCACCTGAAGGGGTAAAACCTATAGGGTGCAAGTGGGTTTTCAAGAAGAAGACCGACATGGATGCTAATGTACAGACCTATAAGGCACGATTGGTGGCAAAAGGTTTCAAGAAAATTCATGGTATTGACTATGATGAGACCTTTTCACCAGTTGTTATGGTCATGTCCATCAGGATTTTGCTTGCTATAGCTGCTTACTATGACTATGAAATCTGGCAAATGGATGTCAAAACTGCTTTCTTAAATGAGAGCCTTGAAGAAGATATGGATGTGTACATGACACACCCTAAGGGTTTTGTTGATCTAAAGGATGCTGGAAATGTATGTAAGTTGCGTCGATCCATTTATGGATTAAAGCAGGCCTCGAGGAGATGGAACATTTGTTTTCATGAAACAGTCAAAATGAGTTTGACTTTATTCAGAATGAAGATGAAACCTGTGTTTAC
The DNA here is from genome assembly GCA_028671895.1 of Oenanthe sinensis. Lineage (NCBI taxonomy): Eukaryota > Viridiplantae > Streptophyta > Magnoliopsida > Apiales > Apiaceae > Oenanthe > Oenanthe sinensis. The sequence goes on along the minus strand of CM053805.1, from coordinate 25,208,283 downwards.
AAGAAGTTTAGTGGGAGCCATGTGGCATTCCTAGTATTATATTTTGATGATATATTACTAATAGGGAATGACATTCCTTCTCTACAGACTGTGAAGACTTGGTTGAGAAATAATTTCTCAATGAAAGACTTAGGCGATGTGACATATATATTAGGGATCGAGATCTATAGAGATAGATCAAGGTGATTGATCGGCCTAATTTAGAGTACATACATTGACAAAGTTTTGCATCGATTTCAAATGCAAAGAGACTAAAATGGATATGTCCCAATGTCTCATGGGATAGTGATCTCAAAATAAAATTTGTCCTAAATCATTGGATGATAGGGACTGCATGAGTAAAATTCCATATGCGTCAGCAATTGGTTTTATAATGTATGCAATGATATGTACTTGTCCTGATGTCTCGTATGCTTTAACCATGATGAGTAGATACCGATCTAATCCAGGTGAAGGTCACTGGACGACAGTCAAGAATATTCTTAAGTACTTAAAGAGGACTAAAGATTCATTCTTGTTATATGGAGGAGATGTGAAGCTAGTTGTAAGAGGTTTCAGTGATACTGATTTCTAGACAGATAATGATAATTTAATGTTTCTGTCTGGCTTTGTGTTTTATTGAGATGTTGTATGCTGGAATGGTTCACAGCAAAGACAATTGTTGATTTTACAATAGAACCTGAGTATATTGATGCTTGTGAAGCAGCCAAGGAGGCTGTTTGGGCATGTACTTAGGAGATATCACCTAATTAATGAGATTAATGATCAAGGAGATATACATATATGTAAAGTGTATAATAATAATAATATTGCAGACACACTGCCTAAGGCTTTGTCGCAGCAGAAGCACGAAAGTCACACTAGTTCCATGAGTATTAGATACTTGGGTAATTGGCTCTAGTGCAAGTGGGAGATTGTTAGTAATTGTGCTCTAGAGACAATACTTTTTATATTTTAAGGAAAATATTTATTATTAAGGATTATGTTTTACTAATTATTATTTATTTATTATGTTTTATTTACTGCGTAATAAATTGAAAGCATAATAAATGTCCTTGGAATTTTGATACGTATTATATATCTTTAAGTATGTGACTTAAAAATGAGATTATATGAATAGTATCTTATTCCTAAAATTCCCTAGTCGAGTATTATTATTTAAGGACAATAATAATGCACAAAGACTAGTATGTTTCTTGACCGATGACCACATCTCATTGGTCATAGGTATAGGGATACTAAAGTCAAGAACATAAGTGCATGTATCAATGCATGGCACTGGAATGACCCGCCGTGAGATTCTACATGTTAAGTAAGTGTCATAAGTAATTCTCACTGTGATAATGGTGTAATGATCCTTAGGCCTGAAATCATTATAATTCTATACGAGAATTAATATACTTTGATTACATTAAAAGTTACCTTTGACCGGGTGATGATAAAAGTGGACATTGGGTATATTATGAATCGTATGAGAAATATGAATGATCTAGATGGGATTTAATCCTCCTAATTTTAGGAGTGATATTATTGGCCTCTTGTTTGAGTGAGACTATGAAATGCACGGCCGTGCTCAAATGTTGATTTGATTTTAATAGTCTACTCATCGATCAAGAAAATAAAGATTAAATTATGAAGAGGATGACACGAGACATGCCTTGAGTTTAATCTATAATATCAAGATTAAAGGAATTATATTACATGGAACATTATTCACGAAAGGCTTAATCGAATCACCGATTTATTATTATTACTTGGGTAGCAATGATGTATTACTAGATGCCGCTCATTGTTTACAATTTTAATTAGATATTAAAATTGTTGCCAACGTAATAATAACCTACAGGGTCACACACAAAGAACGCTTGAAGGAGAAATAATTTAAATTATGAATTTAAATTAAATAAGTAATTTATTTTATTTATGATATTAATTAAGTATGACTTAATTAATTATATAAATAGAATAAATGAATTACTTAAACTAATTCCAAAATTAATAATTAATTAATTAAGTGAGACTTAATTAAATAATTTAGAATTTTGGATTAGTATTAATTATAATTGGATTATAATTAGAAAACTTATTCCTCTCTCTATATAATCTCTTTATGGGCTGATTTAATAAGATAGAGATTTTAAAAAAAACCCTAGCCGCTCTGAGAGAGGAGGAAGATAGAGAGAGAAGAAATTTTCGGGTGCTAGTACACGTCAATCCTTCATGAAAAGTGTTCGTGTGGATACCGTAGAGCGTAGATCGCGAGAGTGGGATACGTGGTGATTAAACAAGCTTTGGACCTCCATTAATCTTCCATTAATGAACTGTTAAAGCTTCTAAAGGTATTTATTCTTTATCTCCGAATAAAATCTTTTGTTTTCGCATGGATCCTGCGGAGGGTTTCGTTATTTTGATTTATTTTTCGCGTTTATTCCGCTGCGTTTGTGTCGCGAAACCCTACAAAATCTACCTAAACACATCAGTTTAACTTGCAAATCGATGTCAAATGTAATATTAACATCGTTTTGGACCAAAATATTGATGTAAAGACCAAATTATTGCTCATCTAGCATATGTTTAAATTGATTAAAATATCATATTATGATAATATTCAAAAAAAGTTTATGCATTAAAAATTTAAAATTAAAAATGGAGAAATAGACATCAATTTTTAATTGATGTCTAATCCAGTATTTCTAATAGTGCATGTTCCTTTTTAATCAGATCTTATCGGTATAACCAAGTACTTGTATTTTTTTTGTTAGGTTTATAAAATAATTAATTAGCAAAAAAAGGACTATGTACTTTTATTTTGAAAATAAATAATTTTTTTTAAAAAAATAATGAAATCCAAAACAGCTCACATGCACTCCATCAAGATGTGTCGACTTAAGTGAGCAAGTCGGTAACTAACAAGCATTGTCCTTCCTGTAAAGTTGAATAACAGGAACTGCCTTCCACTGATTTGTGCTGACAAATGGACAGACATAGAAGTACTCTGTGATCTTGAATATTTGACAAAATTAACTAGCAAATTTATGTGTTCAAACAGTGTTACAAAAAACGGGAATCGGAACTAGATGGTAACGTCTAATTAATAATCGAGTAATCGGTGATTAATCCAAACATTAATTGGAAATAATTTAATTTAATAAATAATAATATATAATTATATTTAAATATTTTCAAGTTATTATAAAATTATAATGAAAAAATATCATATATCATTAATACATGCATATTTAGATGTTAAAATTTACGAAAAAAAACTGTTTATCATTAACATTTAAGTGGCTTATACGTAATAATAATTATTTAATAATTAATTTTAATAGTTATTACATAATATATATATATATATATAATTATTATGAATTTGAGAGAGTATTTGAATTTTATGAAAGATTTAGGGTCAAAGAACCCATATTTATTTTAATTATGTCATAAAAATATATTAATTATTAATTTTTTTTAAATTTTAACTTTTCTTAAAAAATAATTTTTACTGATTTTTCACCGTTTCGCCCCATTTTTAACCGATATTTTCCATCTCGACCGATTTTTTATCGATTTTTAAAAAAACGTCTTTTGACCCGATTTCCGATTAATCGAGACGGGACACATCTGTCTACCAATTAACGGGGAGATTAATCGGTAAAACGATCATGTTTTAGGGCACTGGTTCAAACCCCAAATTATAAAGTCGTTCAATTAATTTTAATTGTAATTAGTATATATTGAATTAGCAAAAAAATGTAATATACTTGTTTTGATTCCTTTTCACGTCATTTTTTAAATATTAATTTATTTAAATTAAACGGAGAACCGTGCATTCGCATTCATTGACCCCCATCAATTACAAAATATGAAAAAATCGCTGAGCAGGATGAAAAGAAAACAATAGAGATAACTTGTAATTAGTATATTGGGAATATGTTCCGAGTTTTATTGAAAGAATAAAGTAAATGAAAGTGAAGTAAAATAATACTTGCATAATTTGTACTCCATTTTTTATTGAATAAGTTAATTTATAATCTTATAAATGAGCATCTTTTCTAAAAATCTCTTAATGAGCAGAATAAAATCTTACCAGTTGAGATATCCAACTGTACTCATCAGAATAAGCACTTACCATTTGAAATATCCAATCTTACTCATACTTGCATAATTTGTTTATTATTGGTGTTAATGTGTTTTTTAAAAAAGGTAAGTAAATGAAGGGTAGTGAAAATTTGGGTGATGGAGAAAAATACCTTTTTTCATACATTCATCATGAAAATATCGATTCTGGAGGAAGATGGTGAAAAATAACGGATTAGATACACATTTGATGAATGGGTGTTGAGAAATATATATGATACGCATTTGTCAGTTGGGTATCACACCTGAGATACTCAACTCACAAATGTGTATCTCTATTTTTTTTTGGAAATACGCATTTATAAGTGGGATATTTTATATAAAATGGGATACCCAATCCACAAATACGTATCTTATCTGGTAAAAATCGTCACTCTACCTAAAAATTGTTGTTTTTATTAATTTTCTTTAAAAAAAATGTTATTTTTAACATTTGTTTCTGAAAAATTTATATGCTTTCTCTGCTATTTATTCCATTCAAGAATGTGATGAAAAAGAAAATAAATAAAATATTTTTAAAAACTAATATTATAAACACTGCTTATTACACAACTTTTCTTATTTAAAATATAAGAATAAAATTATAATTTAATAATCATTATATATTTTCCTTCCAATTTAGAGAAAAACAATAAAATTAATTTCACTCTTTATTTTAAAAAAATCGATAAACAACTTATTTAACTAAAGGGCCGAAGATAATGGATCTACTCTTAAAATATTTGGGGTTTTATTAAAGAAGTATCTCATCCTTCCATAAAATTGGGTCAGTCTGAGATGTAAAATGGAAAATTGGGCATGCATATGGTTTTTGGGCTTCCGAGGATGGGTTAATGTTTGTTTTTTAACATTTTAAATGATGAATTTATTATTTATTATTTTTAAATACCAATTTCCAGATTTTTAAAATATTTGAAAACAAATTATAATTATCTTCCATGATAAAATTAAAACCTAAAATAAATTGATATATGCTATTGGATTTAATTAAATTTAAGGGCTAACCCTCAAACACCCTTAGAATGTGATTTTAAAAACAGATGTTATTTGATTATTATTTTCTGATGACAAGTTTAAGTTTTAGATTATTAAAAACATCATTTTATTTGGTATGATACCAAATAGTTGAAATATAGTACCCTCTGTCTTACTTATTTTATTCTTATATAACTTTGTTGGTCAAATTGATCAAATTTCAGTTCCAAATGAAAAAATATTTTTTGATATCTTACAATTTTGAAAATTAAAATGTATACAGAGTAATACAATAAATATAGTTTGTAATAATAATTTTAGAAAAAAATTATTAACTAATATTTAAGTTTAGTTCAAAATTGATCAATTTGATCAAGATTTGATTAAAGTGACAAAATGAATTGAACGGACTGACTAATAATGAGTAGAAAAATTAAAAAATCATAGTAAGAGATTTTTGGATTTTAAAAATAATTTTAGTGTATGTTTGACTTTATAACTTAAAAATTGTTTTTTGTTTTTAAAAACTTAAAAATAGTTTTCAGAGAATATATGTAATATTTGATTTTATTTTTAAAAGCGGTTTTCAAAAAATAAATAACTAAAATACAATTTTAAAAATCAAAAAGCAGAAAACATGAAAATGTTATATACGATCCGGAAACAAAAGTTAGAAATTAATACAAAACACTGCCTAATTATAATTCCAGAAAAAATATTTTCATATTTTTCGTTTTTTATTTATAAACAATTTTTTATTTTCTGAAAACTGCTTTTAAAAATACAGTCAAACACAACATTTAGTTTTTGAAAGCTTTTTATTTTTAAAACATAAAATATTTTTTTAATTACGAAGCTAAACATGCACTAACTTTTGCTTTTGCATTAATCGCATATTTCTTAACTAAGCTCATGAAACACCACATAAATTAATACCGATAAATTACGCTAATTACCGATAAAAACATTAATAAACAAATTAATCGAACTTTACATCTTTATTTGTAATCCATGAACCTACCATGCAGATCGAATACAAAAATCAAAGAACATGAAGACACATTACATAACAAATTTATATAATGCACATTATAACCGGAGGAGATGAGAATCACAACCTAGATCGATCACTAATTCACTAGCCACTCAAATTCATGGATAAATATGATCATCATGCATGTCAGAGATCGAGGCGGGATTGATGAAATCGTGCAATGAAAGCCGAGGCTTTGCTATCAATCCGACGATCACCAATCCACCTTCCCCTATCTTCATCACTTGCACATATTCTTCTTGTGTATCCACCTGCACCATCATCCCAGCTCTCATACTTGCTTCCACCTGAACAACAACTACTTAACATTGACAATAATGAACTTGATTTTCTCTGCGATCTTCCCATTATATTTATTGTAAGGATTATTTATATGTTAATTATAAGGAATGAAGTGTTTGAAAGAAATTTGAGGTTGAGAATACTGTGTAATGAGTATTTGCATGAAATATCTAGCCAGCTGAGTGCACATATATATACTAGTGGAGGTCAGCGGCGGAATTTAGGGGGTCAGTCTAGCTCGAAAGCCCCGCTGACCTTTTGAAAATCAATAAAGGATTTATTTTTCCAGTTATGATTTTTAATTAAAAATTAATAAAAGCCCCGCTGATCTTTTGAAAATCAATAAAGGATTTATTTTTCGAGTTATGATTTTTAATTAAAAATTAATAAAAAGTTTGTTTAACCTTCAAAATTTAATGATTTATTACTTTAATCCCGTTGTTTTAAAATTTTGGTTCTGTCACTGGGTATCAACATTAGGTTGTAAGTAAATGGTCAAGCTAATAAAGTTTAGAGTTTAAACAAATTAATTAGTTAATTAAGAAAGCACAAATGCAGTTGTCTTCCACTTTTTTGCTTTTAGTTGGAAACACTTTTGAAATCGTGTGAAACTTTCTTTATTTTAATGCTAATTAGCTGAATACATCTAAGTGTAGCTGATAGATTATTACTAGAGTATATGTTTAGTAACTATGTTTATGGTTAAAAACTTCGAAGCTAAGCAAATTATTGTGAATCCCAAGACATAAAATTATGTTATTCCATGAAAGCAAAGTAAAGATGCATGAGATAATCAAGCTTATCTTAGTTATGGCACATGAAACAGTTTATCTTAGCACATAATTGTATGTAGCAACTAAAACAAGCAGAAATTTGCTAGAAAGGCATACAGAAACCCTACCATATATCGATTGTGTGCGACCGCGGATTCTAATCCGAGGTCAAATTATATAAACAAATTCAATAATTTTGAATGATAAATATATTATTCTGAAATCCGTCATATCAATTTTTATTATTTAGAAAACATCTCAATCTCTCTTACTATATGTTATTAAATAATTATTCAAATATTTCTCGTTTTATTTTAAAATTTTAAAATAAATCAATTTTAATTTATACAATCAATGAATACAAATGAAACAAAAATATTAGAATCAATGTTCTAAAAATCGCTAAGTACCTTCTAGCGATTAATCGATAAATCGAGGATTAATGAGAATGATTAATCGGGACATTAATCAAATATATTTAAATATTATTTTTAATATTTATAATCATATTAACTATAAAATGTAATTTTTTTAAAATCGCTTACATATATATTAATCATAAGAAAATCATTGTTAATATTATAAATAATAATTAAAAAATTATAATAGTTATAGCTCTAGTTCAATATTAATAACCAAATAATTCAATAATATATATATATATATATATATATATACATATAAAAATTAAAAAAAATCAATTTTAACCGATTTATACGTCTAATACCGATTTTAACCGATTTATACCGTCTGATATCTCGATTTTGACGGTTTAATATTGATTTTAACTGATATTCAAAAAAACACATAATTCTGATTTTGACCGTCTAATGCCGATTTTGATCGATTTTTTAAAAAAACACGCCTAGTTTTCCGTCTATCACTGAATCGAGGCGTTTCGCTCCACCTAGGCGAATCCGTTTCTAATTACATGCATGGCCGTGAGTCCGTTTAATTTAATTTATGAATAATTTATAAATTATTTATCGGAAAAAAGGGCCAAAGTTAACTTTTGATTTCATCTTTTGTAATTTGTAAGTGAAGGCGTACGCTAGGGGGAATAACATAGCTCTTTATTTCCACTCTCGACGAGCATGCAAGCTGTTAGCCAAAGAACAACCTGTCTCTAATCTCTTTTATTTCTTTAATTAATATATTCTTATATTTCTAGCTTATGGAATAAATATCTAAAAAGGTGGGTCAATTGCTGGTAGGCATATCAAGAAAAATCATTAAAGATGTATTTAAATATTGTAGGTTAGGTTGAATGCAGCTTAAAAACTATGAATTGAATTAGGCAATGTTCCATTACTAATTGGTACTAATTCTTATACCAACCAACATCCTCAATTTTTAATTAACCCTTTCTTCCCGTAAAATTTGATTAGGCAGTTGTTGTTAATGGTTTTTGTTAACTTGGATAAAAATGGTGAATTCTAATCGGGCCGGTTCTAGATATGAATATTCTAAATGAATTTTTGAAATTATGTTCGTTTTATTTATTTTTTTTTTTAAAAAAAATAAATATATATATATATGACTACTCCAATGAGAACCCATTATAATGAGAACTGAGAACCCAATATATAATCACCAAATTCAAAACAGAATCACCAAAATTTATATTATATTATATATTATAATTGTATGTATCATCACTATCACAAGTATACCGCCACCATCAACATCACCAACTCCACCCGTTACCACTCCCAACGTCAACACCTCCATCGTCATAACATAACCCTGCTACTACCACAATCATCACATCATTACCAGCAGCATTCCATCACTACTAACACCAATATAATCACTGAATTTCAACACATATCACCAAAATTTAAATACAGATCATCAAAAATTGAACACAAATCACTAAAAATTAAACAAAAATTACTAAAAACATTAAATGTAAATCACCAAAAAAAACCCTTCAAATCTTAATATGTGGTGGAATATATAACGTTATCAAAATAGGGAGATCGAATCATGAATCAAAAAGTTCAAAATCATCCAGATTTGAGTTATTATCCACACAATACATTGTATACAACCATAACCTCATTTGTGTAATCTGATTTAATTGCATCTTCATAGATTATGACTCGTACACACCAAGTCAGATCAAGTCATTTTTGAGTTGGAGGAAGATTGATAAATCTGGGTCAGATCGTAGAACATGTCGGGGCGACTCGTCTAAAGAACCCATTTGAACCCCTCATGTGGTCTTACTACCTTTCCTAATCTGTATTCCCCCCATTGACTCACGAGTTCACTCACCGATTCGACACCCATTAACGCACAAGGAGATGATGGAAGTGACTCATTGGATGAGTAAAGAATCGAAGTCGTTGATTATGATTTAGTTGCGTGTATATTATATATATGATAAAAGTAAGAGATGAAAAATAGATTTCGAGAAGATGAAAAAGAGATGGAAGAAAACAACAAGAAAGAGCCGGTTGAAAAACATGTGGTCTAAATTAAAAGAAATAAATATAAATGAAGAGTTGAGATTTGGTCTGAGTTGTCATTTTAAGATGGGTTCTCATTTGAGTATCTGCATATATATATATATATATAGGGGAATGCTCAAAAGAAAATCAATATTTTGGAGAAAACTAAGATACTTTTATCAACCGTTGATTTCTAATTGATCTGATGGTTCATATTAAATTAGACTATTAAATTAGAATATTAATTTCCTTTTCAGTTGTTTGACATTTATTTACATATATTTGGAAACTATTACAATTTTGTTAATTATATATGCTACTATATCAACCGTTGATTTATAAAAAAAGATCTGATTTAAGATTTAAACTATGAATGATAGTTTTGTAATAAATATGGATTGTATATCTTATTTTGTAGTGCTTAAAATCTGATTGATACTTACTATATTTATATACCTCCCATTAATGTTATTTAACCGAGGTTGATTATGATTAATTGTTATGACATTTTCTTTATATTATAAACTTAAGAAAATATTTTATTATTTGTTCTACTAATCTGATGTATTCTACTAAGTATTCTAGTATTTAATATTTATTTTATTTTCATTTAAAATTCTATTATATATTCTACTACTATGATATATTGTAATCAATATTCTAATATAGGTTTAAATATTTATTCTATTCTAATTCAAGATTCTATTTATGTGTTCTACTACTTTATATTGTACTAGGTATTCTAAAGTATTATATGATATTTATTTTATTTTTATTCAAGATTCTATTATGTGTTCTACTAGATGTATTCTACTAAATATTTTAACATAGTATTAAATAATTATTTTATTTTTATTTTTATTTTGACAAAAATTTAAAATTCTATTATGTGTTCCACTATTCTGATATATTCCAATATATTCTATTAAGTATTCTAGTGTAATATTTAATATTTATTTATTTTAGGTCAAGATTCTATTATATGTCTAAGTAATTCGATATATTCTACAAAATATTCTAATATAGTATTTAATATTATTTTATTATATAAATTTTTAAAAATAATATTGATATATAATATTTAGAATAGAATCTTAAAATAGCTAATACAATACGCAATTGAATCTTATATCGGAATATGACAAAGTTCTATTATTATATTACAATTCTCTATAGAATACTAAAAAAAATAAAAAATATATATTAATGAAAATTATAATAAAATTAATTGGTAGTAGAACACTTATTAGAATCATAATAAAATTTATATTGAAATATTTTGTAAAATCTTAATATTAGAATACAAACATAATTGAACATCTAGTTGAATCTTCGAATAAAATATGATATTCAGTATTACTTTGAATACTTAGTGGAATCTTAATATAATAAAATTAATTATTAATAGAATACTTAGTTGAATTCTAATAAATTTTATCTAAAATATTTTATAAATAAACTTTATTGAAATATAATATGAAGTAGAATTCCAAAAAACCTAGTAGAACACGCAATAAAATTTTACATTAGAATACGAAAGAATACTACTATTACATCACAATTCTCTATAGAATATTAATATAAATAAATAAATAAATTATATTTTATTTAAAATTGTAATATAATAAATATGATATTAAGTATTATTTTGGATACTTAGTGGAATCTTAATGTAATAAAATTAATTGTTAATTGAAAACTTAGTCGAATCCTAACAAATTTTATACTAAATATTTTATAAAAAACTTAAATTGAAATATAATATATAGTAGAATTCTAAAACACCTAGTAGAACACGCAATAAAATCTTACATTAGAATACGAAAGAATACTACTATTACATCACAATTCTCTATAGAATATTAATATAGATAAATAAATAAATTATATTTTATTTAAAATTATAATAAAATAAATTGTTAATGGAATACTTAGTAGAATCCTAATACGATATTATGTATTAAATAGAATATTTAATAGAATCTTAATATCAGTATTTTTAAAAATATTTTATATTTTAATCAAAATAGAAAATAATAAAATTTGAATAGATTATGCAATATAATACTTAGTAGAATCCAAATAGAATCTTAAATCTGCATTTTAATAATGATATTTAATAAATATATTATTAACAAATTTAATAACGTTTAGTAAAACATGTAATTTAATTATATCAAAAAATTGAATAAAAAGGTTTAATTAAAATTGGTATGTAATTAATCGTGCTTTTAAGATGATAGATTGAAATTAGATACATGTATATATAGAAATAATCAAAGTTACCATTATGTCCATCTTATTAAAGTTAGGTGAATAACAATGACCATCAGATTAAAATCAAATCAATGGATCACAAGTGTACCTTAGTTTTCTTTAAAAAATAAGTTTTCTCTTGAGCAATCCCATATATATATATATATATATATATATATATATATATATATATATATATATATATATATATATATATATGCAAGTGATCTAATAGAAAATAGCTAAAATCAGAAATAGAAAATATGATTTAAACCACATATTCAATCTAATCTAATGGCCAATAGGGGCACTTACACATAAATAAAATACACCCACCCCACGCCACCCCACGGCCACGGCCACTGCCACGTCTTCTCTGACGAGCTCCGGTCATCTTCTCCGACGAGCTTCGATCATATTCTCCGGCGAGCTCGAATTTTCCGGCGAAATCAATTTTTTCAGATTTGGTTGCTCTTCTTTTCCGACCTCTAGCCCCACAGGGGCACTATCTTCATCATCGTCATCGTCGTTTAAGCACTCTCGTTGTTTTTCAGATTCCGGTGAAGCTCCGATTTGTTTTCAGCGATGTTCAAATCACAATTTCACTACTGAACGAGGACATCAGTAGGGTCGAGCTTGGTCCGTTGATGATTTTATAGATCTAAGTTTATGTGTACGTGTGTGTATTGTAAAGTTTAGATCTTTTGCTGAACTAGTATTAGTCAATGATTTTCACCGTATAAATTAGTGATTTCCACCGTATAAATTAGTGATTTTTGAAATATATTTTAGTGATTTCTTAACATAATTTAATGATTTATGTATTTCAATATCCAGATTTCTAGATCTAGACAGCCATGGCAGAATCGAGCTCGTGGATATATATCGGGATAGTCACGACAGAATCAAACTCGTGGTGGTGGTGTTAAGAGTTGCAAGCTCCGATCAGCAGAGCTCGCCGGAGAAGATGACGTCGTGGTGGTTGGAACGGCGTGGTAGCTATGGCAGGGGTGTGAGGCTGGGGGACGAGAGGAGTGGGGTGGTGCAGTGGCAGGGAGAGAGAAGGGGTGGGGGGAGGGTTTTGGGGGGCTGGGGGAGAGAGAAGCCATCGCAATTATCAAAAATCAAAGGTTCCTGCCTAGCATCCATATGACACACACAACACACTGTCCATATCAGAAGCTGTACAGCAGTAGCCAGTAAGTACAGCTAAATATAAGTAGTACAGATGTGCGAATATGAATGTTTCACTGTTCCAAATATATGGACTAAAGATTCAGAGAACATTTGTTTCACCCACCAGCTTTTTAACCGGATCAAGCACATGCCCTGATATGATATTTGCTTTTACAACTTCTCAATCCTCTCTGTCTATTTCTTAACTTTTTTGGACACTGCCCCAACAAATTTACAATTTATTGGACAAGGAAATCCTTCACTACTGCAAATTCAACGTACATTGAATATTCTATCAGAGAGAAACTCTGAGATTGCAAAGCTTCAAAAATATGCAATTAGTGTCTAGCAAAATGAACAAATATAATTCCTTGCACAAGTTAAATGTCAGAAACGCATAATTATTTAAGTGTTCCTGGTGCACTCTGACACATCCACGGTCTGAGAAGGAAACAGCAAATTTTTTGCAGTTCACAGAAGTACAGACTCTCTGTTATGAATGGCATCACTAAATGAATATATCAATGAACTTAACTAGATTTCTGAGAAAATCACAATCATTTCGACTACATGCTCAACCTAAGCATAATTTTGAATTGGTACAATTAAGTTTCATCTTTACAGAAGTGGACTAACCAATTGACAAATTATCTTGCTTTCTTGATTAAACAATTCCTATTTTTCTACTTCTGAAAGGTACTTATTAATCGAAAGTTGAAGGCTACAAATCAGATCACATACCCACACACGTGTGAAGTACGACGACATGGGTATGAATGTATGATGGAAAATCTAAAGAGTCCTGGTAACAAAGCTTCACAATGAAGACACCCAACACAATTAAATACAAATTAGGGTTGAAGGTTTTGAGATTCATGTTAAACTCAATTGACTTGCAACAAATCAAGTCAGGTTGAATAGATTGACACAAACCTAACCCAAAAAATTTAAATTGATTTATATTTCTCTTAGAATATATCATGAAATTATTTAAAAATGATTAAAAAAAGGGATATATAACATAATTTATACTTTTCTAAATTGTATATTCATTATGAAGCAAGCACGTCATCATTTAAACAGATAGGTTGATAAGCTCTCTACTACACATTTCGTATGCATTACAAAAACCTGCGTAACTAAGTTAAAATCCATGGGTGATGGTACTAAGCAAATGCTGGAACTGAAAGGGAGCATGATGTTTCCAACCACATGTTTTACCTTGTAAAGGTGCAACGACCTACAAGAAGGTTCTGGAGATATAACAAATCTATCAATTGTTATCACTCATTAAAGTCCAGAAGTGAGAAAAACAGTAAGTTTTTTATTTTAACAAATGCTACTTTTGTGTCTAACTAATGCATATTTGTGTTTGATCCCGTAGCTGGGGTAGCGCACCTGCCTTGCTTTGAGTGCCATAGGTCAGCACAAAGGTCTAAAACCGGATTGGACAGAAGGCTAGAATTCTAAAAAACTCAGGGGCTGTAGACTAGATTGATTATTCAAAAGAACAGCCTATGACTATATTAATTGATGCAGTAAGTGTTTGTATAGCAAAGACACAAACTAACGAAATGTTAGTATGTTACATGGTAAATTGATAACACGTGACACCTCTTAATATATGTATAATACAAATGTATGTTGGACACTACAGACCATTTTATTAAAGTAGAATAGTTGATTGAATCTACAACGGCACCTTAATTTATATACATCATGTTGTGTAAATTCACAGGATAGGTGAGTTTTTTAGTCGGACTTGCTTGCTGTTAGTGTAAAGCATATAGACTATTGCATCTTATTCTATGGAAGAGATTTCCTTTTTTAGATCAGTAGATAGATCATAGATGTATCTCAAATGTCACTAATTTCTCAATATATTTTTTTAAGGCTATATCAACCTTTACACTTTGATCCAAGGGTGATCATTGATTCTGTTTGCAAGTCAACCACGATTTCTTATTCTACCTAATTCGATGTAGTTGCAATCAAAGATGTGCCTGATGGATAATCCAGGCAAGTGTCTGAGATTGGTATGTCTAGAACTCCAATCACTGACCTACTTTTAGTGTTCACCATTTAGGTGTCGAGACTCGAGGGTCATCCTTTAAAGTAAGCAATTTGGCTGTAATATCCCAAAGACATTGATTGCCTGTTCCTTTAGTTATTTAAATGTTTAATGAGTGATCAAGGCAAATCCATTTTCGTACTATTAATTGTCTAATATATAAGATCAATTTGAGGCTCTTGAAAAGAGGTACAAAATATTTAATCGTCTTATCTTCATGCAAGTTAGGATTTCAGGATATACTGTACTAGTAGTCAAATCACATGATCCAATAATATTTTACTCAAACTTAAAGCATTTCAAGTAGGTAATCACAATAAAAGATGAACATGAATGTGAAACACAATAACACACAATGCTATACCGTGAGCTATAAACATGTGTTTTAGATGAATATAAATTGTCACTACAAATGTATGAGTGTATCAAGTATACTATACAGAAGATTTGCCAAATATAAATCACAATTCGTGTACATGTATTCAAAAATTAGGTACTGAACATATTTCAGCATTCATCCGGCATCCATGTACTTGAAAATCATCCATTTGTCTTATATTTGGCAAATTGACAATATAGAACACATAATACACTCCCAAATACGTTCATGGTTAATTAATCTATATATTCACCCAAAAAAGCATGCCCATGTCTATTGGTATTACAATATGTGTGATTGTGTTTACCATCCATGATCATCTTTACTATGATTAGTTAATGTAAAAGCTTAAGTCAAGTAAGATAACATCGAAACAAGTTGATTATACTACAAGCAAAATAAATGTATGAAACTTATGTAGAATGAAGACAAAAAGGATAACAGTTTGCACCTGTTGTGAACAGACTCCTGATTGATCTTTGATCTTATATCTGAGACCATAATTAGTCCAAATATGAATTCCTAAATCACCACTCATTAAACGTAATGGACTAAGGGATTGAGCATAAAATGACTTGGGATATTCAAATTGTTTAGTTCAAAGGTTGAGCCTAAATGGTGATCGCTGGTTCAATGAGTAAAGTATGAGATATGTTCCAATCTTGGATAATAGCCATAGTTCATCCATACAAAAACAAAATCATGATCAAGTTGTAGAAGGAAAAAAAACAACCAATCACCCCCAGATCAAAATGTAGTGGTTGACATAGCCCAATAAATTTAAAAAACTCTCAAAGACTTAATTAACACTTGAAAGACATCTATGATCCATCTACCTATTAGAATAAAATTGTCTCTTCATAAAATAAAATGTAATATTCTACTTGCCTCACACTACAACGAGCAAGTCAAACCCAGAAGCTCGACCATTCTCAACAAAATTTACACCATACTCAATCACGATCAAACAGGTACACGATATAAACACTTGTAGATTCAACCAACTATTCAGCTCCACTAATAAACTCGTATATTATAAAGTAAAAGAATCAACCAAAACTAAATTACACATACAAACCAAAGGCAAGAATATAAACAAAGAAGATAATTAACATTTCAAGCACTTTGCAAAGCTCAAATATTAGTAGATATAAGTCACCGTATAAACTGAAAATCAGATAAACAATGGCATACTTCTGATAATAAACCATTGACATGTAACTCAATGAACCTTTCTCATGAATGTACCAATGATATTTTTATATTCACTAATTTTGCCGTAACCAGAAAGTATGCATAGATATACGATAACTTAACATTGCATGTACTTCTTTTCTGATATTTGCTTGTTTTTAATTTGGCTATATGCTTTAAAAATACAATGACATTCATAGAAACAGAAAAATTGCTAACAATCAAGCTAGAAACCTTAAAATTTAACTAATAAATGAGCTTCATGACTGATGGGTGAATAGTGTTTGTTAAACGTTACTAGTGATTTTAGAAAACCAACCTTGGCAACAATCATGGGGTCGAGCATCCAGTCAGTTGGTATTTTGTGGTTTTTATAAGTTGGCATAACTGAGTTTCTCAGTTTGATTAATCTCTGTATGCTCTGCTCTGACCTATACCATGAGATGTGAACAAAAGCTAATTATTGCGTCCTACTCAGCAATTGATGAAAGCAGAATACTTGAAAAATGTGCATACTTATCTAGTAAGCCAACCATCTTCTCCAAGGCAATTGCACATTGAATGTCTGGATCATCCTTGTAGGAATAAACTTCACTTCCTAAAAGTTTAAGACTACGATATTCAATTGCAGCTTCTCTCATGGCATCTGCTTTCTTCACAGGCCACTGGAAATGCCTTAGTACTGCTTGCTCATCAGCCTGTACATATTAAAGGCGCAAGTTGCAACATTACTAAATGTATAATCTGTGACATTAAAATGATTAATAACAACAAACAAAGAATATTACAGTTGACTAGTTTAATCGCAGTGAAATAATTTGATGACGACACCAATTTTTTTCCCAGATAAACTCTGAGATTAATCATCCTTGAAAAAGATATTACAAATGATGAAAGTTCATTGTCAAGTCAATCCACAAACTGAAGAACATCTTCGATATCTTGATAAGCAGCAGCCGGGAATTTCAGGATGAGGCCTTCTATAAACTCTCCTCTTGTTTCAATGTCTGATTTTATCTGCAATGATAGTCAGTTTACAATAGATACGTTCAGTGCAGGATCTATGGCTACACATATGACCAAACAAGTAGATAATCAGATTCTTACAGCTAACAGATGTGCTGAACGATTTTGTATTTCTCCAACAATGCTGTTGTGTGCACTACTAGCAATGTTTACTGTAATTTCCACCCACTGAAGGTTTTTTACCCTTATTTGTTGTCAATGACTGGTATAATTCAACAACTGGTGAAGCCTTTTTGGTGGAAGCTACTTTAGCAGCTCGCCGTGGTGGCAGAGGTGGAGGAGGTGGAGGCGGCAGGGCAGGACAATCATAAAACTTTGGTTCTACATTTGCGATGCCAACACCTTGACTTTCTATTGCAGTTGATGGTGTAATTTTAGTACTTGTTTCAATTATAATATATATCTTTCTTAGTTATCGAATTTTCCAGCTTGTTGGTAATTAGTTTCTGAATGTCCTTGAATTTGGAACTGGGAATTTCTGCAACCAAATCCTTCTTCGAGAAGATAAAAAACAATTGAACAACATAGATCAGTTCAGAATGTTGAATTTCTAGTCACATGATCAAGACACATATATAGATTACTGCATTTTTTGCTTCTCTGATATTTTTGTCATGTCAAATAAAAACAGCAGAATTTTCGTAACATGATAGTAACTTCAATTATGGAAAAAATAATAAGAAACACAATTATACATGAATTAGGACTGCAATCTTACCTCATTCTTAGTAGTGGTTAAGACAGTATTCTTAGCTTTAGCTAAAGTGGGATCTTCAGAGAGCTTCTTGTTTTGTGACTGAAGCTCAACATTCAACCTCTGTGATCTACCTAACTCTGTCTTTAATTCCATTACCTCAGACTGTAACTCCCTAATCAGATTCTCCTTCTGGTCAAGCTTTTCCTCAAACTCTTTCTTCACATATACCAAATCTATTTCACTCTTTTTCGAGTTTTTCGTAGGCCGAGCATACGATTCAACAACATGTCGGCTGATCCCACAACACATACTTCTCCAGATTTAGGCCTGTTATTCAAAATTGACCTCCTGTCTTTCTTTTGGTTACTACTACTTTTATGAATACCATTTTTTGTTAAATGTGCGCCTCGCTTCAAAGAAGCGTGCTTCGCTTTTGCACTTTGCGCCTAGGCTCCGGAAGGTTTGCGCTTAATGCTTTTGATAACACTGTTACCATCCACGATCATCTTTACTATGATTAGTTAATGTAAAGCTTAATTCAAGTAAGATAACATCAAAACAAGTTGATTATACTACTAGGAAAAAAAACGTATTGAAACTTAAGTAGAATGATGACAAAACGGATAACAGTTTGCACCTGTTGTGAACAGGCTCCAAATTGATCTTTGATCTTATATCTGAGACCATAATTACTACAAATATGGATTCCTAAATCACCACTCATTAAACGTAATGAACTAAAGGATTGAGCATAAAATGACTTGGGAATGTGGGATATTCAAATTGTTTAGTTCAAGGGTTGAACCTAAATATTCATCTTCATTAATAAAATCATATATTATAAAGTAAAAGAATCAATCAAAAAGAAAATCATACATAAAAACTAAAGGCAAGAATATCAATAAAGAAGATAACTAACATTTCAAGTACTTTGCAAAGCTCAAATATTAGTAGATACAAGTCACCGTATACACTGAAAATCAGATAAATAATGACATATTTCTGATAATAAACCATTGACATGTAACTCGATGTACCATTTTCATGAATGTAAGGTGCATTGCAGTATTGCACACATTTTTTACTGTTAGGTTCATCAGAAAAAGATCAGTATCCTATTTCACTTGGGTCTCCAATATACTCTGCAATTTGTTCAAGGTGTACATTAAGTGGCTTTCGAGTATCAGCATCTTCAACAACAGCAGTTTCCTTCTCCATATCCTTCTGTAAAAGGCTTCCATAAACACCCTTATACTTTCCATACAAAACAAGAATAGGGCCACCAGTCCGTGGAACCGCAGTTTCAAGTAACTCCTGATCAACACCTTGAATCAACTCCCTACTATCATCCATAGATATATCACACATTGAAGGTCCGACCACATCCACAACCTTCCCCTTCCTCAAATACAACTTCCCACCTTTCAACTTCTTACTAATAATCCTAACTCTAATATTACTAGTTAACCACCGCACTTTTTCCTTTCTTACCGTTTTTTCCTCCCTCTCATCACCTCTCATCATCTTATCATCTATCCTCTTCTCCTCAATCCTAATTCCCACTCTCTCCTCCCTCTCACCACCACGCCTGACCTTCCCATCCTTCTTCTTCTCCCCAATTTTCAGCTCCTTCAACTTCCTCAAACACCTCTCCTCTTCAACTGAACCCACCTCCGCAACATCACTACTCCTCACTCTCACCTCAACTTCACTCCCATTCTTCAAAGCACTCAAAACAACATGATCACCACCACCCATTACCTCCAAAACCCTCCCCTTCAACCCCATTTCCCTCCCCCTCACAATCCTCACATCCTTCCCCGAAATCCCCCCACTCTTCCTATTCTCCGAATCTTTAACACTACTAGTCATAGTCATCACCGGAGCATCTGCAACAAACCCAAACCCCTCTTTCCCAACCCGTCTTTCGTATTCAACAACCTTAACATCCTCCTTAGTATTCCTCCCAATTCCCCTCCCTTGAGTCCACCCATACCCTTTCAACACAGCCGCCGCAAACCCTTCAACAGGGCACCCATCAAACTCATCAAACCCCATATCATCAGGCAACTTGTCCAAATCATCCTTCAAATTCTTCACCATCACCCTATCAATACTCACAAACTCACTATTCTCAACACCCCCCACATCATCATTCACACTCTTCCTCAAATTTAACCCATAAGAAACCTCGGGTTCGGATCCGGGTCGGGCATGACCCGGGTCAATAACAACAGTTTCAAACTCAAGGGCACCCTTAGAATCAGCTGCAGATTCGATGGGGACATCAAGATTCTTCATTTTCTTGTGGGGTCTCCATGAATTGGGTTGAGGTGGGATAATTAGGGTTTGGGATTGGGAATTCAAAAGGGGCTTTGAAGAATCGAATTCGGTGATTAATTCTTTGGTTTGGTGTGTGTGTGTGTTGGGTTTGAGAATTGGAATAGTTCTCTTGGTAGATGAAGAAGATGGGTTCTTGGATCCGAGAGAAAAAGAGACTCCTTTCATGGTCTGATTGATGCCAAGAAAACGCCACGCGTGTGTTGTGTGTATCGGTGGAAATTATTTTATAATTATTGCGAAATTGGGATTGATTTTCTCCAAATACAGTAGGCTGTGAAACTCGAATGCTGGTGGGATTTGATCGACATTTTTATTTATTTTAATATAATATAACCATTTTAATATAGAGTTTAGGGATCGAGTTAGGGGGCGTTTTTTGGTTTATATAAATAAAATGATAATATAATTTTTAAAAAAATTATTTTATTAAAAAATATATTATTTTATAATTTATAAATCTTTTTATAAAAAAATAATATAAATTAAAAACTTATCAAATTATTTATTATGAAAAATAATTATATGTTGTAAATAATATATTTACGTGGATGTGCTTTGGTTTTTTCTTATCTAGACCTTTTACTTTTCACGTCTATACTTTTAGACACCAATATATTGAAATGAGAAGTATCACTACTTCCCCTTCAAACTCTATCTTGTTCATTGTTGTTATATGCTAATTTCATAACACGTTATCATCACGATTTGCTCTTCCATTCTAGTTAGTATAATGGTGCATCTTGTATTCAAGAATATAAGGTTTAATATATACTTTGATGGATTGATTTGGTTCAAAGTGCAAGTGGTTAATCTTAATGGTGTTTTCGGTGATAAAGTATGAGTTGCCAATTTCTATAACCTTCATAGGATTTTTGAGATTCTACATGTACGTTTATGAAATTATGTCATATGTATACATTATTGGTGTGACTTCGGAAATAGGACACTACAACTTTGAAAAATCATATAAAATTGAATATACATCCGAAAATTATGTGTAATATCAATTCGGAAAGATCTTTTCGAGACCTTTAAGTTATAATCATATTTTAATTTTTATGACGTTTATTAATTTTAAAAGCTGTAAATTAGAATCTGTCCATGAGCTTATTATTTTTCGATTATAGCGTAAATTGTCTATTTCGGATAGGTCAATTCTGAATTTTTACATATGGTTATGTTATTTTTGGAGTAAGTTTTGGATTACTTAAAAATATAGCCCCGTTGAAGGCATTAAGCCCGACTCGGCCCGGACTGGACCAGGCTTTTTCGGGCCAGGTTTTTTCAATTTTTTTTTGGATCTGGCCAGTTCAGATTTTTGGGCTTAGGTTTTTTGTGCATCTCTACTCAATATACGCAATCATGTTGAAATGTCTATACATGTTAATAATTTTAGTTTCATTTTGTATTTGTGGCGTGAATATTACATTGTTCACATTTAAACTCATTTTTGTGTGTATCTACTATCCCTCTTTAAAATTCACTCAAATTTTTATAATTGTTGCAATGTGATTTGAGTTCATATACATAAGTGATGGTATGTTATATCTATGTAATAGGAAGAAATGATTATAAAAGGTTATGTTAAAACAAGATTTATGATGACACAAAATTTAAATTAGTTTTACAAAGGAATGTGATAATCCCAGGAAGGTACCCCTGGATAAGCTTCACATGTGGGTTTAAATCTATGATTTACTACCAGGGTTTCAATCTGCTCGTATTGTGAAAGATGTGGGTAATTATGTGGGTGAGTTTATAAGCCATGATACTAATAATTTTATTGGGATATGGAGGGAATATATGCGAGTCCGGGTCGCCATTGGTATTGAAAAACTTTGAAAAGGGGAATGAAAATTTGAAAGGATGGAAGCAATTGGTTCTGGATAAATTTTAAGTATGAGAAAGTGCCCACTTTTTGTTTTATATGTGGAATAATTTGGAATGTGATGATGAAAATAAAAGTGAAGCAGTATGAAATAGTGGAGAAATTGTCAGAAGATATTTAGTATTAAGTTTGGTCATGAGCTGATCCACCACTAGAATGAGAGGCAGCTGATCCACCACTAGAATGAGAGGAAGATGATCCACTTGTAGCACCAGAAGCTGATCCACCAGAAGCACCAGAAGTTGCATCATAATCATCAAAAGTTACATCGTAATCATAAATAGAGACTATGTGATCACATATAGTCAAACACATACAAAAAACACATGTAGTCATATAATTTACCTTGGGCATGAAATGATCGTGCCAAAGATGATCCACACACACATGAAAGAGCTATACAATAAAGTACATGTGTGAGAAAGATACATGTAACTAATGAGATCACAAACTGTCATGCAAACACAATCACATACATATAGTGATATAATATTTTACCTTGAGAATGGAATGATCTTGTCAAATAAGATCCAAACACATTAGAAGGACCTATACAACATGTAAAATCAAGATAGTTACATTGATGGTGATGTTAGACATGGATATATTTATGAAGTTTGCAATAATGATTGAAAGCATACTTTTGTAATTACTAGGATATCCCTTACAGAAGAGTTCTAGTCTTTGAACAGGTAACCTCGCCAATTCCTTCAAGGCATATTTTACATCTTCAAAAGATCCAATACCATCAGAGGTAACACCGATATCACTTGGTGGAATAACTTTTCCAAGTAGGCTCTTTTTAATTTCATTTTCAGTAACCACATCGTAAATACACACGAGCATTAATGTTATTCATACATAACTGAGTTTGAAGTCAGGACTTCGGAGAAACAATAGACAAGTCACAATGATAAACCTAAAGAGTATTTTAGGCAAGTTACTAAGCAAACTAGACAAACGAGTAAACCATAGACTGCACCTAGTGTGATTTCTTCAGATTCTTGGTTTCATATTGAATACCTTGTAAAATATTTAGCCCATACCTTAAACATCTAAGACATATAAGAAAATAATTCAAAAACTCTCGAATGGAAAGAGTAGCAAGAATGGTATAACAATGTTTATTTGTTGCCATCTCTTTTTTCCATTTTTTATCATTAATAAACATTAGTGATGCTTTTACCTTTCACTAGATAAACAAATTTTGGCATCTTTCATTAAATTTTTAGAAGAATGCAGTAAGTGATGACTCAAAACCCAACCAGGACCTTTCTCTGCACATGTTCCACATTAACATTGGAAATTCTAATGAATGACAAGCTCAATGTGAATACATAAATTATTATTCAAACATGACAAACGTGTAAACTGACTCGAAATATTCAAGGAATCATCCTTCACGAATAATGCTCCAAGCTTGGGGCAATTTATACAATAAACTATATATGTGAAAAAGATACATGTAACTAATGAGATCACATGCTGTCATGCAAATACAAGCACATACATATAGTGATATATTTTACCTTGAGAATGGAACGATCTTGTCAAATAAGATCCAAACACATTAGAAGGACCTATAAAACATGTAAATTAAGATAGTTATATTTGTGGTGATGCTGGACATGGATATATTTATGAAGTTTGCAACATCGATTGAAAGCATACTTTTGTAATTACTAGGATGACCTTTACAGAAGAGTTTTGGTCTTTGAATATGTAACCTCACCAATTCCTTTGAGACATCTTTTACATTTTCAAAAGATCCAATATCATCATAGGTAACACCAATATCACTTGATAGAATAACCTTCCCAAATAGGCTCTTCTTAATTTCATTTTCAGTAACCACATCATAAATACACACGAGCATTAATGTTATTCATACATAACTGAATTTGAAGTCAGGACTTCGGAGAAACAATGGACAAGTCACAATGATAAACCTAATGAGTATTTTAGGCAAGTTACTAAGCAAACTAGACAAACGAGTAAACCATAGACTGCACCTGGTATAATTTCTTCAGATTCTTAGTTTCATATTGAATACCTTGTAAAATATTTATCCCATACCTAATACAACAAAGACATATAAGAAAACAATTCAAAAACTCTCGAATGGAAATAGTAGCAAGAATGGTATAACAGTTCTTATTAGTTGCCATATTCTTTTTCCCATTTTTTATCATTAATAAATACTAGTGATGCTTTTATCTTTCACTGCATAAACAAATTTTTACATCTTTTATTAAATCTTTGGAAGAATGCAGTAAGTGATGCCTCAAAGTCCAACTAAGACCTTTCTCTGCACTTGTTCTACATTAACATTGGAAATGCTGGCAAATGACAATCTCAACGTAAACATAAAATTTATTATTCAAAACTGATAAACGTGTAAACTGACTCGTAGAATTCAAGGAATCATCCTTCACGAATAATGCTCCAAGCTCGGGGAAATCCATCACAATTCTATTTAAAACCGGAAAATTAAGAATTTGGCACACACGGACCAAGAAAATTCAAATCAATGTCACAACAAACAGGATAAGAGTACATTACTACATAATATGACCAATATTATTAGGGTACAAATAAAAAAACAAATAGACAGAACTGTAAATGTCACAACTGAGTCCAAATACCAATTCCAATCACCATTTCAGCTTCCCCAAGATTATTTATAACAAGCAAGTCATAAGGCATGTTCAACATAATTGTAAACAAATTGTACAAGAAAAAATAACATTTGAGAGCCCACCACAATATTAACCTCAAACAAATCAATATAATTGGAATTAGAGGAGGGGCAGATCCAAATGACAAGCTCTTAGACCCCATACTTGGGAAGCACCAAGTATAGTTGTTTGATTACTTCTAGTAAACAAAGGACTATCCAGATTACCCTAAAATGTGATTAAATTTTTAGTGATTATTCAAGAAACTATAATTATTTACTTCCTTTGAAACCAAACCAAATGTTACTTACTTCCTCTGAAGCCATTAAAACTAGAGTTGCATTCATGGGAAAGCTTTCAATATTACTCTTTAACGTTGTATATGCCTCTTCATTCAACTTCTCTATGCCTTCGACGAAAAACATTAATTCACACCTTCTACCTTTCCCTAAACAAGAT
The DNA here is from genome assembly GCA_028671895.1 of Oenanthe sinensis. Taxonomy (NCBI): domain Eukaryota; kingdom Viridiplantae; phylum Streptophyta; class Magnoliopsida; order Apiales; family Apiaceae; genus Oenanthe; species Oenanthe sinensis. Next base: position 25,182,439 of record CM053805.1, on the reverse strand, counting down.
GTTAAACACTTCATTTCTCTAAGTTCAGATGCCATAATATAAGAAATAGGTTTATATGAGAAAAAGAAGAAGAAGAAGAGTGGGGGGTATGGAGTTTTGGGGGAAAAACTGACTCAAAAAGAGAAAATCACTCAATGTTGGTGAATCTCTCAATGGATATTATTTCATCCATGAAAAATTATTGAGTATTTTGTATCAAATATTAATGGATTCACATCAGATAAATAAGTTATCATAATTTCTTCCCATTATAAACAAATTATTAGTCAGCCTAGATTATTCCACTACAATAATAAGATCAATTTTTGAATTGGATATATATCGCATATGAGTGCATTTGGAAACATCTATGTGTATATATTTATGACTCGATTTAAAGAGTTTGTTTTCTCAAAATCAGGGGAGAAAAAAAATAGCTAATAAATATATGTAGGAATGAATTATCATTGTCTCATCGTGATCCTCATATTAAAGAATGTGAACCTGAAGTTCATTCATTTAAATTTTTTTATGCTGGAGTGAAATAACAACTATATCACATACACCAGCTATAAATGTTATAATGAAATCTAATGTCCCTCGAGGACAAACTCAAGGTAACAATATGTCTAAAAATGCCTGAAGCGTGATAGGTAAGAACAGAGCCGTTCATGACTTACTGAAGGCCCTGGGGCGAAAACTTTAAATGGGTCCTTTTAAAAAAAATTCATCACAATTATAAAAAACATTGTATGATATAGTCAATAGAAAATAGGTAGCAAAATCTCATTAGTATCAGTAATATAAGTAACCAACAAAATAAAATTACATATTACAAAAAATAACTTCTTCGAGCATTTTTAGATGCAAAGTCATTGATAATGGTTTCTACATCAATGTTCTTCAACATGTCTTTCTCAATACATAATACATGCATCAATGTTCTTCAACATGTCTTTCTCAATACATAATACATCAAGACTAGTCAATTTTTCTTATGACATGGATGATCTTAAGTAGTTTTTCAATAATTTTAACTTAGAGAAGTTCCTCTCAGCTGATGTCACGATCACAGGTATTGATAATAGAATTTGACAAGCAAATACAACATTTAAATTTGGTAGAATTTCATTCTCATTATCTACGTAACATTCTTCCAAATCTTCACTTATTTCCTCTAATTTTTTTATCAATTTTGCTAGAAGAATCTACCTTTTTTATAACAAAATTATCCATAACTCCTCTTTATGACTCTTCTAACTTATCAGATCGTTTTCTTTTTCTTTTTTTTCACATCCAAATAATTACTTTTTAGGTAAGATCATATTAATCAAAACTCAAAAAATCAACTTATAAAGAAGTAATAACACATGAAATAGATAGCTGAAGTCCAAAATTCTCACTGAAAGTTTGAAAAAGAATATATCGGTACATCAAAATAAAGAAAAAATATATATGTCGATTTAGGTATTGAACCATAAAGCATAAATTTAAAGACAAAATTTACCTGATGAGGGCTTTTCAATCTTTGCACAATCTTCTCATTAACCCTAAATTGTAAAATAGTAATGTTTTGATATAATATGTATATAACCGAATACGAGTTGAACTTTATTTTTCTTTTTTTAATAATTAATTGTCTAGTTTATTGGAATACATAAATGAATATTATATATATACATATTCAACTAGTACTTATTTTTAGTTTTATAGACCCTATAATAGTATGTATATATATTTTAAATTATTTTAAAAAAAATGATTGGCTTTATAATTTTTTTAACTAAATAATATATATATACACACAATTGTTTTTTAAAATTTGTGCCCCCCAAAATTTTAGACCCCCTATTAGGGTCGGCCCTGGGTAAAAAGGTTCCATACCTATAAAAAAAAATTGAAAGTAAAAGTGAGCAGTGATTGATAATGAGTAGATTGAGAAGTCAATAACTTACGAAGGATCTCTAGAAAAGTTATAGACATGACAAAATAAAGAAGAAGTAAATGCATCTAAAATATTAAGTCATATCCAAAATAAAATGAAATCATTAATCAAATGGACGTTGACGATATATATTTTCAATATAATACTTGGGGTTATAAGTGAGAATGATGATTATGAATCAAACTCTACTAGAGAATGTAGACAAAATTGACCAAAGAAAATAAGAAACATAATTAAGACAAGTACAAAGAGAAATATTTGAACCTAGAGACCGCACAATATTATTCAGGAATAGAATACCTATTATTTTGTATATTGAATTATAGGTGACAACTCCTAAAATCTCTGGTCAGAGTACATAGAAATTAGAATGTGTTTATAATTAACATTGAAATGAGTTGCACCTCGTAATCAACATGAATATATCTTTATTATTTTTTGTTATGAAGTGTTTTATGGTGTATACAATGAATAGAAAATATATTCCTGAGTGGATGATGTAGGCAAATATTGAAAATCTCAGAATGATTATAAATATACGATAGATACATTTGTGACATCTTTTTTAACTAATACATAACTATCTAATACATATTGAAATGAATCTTTTTTCCGAAAAAATATAATACAAATTATTTAGTGACTTAGTGGGATTCTATAACTAATAACATATATCAAGATTTTAATAATTTACATAAAATTCAAATTAAGTATTTTCAAACTTTATAAAATGCTTATACATATGTTTGTGTCCAAATATTTACTAAAATTTTGTTATTTGTGGTATGGTGTGCCCCGCAGGAACCTAGAGAGTAGATAGCAGCACTCAACAATTGAACGTATTATGTAGGAGTCGTACTAGCTAGTACTCCTATAATAATCATATAACACGAAAAAGGAAAGAGTTTAGTTGTAGTTGGTTTCCTACTAAACTCAACTAGACTACCTTTGTTGAAACAACATAACATAACATAAGAGGATGGAGTTACACCAACAAACAAAACACAAGAATTAGATGCACCCCTTCACGCTATTGGCTTCGAAATTCAAGAATTGTCACCGGAGAAAGTCACCGGACGCCTTCATGTCACCGACAAATGTTGTCAGGTAGCTTTCTTATTTTTTTTACATGTTGCTCAATTTTAGTTTTTCGATTTTTATTTTATTTTGTTTTGTTGGTTAATATGTGTTACGGATGAAATTAAGTTAGAATTATTATATGTATGATTGTCATTAGCCGTTTAAGGTGTTACATGGTGGAGTATCAGCTTTGATATCGGAAGGATTAGCTAGTATGGGGGCCCACATAGCATATGGCCTGAAAAGGGTCGCCGGAATTCATCTCAGTATCAACCATCTCCGACGTGCCGATCTTGGTGACCTTGTCTGAGGCTACCCCTGTTTCTGACGGCAAAACTATTCAGGTTCTGTTTTGGAGTTTTGTGCTAGTATATTGCTGTCTAAATTTTACTCTCTGTGTCTTCATTATTTAGCTACGAGCGTTTATACACGGGCGGAAAAATAATAATACCAAACCAAACATACGCATTGTATTAATCTTTAATCATGCTCTTCGGGGAGCATGATCTCGGAAGTTCAACAATAAAATGTAGGCGGATTAATCTCCCTTGAGTAGTAGTAGTAGAGTGACTGTTTTCAGATCTCTGGCGATTTCCACAAAAGCAGTGGTAAAACAGTTATTAGAGCACTATATTGAAACTCGAGGATCCTGGGTGCTAATTTTGTAGGACTGTAAATAAATAATTGGTTTAGCAAGGGGTATACGCCCATATAATGCAAAAGTCTAGAAATTAGGCGTTATTATGGAGTTTGGAATCAGGCAGAAAAAAGGTGGAAAGGTGGAAATAACCAGAACTAATATGATATTAGTTTCTTATATTAAGATATGTCCAATTCACACCCGCCTAGCCTTAGGCTGTGTTCACTTTGATAGAATGTATTGAGGGGGGAATGGAATGAAATTTGAACTATTATTTGGATGAGCTCAAGGAAAATGTTTAAAATTTCCATTCTTTCTTTCATTTCATTTCAAGCTATTTGAACTAGAATTTTAACCCACATGTTTTGAAAGGAATTCTCATTCCATTTCTACATCAATTTTTCTGCAATCCTCATCATGGAAAATTTAGACTACCTCATATTCATTCATGATTTCACTCGTATATTCTTCTTTCTTCATAAATTTTGTATATAATTTTCATTCCATTCCTTCCTCATTCCATTATCACTAAGTGAACACAACCTAAGTAGCTAAATGCACTGAACTCCAAACTTCATCCTTTACTAATCTGTCTTCTGAAAATTGAATGTTGACTTCCCATTCTGCTTCTGATGACCACTTGAAGTGTAGAATTTAATTTGTTTTACTTTTACCCATAAATCTTTCATAATCGGTTTTTAATCTTTGAATGTGGAGCAAAATTAGAACCGGTAAACCATGTGTTTCGTAGAATGAATGATTTGAGTGAGATTTGAGAATGAACGTAACAGCTGGATAACTCATCTTCTGTACTCTTGTTTCTAAAACTCGCCACTCATTTGCAAATCGTTTCCCACGGTACTTTTTGCTCCTTTTTTACTTTTAAGTCATAAAGAACTCAGTCTTGGTATGAAATTGTTGAGCAGGTATGGGAAGTAAAACTCTGGAAAAATGACGATCCCTCGGACTCTCAGAGAAAATCATTGATAGCGGTATCACGTGTTACTCTTGTTGCAAACTTGCCTGTGCCAGAACATGCCAAAGATGCTGCTAAAAATATTATCAAGTATGCAAAATTATGAGTCTCTCCACTAAACCTAGATATATGTAGTGCATATAAAGTGATTTGTACCGAAGTGTATATGCATCTGTTCAATAATATACATCAGTTTAGATCTTGGCAGATGTATGTGTTTGTACTTTTAACCCGTTGTTTGACAATATGATGAGCCAATATTATAGAGCATATATAGGCAATGAAACCCAAATTTTATCATTTAAGTTGCTGTTTAAATTTTGGTTCTAATTTTGTCGGGTATTTGTAAAACGTTGAGGTTAAAGTCCTAGTGGAGGAATGGTCATCACCATAAAAGTAAAGTTTATCTGTATGATGTTTCAGTTAATTGAGAACTAATTTTAATGCAGAAAGACTATTGCAGTAAGATTATATTACATAAACAGTCTATTTTAAAATTTTATTGTTATTTATATGAACAAGGATAAAATGTAATATTTATTGCAATATTAGTCTATCATCTCCTTTTCCCGAGTGTTAATCCGTGTCTGCTAGCTCTTTCACAATCTCCTAAACATGGGCATATGGGGATGATAGGGTGCGTAATTTGGATTTACAAGGATTTGTCGCCTTCTCCTTATGACAATGGTATTGCAGAAAATATGTCTCGAGAACTTTGCAAATGTCCTGGAACGCGCTGCCTGATCTCTTCAAAGGCACACAGGGTTTCTGAATCTAGACCTCCTGAGAACTGCAGATATACGATGCATGAGTATCATAATTCTGATTCCAATTATTTCCATCAGAACAATTACAAAAACATGCAATCAACAGATTAACTGCTGCTGGGGATCAGCAATTAGATTAGATCTCTTCATGTGCCGTTTAGTAATTTCAGATTTTGTAGGAAAACATATGAATATGAGGAAGACAGTGTTGAGTTTACTAGCTCAACCTTAATATTAGGAGAAGTGACTAATATCTGTATTATATGCTCATGCTTAGTGTATTAATAGACAGGAAAGCTGTAAAAGGTATACCTGGTGAGCCCTATAAGCGAAATGCACACCCTGAAGCAGAAATGCTTCTTGTGTGGATTCTCTTTCGGAATATCGGAAGGACTCTAGCTCTAAAGTGACCCGCTTCATATACATCTTCGCAAGTAGTCTTGAAGCCTGCTTTATCTGAGTTATCATTTACAATAAGTCACAGTTAAGTGGAAGACCTAGTGTAAAGTGTAAAGAAGTTGTAACAAATATATCAGATCTGCACACTGATTCAGATTTGAGAATAGTTAATAATCATTTCTAACAAATACATCAAATCTGCAGACTGGTTCAGAGTAGTTAATAATCATTTCAACTTGTATAATTATGAGTACAGATATTAAAATGCAGCATGTACATGTTTTCTAATGTTTGCCCGTTATTGTAAGCAGGAAATATGCATAGGTACACAGTAACTTAACATTACATGTACTTCTATTCTGATAATTGTTTGCTTTTAATTTTAGCTATATGCTTAAGAAACACAATAAGTTTCATAGAAACGAAATTTCTACCATCCAAGCTAGCAACCATAAAATTTAACTAATAAATGAACTTCATGACTGATGGGTGAATAGTGTTTGTTAAACGTGGTTACTAGTGACTTTTAGAAAACCAACCTTGGCAACAATCCCGGAGTCGAGCATCCAGTCAGTTGGTATTTTGTGGTTCTTATAAGTTGGCATAACTGAGTTTCTCAGTTTGATTAATCTCTGTATGCTCCGCTCTGACCTATACCATGAGATGTGAACAGAAGCTAATTATTGTGTCCTACTCAGCAATAGATGAAAGCAGAATACTTGAAAAATGTACATACTTATCTAGTAAGCCAGCCATCTTCTTCAAGGCAATTGCACATTGAATGTTTGTATCATCCTTGTAGGAATAAACTTCACTTTCTAAAAGTTTAAGACTACGATATTCAATTGCAGCTTCTCTCATGGCATCTGCTTTCTTCTCAGGCCACTGGAAATGCCTCAGTACTGCTCGCTCATCAGCCTGTACATATTAAAAGCGCAAGTTGCAACATTACTAAATGTATAATCTGTGACATTAGAAATGATTAATAACAACAAACAAAGAATATTACAGTTGACTAGTTTGTGTATCACAGTGAAATAATTTGATTACAACAACAATTTCCCCCCCAGATATACTCTGAGATTAATCATCCTTGAGAGAGAAATTACCAATGATGAAAGTTCATTGTCAAGCCAATCGATAAACTGAAGAACATCTTCGATATCTTGATAAGAAGCAGCCAGGACTTTCTGGATGAGGCCTTCTATAAACTCTCCTCTTGTTTCAATGTCTGATTTTATCTGCAATGATAGTCAGTTTACAATAAATACGTTCAGTGCAGTATCTATGGCTACACATATGACCAAACAACTAAACAAGTAGATAATCAGATTCTTACAGCTAACAGATGTGCTGAACGATTTTGTATTTCTCCAACAATGCTGTTATGTGCACTACTAGCAATCTGTTTACTGTAATTTCCCCCAACTACTGAAGGATTTTTACCCTTATTTGTTGTCAATGACTGGTACAATTCAACAATTGGTGAAGCCTTTCTGGTGGAAGCTGCTTTAGCAGCTCGCCGTGGTGGCAGTGGTGGAGGAGGTGGAGGCGGCAGGGCAGAAGGACAATCATAAAACTTTGGTTGTACATTTGCAATGCCAACCCCTTGACTTTTTGTTCCAGTTGGTGCAATTTTAGTACTTGTTTCAGTGATACTATCCTTTTTAGTTATCGAATTTTCCAGCTTGTTGGCAATTAGTTTCTGAATGTCCTTGAATTTGGAACTGGTAATTTCTGCAACCAAATCCTTCTTCGAGAAGATAAAAAACAATTGAACAACATAGATCAGTTCAGAATGCTGGATTTCTAATCACATGACCAAGACACATACATAGATGGCTGCATTTTTTGCTTCTCTGATATTTTTCTCATGTCAAATAAACACAGCAGAATTTCCATAACATAATAGTACCTTCAATTAAGGAAAAACAACAAGAAACTCAATTATACATGAATTAGGACTGCAATCTTACCTCATTCTTGGTAGTGGTTAAGACAGTATTCTTAGCTTTAGCTAAAGCGAGGTCTTCAGAGATCTTCTTGTTTTGTGACTGAAGCTCAACATTCAAACTCTGTGTTCTACCTAACTCTGCCTTTAATTCCATTACCTCAGACTGTAACTCCCTAATCAGATTCTCCTTCTGGTCAAGCTTTTCCTCTAATCCCTTCTTCACATCTACCAAATCTATTTCACTCCTCTTTTTCGAGTTTTTTGTAGGCCGAGCATATGATTCAACAACATGTCGGTTGACAGACCTATTCACAGGCTTAACCTCTTCAAATTCTCTACCATTTTGTGACCCCACAACACATACTTCTCCAGATTTAGGCCTGTTATTCAAAATTGACCTCCTGTCTTTCTTTTGGCTACTACTACTGTTATGAATAGCATCTCTAGGAGGCACTGAATTGGCTCTTCTTGATTGAGGAGAGGGAGATATCGAAACCCCACCATTTAAAATCTCAGTCTTTGGCAAATTCTTGGATTTAGATGAAGCAGAAACTCTAAATTTTGATGGGGTTGTGGAGATTGAAACACTGGGATTGTTTTCTTCAGTTTTCATTGTTGAATTATGCTTCATCATTGCTCTCTCTTTTCTTGAAATTCTTCTGAGATTTATTCTAGAATTTCCAAAGTTTCAAACTTTCTGAATAATTGCACATGTAAGAATGTCAATCAAGTAGAAATTAAGGAAAAGAAAGGAACTGAGAGTCTTCCATTTTTAGACTAATTATGGTACTACTATACTAGAGTAATAATTAGTAATAATTAATCCAAAACAAGAAGAGTAATTATACAGAGATGATAATGTTTAATAATCAAATATACCTTGATCAACTGAAAGAACCCACTAGAAGAAGAAAGCCTTGTGTTCTTGTATTAATTGTAAGCACTGAGAAGAGACCAGAACAAATCAGGCAAAACTGCAAAAGACAGAGCTGACAGATAACAATAATAACATAGCTAATCAAACCATTAAAGTAAAAGCACTAATGTTCTTTAATACTACAGTATAATTTAAAATACCTTCTCTTGGATCTTAAGTGTAGTTGTCCCCTAGGCTATAAAGTCTCTTAATTTATACATGTGTGTGTGTGTGTTTAAATGTGTATGTGTCTGTGTATGATCTGGTAAACATTTTTCCTGCTAAACTTATGCATAGCAGCACATGCACATAATAAGACAATTAATTTGTTTCAAAACAAAGACTTTTGTGTTTAGTATGTATTATGACTTTAAAGTTGGGTGATTTTTACATCAAATGAGGACAAATTATTTAAAAAGGGGAGTTGTTGGGACCATGTTAAGCCATGAGAGTATGTTTTTTCAGAAAAGATAGTAGACTAGAAACAAAGAATGCATGTTTTTGGGTGGGTGGGGTGGGGTGCGGGGGTGGGGGGTTGAGAAAGTACCTATGGATATCCCACTCGAGTTAAGTACTTGAGTATAGGTATGAGAAATTCTCAACATATTAATGAGTTCGAGATATAGAGATGGGCTGCATTGATATAAAAACTGTGAGCATGTTGGTAATATTATCATATTAATAATAATAAAAATAATAATAGCAAAAGAAAGGTCTTCCAAGTAAGCAACTAATTCCTCCATGCCTTTGTCCCAAATTAAATGACTCCTTAATTTTTTATACGTATGTTAAGGTGTATTGACCGGATAGTTGTTTAAATTATTTTTTTAGAAACAAAAATTTAAGTATCAAATAATTATTTACAAAAAAAATTAAAAAAATTTATAAAATTTTGTAGTCAAATGCATCTTAACTAACATATGTGCTAAAAGTAGGGGACATCTAATTTGAGACGGAGGGAGTAAGTTACACCTAATGGTTCCATTCAAATTAGACGGTCCATCAATTTTTTACACGTATGTATCGATCGAATAGTTGTGTAAATTATTCTTTTATAAATAAAAATTTAAGTATGAAATTGTTATTTACAAAAAAAATAAAAAAAATTATAGAATTATGTGGTCAATGCATTTTATCATACATGCTAAAAATCAAGGGATATCTAATTTAAGATGGAAGGAGTTGTGTATAGTACGGAGTATTTATTTGTTTGGAACACATTTATTAGAGTGATTGAGAAGTGTGTGCTTTCATTACAAGTGTTCTATAATTAAAGTACACGTACAGATTTTCATCTAGATATGTGACATAGATTTGCGAATAGTTGAGATGGGCAGGGTGTATTTTTTATGTGAATTTTGGAGTATATGGGCAGGTCATCTCTCTTTGTTAAGGTTAGTTTTGCTATGTTTTCTTGGTGGGTCGGAGACAATGATCGGAAAATGACGACCAAACACCAGGACAAAAGTTGGTTTAAGAGATTTGTCACTTTCTCACAAAACCACTTCATATATAGTTTTTTTGTACATAATTTAAATATGAATCATTTTTTTGTAATTGCTGAAAATTATCGAAACGGTCGAAAAAATTGTACACGGACAAATTTAATCTACAAGAATGAGTATTCAGTAAAAAGAAATCGAAGATCCGAGTGTAGACAATGCATTAATCTATGACTTCGAGATTGAATGTCACTGTTTACACCATATACTCCGTATACAAAAGCCAGTTCTAACTACAGTAAAACCTCCATAAATTAATTATATCATGAATTTTAATAATTTATCGGAATTATTGATGTAATGTTGCTATTATATTGGGATCAAAAATCTGTATTGAAAATATTAAATTACCGTGGATTATTAATTTATCGATGTTTTACTGAATTTGAAAATGGATGGCAAAGAGATTGACATTTGTGGATTGTGGAAACCAAGTTGTACAATAACAAATCACTAGATTAGCCGGAAGGTGATTTATTAAGTCCACATCTCGATAGATACCAGATATATAAAGAAAGCTTGCACTACTACATTTTTTCACTCCTACGGAATAAAATGTGTGTGATTTGGTTTAGTTGGTTGCAACTTCGCATCACATATACTTGGTACACTCCTTGCATCCCTATAATAAAAGTATACTCTAGTAGCTATATAATTGCATCAATTTACAAATATTTCACTTTATTTATCTTTAATTTTACTACTGGTAGTTTTGTCTTTTCATGCCATTATCGTGCATACTAGTGACTCCAGATTGATTTGTCCGCATGAGTTCGAGTTTTCACCTACTTTGCACTACTCTTCACAGTTAATCTACCTCCTTAATGTGCAATGAACTATGTATATACAGGGAGCGAGTCATTAGTTCCCGTTTTTGCTTACAGTACTAACCATACGAACTCCGAATCGCCTGTATTTGCATCTCTACTGAATCATAAACTGCAGAGTATATTTTACGGGCGAATTCTAGTGGAAATATCGCGGGTGAATTCTGGACTTCAAGCGTGACATTTGATTAAATTCTCAATGTTTTATAAATTTTTGTAGTTTAGAAATGTTTTGCAGTATACTCTGACTATAGCACAACACACATATCCAGGTCTCTATTCACCACAGAACATAAATGTAGCTTAATCTCATCCTTTCAAATAAAAAGGAGCAAAAATTCCATTCTCCACAGCTCCACAGTTCAGTCATTACCTTCAACTAAAATATGATATTTGTCATGTACATGTAACTGCTATACTAGCTAGACACCAGAAGATAGTTCTTCAGAGTAAAACAAGAGAGAAGGATGAGAAGCACAATCCGTTCTCCATTAAATTTTTAAATCCAATATTTACCAAGTAAAAAAAGTAATTACGGCTGACAAATGAATGTTGCGACAAAAATATCTAAACTAATCTACAAACATATAATTTGAAGAAAATTTGGTACAACTGTGAATGTTGTCCTCTTTATTAACCAGGCTAACCAGCCACCTTTGTCTGATATCGACATCAGTAATCGAAAAGGTCTACAAAAAGATAAATTCATTAATTATACTATTTTTACATTGATGGCCTTGGGAACTATTGCATGAAGTTCTTCAATATTTTCCAGAGACCACTTAAATCTTCATAACACCAATCATTTATGCCCTTGAATAGCTTCACTCGTGGACTAATCACAAGGAGATCCAGCTTAACTGCACTACCAACCAAATACATCAAGAGTTCCTTTTCATGATGGTCACCCTGATAACCATTTATCTCTATTTCTTTAAGATTTGTATGAGTGACTTCAGCTGGCACTCTTTCATTCACCTCCAATAGTCTGCTGAAGTTCGGGATGTGATGCTGAAAGCAAGGAGAAGCAAGGTTAGATTAACAAAATATCAAAGCATCCCATAGGAAGATCAGTTAAATTCTTAGTAATATTACAGTAACATAAGGATATATATATATGTATGTATGTATGTATGTATGTATGTGTGTATATATATATATATATATGTATGTATGTATATCAATGTTATAGAAATCGGCGATTTAACCGATTTATCGGCCGACATATCGGTGAAATTGATGTTACTGATCCATTACTGCAGAATCGTTTGATTATACGTTTTAGTTAATATCGGGTTAAAAAGCGGGACAAATGCGGCAACCACGCAACGTCATCAAGTTAACGAATCAAGTACATTCATGTTTTTTATGTTTTGAGAACTAGCACGATAGCTGATGCTTTATAGTTTAATATTATCTTTTTATTAAAATATTTCTTTTGGATATATTAAGAAGTTGTGAAGTATTCCTTCAAAAAAACAATTGATGTTGAGTGTGTAGTAAAAATAGTAGACAACATACATAGTTTATAGATTAAAATTATATATAAAAATTAAATTTAGATTACTCCCGATTCAAATAAATATATTATATTAAAATATAAATATATTATTAAAAATTAATATAAAAATAAGTCCGATTAATGCTCCGATTTATCATTCTGATTAATCCCCGATTTACCGATTAATCCTAAATCGGTACCTCAACCGATTAGGTCCAATTTCCGAATTTTACAACACTGATGTGTATATATATATATATATATTACGATTGTTAAGTTATTCGTAACTTTTTATAGCTAATAAAAAAATCCAACCACGAACAAAAAAGTCCAACCACAAACACATCAATTTGTACTATCATGCTTCCTTCTAGCATCGTCATCATCATCTAGTATATATAACTAAAACAAAGGATAGCTGACATCATGATGAGATTTGCAGTAGAAAAGTAACTTTAGCTTGCTTCTAATCAGCAAGAAACAAAACTAAAGGATTTATTTGTTTAGATTGCTTAAAGAATTTAATCACCCACAAACTAAACGAAATCTGGATAGGAAATTATAAAGGAATTAACCACCAACTTTCTAAGTGTTTCGCAAGTATAAAACTCACAATTTTATTCATAAAATTCTGGTCTCTTAAAATATTACAATATATGTGGCAGTGTTATGAAAAGTGCGCGCCTAGGTAAGATCACAATATATGTGGCGGTATTGTGCAAAGTGCGCCTTCATAAAATTCTGGTCTCTTAAAAGATTACAATATATGTGGCAGTGTTGTGAAAAGTTGCGCACAAAAGCCTAGCCTAGGCGCCTTGCTATGGCTGAAGCAAAACAACTTCAAAGAAGCTCGCTAATGGCTGCAAAGCGTGAAAAAGTGAGAAGTGCTAAAGAGGCGCACTTCATTGAAGCCTAGCAAAAATATATTGGTTTTGTTCTTGGATCAGTTTTAAGGCCCAACAAATATCGCCCAGAGCAAAATAATACTTTAAAATCAGCCTCGAAATCGGTCTCAGAATCGAAACGAGGTCAAAATCAACAGTTTTATTCAAGTTCAGGTAAGAATTCATGTAAGAGACATGTTTAGTAGACGAGGACGAAGACGAGGAGAAAGAAAAAGAACAAGAGTTTGAATTTGGAGGGGCCTTCAACACTGGAAGATGATTGGCGAATCTTGGAAGTTGAACTTAGTCATAAACTTTATATTTCGATTATTGATGTTAAATCTCAGGATTTTTTTTTTGCCTAGAAGTGTAATTTTATATATTATAATATATATATATATATATATATATATATTAGGCTATTTTTGTTTAGAAGTATGATTTAATATATTATGAAGTATAAATTATCTTTTAAACCTAAATCGTTATATGTATAATCCTATATAATATATTTTAAAATTTTTGTTAAATGTGCGCCATGCTAGCTTCAAAGAAGCGTGCGCCCTTCGTTTTTGCCCTTTGCGCCTAGGCTCCAGGAATGTTTGTGTTTTAGTGCACTTAATGCTTTTGATAACACTGATATGTGATATATATATATATATATAGGCTAGGAAAACATTTGAGTTCAACTAGGACACCAATCAAAAACCAAATCAAACTAGAAAAATTACATAAAAACCAAATCCAAATAGAAAAATCAATCACAAGTGCTTAAAACAAGAAAAACATTTCCAGTAAAAGATAAAAACTTGCAAGCAAAAACTACTTAGGGTTTTTTGAGATTGTTGTTAAAAACTACCAGTGCTGTGAGAAATGTGAGAAAAAGTGTTGGAGTAAAAATCAGATTGCTTTTGGTAATTTTTTATTTTGATATATTTTGACAAATAATATTTTTGAGGAGGTTTGATAGTGAAATATGTTATTACTTTCTGCAAAAATGAAAAACGGTTTTTTTTTTGGAAACCAGTTTTCTCTAAAAGCAGCTTTTATGCCAAAACCACTTTTCCGGTTTTCCGGAAAGCTGCTTTTGAATTTTAGCAAACACCTTTTTACATGTTTTTCAGCAAAAAATTTGTTATTGTCTGCAATAGCAATATGAAACGGGACGTTAATAATTATATAATAATCAACCCAACATAAATAAATCAGCCCATATTGGTAATTAGGCTGACTTTTGGACTTAGAACATTGCTTAACCAGTTTCCATTCATAGAATCGAACGAAAAGAAGTTCAAAGCCACTTTTTTGTCCTTCAGATCAAATAACTCAGCCCATAATGCTCCTGCATCATCCTCTTCTTCAAAAACACTTGTCCTCAGTTGAATAATAAATACATATTAATATTTTAATATCATGCTCCACATCACATCATCAATGTTGATATGTCATACTCTTCTTTAATTGTTGATGTCATTTATGTTAATGTGTCATTTCACTCTTTAATTAAATTGTTTTATTCTATATTGATGTATATTCAAAAGCATTTCTATTAAAATAATATTTTTAATAAAATAGATATTAATATAACCGAATATCCATCCCGGAACTAATCTAGTCTAACTTATACTTAAACAAAGTATAAGTGACAACATCATTACTTATGCGTCAGTCTCTGTTTCAATTAATGACATCACTTGATTATGTGTCAAACTCTCCTTGAGTGATGATGTCATATTCTACTAACTTATTTAAATTCTTTTTTAAACACCGACTAAGTCTCTATCTTCCTCAATTTACTTATCATTCATTTCTTCACATATTTCAATAAAACAAATTCAAAATTACTTACACAAATCTAATTATTCTTTTTTATAATATATATTTTAAATTTGTTTATGAATAAAAACATATATTTTAATAAAAGAATAGTGAGTACGTCTAATTTTAAAAATACATTCTTAATATAGCTTTTAAAATATAATTATATTACCATCTATTATAGTTTATACAATAAACCTGACATAAAAGTATAAACTACTAATTTTGATAATATTACTTAAAATAGTTGTAAAAAAAAGAAAATGTTAATATTTAAATTTATATATATATATATATCGGCTATTATTCTAGAGAGAATACTCTTATATAGAGTTATGTAGAGAATTCTTCGATTTTAATGTAGAATTTTATAAATAATTTTAAATTTTGATTCTACTATAAAATATTAATAAAATATAATCTTCACAAAAAATTTAATCCTTAAAAAGTAAGAGGAAAAATTGATTTTTTATTTGATTATACTATAAAATCATTCTTGGGGATTTGATTCTACTATAGAATCAGTAAATTATATTTTAATTTTTATGAGTGATTTTCAATATTTTTTCAAAGAAAAAAATTTAACTTTATTTTTAATTTATTTATACTTATATTTGATGAATAATGAGATAAATAAATAAATAAATATATATATATATATATATATATATATATATATATTGTGTGTATATATAATGGTTCTCTCTTTTCTCTATATAAAACATTCTCTCTAGAATGCTACTATATATATATATATATATATATATATATATATATATACATACAAGTTTATAACATGGGCGATACACGAGTCTTTTTTAATATGTTATAATTTTATTATATATGTTATAATAGTTATATATAATATTAGTGAAATGCTAGTGTAAATAATAAATTATAATTTCTAACTAATAAAATTGAATATAATAATATATTTTATTTGTATCTTTAGAACTAATATTATTAATATTTAATTTTAATATGTTATTGTCAGGATTCAAACTTTGAAACTATGGTAGTATTTTTACATTAAAATATGGAATATTCCTTAGTATTAGATCTAACGGTTCCCATCTATTTGTTTTAAAAGATCTAGCGGTTATAATATAACCGACCACACCAAACTATTAACCAACCAAAATTTTACTACTTCGGCTTTAATAATATTGTATAGATAATTCACTCAAAAATATTTATATTATATTATTGGACATCCGTCCTGAACTAATCTAGTACCTATAACTAAAATAGAGGATAAAATGGACATGTGCAGGAAATTAGACACATGAAACTCTCTCAATTTAAAATGTACACATATGTCTCTCTCCTTTAAAGTTATCTATCAACTTATTTTATCTCTCTTCCCAGTGATTCACTCTCCTCATTTTTTTTCTTTTATTCCATTAACTCTCTAGCCTTTTAATTTCTCATTTTCTTATCTTTCTTCAATACTCCCCGTCCTACAATAAACGTGCTAATTTCCTTTTTGGTATGTCACGTTTAAATGTCCTAATTCTAATTAGGACACTAATTTTCCTTAAATGTGCTTTGAAACTTGGCCCATTCATTTATTACTACTTTGGTACTTCAACCATTATTATTATACTAGCTGTCAAAGTCAAATAATAACAATTAATTGATTTCCTCAATTTATAGCCATTCACTAACTAAAAAAGAATAAACGTAAATAAACATTCAAGTAAAAGTGATTCATTCACATACTATAAATAAACATTACAAAATCATTTTTCTTCATTGAAAATGGCCAGCCAATAATTTTACATTTTAAAAACATACAGTAAACAATAAGGAAACTTCTCATATCCAAAGACAATTGCATTCATTTTGAAGATGACATATAGCTTCTTGTACGATATTCTATCACACTCAAACTAAAAGGAAGATTATAATGCTAGTGTTAGTGTCCTAAAGTTTATACATTATAGTTTAGATAAGTGATTATGATATTATGTTTTATTGATTAGTAAATGATACTCCCTACGTCCCATTTTACACGTCACTTTTGAAAAAAATTACGCATCTTAAGAAAATGTTAGGTAGATATTTTGTTTACTTGTCTACCCCTAATAATTGCATTAAATCTAAATGAGTTGTTTGTATATTTAAATTAATCAAACATTAGAAGTAGTAATACAAGGGTAATTTGTGAGAAAGTCATTAAAAAATTGCTTTGGAAAAATACAGTGACAAATATTTTGGGATATTTTTTTTTTACAAAAGTGACATGTATTATGGGACGGAGGGAGTACTTTTTATTATGATTTATTTATTGTGTTATATAAATGTTAGCATAATAAATATCCTTAAAATTATGATACAAATTGTATAGATTCAAATATGTGACTTGAACATGATTATATATTAAGTACTTTGTACTATTATTCTTTTTTCTTGACAAAAATATATATTATTATTCTTAAATGTCCTTGGTTAAGTATTATTAATATTGTATGTCAACAATTATACACCGATACTACTATGTTGACTAACTAATACACAATGTAAAAATTCTACATGGAAAGTGTAATAGTCCTCTGACATGAAATTATTATATTTCTACATGACTACATGTGGGTTTATATACTTTGATTTTATCTAAAGTCACATTTGACCAGATGATGATAAAGGTGGATATTAGGTATACTATGAATCAAAGGTAGATATTAGGTATACTATGAATCATGTGAGAAATATGAATGATCTAGATGAAATTTCACCCTTCTATTTTAGGTTTATATTATTGGTCGCTTAATTAAGCAGGACTATGAAATGAATGGTCATGCTCAAATATAGATTTGTTTGAATAATCATCGATCAAGAAAATAAAGATTAAATTATGAAGAGGATAACACAAACCATGTCTCGAGTTTAATCTATAATATCAAGGTTGAAAAGTACTAAATTACATTGAACATTGATTATGAAATGTTTTCTCGAATGACCAATTTATTATTATTACTTGGATACCAATGATGTATTACTAGATAACGCTCATTTTTTATAAATTAAATATTAGATAATAAAATTATTGTCAACATAATAATAGTCTATGGGGTCACCTATATAGAACATTTAATAGGGGTATTAATTCAAATTATTTATATACTTTTTCGAATTTGTTTATGATATGAATTAAATGACATTTAATTAATTAATTAAGAGTTCGGATTTGATATATAAAATCTAATCAGATTAGTACTTAGAAAGCCCATATGTAACTAGTGTTTAACAACTAAAATATATCTCTATAAATATATTAAGATGTAATTTTTTCCTTTAAGCGTTGTATTAAAAACTCTTTTATAAAAGAGAAAACCTAGCTCCTCATGTCAAGAGAAACTAAGGATAGAAAAGATGAGGCATTCATTGAGATTTGTACCAGCTCCGAGGAGATTATCTCCGATGTTCTATGTAGATACCATAGAGGCATTGATCATACAAATGGGATATGTCATGATTTAAAGATTCATAATTCTCCTCCATATCTCATTCTAAACTACGTATAACAAGTAAAACTTCTTATCTCTAAATTAACCATGATTTTTGTATGGATTCTGCGAAAGGATTTCATTTTTGTATTTATTTTGCGCCCGCAATATTTGTGAGTTGAAACTCTTCACATGATTTATGTTCGGTCTGCTTTTTTCATGTGAGGCTTATTGTAGTTCTTTCTGCCGTACACTTTCATCACTTCAATCATGCATTGTTGCAAATTTAAAACACGTAAACTATACTTCTTAACGGAATTTGTTTAAAATAGTTTTGCACAACATCTATTAATCCTGAATTGGTTTCAGGGCTTTTTGAAGTTGAAGTGATTGGATAGCTCTAAAGAAACCAAAATCAAGAACATTCATGTCCACCCAATTACGTGGTTGGCAAATCAATCTTATATCAAACCCTTCTTTCGGTAGCTTCTAAAAATTTTGTATCATCCACGAATATGTGAGGCTTTGCATTATCTCATTCCATGATCGTTGGCCACCTTTTTGATCAATCAACGTCTATACACATCTTTAGTTGTAGAAGAAATAGATTTAGTTTTCGGCATCCCTACATCTCGATTCTTACTCTTTATTTTTTGTGGCTCCTTGAACACAAATGAAAATTTTCCAATTTTTCCGGAAATGTTTCATTCTCTAGCGTAACAAATCTAGGATGAGCCTCCACGATTAAAAAAATCACCTTTATAATAATTTTTTACGTTTACAAGTTCTTGGTTCAGACAGGAAGAAGATAACATCTCCTGATTCTTTTGATAAATAAAACCATTTATCATCCACATGTACACAATTAAACATACGGTCAAAAGATTATTAATTTAATTGAGTATCTTCCAAGCAGAATTGTAGACTTACTTTCTCATTGTTATCCGATAAATATGGTTTAAGAATTTGTGTAAGCTCTCAAATCACCATTTTGTATCCTTCTATCTAATGTAGATTTTGCTACATTCATTATCGCCGATAAGGAGCGAAATATTTATCCTATTTTTGAACTTGGTTAAGATCAATTTGTACTCTTTTTCTACCTAACATGAGCTTGTCGACGCGAAGATACATATATCAAACTTTCCATCATTACATCCTTCTTTTGCTTCCAGATTCTTTGTATAGTTTTTTTTGTTTTTCCAAATGTACATGCCACATCATTCATAGATCTGTGACTAATTTTTCCATCTTTGCTTTCCTTTGACAATAACTCGTAGATATTTTCTCTCAGTCCATTCATAAGTTTTTCATAATGGGTGAATATGGTGTGTTGAAGTACATAGTGCATATATATGTGTGTAATTAATTTAAGCATGAGTGGAAAATAATGGAGGCAAATGTTGGTAGTACTTTTTTGTTGACAAGTATTAGATAGCACCCGTATCACACGGTTGTCATATATATTCATAATATAAAAATTATCTAAAATTCAAATACTTTATTACAATTAATATTATAATGTTTGGTTTGATAAGAAATTGTTCGAGTTCAATAAAAAATCGTTTGGTTCGGTTACAACCCTCAGAAATGTATTTATTCAAAAAAGCTCAAAAATTATAAGATAAAATGCTTAAATATAGGTTTGACGGTTGTTACTATTTTTCAAATAAAAAATGTGAAGGAGAAAGATTATCAGGACATCATAATTAGAATCAATTGAAGATATGTAATAAATAGTAAAAAATGATGTCAACAAGCGAATAAAAAAGTGGTATTTGGATATTTTTTATGTGTGACGGGTATCAATTTTATATGTTAGCACATATTTTATTTTAATTATAAATATAAATGAGAAAAGGCTAAAAGATTTTTTTAAGTTGATTATTTATAATTTTTTTACTTGAGTTATAATTATTATATATGTGTATGATAATCCAGGTAAAATCCCGAGCCATTTTAAAATCTGGTCAAGCCCTGAATCCGTATCACGAATAAATCAGAGTATACCGGCCTAAATGCAATAACTTGGATAATTAACAAACCCACCACAACCCCCAAAAGATCATGATTTGTTGGTGCACTTAGTAGTAGTACTCTACCTTGTACTAAACTAAAGTATCCACATGTTTTGATGGGAGACAGGGGTGTAATATATATATATATATATATATATATATATATATATATATATATATATATATATATATATATATAATATAGTAAATATGTTTTATTTGAAGTATTAAAGTGTGAATAGCATATAATAATATGTGTAAAAAGTGTTCGGAAACAAATTAGGAAAACAAAAAATCAATTGAAAAGGGATAAATAGAGAATTATTAGATTTATATAATTAATGAGCAGATAGAGAGGAAGGAAATTTTTAAATAGAGAGTGACATGTGGCAAGTTATTGAGTTAATGGTGTTTGTTTTAGTATTAGTATAGATAGAATAATGCAGGGAAATTTTGACTAAATAAACTAATGGAGGCAATTCTTAATTCACTCGGTTAATATTAAATTCGATCTTTTTATAAATTTAATAACTTACAGAATTGTGATGAATTGATTAATTAATCTTGCCACTTACCTCAATGAAGTAAAAGTGGTCATTCTTGAAACTATTGAACATTACATAGATATGAATTAATGATTATTAGTTCTGGTGACAAATTTCTTAAATAGTGTGTAAAACCTAATAAGGACATTTATTGTGGGATTGAAGGACCGTGGGAGTATCATTTACAAAAATTCTCATCAATTTATTTTACGTTTTCATAATTAAAAGAAAATTATTATTTTATTATTATCTAAATGTTTGTAATTATATTTTATTTTATATATTATAACCGTTGGTTAAAAATTTTATGTAACTTACTGAATAAATATGAAATATATCAATTATAGTGTTTAAATTATGTTAAGAGTAAAATGTTCTTGACGTCATTCTCACGGAACATACTTAAAGTTATAAGGATTTTGTACATAGGTATTAATGGCAATTTTGCAATTTTAAATTTACATCCGGCATTTACAATTATGTCCTTGTACATTTGTATGCAATTTTCATTTAACCTCAGGCAGTTAACAGTTAACTGAGGTCATTTTTAAAAAAGTCATTAAAAAATTGTTTTGGAAAAAGATAGTAACAAATATTTTGGGACAATTTTTTTTTATAAAAGTGAAACGTATTGAGGGACGGAGGGAGTATCTTTTATAAGAATAATAGCTTATATCAAGTGTGATGCATGGATTTTTTAATATTTTTAGTTTTAATATTTTATTTATATAATTTGAATTTATTTTTATTTTAAAACAATAATATAAACTTCATTTAATGTTATGTGTAGAAATATTTTTATATAATCTTTCGTATATTCTATTTGTGTTTATATTTTAACGAGATAATGTTTGTGTGCTTTGTTTAAAGATGTGTTTTAGTTACTACCCGACCCAAATACCGACCAACGACCGTTTACCAAACTTTTAATGTTTCGGCTTTTATAATATAGTATAGATATATAGTATAGATAGATGATATAAATTATCAATATATATTTAGAATTATTTATATTAAATATAAATATAATAAACATAATATAATCAGACATCTGTATGAGAACTAATCTAGTACCTCTCATTCAACTTAAACACATGGCATTCTCTATGTTCAAAATGTACACATGTTTTTCTCTCCTCTAAAGTTATTACTTATGTGACGTCATGATGTGAAACACGTCCAGGGAAATGGTTCAGACAAGGGATAAAACCTATCTCCACAGAGAATCGGTGGAGTCACAAATAAATTCACATATTTATCCAATAAAATCAATTCATAATAATCGTCTCTATTCAACAATAAATCGTTCATATAAAAAAGCTAAAACTTGGTGAACGAGTAAAATCCTAAAAAATTGCGAACTAATCCTAATTGATATCTATTTGTAATATATTTAAACTAAATCAATAACAACTGATTTATCTTTACAAATAAATATAAAATAATAGACAATCAATAGCAGCATAACTCCGTATTCTGCGTCATTCTCCTCGTCATTAAAAAAACTCGTCCAAGAGTTTTACATAAATTCATAATCAAAAACCATGAGCCAAGAGCAATGCTGCAATCACAACTACGTAGTCCATGCATAGAATCCGACATGATAATAAAGAATTCTGGAATCTTTGAAGACTCAAAGATTTCATTCGAAACAACAAAATCAATTTGATCTACTACCTCCGATATATCTTGAATTTTTTTCACACAAGCAACTCATCATGTCTATCTCTTCTTCATATTTCTCCTTATGTTTCACACTTGTATGGATAGACTCACTTTCAACAATAGACTTTGTTTCAACATTCACACCTGTTTGGATAGGCTCTCTTTGAACTTATTGGACAACTTCAATATTTTGCTGCATTACGTCCAGTCTAGTACATAAATCTGTTATTCTTCCTTAATGATCGTGATACTCACACTCCAATTGTCTAATTGTATCATCAAATCTTTGCCACTTTTAGTATGATATCCAGTGATCAAAGCTGCATGGATGCAATAATGAAAGTAAATTCAACATAGATTGACAATGTATTTCAGCACAAGATATCTCATAAGCAATAACGGTTGGAGTTCTTTGCAACGACATTTTTTTTATTTTCCAAGATTGAAACCGGAGGAATAACAAAGTAAAACGGCATTTTTTTTATTTTCCAAGATCGAAACTGGAGGAATAACAAAGTAAGGGGTTGTGTTTGAAAAATTCAGAACTTTAAGGCACGTGGATGTAGTTTGCCAAAATATATGAATTTATATGGGTAAGATTAGGGTTTCTGGTGGTTGCTAAGGCAGTTTGGTGGTTGATGGCTGCAGCTGGTGGCTAACAGTGGTAGTTTATTGGCTACTAACGGTTGTTTGGTGGCTGGAAATTGGCTACTGGTGGCTGCTAAATGTGGGTGGCAAGGGTTTATGATGGTGGCAGGAAGTTAGGACAGGTCTAGGGAAAGGTTTCAAACAAGGGATAAACCTATCTATAAATCCGCATATTTCTCCAATAAAATCAATTCATAATAATCATCTCTATTCAATAATAAAGATTACACGCGTTTATATAAAAAAGCTAAAACTTGGTGAACGGGTAAGATCCTAAAAAATGCAATCTAATCCTAATTGATATTGTATCTATTACCTAATAATTCTCCACTACTATATTTAATAAGATAATTATCTATTTGTAATATATTTAAACTAAATCAATAACAACTAATTTACATTTACAAATAAATAAAAAATAATAAACAATCAATAGCATCATAATTCTCTCTCATTTTTTCTTTCCATTTTTTTCTTTCCATTGCACAACTTTCTCTCCTCTTCATCTCTCATTTTCTTATCTTTCTTCAATATATCATTCATAAAAATACTCGTCAATTTATTTTATGTTCTCATAATTAATAAATACTAGCTTATATCATTAGCTTATATCATGTGCGATGCACAGATGAATTTTTTTAATTTTTTAATATTTTTATTTTAATATTTTTAATACAATTTGAATTTATTTTTATTTATATAATAATAATTTAACCTTTATTTAAAATTATATGTATATATTTTTATATAATTTATTTGTATTTATATTTTAATAGGATAATGTTTGTGTGTTTTATATAGAGATATATCTTACTTAGGAGATTAATATGTGATATTTCAGTTTGGAGATTAATGTTAGATGTATTTTAGTTATGAGATTAATATTTTAAAATTAAGCTCAATAATTAATCAACTATCTAGCCCAAATACCGACCGCACTGACTACCATATTTTTAATGTTTCAACTTTAATAATACTATCTTATAACCCGTGCGATGCACGGATTTCTTTAAATGTTTTAATATATTTAAAATAAATCAAATAATTTGAGCAGTGATTAAATTAAGATAGTTATATTATAGATACAAGAATAATAATATTATATCATTAAGATAGTTATATTATAGATACAAGAATAATAATATTATATCATTCTTGAGATGTAACTAATTAGTTGTTATCTTAAAATTTAAAATAATAAAGTAATAATAATATTATAATATTTGTTAGATTCGATTATGAGTGATAATTTTAAATGAATTGAATAATATGGGAGCGATTAATTGAGATATTTAGATTGTATTTAATATATAATTTAATAAAATTTAATATAGATAAAAAATAATTATATTATTATTATATTCATAAGATTTATTTAATACAACTACATTAAATAAAAAGTATAAATTTTATGTTATTATTTAGATATAATATTACATTTTAATTTTAGGTGAAACAAAAAATGAGGGACAGTCATTTAGCAAAAAAAAGAGGGATAATCAAAATATAGATTATATATATTTAATTTTTTTGAAATTTTAATAGGATTTTAAAAAAATTATAATTTATAATTTTAATAGAGTTTAAAGAGTTTGAGTAGCATTGAGATTGAGATATATAAGTCAACTGTATTGGTTACAATTGTATTAGATACTACTATATTATTTATATTATATTGTTATAACCAATATTATATTATAAATAAAATACTTTTTATATTTTTAATATTTTTAGAAAGTGTTTACAATTTTTTGAAAAGTGTTACAAACCAATCAAACCAACAGTAAACCCCTGTTTTGCTCATAATAGTATAGTATAGATAGTATAGATTTATTATTATTATTTAAAATTTGTGTATTACTGTTTTATTTTTATATTATAAATGCATGTGAATTTAGAATTTCATTAACCTATTGAATAAATATGAAATATATCAATTAAAATGTTTAAATTAATTATATAAAATTAAAATATAGTTACCTGATACATTAAATAATTAAATTTATAAATTTTATATATTCTAATATTATATATAACAACTCATATATATTATATTTCATAAAAATATGATATATATTTAAAAAATTATATTAAATATAAATAAAATAAATGTATTTATAGATATAATATAACCGGGCATGTGCCCGAGAACTAATCTAGTAACATCAGACATAACAAGTGGCACTGTATTAAACTGAAATCAGTTGCCACTTGTACACTTCTCTCTCCTTCATTCAATGTAGTTAATGGAAGATATTTAACTCACCTCTAATTCTAGGTTCCTCATCAAAGGGGCAGCCTTCAATATGTACGTAACCCAATCAAGATTGTCATCATCAAGGAATGGAAAGACAGTAAGTACCAAATGCTTTATGCCGATAAATGTAGGAACTCCTTTTGGCAGCTGAAATGCCTGTGAGAGAAACAAAATGTATTTTATGATAGCAAAAACATGACTTAGGTATAGAGCCTAGCACCAAAGACTAATCTCTCACCCCCCTTCCCCCCCCCCCCCCCCCCCCCCCCCCCCCCCTCCTGCCATGAGAAGGTCATGGGCTCGCATTTAGCCTGAGCAATGTAACTAAAATTTCTCCAGTTTACGAACAATTTTGTTTACATGAAATTTCACTTGCCAAAGTAAGACGTACCCAGCACACATTCAGAGTCTTCAGTTGAGGTATATCATTAGCAAGTAGGGGCAGTGCATAAATCGAACTTTTTCCTCGGCTTGGTCCAGTAAAACAAAAATACACTTCAGCCAACTTTGGAACATGCTTGAACAAGTAACGATCAGTTTTGCCGGTGTATTCAAATATTTCAAGATTTTCCGCATCAAGTTCAAAATAATTCAAATTGCAACAGTTTTAATTGCCAAGAATCTCAACCTGGAGCTTCTATTAGTGACCTTAAAATTGACAAACTCGCGGCAACTCTTTAAAACCATTAGCTCAAGAAACAAACAATTGCATAGCATAACATCCAACTGTTGATCAGTAAAGCTCACATATTTCAATTTCAATGAGACAAGAGAAGCAAGACTATTTGAAATAGAAAGAGAATTGAGCCGTTGCAAGAACCGATAAAGGAAATGTGTACATCTTCGGTAAATCTGAAGTGATAAAAACCAGAACCTCCCGTTAAATCAAGACTAATATTTTCAACGCCCGTCATAACTGCACTACTAATCCAATTAGTAATATGAGATTCATGTTCTTCAGAAAAAGGAAAGCAGATAACAATAGAATTCATCTTCGGACCCTTGCAACGCTTCTGCATAATACGATCAACCAACTTCACAAACTGATCCCTCTGCTCTTCTTTTACAAGAGGATACACACTTCTGGGTTTCTCAGACAAGAACTTAAGTATATTCTTAGGATTACCTACAACATCCATATGTGTGGTCCATGCCGATATCCAATCTTTTGACACTAGACTAGTCCTCACAGCCTCTTTAAATGGCAACAACGAAATAAACTGGGAAACAATTTCATCAGGGAGTTCCGCAATTACACCATTATTTTTCTGTCATATAACAATAACAAATATAACCCATTATGCAAACACATTCAAAGTACTATTTCACTTGTAAAAATAATATGGATGTTAAAAATTTAATTTGTTACCATAAATTTGAGAGATTTCTGGTGCTCACCCATCTTGTGTAAAATCAAACTCTTCTGACCCTAAATCAAGAAATGAACATGGGAAAGTGATAATAAAATCAAGTTGAGACACTATTAATCTTAGTTGGGTTACAAATAATAACATGAATTAGTGTATCTATAGTATATACATACAAATTTACAAATAGATAGAGACAAGATTTGCTTAAAACTCTTTGTTTCACAATTTCATATCGATATCTATAACTCTATAATAGACAAGTTGAACACAAAAAATGGCCTAATTATAATTAATTTTACATAGTAATTTAAGATCATAATTCAGTATTTATTCTAACTTAATATTTATCTAATCTAGTAGTTCAAATTAAAAGAACTTATTCATGTGTTTAGGTTGTAATTCGAGTGGAGTTGGATTTTTACTAAATGAGTTTGATCAAATAGTTTGAATAACGTAAATAACTTCAAATTCTTGATCAAACTCGACTCGTTTAATAGACAAGTTGAATTTACTTGTGAATTAATCGAGTCCAGTTGAAACAAGTCGAGCCGAGTTACTCGCGATTTTATTAGTTAAAAATAAAAACAATTAATTTATAATAAAAAATAAAAAATATTTTTATTAATATTCTTAAATTTTTTTATTTTATATTATAAATTAATTATTTTTATTTTTAACTAATAAAATCGCGAGTAACTCGGCTCGACTTGTTTCAACTGGACTCGACTAACTTACAAGTAAATTCAACTTGTCTCGAGTTTGATCAAGAATTTGAAGTTATTTAAGTTATTCAAACTATTTGATCAAACTCATTCAGTAAAAATCCAACTCCTGCTCGACTCGAATTACAACCTAAACACATGAATAAGTTGTTTTAATTTGAACTACTGGATCAGATAAATATTAAGTTAGAATAGATACTGAATTATGATCTTAAATTACTATGTAAAATTAATTATAATTAGGCCATTTTTTGTGTTCAAATGTTAATTCATCGAGTTGATTATTGATTAAAATTTAATTTCAAATAGTTTATAGTGCAAGATTCAAATAATATAAATAAAATATTTTTTAAAAAAAACAATCTTACATCCCACTGAATATAAACTAATAAACACTTCTCCAAAAAAAAAAACACCCCTTTATTTCTACTTACAGGTCTATTATGCTCAACTTGTATGGAAACAAATTGGTGTGAAACAAAACAAGATTAAATGAAAAAGAAATAATCCTAATGAGGAGAATCATTTGTGAATTTCAAAATAGGATATTTCACAGAAAACATAAAAAATGAAAAAAAAAAGGGGAATCATTTGTGAAAAAAGTAGCAGCAGGGTTTTGCAGAAAAGCAGAGGTGCACAAATAATTAACAAATTACTTGGCCCCCCTTCTTTATTTCTCAAGTCTTTCTTCCAAGGTTCTTGCTTGGTCTTCTCTATAATCAACACCCAGAGAGAGTCAGAGAGAGAGGGAGAGAGGGAGAGAGGGAGAGAGCTGTAAGAAATTGAATTCTCGGGAGGAATAAAAATGGCACTGGGTATTAGCAGCAGCAGCAGCTTCTTAGCTCACTCAATGAGAAACCCACTTATATTTTCCAAGAAAAGCAACAGTTTTGATATGAATTCTAATGTTTCTTTGTTTCCTGCTGCCACTAGTAAACCCCATATCACACACTGTCAATGTTCCACCACCCAAGGGGGAGTACAAGGAGGAGAAGAGCTTTTCTCATTCACTTCTTCCTATACTTCTGATGTTGATTATCTTGGTGAAAGCACCAAAGGTGACTTGTATCTCAACACGGGTAATTTTCTTTCTTCCTAAAGTTTGTGTTTTTATTATCTTTTTAGCTTCATTTCGTAAATTCTAGTCGTGTGCTGTTTAATTTAGTGCATTCACTGTTTTTTTTTGTGTTTGGGAGTTGGTATTTTGATTTTTGTTTGTATAATGTAGGAGTCAATGGGCAGGCATCTTTACAAGGTCCTATTGAGGAGATTGCTAGGATTGAAGCTGAAGAAGCTGAGGGCTTGCTTCGAAACTTGGGGATTCCGGTGCACCCCTTTTCTGTTTTGCTTAATGTTTTTATTATCTATATTTGCTACTATTGGATTTAACTTGGTTTTGACAACTTTCGACATGCTTTCAGCCTCTCAAAGTTGTATTCATATGCAAAAGAACATCTTTAATGCTTAAAAAGATTCACAATTGCTTGGTTAGTGCCAGCTCCCAACTGAAAATAATAAAACATTGAAATTAACTTATTAAAGTGTTTAACTTTCAAGATTTAATAGGATATCTTTAAGATACATGCCTTTTGTATGTTACTATTATTATGTGGAGCTCAATATGTCTCTTTCTGTGTCGAATGTTGCGTAAACAGTTTATTTTTCAAATTCCCTCTCTTATGTCAATATTTATGTGCAGGATCCATTATCCACAAGGTATTCTCCACGTGGCATATTTTGTAGCCGGACATTAAACGTCAGGTCAATTAGCTGCATTGGATATGACATGGATTATACTTTAATCCACTACAATGTGATGGTAATCATACTTATATTAGTCCCTTGTATCGTGAATTCAACTTATTTGCTTCTCCTTTTCTTCACAACTTCAAGATAGCTTGTAAATTTGTAATAAATGTAGTCTACAACATATTTTTGGTGTTATGGAGCTTTATATCTTTTCATGTGCATTTTATGGAATTTTATCGCTTCTTGATTAATAAGTTGTTTCAACTGCATTACTTAGTGTTAGAGTTGTGCATTTAGTAATGCTAAAATTAACCACTTTTACTGAAGTACTAGAATCGATCGATATTTACTGTCCACCCGATGTGGTTTCTTGCTGCAAGAAACATCATTAGTCACTACTCGACAAATAGATAATACGATTATAACAATGTAGGCCTGGGAAGGAAGGGCTTATGATTATTGCATGGAAAATCTAAAAGGCATGGGATATCCTGTTGATGGACTTGCTTTTGATCCGGACTTGGTGAGTTCTATACTTAATGGTGCTGAATTTAAACATTTATAAAGTAGCCTATGACTAATTCTTCACCAGGCAATACTGTCTTGCTTTGTAATTTTTTTAGGTAATTAGAGGTCTTGTCATTGACAAAGAGCGAGGGAACTTAGTAAAAGCAGATCGATTTGGATATGTGAAAAGAGCTATGCATGGCACACAAATGCTCTCGACTCAAGCTGTGAGGTGTGACTTCATATTTTTATTTTGAATAGATAATAATAGTTTGGAAGTATAATCACGAATAAAAATGCTGCCAACTGATTCATATTTATATATAGGCTTATTTACTCCTTTACCCTTAGAGTATTCGATTTTGAAAACATGAACCCTTAAAAAATTGTATATTTATACCCTTAACATATGGCAACTTGAACCCTTTAACTATTTTGACTATTTTTCTTCCAATATTACCCTTGGGCTGATACATATTTCAAGGGCAAAAATGTTCAAACACCTCTAATATCAATTGAATATTAATTTTCTTAGCTAATAAAAATTTATTAAATAAAATGATTCAAACCCTCAGTTGCACCTAATATAGGTAATAACATAGTGAATTTACGGTTCGAGAACAAAAGTGAATTCATGATTTAGCATAGACAAAAGTGAAAATTAAATTAGATATATAAATTTACTACGTCATCGAGTAAATACTCTTTTAAAAATATTCGATTTGAGTATGACTTGGACCGACCAAATGTTTTTTCAAAATCTAGATATTTGAGTTGGACAAAATATGTTATGTCAATGATATATTCCGATCTAAAAATATTTTTCAAATTATTTCGACAACGACCAAAAATATAAATATCAATACATTCTAAAAGCTGCTCTTTCAAAAAACCTAATAGAAAAAATGTAATTTATAAGTTTTGTTGTAATTTTGTAAAATTTAAAGTACTTTGTTGGTTTAAAACCTTTTTCCAAAAAAATAAAATAATTATAAAAATATCATTTTTACCTTTTTATTTATATTAAAGTAAACATTAGTTCAAATTAATATTTGAACATGGTTTTTAGTTGGAATAAACTTTACGTATTCATAATTTATTTAATTTTTTATTAAAAAGTATATTATAAAATATACACACATACAATATTTTAATAAAAATAAAAAAATATTAATTAATTATTATTCGTATTGAGCATTTTTACCCTTAAAGTATGTCTTAGTGAACATATCGGCCCTTAGAGTTAATATCGGAAGAAAAGTAGCCAAAAGGTTGAAGTGTCCGAATTGCCATATGTTGCCATATGTTGAGGGCTTGAAGGTACAATTTTTTTCTTTAAGGGTTTCTGTGTACAAAATCGAATACTTCAAGGGCAGAGAAGTAAATAAGCGTTATATATACTTTGGCAGCCTAAACTGTTTGGTGGAAATTGTTTTGCTGGTGACCAGTATTTAAATTAATTAAGTAGTTAGTTTATACTTTTAGTATGAGCTACTTTTATATGTCCTTGCATCGGTATGGGCATTAACTTGAGCTTAATTTGCACCATAATATTCATGCAGTTATAAATAGCTTAAATTTGGGCTCATATTTACTATAGTGCCTGTTAACTTTTATGCATGGAAGTGAAATGTATGGGAGGGAGCTAGTAGATTTGCGTAAGGAGAGTAGATGGGAATTTCTCAATACTCTGTTCTCTGTTTCAGAAGCAGTGGCTTATATGCAGGTATGTCTTCCCTCACTGTAGGCCACTGTGTAAAAGTATATCTTCTTTGTTTTAACTTTTAATAGGTCGAGATCTTTAACTTGATTTTTACATGCAACCTTGTGTCTCAAATTGCAACTGAGAAGAGTTTCTTCTTGTTCATGTTTTTATTATGAATAATATTATGGCCTTATTTTGCCTGTTATTGCTGATTTTCAATTGCATTTACAATCTGACACTCAGATTGCTCTATTAGTACTGTGGAGTTCTTCCAAGTGTTCAATAAGATCTTGCAACCTGTAATTTTGAGAGGATATCCATATACTGAAAAATTATATAGCTGACAAATTGACAAAAAATATTTCGTGGTTAGTTGTTTTATTTTATTAATTATATCGTAAGGGTTGCTTAGTGATTGATCTTCTGAGCTTTACAATGTGTATTCCTAGGCTAGAAAAGTAAGAAGAGATTTTTTAAGTTTTTGATGTTGTCATTTAGATTGTATCATCAGTTATCTGACTTCTGTGCTTAAATATGCCTACTCATGCAATTCACTTTCAGATGGTGGATAGATTGGATGAAGGAATGATGTCACCAGATCTTGGACCACTTGATTATAAAGCACTTTACAAGGCAATGAATGATGACGGCCTGTTCCTTCCCTTCCCTTTTGTGTTTCACTTTTTCAAACTATAATTACAGGCAATAGTGTTGCTAACATGTAAAATTTCAGGCTGTTGGTAAGGCTCTTTTCAGGGCCCATGTGGAAGGACGACTTAAGGTAACTGTCAGCATTTGAGATCTGGTATTGCCTTTGAAGAACGTGAACTAACCCTTTCGTATTTATATAGAGTGAGATAATGTCGAAGCCTGAACTTTTTGTTGAACCTGATCCAGAGCTGCCTTTAGCACTTTTAGATCAAAAGGAGGTATTCAGCTGTTTCCCATTTAGATTCAGCACTTGACACTTGAACAAGCATTTAGAATTTCATTTTTGTAAAACATGAAGTAAAGATATCATTTAAAAACACATAATTTTGTTTAATAGGCTGGTAAGACACTCCTGCTTATTACCAACTCAGATTATCATTACACAGACAAGATGATGCAGCACTCATTCAATAGATTTCTTCCTAACGATATGGGTTGGCGAGATCTATTTGACATGGTTAGTATTGAGATCGTGTTGTATGTTTTAATTTTTGTCATCATAGATAATTTTCTTGTAAACTTATTTCTAAAGCTTTGTTATGTAGTAATCTGGTTATGAGGATAGCAGACAGATTCTTACGATTCCATCTTTATACAATGAAGCCTCTTCTTACTAAGACTTATAGTTCATACTTCGATATATACTGCATAGCTTTGACAAATTGCAATGCGGCTGTGAAAAAACTTAAAAACCACAAAGGCTCTTTTCTATGCTTCTATGTGATTTTTAGAGAATTTTAAGTTAGTAGGTACTTAACAATTATATACATTTTCACGGTTATCCCCTGTTTGGTGCTTCTTGAAATTTCTTTCCCATGTACTAAAATGTAAAAATATCAAATAAACACCTGTGTATTTAACTTGGTAAGAGCTCTTATGTTCTTGTGTAGGTTATTGTATCAGCAAGAAAGCCAGAGTTCTTCCAAATGTCACACCCTTTATATGAAGTGGTGACGGACGAGGGTCTAATGCGACCGTGTTTTAAGGCTCGCCAAGGTTGTGCCACTTCCTTTCCATATTATCATGAAATGTTTTACTGATGGAAACAATAGCACCTCTTCTCGTCTGATCCCATATAGTTAGCATTGTTTTGGTTTGACTTTCATGTGTTCTCAAAGTCAAAAGAAAATCTCTCTATTTAAAAATTTCGTAATTGTCTCATAATGAAGTATAGGTAGGTCTAGAGTGTAATTTCTATTTTATGACTGACAGCTGGTTAAGCAATTTCGTAGTCTTTTCAAAGCGATTTCTTTCATATCCAATATACAATTCTAGAGGTCGATCTCTTTAATTTTTTTTAGTATAATCTTGGTTTTGTTTCAGTACGTATGATCACTAAAGCTATAATTTATGTACTTTGATTATGTTGCTTCTAATAACACACACACACACACATATATATATATATATCTTAAAGATTAATTACAGAAAAATATATATATATATAAATATAAATATATATATATATATATTTATATATATATATTATATATATATATAATATATATATAAATATAAATATATATATATATATATTTATATATATATATTATTTTTTTCTGTAATAAATCTTTAAGATACATAGCCGGATGGCCCGGATCATCTTTATCTGAACTGAACAGTAAATGTAATTGAATTAACTTCTTTTTTTATCTTGTCTAGGGGGGTTGTACTCTGGTGGTAGTGCTCAGATGATTGAAAAATCCCTAAATATTCACGGAGACGAGATATTGTATGTTGGTGACCATATATATACAGATGTAAGCCAATCCAAAGTCCACCTCCGCTGGAGAACAGCACTGATATGCCGAGAATTGGAAGAAGAGGTTTGTGGTTTTCAGTTCATAACAATGTTATTAAAAATATTGTGCAAAAGAAAAAGGATTGATGGGATAAGGACTATTAATATAATATTGTTTGCGTGGTCTGAGTAGAACCACAATCATAATTTATTGTCATTTGGTAATTTGTAAGGATTTGCAACTCCATATCTTGTTATCTTCTTGGTGAATCTGATGAATATAACTAATATTGCAGTATAACGCCTTAATTCATAGTCGAGATCAGCGGACGATGCTTATAGAGCTTATAAATCAGAAGGAGGTTGTAGGAGATCTATTTAATCAACTTCGCCTGGCTCTTCA
This sequence comes from Oenanthe sinensis, assembly GCA_028671895.1. Classification (NCBI taxonomy): domain Eukaryota; kingdom Viridiplantae; phylum Streptophyta; class Magnoliopsida; order Apiales; family Apiaceae; genus Oenanthe; species Oenanthe sinensis. The sequence continues at coordinate 25,147,761 of CM053805.1, read as the reverse complement.
ACGGAGAACCACTGGACGTCCTGCCCAGGTGATTTATCTTGTGCCCCTTTTAGTTTTCTTTATTTATGTTATGATAATTTTATTTGGTGGCTTAGGTCGTCTCTGAATTTGTGCACCTGATATTAAGTCTGATTTTGTTCACCTTATATTTATTCGATCCTTGTGCTTTTTACAACTAGACCCTTGCTGCAACTCATATGGAGGACAAGGAACTCACAGAAAGCATTCAGAGGCTACTAGTGGTGATGCAGAGGCTGGATGCAAAAATTGCTCCATTGTTGGAAAGTGATGGGGAGCACTTTAATAGAAGGTTAGTGTTAAAAAACTTTGATTGTTGGTGAAAGCTTGGAACCTTTTACGCCTCTCTTGTGATTTAAGAATATCTGTTAACTGTTTTGTGGCATGTACAATAAATAGGCAAGTCAATTCCGCCAGTATCTATTTTGACAAATTTAGACCATGAGTTGATTTTTTTTTAACCATCATTTTAGGTGGGGTTATCTCTCGCGTGCTGGACTATGGGACAAAAGTCATCTGATGAGACAAATAGAAAAGTACGATCATACATTTTGTATACGCAGTTGAAGTGAATTAAATGAAGAACCTCAAGTTTGCAAATATATAATTAATCCCCATGTTTATTGGCATTTTATCCTGTAGGTATGCTGATATATATACTTCCAGGGTTTCAAATTTCCTCCATTATACACCTTTTATGTATTTCCGTTCACAGGAGCAGGTATGTAATCACACTTGTTCTGTTGTTTCTTCTGTGTCCGATTATAGTTCTGGGCCTTCTGGCTTCTTGTTTCTTTTTTTCTTTTCTATTTTTTTTTTGTTTGTAACCTTAAACATAGCTGGTTATTCGATTTTAGCTGGTTTTTTAGCTGCTTAGTTTGTGTTGTTTTCTTGCACTGGCTATATAAGGTTTATTAGCGTGGAACTGATATGTTGTTCTGTTCTAATACAGACACTTGCTCATGATTCCTACTCATTTCACCACCCTGTGCGGGAGAGCAACCAATAACAGCAAGCAGCTACTTAGCCCAAAAGCTGATTGCAGGCCTTATTGGTCAATGTCATTGTCCCTGGCCCTTCAAATTTAGTACTCTGATTTCTGGGGAGGATAACAAGATCCACCTGTGCACGTCAAGATTGTTAAAGAACAGCTCTGCATCTATAGACATCGTATATTATAAAACACGCATCTTCTGTGGAGTAATTGATTTTTCATATTATATCCTATATATAATAAGAGTCAGAGGGATCTTATAATACTACTAAAGATCCAATGATCGATTCTTAATAATTATATAATATTATGTACTAATTATTTATAAATTATAATTATTATTAAGATTCCTAAACGCTATAAATTTTTTTACCCCGCTTCATATTATAACTCAAACACTATTAGATATCTTAATAATATATAAATTTGAACTTAAAGATCTATTTTGGAGTTAAATTAAAAAGGAAATTTGTAATTATTGTGTTCTTTACATGACATACATTGTTTGGGGCATATTTTGAGTTTGAGAAGTCAGAATTGAGTGATTTTACATGAGAAACTTATAAAATATCTTTAATTCTGGGATGGTTCAATATCCAAAATCCAACCGGAGCAACCCGTAATTTAGAGAGAAAAGACAGTTATCTATTCCGTTTAGGTAACCTTTTTATAATTGATTTAAAACATTAAAATACTTTTTATATTAGATTTATATAGAAATATGTCATATATCACACATTATTACGTATTATTATTATATTATAGTAGAGATAGTATTATGGTTTTACATATAGAGAGATGGAAGGAGACCGTGAATTTTTTTTATGAAAAGGAGGATTAAAATGATATATAGGTAACTTTATACGGAGAATTAGTTACACTTACAAAGAGAAATTATTATATTGAGAACTCATAAACCTTTTTATAAAAAATATTTATTTGAGTTCTCAACTAAAAGTTAAATCTTAACCTAAGATATTAAATACACATTATATTTTATAACTATATTATATATTACTCCATCTGTCTCAACCAATTCTTTACACTTTCCTTTTCGGTATATCCCTCCCAATTCTTTACATTTTAAAATTTTCTAAAAATAGTAAACTTTTATATTATAAAATTTACTCCCACTCAGTGTTTTACTTCAAATTTTCAAATCTATCAATAAAATATCAATTGACTCCACCACTTTATCCACTTTTCCTTCTTTTTCATCCACTTTTACTTCTATTTCATAATACTTTATATAATTTTCTTAAACTCCGTACTCAACCCAAATGTAAACAATTGGGTGGGACGGAGAGTATACTATATCAAAAACAATTTATCACATACTTTGAATAATGCTTTTTGATAAATAAAATAAATAAAATTAAAATTAAAATAATATAAATTAATAAATATTAATACATTTTTTAAATTTAATCAATTTATATATGAGAAAAAATGTTTGGTTCAATAAAGAACATATCATATATTAGTATGAAAAAGTTAGATGTAAAAATTATTATGACGGTAATTTTGCTATGTATCATTTTATTTTTTAATATTAATTTAAAGTTTAAATCTCATTAACAATATAGTAACATCTATTATTTATTGATATAAGGTTTAAATTATATATGTTATATAATTATTTATAAATTATAATTAATATTATACTATCATATTATTAACAGATACCCTATATATTATATCTCATATATTATAATATTTATTAAATTTTATATAAAATAAACATAATAGGGATCTTATCAAAAATATATTTAAATTTAATATGTATAATATTAAATATATTAAAAATTTGTTTGATATATTAAAAAATCATGTTCATAATATTTTGAATCACAAAATTTTAAATATTTATGTATTAATAATATAAATTTATATTTTGTGCGATATGCATATTTATTTTTAATATTCTGTAATTTTCTTATTTATATTTAATTCGATTGATATAAAAATATATAATTTAAATAAGTTAAAAAACTAATATAATTATAATATATTAAAACTATTTAAAATTATAAAAATATTAATAATTTTAAAATAAAAAATTTAATTAATAAAATAAAATATCCGTAAGTGTTAAAATATAAGTACATATAACAGGACTAGAGTGAGATGGGTGCATGGTGCTATGTTTTGGCAACTATATATGCCACCATGCATTCCAAACTTATTTCACTTGTATCATGTGGCACAAGTTTTGTAAGGTGTAAACAAGGTAGCTTACAATTTTTTTTTTACCAAGATTAGTCTTGAAAACTTAATGTGAGATTGTCTTCGATACATCTGCCATTTATTCATTTATTTTGTCCTGGGTAGAGTCTTTATTTTTACCTTTTCATCATATTAACAATGCATTTTGAATTCCTAAATTGTGTTAAGAGCCTGGAGTTTACAATACGGAGTATTCAAGAATCTAGTATTTTCTATTTGATGCTTCTTTATCATATATATTATATACTCATATACATCCATCTGCTTTTTATTAAACGCATCCACCTATTTTTGTCGAAAATTACACTTATGTTGTATCATGAGAATTTTGATATTTGTTATGCCGTATGATACTAAATTATGAGAATATTGATATTCTGTTAATAGGAAACTTTCAATTAATAGTAAGTATAAATTATCTCAATATTTTCACCGATTATTCGAAAATATTAGTATTTTTAACCTTTAAATTAAATCGGGTACTGAGAAAAAAATATCACTCTTAAAATTTTGAATTATTAAACAAAATTTTATAACATGTTATTAAACCTAAATAATATTCTTTTCCATATATATATATATATATATATATATTTTAAATACACAACACAAAAACATAATAATACTTCTATATTATTATCCAACTCATCTGTAAAATATTTTTACATACATTCATAGCATTGTTAAAGAAAGAGTAGAGATAAAGTGACTGTTCTGTAGTGACCGGGAGAATCATCCAACTGAGAAAATGCTTCTCCTTTTCTTCTAACACACATATACATACATAGTTACATACAAAATAAAGAGAGTTGAAAGGATGAACAAGTTGAGATGGGCGATGGATGGTGGGTTCTGGGATGTAGATATGTCAACTCCGGTGACTATTGATGGACTTGCTCGGCCGGTTCCCGGTCACCCAACTATTCCTTTGGGTCTGTCTAGAGGTTCCAGGCTTTCTAGACCTAAACAGATTGATTTCATTCAGAAATTTATGTATTTGCCCCTTGTTCCTTCTTTTTCCGGCGCCGGCGTTGGCTCCTCCGGCGGTGGCCTTTTTCTCCAGCGTGTCTTGGCTTTCCCATTTGGTGAAAATTGGTATCTTTTTCTATCTTTTTTTAATTTTTTTTTGAGTTTGAGTAATTATGTTGAATTTAAACTTTTTTAGATTTTTTCAGTTTTTTTAATAAAATTTAGTGTATGAACTTAAATTAGTGAAATGTAGTTTGTGGGTCTTTCTTGTTATTAGGGTACCATGGGTTTTGGGGTTTTGGGTTGTTATGAAAAGTATTGGAATTCGATATAAATGAATTGTTAAGTTATCACTCTGTCCTAAAATCGTAATGTGATTTGCCTTTGTCTCTATCTTCGTGTCCGTAGTAAATTATCAGAATATTTGGGGTGACAAGGAATCGAACTCGTGACCTTTGCCAACCTATGTTCAGATACCATGTTAAATTAAGAGTTCTCCTGAAATGGTCTTAAGGTGTTAGGAAGAGGACTTAGGAGCATCTTATATTTTATTCTAACATGAATGTATGAGCATACAGGAATGTAATTTTCATTAAAGATTCTTTTTTGATCATATATGTGTTATTTGATCTGTTCGTGTCATTTTCGGCTTTTGTTTGTCTGTTGGTATCAGTTTCAGGTTTTGTTTGTAATCGTGTTGATAATTTAATTGGGCTCCCTGCTTGTTATTAACTTTAATAGTTTGGTAGTCTTTGTTGTTGGTGATTTAAGGTGATATATAAACTTTTATTTACTTGTTTCTTGATTTGAAGGTTTGCAACATTGCTTGGTCAGTTCAATGTGCAGAAGTTTGCGACTGCTGTTAAGGACGATCAATTAAACCAATCCAATGAATCCTCACTGCTGGATACTATGGGGAAACACCTTCATGATAAATCTTTATATGCCCTTGATATATGTTCAGAGATGTTGTTAACACCTGATGATACCCTTCAGGTTAGTGTAGAAGCAAATGCCCAAGACAAGGTCCCTCGAAAGAAAGCAGTTCTTCATCACAAGGCAAGTGTGTATGATCTTTAGACCACTTTAGTTTATTGCATGTGTCTGGTAGGATACCTTCCCTGTATCAATTTGAGGCAGGCTGTATGTCAAGAGAAGGTATCATAAAGTATTGTGTTTTTTGTTAGTATAATTTTTTAATCGAGCAGTTCTATCTTTATCAATGTGACGTTTGCTGTTGTCTTCAGTTAATCTTATCCTCGGCCTTCAGGAACACAATTTTGCGTATTTTTGTAAAATATGGTTTAATCTTTTGTTGTTCCTCCTACAAATGATATTTATTGAACGTCAAATGTTGTTTTGCAGTTTGCACGCCACAATCTCACTTTAGAGGCAGCTTCACCAGGACTCTTTGTTGACCACCATGGTACTTACTGGGATGTACCTTTGACCATGGCACTTGACCTGGCATCGACTGCTTCTGATGCTGGTCCAAGTTACCATTTATGCATTAATCAAAACGTAGGCGACCCCAAGATATTTGAAGGTCAACCAAGTAGCGAAGTTGCTGCTAATATACTGCCTGGGTTGCATGCAAAAAGTGCATTCTCCTACAAGAAAAATATTGACTTGTGGAGAAGTAAAGCACCAAAAATGAAGTTGGTCCAGCCATATGATGCATTTTTGTCTAATCCTCATATCTCAGTATCTGGGATCCTTGGTAAGACGTAAATAAGAATCCATTGTCTTCTTAATATTGCCAAAGGCAACCTAAGCATATCTTTCATGTTCAGTTAAATCTTTTATGGAACTTAAAATGGCACATTGACACATGGTACATATGACTTTGATCTAGCCTAAAGTAAAACTAAAAGTAAATCAAATTAAGGCACAAGTTTTTGGGTCACATATTCTCTTTCCTTAACCGAGACTGTCGTGATTTCAAAACTCTCTACCCTGGTCTAAGCATGACTGTGTGAGAGGATAAAATATGAAGACGTGGAAATTGGCCTGTATCCTCTGTATCCCTGAATTTCCTGTAACTTCTAGTAGCTTGATACTTTTTCACACAACACCATGTTGGTGCAAAGAAGTTAGTGCATTACTGTGATAAGATAGGATACTAACTTACTTAAAGAAACTTCAGGTCACTTGAAATATTGACGAAGTCATAAATGCACATGTTGCCACTAAATATACAATTAATTTTATACATTACAGATTATTGCTCAACTCATGTCAATATTTTTACAGGTGCTGTTGTTAGTGCCTCTCTAGGAGATAATTTAGCAGAACCAGGAGTTAAAAATGGTTCTTTGGAATTCAATCATTTCAACCTCCACGCACGAGGAGCAAATTCTTCTATTTCAGCCGATACATTTGCATCAGTGTCACTTTCTGCGCAGCATGGAAACTTCCAGAGGCCTTTCCTAGATCTGACTCGGTTTTATGCCCGGATGGATTTTCCTTCTGGTTCAAAGTTTATTACAGGAGCATCTCATTTGGCAAATGATCTTTACAGTTCTCAAACACCGAATATGGATGCAATTCAGGCAATATGTCCGAGTGCAACACTTTCTTTTCAGCAACAGGTATCTTTTGTGAAGCTAAAACTAAGCTAATTTATATGAGCTAAAGATACAATGTGATAATTTATAAACATATATGGAATAATTACTCAACTTCTATTTGTTTCTGTTCATATTGTTCTGAATTTTTTATTAATAATTAATTATATTATTATTCCTGTTTGACTTGATTATATATTATTTGCTTTTATGTTGAGGGAAAATGTGCTTGTTATCTTTTGAAGTTGTATTAGACCTGCAATATTACACAAAGATTCACTTATTATACTTTTAAAATCCTGGGCTTATCCAGGTCACATTAAAATTTAAGAATAAGTCAGCACCACATGTTTCAGTTTAAGGTTGTTCATTTATTCCTTCTGAAGAACATCATAATTTTTTTGTCCAAAAAAAAAAGAACATCATAATTTTTTGTTAGATATAAGATCAAAAGCTCCTGACCTAGCGGCTGCACTAATTTTCCCCAACTCCCTATTGCTTTATTCATTTCAATGTATGAATTTCTGTTATATGGTATTTCATATTCTGCAGTACATTCTTTTATGGATGTCTTCATACAGGACCAGATATAGTATTTTAATGTACTCTTTGCAGGTTGCTGGCCCTATCAGTTTTAGAGTGGATTCAGGAGTATCTATTGATTTAAAGAATAAGGAGTGGCCTGTGACTGTGAAAGATCCTATATTTGCTGCTGAATATGCATTGCAAGTTCTTGGTTCTGCAAAGGCTACAGCGTGGTATTCTCCGAAACAAAAAGAGTTCATGATAGAGCTTCGCTTTTTTGAGAAATAAACCAATATATGTAGTTTATAGTGAATCATTTAAGTTATGTACACTTTTTTCCCAAGTTCATTTAGTTCTGTTGAAATAGATATCGTCGCAAGTTCACAATGCAATTTATAGATGGGGCTGCTTGGGGTATAAAGCTCTTAGAAAAATGCCTGTACTAATTCAAGTAGATATTACTGATTAAAGAAATATCTCGGAATTTTCTATAGTTGGATTTGGGAATCAGCAGGTACAATTTATCTTGCATGCTTTAAGTATAAAGTTTAGCCTATAATGCTCTGTTTTTCCCAGCTAACCATGTCAGAAACCAATTTCAACTAGCAAGAAACTCTGCAATTGTATACATTCCAGAACCAATCCACAATGCTATTCTTTTCTAAGAGGTCTTGCCATTCCCAATACTCTTAAAATACATATCCATTAAGATATACCAAACAAATAAATCAGCACAGACGAGCCTAGAGGCTAAAGCCTTGCATGGCTCCACAAATTTAAATATAAGATATCTACCTTAACGGGCTAAGAAAAGTACATGGTTAGCTATGTTAATTCCGATAGAATTTGTTCTGCAAAGTGCTCAGTTGCAAACTGGTCATTCAAAAGCATGGCAGTTTGCATTTTCTTATACTCCGTAGTATGATGTCTACCAAAACTAGGTGGTCACCCTGCCCGGAACTAAATCATTCTGGAGGCCGCATAACTCCGGTCCAATCAATGAGGAGCCAAAATCTTTCTATGTTTTATTGTTTTTCTCAAGCTACATGGAAAATTGTTCTGTTCTGTTGCTTAATCTAGTTAGGAGCACTACCATGGTCCCAACTTAAGAATTAACTTAAAAACATGATTTGATAATCCAAAAAATATGTGTTGGGCCAAAAAACCAAGTTCAAGCAACTTGGAGCGATTAAAACCTTGTCAAACAAGGCTCAAGCAGATGAAATTTCTAGTCCCTTGTCCCTGAGCGAGGTCTGAAACCCCCCCTGAGTAAGGATGGCTGAAATTTTCAAATCTACACCAAAAACTAGTCGAACTTTGAACCTTTACAGACACATTACCATTTTTTAAGTATAATATAAGAAGGGGGAGCGATGAATGATGATTCAAATCCATGAGATTGTTGTTCATGTAGAACTGTCACCGATAGACTAATAAATTTTTGTATATTCACATTATTGTTGAAGTTGATAGCAAGTCATATGATAATTGCTTAAGAAATTAACTTCGAGGTCAACTTATATTTAATCGGAAGACAACCAAGATGATATTGCAAGAAACTCTGCAATTTTATACATTCCAGAATCAATCCGAATTGCCTTAATTTCCTAAGAAGTCTTTCCATTCCAATGCTAACAGCCTAACACAGACAAGAGCCTACAGCCCTGCATGGCTTTACAAATCCAAATCTAAGATATCTACCTCAACGGGCTCAGAAAAGTATATAGTTAACTATAATAATTCTGATGGAATTTTTTCTAGAAAGTGCTCGGTTGCACACCGATTTCTCAAAAGCACGGCAACTTGCATCTTCTTATAGTATGATGTCTACCAAAACTAGAAGGTGGAGAGCCTGCCGGGGGCTGTAAATGTTTTTCATTGTATTTAATGTTTACAAGGCAGAGACCATGAGGTGGAGCAGCTAGGGCATACTTTGCAAGCTCTCTGCGATCACAAGAAGCCAAAATCTTGGGAACAATGTCAGGTGGAATTGCTTCCCGTCCTATCTGAAGCAACAGAGCAACCTGGGATAGGAATATATCACAACATATTACAAACCATCTTTCCTAGGGCCTAGTCAACGCTGGCTATAGACTATAGTCGAACATAATATACTACTTTGAAGGAAAAATGTTAAAGATGACAACAATACCATGCTAATCAAAACGTGAACTAGCTAAAAGAAAAAAAAACCGTATACCATGTTCCGAACTTGTCTATAGAGGAAACCAGAGCCTTCAACTTCAAGCTGCAAAAGAGGTCCCTGAACAACATTCAATAAATAATAAATCACCCTGTACCTCAAAATTTTTTAGAACATTTTGTTAATAGGATACATATAAGATGGTTACCGTTTCAGTCACATCAAAGCGAAGAATTTCCTTCACAGGATTTGGCGAATAACTAGTGCGTGATGTATTCACAAAAGCAGAGAAGTTGTGCTCGCCAACAAAGAATTTTGCAGCTTCCTTAATGGCAGCAGTGTTGAGCTTATAAATACTATGATAAGCATAATGCCGTTGAAATGGGTCCATGGTTGCATCATTATATATCTTGTACGTATAGATCTTGCTCATAACTGAAAAGCGAGCATGAAATTCAGGCAATGCCGCACTGAATTCTCTAACTCGGATATCAGGAGGAAGAAGACCATTCATTGCTGCATGAGCACTTTCTAGGCTTTCATAATTGAAAGGTGTAACAAAGTGCGCCACCTAAAATCTGAAATTAATTTATGTTCACACACATCAATAAATAGTTGTTCAATGAACAAGAAAAAGTCACACCTGACCCCAAGCATGAACTCCTGCATCAGTTCTGCTTGCACCGACCATACAAAGATCCTTCCTATCTAACTTTGTAACATGAGTTAAGGCTTGCTCGACAAGGCATTGTATTGTTGGTGGTGATTTCTGATACTGCCATCCTGAAGCAAGAAAACTGCAAACATGAAAAACCACCGATAATACAAGCCTAGAAAATAGAAGCTGTAGGTGGCCAACTTAAAGGTGGCAACCTGCATTAGCATGACAAGATGATTTATACCCATGTCCTCAAATCAACAACAAAACCCAATTAAATTAAATTTCTAGAATCAATTTGGCACTTCCTTCGTATAGCGCACATATTCGAAAATTAGGAAACATAGTACACCTCACATTGTAAAAAATCACTCTCCCTTTATCACACAATCCAATGTACTAAATTTCAATCATAAAAGCAAAGAGAGAGAGAGAGAGAGAAGAACCTGAAAAGCGAGTGCCTTCATAAGCTATGACCAATCTCCATTTATAAGAATGCCCACTCTGCTCTTCTTCACTCCCATTTCCATTTTCTATATTCTGCACCACAATTATCACTGCTATTATTAAGAGAGAGAGAGAGTGAAAGAGAGAGTGAGGGAGAGAGAGAGAGAGGGAGAGGGGAGAGAGAGAGAGAGGGAGAGGGGGAGAGAGAGGGGGGAGAGAGCGAGAGAGAGAGAGAGAGAGTGAGAGAGAGAGTGAGAGAGAGAGTGAGAGAGAGAGAGAGGGAGAGGGAGAGGGAGAGAGAGGTTACAGAAGAATGAGAAAGATTGGTAGATAGAAGAGAAGGATGGTGGTGGAGATTGATGGGAGAGGATAGAGAAGGAACAACCAACGATGCTGCCGTCCAACACACCATACTGTTTTAACTAGTTTGCTTTGCTTTCATCATGTCTGCCAATTGAGATTCCCATCGGCAATAGCAGGGTAATTTACGAGTCATATTTTATTTTTCATTAGATGACTTTAGATGATATTAAAAAATAAAATAATCAAAATTTGATGCTGCAATTTTTTTTTTTTTTATTTCTAATCGTTGGATACAACGATCTTCTCATCTTCTCTCTCTTTGTATGTCTTTATATCTACAAGTATGCATTTTCAATTAATTTATTCTCATTTGTTTAGAATTGTATCAATTGATATCTAATTTATAGTGTAAGTACTAGTTTGAATTGTTTTGATTTGTTTTTTAAATTACTTACATTCTATTCTACTTTGTAGATTTTATCCTTTGTATTTGATTCACCGATTTATTGTTTGATAAATCTTAGTATGCGTTTTGGTTGGTGACACATTTGTAATCTACTTGTATACTATGATATTTTGTTAATATATGTTTATTTTTTAATTACTTCATCTATTTTGTTAAGGATTGGTTTTGTTTTTAAAATTTGAAATTTCTGTTTTTTAATTATTTTGTAGTATTAATACAGTTGTGCTCTTCTTATTGCAATTGAGTTGATTTTATGATATTGATGCATGATGATTAGCACCGGAGATTAAATATAATATTTAAGGGATTATTTTGATGGGTTAAATGACTAAAACATAATTAAACTCTGTTTCGACTTGTAATTGAGTAATCGAATTCAAAAAGTTTGCACTTGAATCATTAAACTAAGAGAAAATTGCAGGGAGGGTAGCCAAGATAAATGCTTTGAGTGATTCGGGGACCATAACAAAAAACCTGCCAACGGGGGTTCTGGAAACATATTTTGTATACATTGTGGGGTATTCCGTCAATATTGCCGTTACTTCCGTTATCCGGTGGGGGTATTTTTGACCAAAAACAACAAATTATATATACTTAAAATTCACTTCGATCAGCCATAATTAACATTTTCCCTTAACACTTCCCCCAAATTAAACCCAAACCCTAAAACCCCCCCAATCGGCCAGCATCAAATTGAGCAATTGTTGCCCTACAATGTAATCGAAGTCGGAGAAGTAATCGAAGTCCGGCGAGGCGGAAGAAAAGATCGATTCGATGTTGTCGGAGAGACGTTTCATGGCGGATACATTGGGAAGCGTGCTTTCCGGTGAGAATGAGTCGGTGAATTTGATAGAGGTTATAGTGCTTTCTTTTGAATCGGAGAAGGCATGGAGAGTGAACCTAACGCTCAGACGGCAATTGGTCACCGAATAACAAACAAGGACCCACCAGTTCAAGGCATGGAGAGTGAACCTCACGCTCTGACGGCAAACGAAAGAGAGACGATGCTGATGAATCGGAGGATCAAGTAGAAAACGGGTCGGGTTTAAAGGGTCCAATGAATTTGGGTTTCAAGAGTTTTGCAACATTTGTTGAGAGTTTTACTACCCTTATTTTATGTGAGTTTATATATTATGTATGTATATTTGTGCAACTGAAATTTAATTTTTTATTTTTTCTTGAGTGTTTTAATCATTATTGAAAAAATAATGTAGCATCATTTGAAAAAAATTCGATCGTTACTATCTTTACTTATATATTTTGTTATATTAATTCGGTGGTTTGGAAAAAACGGAGAAGATGACCGTTGCTTACTTGTGGAATGTCCAATTTACCCTTCAAAATTTAATTTTTTTGACGGTTTTTGTAACGGAACCTGACGGAATCTCCAAATTGAGTAAAAACATTTATCCTATATCCCACTTTGGCCGGTTTTTTGTTCTAGTCCCCGAAACGCTCAAACCATTTATTATAGGTCTACAAAAGGCAAAGCACTCTTAAACTAATAACAACTTGTATTTAGGTGATTAAACTTGAAAAAACTTGCATCGTTGTTAAATTTTGTTGACTTTAAACAAAAATCCGAGCTTCATTTCACTTTCCAGATAGCAAATATTGGCTCTGTTTGGCCGCATTTATTTTCCGGAAATAAGTCATTATTTCCGAAAAAAAGTAGGTATATATGTATTTCTTCTGAAAATAAGTAATTTATTTTAAAAATAATATTTGATTTTAAAATTCTAAAATAAATATTTATCTTTAAAAAATATGAAAATATGTAATAAATAAAAAAATAAGTAACTTATTTTAAGTTTAAGGAACCTAAACGGATACATTATTTACAAACTTAATCAAAATCAATTAAAAATAGATAAACTCAGACCTAACCGGATCAACCCGTTGAACCTTACCCATATATACATATACATATTATATACTTGCATACATATATATATATACAAATTCTTTACGGTGATGGACACAAATATCATATAACAACCTTACTTAATCCAATTGGAGTTGTCATTAAAAGAAACAATTTCCTTCGGATTTCATTCACACCAAATTTGGAATCCACGCAACTAAAAGAGATGTTTAAATCATCATATAGATTCGATGTTTTATTCATTTGAAGACTTTTTGTCCTGAATTTTGAGTTATGATCTGGAATTTCATAAACTTATTTGAGTTATATTTCGTGGAGGATTTTAGTTTGAGTATTTGTAAATTTTATTTTTTATTGCTTTATATCGTAAAGTAAGCGATTTAATTAAGGTATGACAACGGTTTGTGATATTGTCAAAACAAAATGCAGTTGTTTATTTCTGTATTTTACGACTATGCATGTAAATGATTTTTTTAGAAAATGAATATATTCTCAGTAAGTAGATATTGTGGGTGTTTGAGGTTCCTTAAACTTAAAATAAGTAGCTTATTTTTTTTAATACATATTTTCATATTTTTTTTAAAGATAAATATTTGTTTTATAATTTTAAAACCAAATATGAACTTAATTATTTCCGGAAATAAGGGCTTATTTCTGGAAAGTACATACATCCATATTTTTTTTGGGAAATAAGCCCTTATTTCCATAAGTTGCGGGTAGCCAAACAGGCCAATTATCATTCAGTTATAATTATTTTTAATTTTTAGTTGTGATTGATTAATTTATGGTTAGAGTCTGTGATTTTATTTTATTTTTTGAGTTTGAGAGAGAGAGAAAGTGAAGATTATAGATAGGGAGTCCCTCCATCCCAAAATAAATGTCGTTGTGATTTTTTTAATACATATTTTAAGGTGTAAAACAAAGATACATACGTATATAATTTTTTAAATTTTCTTTTTTCTAATAATAAACTAGATATTATATTTTTATTAAAAAACGAAAATTGAAAAAAATGATATGTGTGAGTATATTTTTTTAAACCTCAAACTATATGCATAAAGTAAAAATAACAATTATTTTGAGATCGGAGGAGTAATATATTGAATTTTGGAAAGTTGTGCCAGAATGTGATTGGCAACTAAAAACTGAATAATGGGGATGGGCCAAAACAGTTAGTAGCTGACAGGCCTCAATAGCCCCAATTGCCCACGGGCTCAAATTTGACTGGAGGGTATGGACTATGATGTATGAGGCTAGGAGGCAATGTTACAAATATTGTAGGCCCCGGCCCTTATTAAATAATTTAACATTTTGGCCTAAACATAATTTTTTAATTTCTCATCCTTTCATATTTAAAATCATTATATTTTAATTGTTCCTTGAATATTTTTCATATATATTCATTAATTTTGTTTTCATACTTCACCCTAATTTAATGGTTCATCACATGTATGAAAAATAATAATATTTGAAAAAGAGTGCTGAAAAAACTAATTAAGAAACAATATTATTTGAATTAGAAAAATAATAATTGAAAAGAGTTCAATCATCACTAAATATTTCGAAAAAATAAAATATATAAATGGGTGAGGAATTCAATTATAAAATATATGAATTTTAAATAAAATAATAAAATAATTATCCAATTTAACTAGCATAATTGGAGCAAAATAAAAATTTGACTAACCAAATTTTAATTAATTATTATTTTATATTTATTTAACTAGTCCAATGGGTGTGCATTGGAGTTGATCTACAATAATGCAACTGTACAATAGCTTACAAAAAGTGTATGTATCACATTTAAAGCAATGATGGACCTGAAAATGGCCTGATATTACAAGACAAAATTTAATTTAATTTGAAGCAATTTACTTGTGGATGCGAACAAGTTTGTGTATGAAGACGCCCACAACAATAATTTAGCCAAAATAAATAAATAAAATTGGCTGTATACATTAATATATACATACTATTATTTATCGAGATTCCAATCTATAATATATATGATTCATTTGCACACTTGGGCTATATTGTCTATTAATATAACACTATGTTAAATTTCCAGCAGAATATCAATTAAAAAAATTAATTCATTCTAAAATTATTTATATATAATATTACTTGTGCCGGTTTCTTTTATATATAAATTAAACGAATTAATAATCCTACCTAATTATATTATGAGAATAAAGTTCCTGAGGTTATTTCAGAAAAATTATCTAAGATACTGGTGATTTTTAGTGTGAATATTTTTATAATTGTATATAATTCTCTTTAATTATAATAACATCCTTATATATTTATATAAGAATTTTGTTTTACCTCAGGAAAGTTACCTCAAGAACATTAATCTTTTATATTATATCCTATATATATAGTAAGAGTAAAATTGATCTTATCAAAATATTATCAAATGTCAAAGGATCAATTTTTAATAACTACATAATATTATACACTAATTATTTATAAGTTATAATTATTATTAAGATTCCTAACAACTATAATTTTTCTTACTTCGCTTCATATTATAACTCAAACTCTATTAGATATATGTAATATATAAATTTGAACTTAAAGAGTTATTTTGGAGTTAAATTAAAAAGAAAATTCGTAATTATTGTGTTACTTACACGACAGACATTGTTTGAGCCATATTTTGAGTTTCAGAAATCAGAATTGGATAAATTTACAGCCCTCACGAAACTTACAAGATTATTTTAATTCTGAGGTGCTGCAACATCCAAAATCCAACCGGAGCAGTCCATAATCTAAGTGTAAATCTCTGTCACTTTAAATATATTGTATTTTACTTTCATATATACTCCGGAGTTGGATGTAAAATTATAATTATAAATAATTTAAAATTAAAATTTTTAAATAATTATAACGAATTGTTCAAGGTAAAAAAAGAATCTCAACTAGACTTTAAAGGTTTGCAAAAAAAAAAAAAAATATATATATATATATATATATATATATATATATATATATATATATATGATAAAGTTCAAATACAAACTCATTATTAACCGGGAAATTTGAGAAACTACTTTCAAAATAATTTAATTTTCTTAATTCGACTCAACCTAATTAATTATTAAAGTTTATTTATCAAGATTAGATATTTAATTGAATGTTAATATATTTTAATAATTTTATAAAAATATTAAAAATATGTTCCGTAAAATTATAGTAGTGCATAATATAAGAGAGAACATAAGATCCTAACAATCGCTAATCGGAACCATTTATTCGCTATAAATTTCCGTGGATAAGTTTAATACGGGAAATTTTTGTGAATTTAGTTGGTCACGTCGGCTATCCGTATTTCTTGCCATTGTTTTTAGGTTTTTTCTTATTCACGAAAAATTATAGCGAATAGACAGTTAGGAACAATCGATTGTCAGGTTATCATTATAATTATAAAATATGATTAAGAATATAATAAAAATTAATTTATAAAATATATTAAAAACTATAATACATATTATGTAAAATATATTTATATTATAAAAAATATTAATTATTAAATGGTTCGGAGTCCTTATCTCGTGGTTATCCGTCGAATTTTACCCCATATGAGTTGTGTTTAGATGACAGCTGCAGTTGGAGGTCCAATAATTTCTTGACTTGGCTTCCACAATTTTATTAAAATAAATTTAGCAATTTCTTTTCTTGACCATAATAACAATTTAGACCCCAAACTTAACCTACACCGTATAATTATTTATGGACCAAAGTAAAGAATTAATATCTTCATATGATACGGGATAGAAGATCTTATGCATTTGTTGATAAGGCTTAGGTTCAATAGAGAACTATCTTATTTGAGTAAATTAGGAACTGTAGCATAGATGACATAGATATTAATATAATAAGGCAAGTGACTGTAACATACTCAGTTGGACCCTTGACGGAGAGGACGCGCCTACCTACTAGCAGAAGGAGGGCGCGTCCGGCATGGTACCAAAAATCTGTATATAACAATTGCCCCCCAAGTCTTGAGATCATTGGAGATATTCGAAAGAGTTCCTGCTTTATTAAATTTCAATATTTAAGGCGCGCCTTATTACAAAACCCCTACCAGAAGTCAAATCACCATAAAATCTTCAACTAAAGACATTTTTCCCACCTAAGACCTTCAGACAGGATATTTCTTGCGACCAGGCGCGCCCGTATGAGACGACAAGTCTTCTAATATAAATATTGTTTCAAGCTTGTATCAATAATATGAAAATACTCCTCTTTAACTAAGGGCGAGCCCTCATGCTCAGGGAGAACCCTCATCATCATACCAGGGCGAGCCCTCTTCCTTAGGGAGAGCCCTCATCTTCATACCAGGGCAAGCCATCTTCCTCAAAGAGAGCCCTATTCATACCAGGGCGAGCCCTCTTTCTCAGGTTGAGCCCACATCTTCATAAAAAGGCGATCCCTCTTCCTTAGGAAGAACCCTCTTTAGGGAGAGCCCTCATCTTTATACCAGGACGATCCCTCTTCCTCAGGGAGAACCCTCTTCAGGGAGAGCCCTCATCTTCATACCAGGGAGAACCCTCTTCATCAGGGAGAGCCCTCTTCTTCAGGGAGAGCCCTTATCTCTCTCTTCCTCAGGGTGAGCCCACTTCTTCAGGGAGAGCCCTCTTCTTCAGGTAGAACCCTCTTTAGGGTGAGCCTTCTCCATACCAGGGCGAGCCTACTTCTTCAGGGAGAGCCCTCTTCATACCTGGGCGAGACCACTTCTTCAGGGAGAGCCCTCATATCCCTTTTTCTTAGGGAGAACCCTATTCATGGAGAGCCCTCGGTGAGGATGAGTCTTCTTCCTTAAGATGTTTGATGCATTCCTCTTCCTAACCAGGAGGCATCAGGAGCTGATGAGGAGAAACACATGTCATATTAAAGTGTCTCAACTGAAGTCTGAGGCCCAATTATTGGGAAGTCTCATAACAGATATCACACACAATAACAATCTGAGATAAGCATTCCCTTGATCTGACGTCTCTCACCTTCATCCTTCGTATATAGGGCGCGCCCTAGCATGCACAAGACGCAGATGGACTAGTCTTGGGGAAACCCGAGTCTATGTCTATTAAATTTTATAAAAAATTCGATTCTAGGAGGAGGCCGATTCAAAGATAAACTTGATACTAGGAGGATGCCGATTTCAAGGCGAAGCCCGACCCTAGGAGAAGCCCAAATTTAGGTGAAGCCTAACTACAGGTGAAGCCCAATTTCAAGTGAAGCCCGATATTAGGAAGAGGCCGATCCTCCCTCTAGGAAGAGGCCGATTCCAAGATACTCCCGATATTAGGAGGAGGCTGATTCTAGAGAGAAACCTGACTCCAGGCGAAGCCCATTATTAGTAGGAGGCTGCCCATCCCTCCAGGAAGAGGTCGATTCCAAGAGAATCCCGATATTAAGAGGAGGCTGATTCCAGGGAAGCCCGACTCCAGGTGAAACCCGATTCCAGGGAGAAGCCCTAATCTGGGCGAAACTCGAGTCCAGGAGAAATATGGGCATAGCAACTACCCCAAAATTAATGAAATATTAAAATATTAAAGAATTTCTTCATTCACCATGCTCCTCCATTTTTTAAAAGAATGCGTGCCCTGTAGTTTTGGCGTGTCCATGACATTCTCCTAAAACAGTTTACTAATCCTAAAATTTTTCTAACGATTGCCTTCAAATTATCCTTATGCTATCTTCCTTCAAGATATGGAGATTTTCTTCCTTCAAATATTTTAGAATATGAGTCATCCACGTGACTTGAGCATCTTTCTCCACCTGTATTACCTCTACCTCGGGAACAATAGGCTTCTCCTTAACTTCCAATGGAAACACTCCTAACATATGAGCATTCTTCTGAGAAATTAATTTGGCCAAGACATCAGCATTACTATTATTCTTCCTAGACTCTGCTAGAGGCGCACCTCCTTGAATTTTTTGCACAAGTCATTGAGCACACTCCAAATACATCTCCTTCTTGGGACCCCGGGTTTGGTACACCTATTCACCTGATAAACTACCAACTTAAGACGCGCCCTAACCGGGTGCCCGCCTTCAAAAATTTTAACGAGAATATCAAAGGATTCTTCTGCTGCCCCTGTGTTTTCACTACAAGAGGCATTCAAGGATTCTGATCAAAGTCACCTCCACCCCCTAGTGCTCCTCCCTAGGAAATGCTTCCAACATCAAAACCTAAGAGCGTGACTCTCCTACAAGGAATGGTGCTTCTACCTCGAGAAGTTGTACTGTATAAACTACATTGACTACCTCTTCCTTCATGTCTTCCATCATATTATTTGACATCGGCTGTCTAGAATTGATAGTCTTCTCTACCTCCTTCACTATCACATAATAACAATCCCTCAAATCGAACATGTGCATACTTCTCTTCCCTGTATATACACATCTCCTTCGTTATTATGACTTGTTTTGCCCAAATTTGTTCGTTATAATTCTGAATTAATCAAGTTTAGTCAATACGGAAACATCATGAAAATATCTATGTTTTTGTAGTTATGGTCAGACCCTGATAATCAACAAAGATTGAGGTTCTTTGCCGAAAAAAGATCTAATGAGACTGAATTATCACCAAAGTGTGGTGGTTTGTATGAAATTGGGGGCTGAGATTGCTAGGTTTCAGAATAATTAGAGTTTTGTTCTCTGACGGTGTTGAGCTCTAATAATTTCGACCCCCAACAATGTGCCTACATACCTATATTTATAGACAAAATAGAGGATCAAGTTCACGTAGTTCTTAGCAAAGTAGAAACCTGTTAGGAGAACGGAGCCATAATTTGAGTCAAATTAGGCAATGGCAAGAGGAAATTTCCTAGAAGCGGTCTCTACATCTGAGCTTATTTGGATAGGTCAAAGTCCAGTATAAGGCCTAAGGACTTCATGGATCCGACATTGACCTGGAAACCGTGGGCTCTAGTCGGTCCACTACAGCTATTTCCTTGGTACCTTGACTGGAGGCCAACACCACAAATGCAGGACACGTCCAAATCCCCCAGACGATGGTAATCCGCCTGAGTATAAGAAAATGATCTTCCGAGATAAGGTTAGCAGCACACCATAACTCCCCTACGAGGGCAACCCGAGGAATATGAAGCTATGGCCTTCAATTGGCATAGAAAGGCATAAATGACGGATATATTAATATAATAAGACAAGTGACTGTAGCATACTCGATTGGATTCTTGACGGAGAGGGTGCACCTACCTACTAGCACGAGGAGGGCGCGCCTGGCATGGTACCAAAAATCTGTATATAACAGGAACCAATAACAAATATAATTACAGAACACATGAAAAAAAAATTGAATATAGAAAAAATTACAGAATACAAAAAACAATCACAAGACGAACAAAAAAATTACATAATATATAAAAAATATAGAACACAAAATTATAGAATATTATTCAGTATTAGTGTTCTATTTTTCTTGTATATTATGTGATTTTTTATTTATTTTGTAATTATTTTTAGTGTTTTATGATTTTTTTTATATGTTCTGTAGTGTTCTATAGTTATTTTTTAATCAAATTACTATAAAATAGGAATTGGTTTCTCAGTTACTCAAATTACTCTTGTTCATAATTATTTAATATAATACATATTAGATATTAATTTGGCCCACCACTTTGGAGTTTGAGTTATCAATATTAAATTTTCATTTTACATTCCAATTAGACTCATATTCTACTATAAAAAAATTTATATTTTTCATACAATTAATATATTTTAAAATATTGGAGGATACAATTTAATTGAGGATCAAAATTTATATACTTTTTTATGAATAATAAATAAATAAAAAATCTATACTATAACATTATAGGTAAAAGATTAAAAGTTTTGGTCAGTCGGTACGGTACTGGGCGTTGTGAACCATATAAAAGATCTTAACCGTCCAATTTTAAGTGAACCATAGAAACGATATTAACCATTCAATTTTAATAAAATCTAATTTTAGAAAGAATATATATCATACATACAACTTTAACCCCCCGATAGTCCTCCTTTTATACAACTCATCATAGATAATATTATATTATATTTAAATTATATTCTATATTTTCAATTTTGAGAATCCTACTTATCTTATAATTTTTATTTAATATATCATTAAAATTTATGAATATTATGTAAATCTTTATATTATATATAATTTTACTTATTATTACAGATGCTCCAAATATATATATATATATATATATATATATATATATATATATATATATATATATGGACTACAAGTAAGCCCTAAAAACACAATTAATGTAGCATTGAATAGACCTAGTTTGGTCCAAAAGGTAGACCCATTTAATGAGTCTCGAAACCCTAATTATTAAATAAATTCGTAATTAATTAATTAGCTGAATACACAGCTAATTAATTATGTCCAATTATAAGAAAACTACTCAAGAAGTAGCCCCCAAGACACCTCAATCTACAAGGAAACGTATTCCTACATGAAAACTACTTCTATCATAAGAAGGATCCAGAATCCTTCAAGGAAGTGCCTTGCTCGCCAAAGCTCCTAAACATATTCCAATTCTTAGACTCTCTACGTCTATATAAAGGGCCTAAACCTTCATTCTTAGAACTACGTCTAACTTGATTCTCATATGCACTGAGATACGTAGGCATCTTATGAGGGCAGAACTAAGTTATGAAACACAAGCACAGCCATTAAAGCTCGATAAGCTCCAACACCCTAAGCAATTAATACACCCTATTTTTTAATCCATAACATTTGGCGCCGTCTGTGGGAAAACAACATCAACCATGGTAAGAACACGAAGAGCTGATGCAGACATCGTCCCTACCACAGGAGACCCGACTGCTGTGACTCCTCCTGATGAAACTTAAACCATCGAGGTCCCCGCTACCACCATTATTCCTGCTGGAACTCAAGGCCCTAGCACTCAAAGGCTTGGTCCGTTTAGTGAAATAATCCATTATACTAATCCTGAAGAAGTCATCTATGGATCTGACCTTCTATCTCAGGTAACTCAAACTCCTTTTATTGCTACTGATCCTCCTCGTGCACAAATTTCTATTGTTGTTATCCCTAGTAGTACTATTGCCCAACCTAGGCTTGGACTCTCCCATGCTTATCCCATTCCATACACCAGAGGGTTGAAACCCCTAAAAATCTATGGGCGTAGAGAAGGAATCTGTGATTTCTCAGGACCATATTCAACTGTTGATGAAAGCTCTGAAGGCACCGATATTAATCCTAGGAGGAGAAGGCCTGGTAAGGAACCCGTAGAGAGCCAACGTTCTCGGTCCTGTAGGACACTAGAGCAGAAAATTGCTTCCTACGAGGCTGAACTCAAAGAGCTAAAGAAAAACTTGGGTCGACAGGATATAAGGCCAGCCTCGAGGCATGAAGCCCCTGATATCATAGATCTAAATGGAACCCCTCGAAAGAGTAGAAGGGAAACTGCAAGGGCTGATCCCACTGAGTTGCTACCACTCAGAGATCCTGATGATCCGAAACCACCCTTTACCGAAGCGATCATGAACGCTCACATCTCAAGGAAGTTCAAGATGCCCATCATTAAGACTTATGATGGAACGGGAGACCCTTTAATCATGACTTTTCATCAAACCTTGGGGGGCATGGCTCAATATTGATATAACCGATTACCTCCCAACTCTATTGGGTCCTTCAAAAAACTAAGCAAAACTTTTATAAGCCAGTTCATAAATGGGAGAATGCACAAAAAGAGTCCGGCTTCTCTCATAAACCTAGAGTAAGGAAAGAATAAATCCCTGAGGGACTACTTGAATCGTTTTACTAAGGAAGCTTTGAAAGTACCAGACTTGGATGAGAAATAGTTATGAGAACCTTACAACAGAGGACGACTAAACCTTACTTCAAGAGATCTCTGGCCAAGCATCCACCTGAGAACATACTCCTTCTCCAAGACAGAGCAGAGAAATATATTAAAGCAGAAGAAAACATGAAGAAAACCATTATACCAGTGGCGACAAATGGGAACAATAACAAAAAGAGAAAAGACGATCAAGAGTATGATGCCCGGGACAAGTATTCTAAGACATATACAGATTCATAATCCCCTTATAAGAAAAATAACTTGAGACCAAGGTTCAGTGATTATGAAAGGCTGAATACGCCTCGAAGCCAAATCATGATGGATATTGAAAGGGATCGAGACCTGAGATGGCCTAAACCCCTAAAGTCTGATTCTGAGAAGAGAAACAAGAATGCGTTTTGCTGATTTCATAAGGATACAATGATTCCCAATTAACCCCTTCGGATGTTCCAATCTATGGTTTTAATGGAGTGGAGTCGAAAGTAAAAGGAACCATTCAACTACCCATGACAATGGGAAGAGAGCCTCGAGAGGCCACCTAGATGCTAACCTTTTTGGTAATCAAAGCATCTTTTATGTACAATGCAATCCTTGCAAGAACAAGCTTGCATGCTTTTAAGGCCGTTGCCTCGAGTTATCACTTGAAGATCAAGTTCCCCACCAGAAACGGCGTTGAGGAGGAAAAAAGAGACCAGAGAATGGCAAGAAGTTTCTATGTGGCCGCCTTGAGACCCGATGGAGTCGGAGGGCAAGTCCTACCCATAGAGGACATAGAATCAAGGGAAGACGAAAAAAGAAGTGGGAAGCCAGTTGAAGACTTAGTTCCAATTTCCTTAGTTCCGGGAGAACCAGAGAAAGTCACCTACATTGGAGCCTCATTAAAAGAGCCTATGAAAGAAAAGTTAACAAAGTTTTTACAAGAAAACGGGGACTTATTTGCTTGGACACCGGCTGATATGTCGGGGATTGACCCCGAACTGATCACTCATAATCTTAACATAGATCCAGGATGAAAAATGATGAAGCAAAAGAAGAGAAACTTCACTCCAGAAAGGCAAGAGGCCATAAAGCAAAAAGTAGAGAAGCTCCTAGAGGCTAGTTTCATTAAAGAAATTTAATTTCCTGAATGACTCGCTAACCCTATAATGGTCAAGAAATCCAATGGCAAGTGGAGAATGTGTGTAGACTTTACTGATTTAAATGATGCATGTCCAAAGGATTGCTTTCCTCTCCCGAGGATCGATGCACTTATAGATGCCACGACATGACATGAGATGTTAAGCTTCATGGATGACTTTAGTGGATACAATCAAATCAGGATGCACAATGATGACATTGCCAAAGTATCTTTCATCACAGATTTTGGTGTATTTTGTTATCTTATTATGGCCATTGGGTTAAAGAATGCAGGAGCTACCTATCAAAGGCTAGTTAACAAAATATTCAAGCATCTTATTGGAAAAACCATGGAGGTCTATATTGATGATATGCTAGTTAAAAGCCTTGATAAGGCCGATCACATTAAACACGTTAGAGAGGGTTTCGAAGTGCTGAGGCACCATAAAATAAT
The DNA here is from genome assembly GCA_028671895.1 of Oenanthe sinensis. NCBI lineage: Eukaryota > Viridiplantae > Streptophyta > Magnoliopsida > Apiales > Apiaceae > Oenanthe > Oenanthe sinensis. The sequence continues at coordinate 25,123,139 of CM053805.1, read as the reverse complement.
GTTAAACCCTGAAAAATGCGCCTTTGGTGTAGGGTTTGGAAAATTCTTAGAAATGATGGTCTCTAAAAGGAGGATTGAGACCAATCCTGATAAAATTAAGGCTATACTCGACATGGAACCCCCGAAGACAGTAAGAGATCTCCATAAATTGACAAGAAGAGTTGCGGCCCTAAGAAGGTTCATCTCGAAGTCTGGGGAAAAAAGTCTACCCTTCTTCAAGACATTGAAGAAAGTAAAAGATTTAGTGTGGACAGAAGAAAGTTAAGTGGCCTTCGAGGAACTGATAAAGTATATGGTTGAAGCTCCGCTGTTGGCCAAGCCTAGTCCCGAGGACATCTTATACTTGTATTTGGCCGTATCAGAAAAGGCCCTGAGTGTTGTCCTTAAAAAGGAAGAAGAAAAGATTCAAAAGCCAGTTTATTATGTGATCAAGGTCTTGCATAGAGCGAAATTTAACTACTCCAAGATTGAGAAGTTTACACTAGCCTTGGTGATGGCCTCATGAAAGATGCGGCCTTTCTTTCAAGCACACAAGATCGAGGTGCTAACTGATCAACCTTTAATAAACATCATACATAGCCCCAAGACAAATGGAAGATTGATTAAATGAGCCATAAAGCTAGGAAAATTCGACATCAAATATAAGCCTCAAACGACCATTAAATCTCAAGCTCTTGCTGACTTCGTGTTCGAATGTACCATCAATGACCAAGAAGTCGGGGGACAGGATAGGGAGGAAACACCCCAAAAGGAAGAAGAAGGACAGACTCCTAAAGAATATTGGGTGCTTAATTTTGATGGGGCATCAAAAACAAAATCTAGTGGAGTAGACTTGGTGCTACAAAGCCCCGAAGGGTTTGTCATTGAGTATGCTATTAAGCTTGATTTTCCAACAACCAACAATGAAGCTGAATATGAAGTTCTGATAGCTGGCTTGGGTTTTGTCAAGGCATTGAATGCCAAATACATTAAAGTCCATGGAGACTCGAAGTTGGTTATATCTCAAGTAAATGGGAAGTTTGAAGCAAGGGAATAAGTCATGGTTAAATACCTTCAACTAGTGAAAGCTATAATGACTCAGTTTGAAGAATATCAGATGGAATATGTTCCTAGAGAAGAGAATGTAAAGGCCGATGCCTTATCAAATTTGTGTCATCAGAAGTGGACGAACATATGGGAAGTGTCTACTTCTAAGTCTTAAAGACCCCCGACATCAATGCAAAGCTGGTAGCCCCGATAAACGTGGGCAGTTGCTGGATGGATCCAATTAAAGCCCACCTTTAGTCTGGGTGGACTCCTGCCAATGCTATGGAAGCCAGAAAGCTTATTGTGAGGGCGTTAAGGTACACTCTTATCGATGGAATTTTCTATAAGATATCTTTTTTATTCCATACTTGAAATGTCTAAGGTCGGATGAAGCCCATGAGGCTTTGAATGAAGTACACGAAGGAATTTGTGGCCAACATTTGGAGGGAAGAGCTTTGGCTCATAAAATTACCCACCTCGCTTTTACTGGCCTGACTTGTTGAAAGATTCCAAAAAGTATGTGAGAAGGTGTGATAGATGCCAAAGACATGCACCAGTTTTTAGGCAACCTCCTGAGATGTTGACGTCCATCAATTCCCCCACCCCCTTTGCAATGTGGGGAATGAATATCATTGGGCCCTTTCCGATGGCCAGTGGATAAATGAAGTTTTTGATCATTGCGATCGATTATTTAACTAAGTGGATTGAAGATAAACCACTGGACAAGATAACCACCAAGCAAGTAACTCAATTTTTCTGGGAAAACATCATATGCAGGTACGGAATACCATGAATCTTGGTCACGGACAATGGAACACAATTCAACAATGAAGAATTCAATGAATATTGCAATGATAATGACATCAATTTACGCTTTACTTCTGTGGCACACCCCCAACCAAATGGACAGGCTGAAGTAGTCAATCAAATCATCCTTGATGGGCTTAAGAAAAAAACTCAGCTAACACCTGGGTAGATGAGCTTTTGCCAATACTCTGGGCATATAGAACCACTCACAAAGTTAACACTGATGCAACTCCATTCTTTTTGGCTTGTGGAGCTGAGGCAGTGGTTCCAATTGAACTATCACATGTATCCACAAGAATCAAGGCTTTTGAGCCTGAGGAAAATAAAGAAGAGATGAAGCTTGCATTGAACTTGATTGATGCAGTCAGGGACATGGTTCATGCGAAGATCATAGAGTATCAGAAGAAATCTTCTTTCTACTACAACCTAAGGGTTAAGGAAAGATTCTTCCAACAAGGAGACTTGGTTTTTAGAAAGACTGAAACTTTTGGAGTAGGCCCCAAAGGCAAGTTGGCCCCTAATTGGGAAGGTGCTAGGAATCTACATGTGATTTGATGATAACATTATTCTTAGAATCATAGAAATTTTATTTGATGTAACTGATCAATTGATATGAAAGTTATAAATATCAATTGATCAGGAAACCATTTATCAGTTGAAGTGTTTATATGAATCAACTGATAATTTGGATAGTAGCATAGGTGTACTTAGTCTATTTCAATCGATAAAGTGTAAATCAATTGATATTTTGTTCATCAATTGATGTTAGAGTCGATTGATATAGATCATCAATTGATGTGTAAATTAAACTGTTGAATTGTAATTATGTGAAGACAGGAAATTACACAAGTGAAGGATGATCAATTGATATTGAAGCATCGATGGATGAGGGATCAATCAAAGAAGCCAAGTCAAGCATTGAAGACCATCAATTGATGTGAAGACCCATCGACTGATATATCGATTGATAAAATCTATCAATCGATAAGCCATCTTTTATCAATCGATGGATATAAAGATCAATCGAAGAAGTACATCAGTTGATGGATTAAAGAATGGATCAATTGATATGCTTAATAACAAATTATCAATTGAGTGTGACAACACAGAAAGAATATCTGTTGAAGATCCAAAGAAGAAAAGCACACCTATGGAAAACAGTCTAGAGTGACTGTGAAGACTCAATCAGAAGCTGTCTTTCAAACCCTTTTGGTAAAATGTCAAAAAGAAAAAGGAAGGTAGGTAGAAACAATCCTAGAATAGGAATTGTAAAAGCACACTTGCAGTATATAAACAAGTGTAGCAGCATTATTAGAAAACAGACAAGTTAAACAATATTTCTTAATCAACTGTTCAAGCTTGAGAGCACATTTGTAAGAACAGTTGATTTGTTTTCTAATCTTATAAAAACGCAGCTAGGTTTCTTTTAACCTAGGAACATTGAGCAAAAATATACACTGATGGAAAAACCAATCCATCAGTAATTTTAAATCTCTTTGTTCAATTTACATTTCAGTCTTAAATTGTTAGAACATATTCTCTCTATATTCTCAAACTTCAAGAACAAATATTAGAACCAGCAAAAAGTTTTAATATTTGTATTCAACCCCCCCTTCTACAAATAATGATATAAAGAGGGGAAAAAAACTAAGGAAGGTCCTCGATATCCTCCTCCTCATCCTTCTTCTCCTTTCAAGTCTTCTCTTCTTCCTCGATCTCCTTTTGAACATTCTCGTTGGCCTGTGAGGAGTCAAAGATCTTATTGTATTCATCCAAGGCCTCACCACCTGAAATACTACCAGAGTCAAGGCCGAAGGCTACCCCATGGGAGCAGGAAAGTCAGTCAGATCAAACAAACCCGGATGCTTAGCCAAGATGGCGTTGAGACACTTCCTCAAGCTTGGGAATCGGCAGTTGCGAAAATCAGGTCATCATGCTTATCAATCAAAGCATAAAATTCCTCCGACTCCATGTACTTATTGATCAAGGCCTTCTTCTTGGCCCTTAGCTCTTGCAGCTCAGCATGGGCTGCTATTAACTCCTGATCTTTCTCAAGCAACTTCTTCTCGAGTGAGGCCACCTTCTTATCGGCTTTGGCTTTGCCATTCCTTTGGACCTTCTAAGAATAACGCCAAGTCTTGGCCTGATGGGCCTTGGTCTGGAAGTAAGTATTGACCTATTCAATATGCATTTAAGTCAAAAGGTGGAAAGACACAAAGAATGACCATGTACGAATAAAATTAAAAGAAAAGGTTGGGCCTTACCATAGCAACGGCTTGGGCCCCAAGAGTCTCAGCCTCTTCAATGTCCATTTTCAGGACAATCTTGGCCTTATCAGCCGGAGGAATTGCATTCTTGGACCAGTCGACGGAGTTTAGGGTACTCCCGGCGACGGTGTATTGTTTCTTTATGCCCTAATTGGGCCTCCATGCCGCCGTAAGTGGGTCCTCCTCCTCCTCACGAGGTTTCTTCCCCTTAGCCTTGCTTTGGGCCCCTTCTCAAGGTTGAAGAAAGCCCGGAAGATTGGGCTCATTGATTGGGCCTTCAAGAGCCTTGCGCATTTTGTGGGTTTCTTGGTCACCCACGCCCAAATGAAAATTTATATTTTCAGCAGCTGCGAAACAAACAAGAAAATAAAAAAATTGAACTCAGAAAAATCGAGAAAAAAGAAAAGTAAGGTAAGAAAGATACCCTTATCTGAAACTTGAGAAAGACCCACGACCTTTAAAGAAAATTCCTCAAAAAGCTTCCTGTAATGGGTCTGGCCCTTGTCCTGGCCCAAGTCCACGATTATTAGCTTTTTTTAGGGAGTCAGCTGGATCAGGCCTGCGTTCCCGTCTTTGACCTTGTAGAAGGAGGTTCTAAAAAGGGTTCCCCAATCGCCTCCTTCCCATTCCAAATAAAGAAAATCCCTCATCCAATCAAGATTGGTATCGGGCAAAGATTTGTTATAGAAAATTGAGTTTACCCCCTACCGGTGGTTGATATATATCCAGCCCAACATTGAACTTGGGCTATTTTTGAATTGAAAAATAGTCCTAAAAACAGCTACAGAAAGAGGATAATTTTTCCTAAGGCATAAGACCATAAAACAAATGAGGGTCCGCCATGATTTGGGCCTAATTGACATGGGATGACCCTAACTTCGGCCAACAACCTCATGATAAACTCATGGAAAGGAAACCTAAGCCCACCTATAAGGGTGTCTTTAAGGATACACAACCTATTGGGCCGCCAATGACAAGTATATCCACAGGTTCAACTAAGAAAAATCTATAGCCAGGGGCAACTTATACAACTTGGTGAATTTATCACAATGGACTTGGTTTGTAAAAATACTTGAGTATCTAAAGGCATCCAACTCTGCTAAAGTGGGAAATTCATCACCCATAGTTTGCAACAAATCTGAAAGCGAAGAAAAAACATGGTTTACAACGACTGCATTGCCTCTTTTTGTCGCCCTGGTAAGGAGTCTTTGTTGAGCAGCATCCTGAGAATCGGCCATTGATATTCCACTGATGAAGGCTTGAAAGATTGACCGGAAAGAGATCGCCGGAAATCGCCTTGACAGAAGCTCTTTAGTGAAACTTTGAGAGAGTTTTACCAGAGAAGATGAGAAGTGAGAAATGGAATTCTCACTTCACTATTTTATAGCCGAAGAGAACGGTAACTCAACCAGTTAAACTCCCTATATCCGGTAAAAATAAAGCCCAAAAATGAGTTGGGCCTCGACAAAATACGACCCAAAAGCCGACGAGACCTGGAACTTTCTCTCAAATAGAACAAATGGATAAAAATATTTGGGCCGTAGCAAAGCCCAAAGACCCGTGGGCCAAGGCCCAACAGTTAACAACGCCTAAAGCCCTCTAAGAGCCAAGCGACTAGGAATCCTAGTCGACTAGAAGCCTATGAATGGCCTAAAAATGACTAGAAGTCACTATCGACCAGGGATCACGAGATAAGCCTTGGCCGACCAAAGTTTATATTGACTCGTCAACGACTAGGATCCTAGTCGAATAAATGACCAGAAACCTTTAACGATCAGGTGCCACAACTAGCACTACAAACGACTAGGATCCTGGTAAAAAAATGACCAGGAACCCTTAATGGCTAGGCTTTAAAAAAGGGGCCAACATACGACTAGGATCCTGGTCGAATAAAAGACCAGGAATCCCCAACGACCAGGTGCTAGGTTCGGCACCACAACCGACCAGGAACCAAGAAAAGAACCTTGGCCGACCAGGAATCCCTGTCGACTAGGGTTCCACAGGGAAGCAACAAACGACCAAGATCCTGGTCAAATACGACTAGGATTCCTAGTAGAAAATAACTCAAAAAAATGCTTAAAAAATCATTAAAATGATTTAAATAGCAAATAAATTATGAAAAGTTATCTATAAATAGAGAAAACTTCCTAGAAATTAAGGAAAAATACATGTGGGTATAAATAAATTATAAAAAATTCTCTATAAATAGAGAAAAATTCCTAAAAATTAAGGAAAATACCTATATTCCTGGAAATCAAGGAAAAACACTTGTGAGTGCAAATAAATTATGAAAAATCCTCCATAAATAAGGATAAAATGGAATTTAGCAAAATTCTGGAAGACATAAAAGCAAACTTCAATAACAAACTCATGAACCTTAACTTCTACAAAGTGTTGCACACTTTACAGAAGTTGGGTGGGTAAATGATATGAGTTCAAAGTAAGCCCTAAAGACACAATTAATGTAGCATTTAATAGACCTAGTTTGGTCCAAAAGGGAGGTCCATTTAATGAGGCTCAGAACCCTAATTATTAAATAAATTCATAATTAATTAATTAGATGAATACACAGCTAATTAATTATGTCCAATTACAAGGAAACTACTCAAGAAGTAGCCCCCAAGACACCTGAATCTACAAGGAAACATATTCCTACATGGAAACTACTTCTATCATAAGAATGATCCAGAATCCTTCAAGGAGGTGTCTCGCCCGCCAAGACTCCTAAACCTATTCTAATTCTTAGACTCTCTATGTCTATATAAATGGTCTAACCCCTTATTCTTATAATTATATCTGGCTTGATTATCATATGCACTAAGATACGTAGGCATCTTGTGATGGCAGAACTAAGCTACGAAACACAAACGCAACAATTAAAACTCGATAAGTTCCGACACCCTAAGCAATTAGTATACCCTAATTTTTAATCCATAACAATATATATATATATATATATATATATATATATATATATATATATATATTAACTAAAATTTATTTTAGACATATCCAAATTATAATAGAATACTATGTATCATATTTAACTTTTATAAATCCAAATAATATACATATTTATTAAAAATTTATTTATTATATATAATTTTTAACTATTATCAAAATAACTCTTTTAATTAATTTATTATCACACACATCGTAAACAAATTTATATAAAATACGACAATATAGCACGTATATTAACATAAATTTTCAACGTTATAAAATTTTATAATAAATCATTAAAATATAATATAAAAAATAAATTTACCTAAATATTAGTTATTCAAAGCACAAGTTATAAGTTTCTATATATAATCTTTACGTACAAGTTTCTCCATTGAAGGCTCCATCCAATCTTGTTAGCAAATGATTAATTTTCAACGGTTTAGAATATTCTTCATCATTATTCATGAATTACATCTGTACACAATATTATATATCTTAATAATATTAATTAATCATATTATTCTTGATTCGTGGCACCTGGGGATAAGTTCCAAGTATGCACAAACTGCACGATAGATTAAACTAATCATATAATTATTATAAATATAATTGTAATTTGCAAGTCATGCTCTTAACAGTTAAGTTTTGGATATGTTACGTCTACGTCTAAAGTTGTAAGAATGTAAATGTTGTGGCCAATTATTGTTTTTCTCTTTTTTTAATGGCAGAAAAAATCATTTTTTAATTATAAAATCCTTCCACACGTTAAAATTAATTTTTATATAAATTAACACTTGATTTATTATATATATATAAACGTATAGTTTTAACTGATTCATTTCAGCATCTTTGACTTCCAACAAGACTGATCAAATAATTTTTGTGTTTTTATATATAAACATTTATAAGTTATACAATATTTAATATTAATTAATAAATTATAATTAGTATGTTTTTGTGAATTAAATATATTTTTAAATTTCGTATATTCTGAATATTTTAATGAATTTTACTTGTAATTTTAGTATAACTAGATAACTTCTTAAGATTAATAATTTTGGTAAGGTTCGAAATGAAGTATGTACATCAGGTAAAAATAACTAAAAATTATATATATATATATATATATATATATATATATATATATATATATATGGGAATGCTAAAAAAAACTAATATTTTGGAGAAAACTAAGGTACTTTTATCAACCGTTGATTTCTAATTGATCTGATGGTTCATATTAAATTAGAATATTAAATTAGAATATTAGTTTCCTTTTCAGTTGTTTGACATTTTTTTTTTTGACGAACAAGGAAAATTTTATTAATACGATAAGTCACTTCTCATTACATCATTGACCCCAATAGGTATAGAGAACCTATCGAAAACTCGATCTGGGAAAAAATATGACAAGCGAGCAAGCGCATGTGCCGCCATATTAGCAGACCGTTTAACAAAGAACACCGAAGTTGTGTTTAAATCCCCCAACAAGTCTCTGCAGTTTTGGATGATCTGACCAAACGGAGAATGCATTCGAACTTTGCTTCGAATTGCCTGAACCACAATCAAGCTGTCCGTCTCCATCAGTGCCTTGTTCCAACCCTCACTTTTGACCCAACTTAGAGCCTCCTTTACTGCTATGGCCTCAGCCATATTTGCTGAGATCAAACCGAAGCTACACTTTGTTATGGCTTGTTTAAGATCCCCTCTGTTGTCTCGAGCAATCGCCCCAAACCCCGAAGCATTATACTCTGAAAAAATCGCTGCATCCACTGATATCTTCAAAATATCAACCTGTGGCGCTACCCAGACCTCGTTCCCATCCCCTTCCTCTAGATAGGGATATTTAGAGAAAGACTTATTTTTCTGGGCTGTATTCCATTGAAGAAGATACTGCTTTGCTTTAGCAATCACGACGTTTATTCGAGTATAATTCTTGTTCCAAACAAGCTCGTTTCTCGCTTTCCATATTGACCAGCAAATTGTTGCTATCTCTGCTTGTGTTTCTTTGTCACACCTTTCTAGCACTCTTCCCCACCACTCCTGAAAACTGATAGTTTCATTGACGGGAAGCTGGGGTAAAACTCGTACCCAACATTGGAAAGCTAGATCGCAGCTACAGAGAATATGGTCCACTGTTTCCAGCTCCTTCCTACACACCTGACATATAGGATCTACTTGCACATTTTTCTGTGTCAAAGCACACAACGTAGGCAAACAATTAGATAAAGACCTCCACATGAAATTAAGTACCTTCGGAGGTGCTTTCAATCTCCATGTTTTCCTCCATATGCTTTGTTGGTGATTTTGATTCCAAATAAGCTTCTGGGCCTGCAGAATACGATAAGCACTACGCACGGAATACTGACCTGTTGTTTCTGCTCCCCAATACACCATGTCCTCATTATCCCTCACATTCAGATTAATCCGCTGAATGCACTGTTGGTCTCGGCTGTTAAACATGTCCCTAAGAATCTCTTCATCCCATGCACTGTGATCCTCCACCATTAAGGAACTTACCTTTTGATTTTCCAGACCTCTATTATCCGATGTTATAAACGGATTATTAGTGTCTAACAACCATGGCTGCCCCAAGATATTTACCGAATTACCAGAGCCTATCTTCCACCTCATACCAACTGAAATTACTTGCTTTGCTTCCTATATACTACGCCAAATAAAGCTGGGGTTATTCCCTACTGAAGCCTCCAAGAAAGACTTATCAGGGAAATAACGAGCCTTAAATACCTTGGTGACCAGACTGTTTGGTTTAATGGTGAACCTCCAGGCTTGTTTACCGAGCATCGCCAAGTTAAAATCTCTAAAATCCCGGAATCCCATCCCTCCTGCATCTTTGTGTCTACTTAGCCTCTCCCAACTCATCCAGTGGATGCTTCTACTGTCATTTTTCTTTGAGTTCCACCAAAATCTTGAAATGCTTCGTTCCATATCCTTAGTAATTTCAAGAGGTAATAAGAACACACTCATAATATACGTTGGTAATGCCTGAATGACTGATTTTACCAACGTTTCTTTTCCTCCCTGCGTGATAATTTTGCCTTCCCAGCTCAAAGTTCGATTTTTCACCTTATCTTTCAAATATCCGAAAGTAGACACCTTACTTCGTTGCATCATGTTTGGTAAACCCAAATACTTCGCATTCTCATCTGCTTCCTCCATTTGCAAGATTGTGCAAAGTTGCTGCTTTAGTTGCACACTCGTGTTTGTGCTAAAAAATACAGAAGATTTCGATTTATTAACCATTTGGCCCGAAGCCAATTCATACTTCGACAGAATCTCCAGCATCTTGTAAGCCTCGTTCTCCTCAGCCTTGCAATATAAGTATGAATCATCAGCAAAAAGCATATGGTTGATAGCAGGAGCTCTTTTACAAACCTTTACTCCTTTAATCATCTTTAAGCTTTCAAATCGATTAAGCATAGCCGAGAGACCCTCTGCACAAACAATAAATAAATAGGGAGATAACGGGTCTCCTTGACGTAACCCACGAGTTGGCACAATAGGTCCCATTTCTCTACGTGCATGAACAATTTGATACGAGACCGTCCGAACACACTGCATAATTAACTGAACCCATCGAGCATCGAAACCCATTTTAGTAAGAACAGCTTGTAAATAACTCCACTCGATGCGGTCATATGCCTTGGACATATCGAGCTTTAAGGCCATATACGCATCTCTCCCTCTTCGCTTCCTCTTAAGAGTATGCATTACCTCATAAGCAATCATCACGTTGTCAGAGATTAATCTTCCCGACATGAATGCACTCTGGTTTTCTGAAATCACGTGATCCAAAATGTTTTTTAAATGATTGGCAATGACCTTGGTAATGATCTTCATAAGAACATTGCACAACGATATTGGTCGCAAGTCACCAACTGCAACTGGACATTTTTTCTTGGGGATAAGAACGATATTCGTTGCGTTCAAATCCTCAGCAACTGTCCCTGAACTAAAGAACTCGCGAACCAGTTGAACCACATCATGCCCCACCATTTTCCAGTATTTTTGAAAGAAACCGGGAGTCATCCCATCAGGACCCGGAGCTTTATCCGGGTTCATTTGAAACAGCGCATCTTTAACCTCTTTAATTGAGATTGGTTGTAGCAATGATTCATTCTGTTCCCTTGACACTGTAGTTGGGATATAACTGAGAACCTCGTGCCAGTCCACATCTGTAGCTGTGAACAAATTAGAAAAGTAATCTGTCATCAGTTCATTTAGTCCGTTTTCCCATTCCACCCACTGACCCTGATCATTCTTTAGCTTATGAATCTGATTATTTCTTCTCCTGCTTGAAGCATACGAATGAAAAAACTTGCTATTTTGATCACCGGCACTGAGCCAAAGCTGTTTAGATCTTTGACGCCAAAAAGTCTCTTTTTGATTTAGGACCTTCATTAACTCATTTCTTGCTTCTTTATATCTCTCCCTCGACAAGTCATCCCTTCCCCCCCTGTATTGCTTCATCTCCACCTTACATCGTTTAATTCTAGCACTAAAATTGCTAGTGATCTCCTTCCCCCATACTGCCAAAGTTGAACTACAATTTTCAATTTTGTGAAGAATAGAGGTACCAGCTTTCCTGTTCCAGGCCTCTTGAATTATTACCTCACACATCGGTTCCATCATCCAAGCGTTTTCAAACTTAAAACGATACTGAGCATTAACATGAGCTATAATCTGGGGAATTAATAGAATAGGACTATGATCACTTGGAGTACCTTCGAGGTTATATAATTTCGCCAGAGGAAACATATTCAACCACGCCATGTTAGTTAGAGCCCTGTCCAATCTCACTTCCATCCAGTCTTCAGTGTCGCGACCCTTTTCCCAAGTGAATTGATGTCCCACGAGAGCCATATCTGTGAGCCCTGCATCAAGTAAAGCCTCGTTGAAGCCTTCTATAAGAGCATTCGGATATTGTGATCCACCCACTTTATCACCAGTGTCCACGACATTATTAACATCACCAATAACACACCAAGGGAGATTAGAATCTCTAGCTAGATTTCGAAGCAGATCCCACGTACGACGTCTCAGAGCTCTATTTGGTTCACCATACAATCCTGTCAACCGCCAGACCTCACCATTCTCCATGATTATTTTCACGTCTATATGGTTTTGAGAAAAACCTAAGACTTCCACTTTATCATTATCTTTCCAGAACATAGTTAAACCTCCACTTCTCCCTATCGGATCCACAACAAACATCCCCTGATAGCCTATCTTCAATTGCACCCATTCCATCTTTGATTTTTTCGCTAACGTTTCACATAAAAACACGAACTCAGGCTTTTCTTGACGAACCACGTCTGAAAGGAACTGAACATTCCGAGGGAGGCCCACCCCTCGGCAGTTCTAGCTTAGAACATTCATAATGATAGGCGGGACTGCATTGCAGATCCCGCCAATTCCCCGTTTTTTGAACTCAGTCTGATCACCCTTTCCTCCTCTGTCATGTCTGTGTCTGAGTCATTTGTGTTGGGCTTTTCGAAAGTTCCACTATCTTTGGGCTCTTCCATCCTCCTGCGTTTTGGATCAACAATTTCCAGCCCAATATCCTCAGCTAATATATCATTTTCCCTTATTGTCATCTCGTTATTATTTCCCGTAATTATTGGAGATAAAACTTCCCCACTAATTCCTCCCTTCTCATAAGTCTTTCCTCCAACAGATTGTTTTGGATTACCTGTCATATCTTTCTTGTTCCCTGAAATCACGGAAGCATTATCTGGATTCCCGTCATTCGTGGTAACCACCTTCCTTCTCTCCTCTCCCGACTGCTCTGCCGGAAACACCACCAGAATTTTCCCCCCTGCCTCAACCATTTGGCTCCCATTGTATGGTTTCTCCATCGTGGTTCAGCCTTCATCCAAGCTCCGTAAGGCTTCACGATGTCTTCTAATGGCGTATCAAACATCTTTTCACAGAATTTTTCTCCATGTCCAATCATTCCGCAGATAAAGCAAAAAGTTGGTACTCCCTCGTATCTAAAGTTCACCCAACACCAATTGGATTGACTTTTACTTAACTTCATTCTCCGTTTCAACGGCTTCTGCAAATCAATGGTAACTCGAACTCTGAGATACTCCCTCCAAACTCCTACAAAATTGTTAGCATCCGATTCGATGTACTCCCCAATATAATTTCCCACGTCCGTTACTACCCTTTGAGACATAAATCCAGCGTTCATCCCATGCAATTGTACCCACAGGTCTAATTTATTAATCTCCAGAGTTTTTGGGTTATCACCATCTTTCATGCGTTCAAAAATTAAATGAAATCTGCCAAACGTCCATGGGCTGCCTTCTATGACTCTAGCAATGTCGATTTCATGATAGAACTGAAACACATACCGATTTCTGTCAACCTCCTTTATGTACACCCCTTTGCCTGGTCGCCATAATGCCGCCATACGATGTTGCATTGCTTGAAAATCAATGGGTGATTCTGTCAAAAAACGACCCACCAAGCACCACCGAACGTCTATCTCTGAAAGATCCTCCGTACTCTCCTCATATGAAATACCGCCTCCCTCCTCATCATCCAGTTTGAACCTAGCAAAACTCTCCTCCATTTCTTGCATTTCAGCCATGAGAAATATTATGCTGAATAATTAATGATTAAGAATAAGGGTAAAAAGTTGAAAAGACGACCAGAAACTAAAACGAATCAATAACTAGGGTTTAGACTCTCCACCATGGCAACAGCCAAGACATAACTTTTTGTCTAGTTAATATGAAAAATTAATAACTATTATTTATTAAACATTAAAAAACATCATTATAAAAAATTTATTTAAAAAAATAACATGTAATTTTATAAATAAAGATAAAAGTAGTAAAAATTTTATTTGATTTCTCATACTTCCATCTCATACCCACATCCTCCTTAAGGTATCAGAAACCCATACCTTATGGGTTTGAGGTATGAATTTTAAAATTAAAAAAATTCAACCAAACATCAAGTATGAGTTTGGAATGAACGAAACTAATACCTGATACCTAAAAGTCCCGAACCAAACGACCCCTTAAAGTAATAGTCATGTAATCAAAGAAAATATTATTTTAACGAGATTATTATTTAATCGACTATTAATTAATTAATCAAGGTTCAATTGTATTATATTATAACAAAAATTAAAATTCAATATCCAATAAATGAAAGGATGAAAAATCGTATGATACACATAGCCTTTTTGTATATATGAAACATAATCTAAAATATCAAAAATACTCCCATTGTTTTATATTAATAGTTAACTTTCGGAAAAAAACGCATATTAAAAAAATTTATTGTTTATAGATTGTATTCATATTTATTGCATTGACCAAATATAATATATGGTATGAAATTGATTTTCGAAATATAAATTGAAGATGTGTGAAGTAGAGTTAATTTTGTAAATATAGATTATATTATATTTGTTGAAGTGTACGATTACTTTAAAACATTTTTTTTTTAAAAGTGGACTATTAATATGAAACGGAAAGAGAGAACATTGATAACATCATGTTTTTTTTACCCTCGAAAGAAAGGACATCAAGCTTAACTAGGATGATAAATAAATTAAATTATTTGTGAGCAAATTTTAAATTAGCTGGTTTAAGTGAGTTTGATCCGGTTTGTTTATTAATTGAATACGAATTTAAATATAAAAATAAGTTCAGTTAGATAATTGAATGAATCAATTTAAATTTTATGCATGTTCGACTCGTTTACTTTTAAATTAATTCAAATTAATTTAACTCAGTTAGGTACGAATAGTATATACATATTAATTTTTTTTAATAAATAATTTAAATATGTTATATAAATTTTAAATTCAAATAAAATTCCGATCGATTATGTTCGTTTACCGCCCATACTAGTAAACAAAATGTTGTAATTCTCACATTTTTCTTGCCAAACACGTGTGCAGTCTACGTGATGAACCGAGTCGGCTATTTTTATTGAGAAAATAGTACACTAGTTCAGATAAGTCGGTTACTTTCGATTAATAAAATTATTATATTCCTCTTATCACCGGAAGATAAATTATAATTACATCCTTTACTTTTTAGTTGGATACTTGGATACGATAAATTTATAATGTTTATTTGAATTTGAATTTTAAATGGGCAAAATCTTACAAAAATAAGTAAATATATTTACTTTTTAAATTTTAATTATATATATAAATTAAATTTTATATTATTTTTAGTTAATTAGTATGAATGAAGATTGAGAAAACAAAATGAAATTCAAATAAATATTTAAAATTTTTATTAACTTGCTTATTCCATTTACAAATATTTAAAAATATTACTCTATCTGTGTCTAATTAGTTGTCTCTTTAACTTTTTACAAGGATTTTAACAATTTTCTTTCTCTATTTTTCGATAAATTCATTTTCTTCAAAACTCTCTTTAGATAAAATTCACACTCACTTGTTAGTATTATGCTTTAAATTTTCCCTCCTATTGCAATACTATTTAATTTTATTCATTCATTTCTATTAATTTAAATTTTTCTTCCCGACTAAATGCAATATTATACTATTGGAAAAAACAAATCTAAATGGTATAATTACTAAAATAAAATTATTTTAAAGCCAAAAGTTAATATTATAATGATGAAAGTGATATTTTTCTTGATATTATAATATGATAATATAAAATTTTATATTATAATATAATTTTAACTAACACAATACGAAATCATTTAATATTATGTTGGAGTAATTTTTTTTTGATAATTAACTTAAATAAAAATATAACACAACCGGGAGATCTGCTACAACCCATTAAGGGTGCTTCGGACCCGTATCGGGTTGAAATAAAAAATCGAATTAAAGTAGTATGAGAATGAAATATTATTTTTTTCGTTTCATATTAATAGTCCACTTTCAAAAAAAAATTGTTTCAAAATAATATTCACTTCAACTTTCAATGTAAAATATAATCTAATTTATATTTCCAAAATCAACTCTATTTCACATATATTTAATTTATATTTCTAAGATCAATTACATACCATATATTATATTTAGTTAATGCAATAAATATGAGTATAATCTATAAATAATAAACTTTCTTGATATGCTTTATTTTTTTAAAAGTGCACTATTAATATGAAACAGAGGTAGTAATAAAAATGAGGTCTACAATAATTTTTATACCCCTAACATTCTGAACTAAAGAATTTGGTTCGAATCTTGTTATTCACAAAGAGGCAGAACCAAAAGTGTCAACCTAGACTCTAGTTCCGGCTGATATTTAAAAATTAATAGAGATTTTATTTTTAAAATCATGATTTTTAGTTAAAATTTAACAAAAATTTGATTTTGAGCCCTTGTTAATCTAAAAAAATTAGTGATTTATTAATTTAGTCAAATTATGTGAAAATTCAGGTTCCTCCCCTGCACAATTGAAAGGTCTACTATTAATTGAAAACGTTAAAATAACATTTTTTCACAACACAGTAATTGTTGAAAACAGGTTAAAGGAGAGAATTTATCTCATCATCCAAACAATAGTTTTTTACCAAAAACACGTCTATAATGTAATTTCAGGCCGTCTATATTTACAAATACAACACCTGTATATATACATACATTAACATAATACATGGTCATTGGTCAGTGGTCATACATGCAAATATTTGCGTGTCTCTCTGTATATATAAATACACACACCCTTCTCCTTTCATTTCATTCTCTGTACTTATTTTTACTACAACTTCCTATAATTCTTGAAAAATACCCAACTATAGAGAAATATATAATTTGGCTCTACATTACAAACAGCCAACAGGTGCCATTATAGCTAGATACAGGGGGAGAGGATTGATGATGGTGTTATTTGCTCGGAAGGACAAGGTGAATGATGAGAAAAAGACAATGCAAGTTGGAAAGTATGAGCTAGGAAGGACTCTTGGAGAAGGTAATTTTGGAAAAGTCAAATATGCCAAGAGTCTTGATTCGGGTCAATCTTTTGCTGTCAAGATTTTGGAGAAGACCCGGATTGTTGATCAGAGGATCATTGATCAGGTTGTTTTTTATGAACCCTTTTTTAGTTATGGCTTTTTGTTTAGTTTCAGACTTTGAGTTATGATCATGCTTGGTTTTTTTTAATTTTTGGTAAAAATTGTTGATTTCGATATTTAAGGTGGATTTCATCATTTGATGGGGATGTTTTGATAATATGAACATTGAAGGGAGTGATTGTTGATTGTATTTGGACTCAACTATATGTAGCATGTTCTGCATTCTTTTGTCTGAAATGAGTATAGAAATATGTGAACTTTGTTTAAGGAAAATAATAGTTATTTCGAAAAAAAAGAAGAAACCAAACATATTCTGTATATGATACATTGGAGATGTTACTAGAAATTTAGGAATGAGAAAGATGTATGCTTCAACACCAAATTGAACATTTTGTATGAAACGACCCAAGTATATTCGTTATAACCCAATCTGCAGTCATATTTACACTGAATTGGAATATAGAAGGTTATTCATACACACGCCCATGAATTAGAGTAGAGATGTTATTCGGATGAACATCCCTGTTTTTTGGGAAAATTTTGGGCAAAGTGTACTAATTTATTTATTTTGTTTGGAATTTTGCAGATAAAGAGGGAAATTGGCACATTAAAGCTTCTCAGACATCCCAACGTGGTTCGGTTACATGAGGTTTGTTTCTCTCTGGTTTCAACTATTTTGTACTCTTTTTTTTTTGACAGAACTATTTTGTACTCTTTGATTTTTAAAAAATCATGTTTTTTTTAACTATATGTCTATATCCCATAAATTTCTCCAGATTATAAGTGACAGGTCATTCAAATCCTAACTTGTAACCTTTGTAATATATTTGATATGATATATGATTGCTTGATCATTGGTTGTTTGCTTTAACACTCAATCAAACATATAGGCTTATATATTAATCTAATGTTTAATATATTTTAAAAACAATAGCTACAACATAAAGAAAGTTATATAATTGCAGTGCTCCTTTCTTTGCTTTAAGATATGTTACAGATTCTGTTGACTTCTCCAGCTCAATTAGCTTAGAACCTTAATTTATGAAGAAAAAGAGGAACAGCCACATAACCTCCAAAATATCTGGCAATATCTGTATAAGTGATGTATAATAATTCTGCATTTCTACTCCACGGTTATTAGATTCTTATATTGTTTATTTATGTAATTTTAACATAATATTTGGTTTGCGTAGAAGCATTGCTCTTATTCGTATTCGTATAGATGTAGGCTCAGAAAAATAAATTCCATTTAAGCAAATGGTTGAAGTTTTCAGAATGATGCATGTTCTAGTAGGGCCATTTACACCTGTGAATGCAAAATCAGCATGAAAATTGCAAGTATCCAGCTCCATACTACAAATCCAAATATAGTAGTGGAGTAGGATCCTCATGTCTTGTCTTTATTTTAGAATGTAGTAATTACTAATCAAGGGGGCATGACCACGCAGTATATAATCTGCATTCAGAATTCATGATTAATTTCTGAGTTTATAAAACTTAGCATCTCGAACACAAGATAGTTGGAAAAATTTTATATCCCTAGTTTTGAAGTCTAGTGTATACCCTCTTTTCTTTCTCTCAATCCAATAACCAATTTTAAAAATAATACATACTCTAAGGAAAGATAATTCAATTATTCTTGGTACATAATGTTTATGTAACTGGTAACAATAACCAGCATCTGTCCACACAATGATTTTCTTCCCTCACTTGTAAATTGGAGCCGATGGTTATACAAAAACTGCTGCAATTGCACAAGTACTAGTATGTTTATCCTTATGTACTATATATGTACTTATATTTTCTATGTCTGTAATGCAGGTGATAGCAAGCAAAACCAAGATATACATGGTCCTTGAATATGTAGATGGTGGTGATTTGTTTGAGTGGATTGTAAGTATATTTTGCATACAATGTTCGGACTCAACTTTTAGCTGTTTTTTGTGCTGTTTGTTCACATCTGACCTGACATCTTCTGTCTTCCTTTGCTTTTCAGGCAGCCAAAGGGAAATTTTCTGAGACTGCAGGCAGGAAGATGTTTCAACAATTAATAGATGCTGTTATCTACTGTCATAATAATGGTGTTTTTCACCGGGATCTCAAGGTATCATTCTAGGCATAGCTGAATTTTTCAAGAAATACTATAACTTCCAACATAATGGTCTTGTGTTTCTTTGTTTTTTTTGCTATATCTTAATGGTCTTATTTGTTATCATTTTATAAATGGTCTCATAATGCAGCTAGAGAATGTCCTTGTTGATACAGATGGAAACATAAAGATATCTGATTTTGGTCTTAGTGCGTTACCACAACATTTCAGAGTATGCAATTGAATTATACTGTACATACATGTCTTATTAATATCATTATTTTACTCCAGCTAGGCATTTACTTTTATCTGCTGCTCAGGATGACGGGTTATTGCATACAACCTGCGGTAGTCCCAACTACGTTGCTCCAGAAGTTCTCCAGAACAGAGGTTATGATGGTGCCACATCCGATACATGGTCATGTGGCGTCATCTTATATGTAATTCTCACAGGGTATCTACCATTTGATGATAGAAACCGTGCAGTACTATATCAGAAGGTATAAAAAAAACTTTGATGAAACTCTCACGGAAGTTCTTTGTAATTCTAATTTAACAATTTTTAATGTAATCTTTCTTGGTGGATTTTAGATTTTCAAGGGGAATGTAAATTTTCCCAAGGGACTTTCTCCGGCAGCTAAAAACTTGGTAAGAAGGATTCTTGATCCAAATCCTCGTACTCGAATAACTATGGCTGAAATCAAAGAAGATCAATGGTTTAAGAGGAAATATATTCCTGTAAATCCTGTTGAAGATAAAGAAGATGTTTGCATATATGATAAAGCTTTGACGATACATGAGGTACTTCACGGTTAAAAACTCTCAGTACATGATAGTTGACCTTCATGGCTTCATATATATTATTTATTTTGATCAACACTGAGGATATGTTTTTTCATTGGTGTAGTCACCCTCAGCAGAAAAAGATCCAGATTCCTTCACTCTTATCAATGCTTTTCAGCTAATTGGCATGTCCTCAAGTCTGGATCTTTCAGGCTTCTTCGAGAAAGAGGTTAGAGCCACTAATGAACTTTAATTACTATTTATGCCAACATGCACAACCAGGAATTTGAATGGTAAGATCTAAATCAACATTCGTTGTTGTTCACCAGGACGTTTCTGAGAGGAGGATCAGATTTACATCTCATCATTCTCCAAAAGAATTGATCGAGAGGATCGAGGACATAGTTACACAAATGGGTTTTGTAGTCCAGAAGAGAAGTGGAAAGGTTAGTTAATTATTGGGATAGTAGTTGATCATTTATGATTCTTTCAAATGTATTTTTCACTTCCTATTTTAAGTTTTTAACAAGTTTAATGATATATATTTGCAAAAATACATACTATATAGATTGAATATTTGTTTAACTACAAAGGAAACTAACTTAGTGTCATCTCATTTGTGTCATTGTGTTTATTTAGCTGAAAGTGGTACAATTGCATAACGATCAGAACAGCCCAGCTAATCTCTCAGTTGCAGCAGAGGTTGGCTTTAAATACAATTTCTACATTTATTTAAATTTGCTTAGCAGCTCACATTTTGGTAGTATATATCTTATTTGCACTCACACTGCTGCGCAAATGTAATAGGTTTTTGACATTAGCCCCTCCTTGCACCTAGTCGAAGTAAGAAAAAATTACGGTGATGCAAAAGTGTACAGACAGGTAAACCTCTTGCTTTCCTTCGCATTTGGTTTCGACTTTATTTCACCATTTACTGACATTGGGTAAATTTTTTGTGCAGTTGTGTGAAAAGTTATCGCATGATCTAGGCATCCCAAGAAGCCAAGAGCTTCTGGACACAAAATTTTGACTGTAGCTTGGTGGTTTTGTATAAACATAGAACATTAGTTTGTTTAGATCCTTTATATGTACAGCAACAATTCATCTTTCAATTATATACAAGAAGAAAAGCTAGTTTTTGGCTTTTGCCACAATTTGTACACATTAACTCTTGTAGGCCTCATTTTGCACATTTTAAGAAAGGGTTTTGGGACATGCATGGACTTTTGTAGGCCTGTTGAATTGAAGTTATTAAGTTATTAGATGATACTCACCAATTACATAAATAATTACTAAAAATTTATTTTTATTTTCCAAATTTACACTCACTTCATATTATAACTATAACATTTAACATAGCATACGTCAAAAAAAAACATTTAACATAGCAAAAATTTAATTTAAACTATTTTGAAATAACTAAGTGCTTGTTTGGTTGTATTTTTGTATTTATTTGCTTACAAAATTGTAATATTTAGGTTTTTTCCCCCTTTATGATGAATTTAAGTTGACACTAGCTAAACAGTTTTATGATATGTTATTTACTAAATAATTTAAGTTTGTGAATTTATATTCGCACCATTCTTGCAAGTCGGATTATTTAAAAAAATATGTCCCGATCCGATTAAAGTAATCTGATTATTAAATGGATCGGATATGGATTTAGGCCAATCTGATCCGTTAATAACCCGATTCGATTATTATATACATATATATTATATATAATAATTAATAATATACTTAATATAGTCATTCAAATTTTATGAATATTAAAAAAAAATATTCAATTATTCAAATTACTCCATTCCTTCATGTTTTTTTTATTTTTAAACCTATTTAGGTTCGATTGTTATATTTTTTAATCTACATCAAAGTTTTATAACTTAGTTTCTTTGAATTATAACGTTATAAATTTTCCAAATTTAATAATATATAATTATAAGTTTAGTAATTTGATTTTGATATCATGTATATGCATTTAAAAATTATTATTTTATTTTTGATACTTTAAAATATATATTATTACTAAATGGATATCCAAAATCCGATCCGATTGTCCGATAATATAAACGGATTGAATATGTATCGATCTTTCAAAAATTCAAAACCGATCCAAATCCGACAAATTAAATGGATTCAGATATGGATTTTGATCGATCCGATACGATCTGTTTACTAGAAGTGATTTGTGGCTGAATGTGACGGACGGCCCCAATAATTTGGAGGTGTGGTCATAATTGTATGTATATACATCATTATTCAATCTCGTTTCGTCAATAGCATATAAATTTATTATATATTCGAAAATAATAATAATAATTATTCAGCTACTTTTTTTTGACAATAATTATTCAGCTATACTTGAAGCCTTGAAGGCGACTATACCCATGATATTTTTAGAATTCGAGAAATTAATATTCACCTAATTAAATTTTGACCGAAATTGGATCACAACTTTGTTTTCTATTCCTTTAATGAAACTTTGTGCTAATTAAACTGATAAGTCACGCCTCATATTGCTGTGACCACTAATCCCATTAGCTGTGTATCATTTTCTAAAGGCTCGCTTTGTCTACAATTTGCTTATCCACTGTAACAACTTGCATCACACTATACTTTGAAAAATATCTTAAACCAACACTAAATGATTGATTATCTCCTAATAGCGCATGTAATTATTGTAATCTACGTAAGAAAGTGGTATAATTAGCTAGTTCTAAGGGTGTGGGTTTAAATATATATCGATATTAGGGTCATTATCGTATTTGTACTATGTATTGATCTATTTTACTAAAATGATTACAAGGTGTACGTTATTAGATTCAATGAGTGAAGTGTCCGAATAATTTATCAATTGAGCTACGCACTTTATAGCCAGATAATCTTGATATATAATTTATTAAATATATTTATTTAAATTTGTAGAATATGATAGTAACTTATTTATTTATATTAAAAAAATGAAACATATAATTCATAATTAAATAAGGGTTCTACTATTTCTTTCGGCAAAAAAAAACAAGTAATAGATGAAACATTTATCCGCATTTGTTTTGCGAATAAGATTAATACTTGATTTTTAATATGAATTTACACGATTACGGTATTTTATCCGCGTTTTAGGAGAGTTTTTTGGGAGTTGTTTCTATAAAAAAAACATGGACAAATTCTAACAATCGTTTGTGAAAGGCCGGATGCGATTAAATAATGGATTGATGTGCACGCCTTCCTTGATGTACGAGTCAAGTTACAAAGTTTATGAAATGTATATAGTTTGTGTATACTCTACACTATACACAACAATTATTTTCTGATCAAAGAGAACAAGTATCTTCACATGACACAAGAAGATCTGCTGCATTTTGCTTATGAATCAAAAATTACTCCCAACTATCCAAACAACTTGTAGATCTTACATGTCAATAACCATAACCAAGGATAACAGTTTCTACATATAACACCACATGAGACTAGGCTAGACAAAACTTTGGTCCATCACTTTCGGATATGGAGGTGGTGATACTGAAATTTCATCCTATGTTCTAACTAAAAATCAAATAATTTGTTACCTTTTCCTATAGTATTATCTATATAAAAAAAAAACTTTTCTCAATAGTACAATGAATTAATTTAAAGATAATTGTTTGATATATAATATCCTCAAAAAGTTGCAAACGAAAAAGTAAATTATTAGTACTAAACGGAGAGTGTGTTTGATATTGTTGTTATAGAAAAATAACAGTTTATTTCTGAAAAATAGGTAAAAATTTGTTTAGTAAATTTTAAAAGCAGAAAGATTTCTGGAAAAATATTTTTGGTCGAAAAGATGCTTTTAGAGAAAGCAGGTCCCCCATGTATTTTGAAAAAAGTTGTTTTTCAACTTTGGTAGGAAATAACTACATTTTTCACGATCAAATCATCCAAAAAATATTATTTTTTATATTATATCTTAAAATATAAAAAAATCAAAAAAAATTACCAAACCGTCATCTAATTTTTCTGACATCACTTTTTCTGCCAACACTTTTTTAATAGCACAACATGTGAGATACAACCTTTTAATTAGGTTTTGATTAATTTTATAAATTAGGATTAGAAAGTTACTAATTAATATAATAATTCTCCCTTAGGTTATTCAAAATGACAGTCAACGAGTGGAAAGTCAAATTTGGTCAAATTATTTTATAAACGAAACAAAATGATTTTCTCCCGACATATAATTAGATAAGATTAATCAAAATAATGATAAAATCAAATCTAATTTATATATGTGATATTTTGAGGCAAAGACTGAAAACGAATAAATACAGTATTTTTTTACCACTGCTTTTACGAGACAAAAAATACTTTATTAAATCAAAAGAGTGTCTACTTTAAAGGTTTTCAAGGGAATATATTTTGAAAACAATTTCTAAATATATTTATTCAACTTATCTTCAACAAAGTCATGCCTAGATGTAAAATGCAGATTTCATTCCGGAAGTCCCTAATTGTCTTATTTATTGGGGTAAAATACATTTTAATTCAAGCATAAATATTTCTTGGACTTCATTCCGGAAGTCCCTAATTGTCATGATTAATTTATAAATATTATGTTTGAATATATTACAAGTCAAAACTTTAGTCCAAACATCAACAAGTTTCGACAAATGACTATCGAATATTGTTTCGGGATACATGGATAACAAAATGATCCTTTTCTCGAAATAATAGCTACACATGTCCAGTTGACTTGAAACTTGGGTAATGTCACTAGAATATTAGGATTTTTTTTATGACTTTTGGGTGACTTTTATTTTTGGCCTGTACTTTCGATACGTAATTGATTGTTCGGTCAATTAAAAATCAATGAAGGTCAACTCCCAATTGAGTATGATTTTGACCATGACCTACTTGGAATATTTCCAAATGGTTCGCAAATTTTTATAATTTTTGGAGCAAATTTTAAAAAACTTCATATTCGTCAATGTATTGTTCTGTTTCACATTTATTAGCTTTATTATTTAACTGAATGAGGCTAACACGTTTTTACATGCACCCATGTGGGTTACTACAACTGAGGGAACACAAATTTGAATTTATGTACATTTTATTTTAAGGAAGGCTCGTCCCCTCTCACCCCCACCTAAACCCTAATTTTCTTTTTTAAATAAACCCTCACCCCCACCCCCCACACTTCTTCTCAAGCCATTTGACCCAAGTAAATGCTGCATTTTTCTCTCCAAGAATCTCTCAAGTCTATAAATTTTTCATCTCTTAAAGTTCTTGAGTTATAAGCTTAGTTCATCCATAGATCTAACCCCTACCAAGTTTATAAACACATTTACATGCACATATAACACACACACACCATACAAGTATCTTTTGGTTACCCACTTACCTCATCTTAGCAGTCCCTAGACTTGTCTTGTTACCTCAAAGTCATATCCAAAGTTGATATTTCGGCTATTTTTCAGCGACTTTTTCCGGCAACCTCTTTTTATGTATTTTATGCTTCAAACTAGTTTTTTTATCTTGATTTCTTCCTAGATCTCAAGGGTTATAAGTTGGTTAGTTATATTATATATATAATAGCAGCTTGGTTCATGTTTAGTAGTGTATACACGTTGCTTGCTTAATTTTTAAGTGTGTACACGAATTCTTGTTCCCGATCTTAACTCGTATCCTTTGATTTCGCAAGAAATATTGTTGTCTCTCACTATAGAGCACAAGGTCATAAGTTAGTTATTTATTGTCTATTATATATATATAATATTCGGCTATACTATATATACATAGATCTTGCTTCGTTTGATTTTTAGATAATATATATAGTTGGTATTGTTTACGATTTATATATACACGAGCCTTATTCGTTTCTTCTCCTCCCGTATATATAAAGAGTGAACCAAACCAAGAGAGTTATTAGTTTTCTCTCTCTCCTTAGTTGTTAATATCCTTAATTTATTTAGGGATTAGATACAATGCCTATTTATTTTAATTCTGAGTCGAGGCTAGTTTGTATAAGTCAATATATACGACATAACCAAAAGGCTTCCTTGTTGAGTTTTAGTATCTAAACCAAGCTCTTATTACGAGTTTGAACCGATTTATATAAATCTCATATAGAGATATAAACAAAAGGCTCCTCGAATATTTGCAAGTTAACTCACTTTAATTCCAAGTTGAGTTTGTATATAAGTCGAGGTACGACATAAACATAAATATTCCTTGTTAAATAACAAAGTGTAAGAGACTAACTCATATTCCGAGTTATAATATTTCGTATAAATCTCATATATTACTTAGAGATATAAACGAAGTAGACTCGTAGAATATTTGTAGATCTATTCTTAATTGTTTTAAGGCCATAGTTTAGTTATAGTATTAAGGCCTTATAAACAAAGTAGTTAGCAAACGTACTTGATCACATTCAATGCAAGCACTTAAAGTGTGTATATATATATATATATATATATATATATATATATATATATATATATATATATATATATATATATATATATATATATACTTTAAGTGCTTGCATTGCATTTATACGCTTTACATATCGCACTTTACTTTAGCATACACATTTAATTTCGTGCATTCATACGCTTAATTTTCGCACCTTACTTTAGCATACACACTTAATTTCTTGCATACACGTTAGCACACAACGTGTGGTTCGTCTTTTTGACCAAGTGACTTACCCTTTCGAGTGATTCGTCATTGTCTCTAGGTGACTTAACCCAACTCACATTTATATATACTGTTGCTTCGGCTATTTTATATATATTTGTTTGTCTTTGGTCTAGTACAATAATATACTAGTCCGACCAACCTTTCTTTTCTAAACAAGGATATTAAAGTCGTAGTACTTGTTGTCTAGACTTTGTTGTGAGGTGAGGTGATACTTGTTTTAAAACCCAACTCCTAGACACGCCAATGAGGAGTTATGTGTCTTTATACCATGAGGAAAAGGAAAGACCCAAAATCCAAGACCTACAAAGTTGTAGAGGAACATAGTCTACACATGATTTTTACATATCTTTGAGGAGGTAGTGAGAAGATACACTCCAAGATAAGATTGTAAGGGTTACTACTTGCTTGTGAAGAGGTAACATGTAGTTACGCTCTAAGACCATCTTGTAAGGGTTCTACTTTGACTTTGATTGTGAGGAGATAACGGGGAGTTACGCTCCAAGATAAATCAAGTATATTTTTGTTATTACATGTTGAGGGATTAACGAGGAGTCGGTCCAAGATAGATACATAGTGTTTTAAAAGGCTTCTCCGCCACTATAAGGAGTACATCTTTTTATAGTGCAAAATCTCGAGTTTAGGGAGAGACTCGGGTACTAGACTAGGGGTGAGCAGATCCGTTAGGGGATTACGCAATCGCAAACCAGGATAAAAACCACTGTGTTGCACTCTATTTCTTTTTTCCTTTTTTACTTTCTACATTTTATTTACTAGTTGTCTAGTAATATTTTAAAAGAGAAAAGAAAATTTATAAACGCCAAACTCAAATTTTAAAAAGGGTATTAAACTATTCAACCCCCTTCTAGCTAATACCGCCCATTATTTAGGACCTAACACAGTAGTTTTAAACAATAATATTAAACAGAGCCTTCTAATTTTAATTTTTTCGAACAGAGAAATTCATGAATCGAAATCCCGATACAAATATATACAAATCGTCTAATAATTGTAAATAATTATGAAGAACAAAGTAATTTTTTTTTGAAGTCATGATAGATTTTCCTCGGACTCTGAAAAAAAGGTCAATCGTCTAAGAAGGTTCTTTTCCCCCCTTCCTTTTTTGTTATTGTTGTTCGAGATGAAGAGGTAAAAAAATTGGATCAGATCGGATTCAGATCAGATTATAAAAATTTCAGATCCTTTTTAAATCGGATTAGGCCGAAATTTTATAAAAATCATGTCGGATCAGAAAGGATTTTCTTGAAAATATTAGGCACGTTTCAGGCTCGCGGATCGGCCAGTACCTAGCCTGAATTTATTTTTGTTAATATTTAAATAGTAACATTTTTAATTTTATAAAAAAAAATTACTGAATATATTTGAATTTTATCCATTTTTTAAAATATTGAATAAAAAAATATATATATTTTACTAAAAAATAGTTGAATTTTATCTGGATTTTAAAAAAAAACCCGGATAAAAACAAGGTCGAACCGGGTCTAAACCGGATCGGATTTTTGTCCGAATCGGGCCTAAATCAGGATTTTTCGGACCGGGCCTAAATCCGGTTTTTTTTCCTACATCGAACCGGATTGGATTTTTCAGAAAAATATGTGGCATGTTCCGACCCGCGGATCGTATCGAGCTCCGAGTGAGCTTTTCAAATCCGAATATTTTCTTCGGATTAGATCGAACGAACTTTACAGATTCGGATTTTTGTGTATCTCTGATTAATTAGAGGTGTATTCACATTTCTATATTTACTTATAAAAAAATTACGTATATTAAAAAATTGTAATATAAAAAATCGTTTTCATATACATTCATATTAATTAGTAATAATTGAGTTAGTTTCCATGCATAATTTGAATACTAAGTAAGTATATTATCAATACTCCAGTAAAAATGTTGTCTTAAAAATTTATTTATAAAATTGTATCGAAAGCAGATAGGGAAAATTTATTAGAGAACAATTTTTTTTTCCCGAAAATGATAATTAATTTTAAGACAGGGAGTTAAATGGTGTAACCGACCAATTATGAAAGAAGATTAAAAATTGTGGTTACAACTTACAAGAGAGAAACAACAGTTAAGAAAGGATCAGTATTAACTAGTGTCATTCTTACCATATTTGTGGTGGATTCTTTCTCCCTTCAACCAAACCAACACATAATCCATACAGTAATTTAGTTTCATGTAGTCCATATTGTTTATATCATCACCATCACCCAACAAATGCATGTGTAAATTGTGTATATATGATCATTTATTCAACAGGGCCACTTCATGCACTAGCACTCTAAATGTATTATTTAATCACAGCTTCTTCTAATTCTTCAACCTGTATCTCCCTGCTAATTGGAACACCTAGCTAGCTAGAGCTAATTTACACAAGGGTGCCTAGCCATTATTTTCTTGGAAACACACATATTTACACAGAGAAAATCGATCATGGTGTTATCTGCAAGGAGGGAGAAGGGGAATGATGAGAAAAAAATAATGCAAGTGGGAAAGTATGAGCTAGGAAGGACTCTTGGAGAAGGTAGTTTTGGAAAAGTTAAATATGCCAAGAGTCTTGATTCGGGTCACTCTTTTGCTGTGAAAATCTTGGAAAAGGCCCGGATTGTTGATAGTAGGATCACTGATCAGGTTATTGCATCTTAACTTTGTTTAAGTTTTAGTTTGATCATGCTTGATTTTTCGAAAAGTTTTATCTTTTTAAGTAAGTATCATTAATTTAGATATTGAAGGTGAATTTGTTGTGGAATTCTTGATGATATGAAAAGTTTGATAGTAGACCAATGGAGTAAGAGTTTGACTAAAATATTTGTGGAATGTTCTGCATTCAACTTTTTGGAATGAATATTAATGATTTGTGAACTTTGTCGAATATGGAAGTAGGAAAAAGAAATAGAATCGGAACAAATCAAGCCACGATTCCCTAAATAGTTTCATTTTACATTCAGATATCTGCTAAGAACATTGCCGGTATCTTCTATGTTAAGAACGACGATGATTTGCATTTCACATTGTCCATGATTCCATTAATCGTTTC
Organism: Oenanthe sinensis; assembly: GCA_028671895.1. NCBI lineage: Eukaryota > Viridiplantae > Streptophyta > Magnoliopsida > Apiales > Apiaceae > Oenanthe > Oenanthe sinensis. Next base: position 25,093,432 of record CM053805.1, on the reverse strand, counting down.
ATTCAACGTGTTTTTACAAATTAAACCAAATCAAACCAAACACGTGTGGTATGAACCCACTTGGGAGAGCAATCCTGGAGTTCTCAAAATGGATTCCAAATGTTTTGGTGGCGAATCTTAATTAGTTATACCTACAATAATTTTACTTGCCAGGGTCTTCTATATTCAGTAGAGGTTTAACCAATCAAAATGTGACGACTAAACATTTGGGATTCGTTTTGCTTTCAAGTGGGATACAGAGAGGGATAGCTAGATTTAACCATATGGCCATACCTTACCTTACTCTCCTAGAAGTAGAGACAGCTTTTTATTAAGAGAACAAAGTGTAATAATTTATGCTGTATTTGAAATTTGCAGATAAAGAGGGAAATCGGCACATTGAAGCTACTCAGACATCCTAACGTGGTCCGGTTACACGAGGTTTATTTCTCTACGCTCTTAATCTTTTTTACTGCTAATTCTGAAATAATAATATCATAAATACATAACATGAACTTCTCCATAAAGTTAGTTAGACAAATAACACAAACTCTTAAACATGTCCTTTTTAGTGTATGATTGCTTTATCATGTTCATGGGGGGTTTGTTCTGTTTAAATACTCAATCAAAGAGATGGGCTTATTATCAGTCTATTGTTTTATCTGTTGATAAAATAGATACAAACAAAAAAATTATATGATTGAAGTGGGCATGTAGTTGAACTCCATTCATTGCTTTAAGATTTATTACAGAATTTGCTGACTTCTTCAACTCCATTAGCTCAGCCCCAGCTAGATCCCCATCAATCATCATCCAGATTGGAGTGAGATATGCTATAATACTTCTACTCCATTTTTACCAGATATTGAAACAAGATTTGTTACCGAATGTTTTTCTAGATGATTAGAGAGGGATATTAATTGTTTGTTTATATAATTATTATGATGAGAATAGAGAATCCGATAGCACATTATTTTGTCACTTTATATTGGTTAATGATGCATGTTCTAGTAGGGCCATAGACGTGTGGATGTATAATCAGCATGAAAATTGCAAGTATCCAGCTCCATTCTACACATACAGCAAGTCTGAATACAGTAGGACCGTTATGTCTGTTTATTTATCTGTTAAAAAAATCGTCCCAATTATTTGTACAAAGTTTATTTTTATTTAGGGGATATGACCTCGTAGTGTATAATATGCATCAAGTATTTATGTTTAATCTTCTGTGCTTCCAAAACTACGCATCTCGAACAAAACATGCTTCATGTTTGCATCAAGTATTCATGTTTAATTTTCTGGACAATTTCATTTATGAATATTCTCAAGGGTATATCATTATGTAGACTAGTGGAATATTCTGAAAAGAAAGAGAACTCCATAAGACCATAATGTCAATCATCCAAATTCCATGCACTGAATAATAACAAGCTGCTGTACACACGATGATTCCGTCCCTCTATATGTAATTTCAATGAGTGGTTATACTAAAACTGCAGCATTTACACGGGAACCACTACTATGCTGTTAACCTTATTAATTAAGTGAATGTACTGTTTTTACAATCTTAATCTGTAATAAATGAGCAGGTGATCGCAAGCAAAAGCAAGGTATACATGGTCCTTGAGTATGTGAATGGTGGCGAATTGTTTGAGCAAATCGTAAGCATTTCTTGATATACAAATTTCGGACTTGACTCAAGGCTTCTTTCTTGTGCTGTTTGTTCACATCTAACCGAATTTCTTGTGCTTTCCCTTGCTTTTCAGGCATCCAAAGGAAAACTCTCGGAGGCTGCAGGCAGGAAAATGTTTCAACAATTAGTAGATGGGGTTAGCTACTGCCACAACAAAGGCGTTTTTCACCGGGATCTCAAGGTATCGTCCTACTCATAGCTTCATTCTTTTAGGAATATCACAAACTCACACCTTTTAAGTTTCAATATAGTGCAGTCTTACGTATCATCTTTCTTCACATTGTCTTGTAATGCAGCTACAGAATGTTCTTGTTGATGCAGAAGGAAACATAAAGATATCTGATTTTGGTCTTGGAGCATTACCTCAACATTTCAGAGTATGCAATCTACGTTACTGCACATCCACATTTTATTAGTACCATTATTTTTCTCCAGTTAGACGCTTACTTTTATCTTCTGACCCAGGAGGACGGACTATTGCATACAACCTGTGGTAGTCCTAACTATGTTGCTCCAGAAATTCTTCACAACAGGGGTTATGATGGTGTCACATCTGATACGTGGTCATGTGGCGTCATTTTATATGTAATCCTCACAGGGTATCTACCATTTGACGACAGAAACCTTGCAGTACTATATCAGAAGGTATAAGAGAACTATAATGTTTTCCTTGCATGAACTTATTATAGAAGTTCTCCATAACACTTATTGAACAACTTCCGAGTAAATTTATTTTCATGGATTCCAGATTTCCAAGGGGGATGTACATATTCCCAAGAGACTGTCCGTGGGAGCTAGAAACTTGATAGGAAGAATTCTTGATCCAGATCCTCGTACTCGAATAACAATGGCTGAAATTAAGGAAGATCAATGGTTTAAGCGGAAATATACTCCTGCAGATCCTGATGAAGATGGAGAAGATACATGCTTAGATGAGGAAGCTTTCACGATAAATGAGGTACTCCACATTGACCTTGTTCTGATAATTATTTTAACCAATGCTGAAGATATGCTTTTTTAATGGTGCAGTCGCCCTTAGCCAAAAAAGATCTAGAGTCACCTACTCTTATTAATGCTTTTCAGCTAATTGGCATGTCCTCAAGCCTGGATCTTTCAGGCTTCTTTGAGAAAGAGGTTAGAATTACTGCTGGATTTTACTATTTTATACAAAGTACGATGCTAGAATTTTTTAAAATTGTAAGATCATGCAAACATTCCTTTTTATTCTTCAGGACGTTTCTGAGAGGAAGATAAGATTTACATCTCATTATTCTCCGAAAGACTTGATTGAACGGATTGAGAACATAGTTACACAGATGGGGTTTGAAGTCAAAAAGAGTAGTGGAAAGGTTAGTTTAGGATCAGCATAATATCTGATCTTTTCTGTTTCTTTCTAATGTATTCTTCATATCTTTCTTCAACAAGTCTTAAAGCTAAATTTCTACAAATAGCATGTATAATTTATAAAGAGTAATATATATCGAAAGAAAGACGGTTTAGTAGTGTTAAAAAGCAGAAACTGTCATTCATATTTTAATTTTTTTTCATTGAATCTTAAGTAGAAAATCATGGGAATTAACTAATTGTAGTCCAATTTGTGTTCTTATGGTTAGCTCAAAGTGGTACAATTGCATAAAGATCACAAAAGCCCAGTTAGTCTTTCAGTGGCAGCAGAGGTTAGCTTTAAACTCAGTTCCTATGTGCATTTAAATGTTACTTAGCAGCTCACATATTGTCAATATCTTATGAATACTCATAGTCTAATACTGCTCCGCGATTGTACTAGGTGTTTGACATTAGCCCATCCTTGTACGTAGTCGAAGTAAGAAAAACTTGTGGAGATGCTGTAGTGTACAGACAGGTAAGCCTCTTTTGCTCGTACTTGCAATTAAGTGTGATTTGTACACCATTTACTGACATTGGTTAATCTTTTGTGCAGTTATGTGAAAAGTTAGAGCATGATCTAGGCGTCCCAAGAAGCCAAGAGCTTCTGGCCGGGCACAGAATTTTGACAGTGAAGCCTGGTATAGATATAGGACATTAGTTTGTTTTAAATCCTTCAGCTCCTACTTGTACTGTTAGTCTGCTATACAGAGACAATTGAACTTCTAGTTATAAAGAATAAGAAAAGCTAGTTTCTGCAACATTTTGCATTTATCCCACAGTTCTTATATAACCCAACTTAAGAGGAGAATATGGTATGGTTTAAATTTTCCTAAGCTACTCCCCTTGTTATATATTCAATTTTAATACTATAAATGTATATTTATTAATTTTTATATTTATGGAGAATCGAATCTCAATAATTGATAGTTTTGCCCCGACGTCTTTACCAGTAAAGCCTGTTACACTAATTGTATATAGGATACAATTTGACTTGCGTTCTAAGGCTAGACTTGTAGTTTGTTGGCTCTGGTCCAGTTCAATTTACAAACTTCTTATACATATGAAAGATGTTGAAAATTTTAAATTTTGGTACATGGGTAAAAATGAGGTCATGTTTTGGCCTTCTATGGCTGACTTCATGACTTTAGGTGCTCACTGACCTCTAAATTTTTCCTCGCCCCCTCTAAATGAAATACTCTACACTCTTTATCGATGTCTATCAGTGATCGATATGACCTGACAAATTCGTCTCTTATTCTCATTTCTAACATCTATAGCTTTAATTTTTCCGCCTTGCTTGTTATCGAAAAATTGATCATAAATATTATTACGAGTGTGATAGTTATCGTGTACACTGTACAATGCGTCCTTTAGTTTTGTGCCTAAGAACAACATTTGGGGTGCATGTTTGACTTGTTCACAATGCAAGTGTATTGGTAGCTACTCTTGGTGCTTGTAGAATCCATGAGATTGGAGAGACTAGGTAAAAAAGTGATTGAGCAAGAACCTGAAAATGTACCAATGGTGAAGCTGTTGCTAATGCGAAGAAGCTGATGAATGACAGGGGAGTAAATAAGGATCCTGGATTCTCTTTAATATATTCCAGGAAATGTTAAACTGTACATGAACTATAAGCTATGTGCAGTGGCGGAGCTACACAGGGTCTAGTGGGATCTAAAACCCCCATCATAAGTGATAACACATTTTATTAGTATAATATTATTGTATAATTATATATATTTATTAAGTTTATTTTCTCTTTTTATTCTTGGTTTGTGTTTATTTTGATTATGCAGATATTAAAAAGATATTAAAGATTTGTCAATTAAAATGAGATATTTGCACTGATATCAAGAGATCACAATATATCATGATGAGCCAGCGAATTGTGATAGATCAAGAAAGAATCATCTATTCAGGAAAAGCTGAGCAAACAAATAATCATAAGGATTATTATAAATAAATAAAAATATCTATGTAATTAATTTTCCCTTGTAATTATTTTAGTATAAATATATATATGTTAGGTCTCTTGTATTCAAAGAACTTTTGCATTGTATTGTTTTACTTATTCTCTAGCATAGTTGTTCTTTCTCCCATGCACGCAAAACTTATTCAATAAAATTCAAGTTTCATCTTCAATTACTGGTATGAGTTCCTTTACTTTTATCATGATTGTCTCAATGATGCTAGACTAAAAACTCTTTCTAAAGGGCGGATGTAGTCGGACTGAACATACATGAATCTCGTGGTGTATGTGCTTTATTGAGATGTATTTATTTTTTTAGTTATCTCCAATATCATGTTTATGTTAGTAATTTCATGCGAGCAACACAAGTAGAGTTGAGAGTTCGTATAGTCAGGATCCATATGATTTTGGAAATTGATTTAATTGGTAATATTTTTACTAAGTAGTTTTTACTATTTTTAAATAATATTTGATTTGGAATCGTTGGTTGTCTTTATTCCGAATACTTATGTGTTTAATTGTTAATAAAAATTAATATTTAAATTACACCATGATTTTTATGTGTTTAGCTGATGAACATGTCCTTTAGATTGCTTGATTATTGTTATATTTGAGTACTGGTTTAATTTGTTTCATAGATTAAAAACTTAATTCGCGTTCTCTGTGGTTCGACTCGTACTTACTTTTATACTCACGTACACCCGTGCACTTGCAGTTTTTATTATTTAAAATATTTTTTTCTCAACAATAAGCTATGTGCAGTGGCGGAGCTATATCAAAGAAATTTATCCCCCAAAAATATTATAGAGATATATTAGTTCATATATATTTATTCTATTTTAACCTCTAAAATTTTCTGGCCCGCCACATTGGTGGGTATTGCATAACAGTAACCTACCAGAGAACACGGAAAACCCCTTATTCCATCACAGTTTCACAGGGGGAAACTGGCGAGTGACCATTGCATTCATTTTGTTAAAAGACTAAACATGAGAAAAAATTTCACACTTCCAAGTGATTTGTAGTCTATGATCCCATACAAAACGCTCAAGTGTTATCAAAGTACAAAGTAAACATGATCTTTGGAATATAAAATATGAACAAATTGTATTCCAATAAGTAATTGAAGTCTGTTCCCAATCCCATAAATATAAACTAACTCCATCTGGTCAGAACAAACACTTAATCCAGCCAACTTCCCAAAAATATAAATACTCCTCCAATCACATAATTTTAGTTTAAGTTTAATTTTTAATGACCAAATTAATCACATTTTGACGAATCACATAATTTTAGTTTAAGTTTAATTTTTAATGACCAAATTAATCACATTTTGATGAATAAAATAATTATATATTAGAGTTAAATATTAAGTTGACCACTATATAATTCTCAAAATCTCAAATCTACTAGTAATAAATTCAGGATCTCAAATTTAATCCTTATAAACTGAAATGTATAAATTAACCACTAACTGGAAATTTTTAAATTTGTGTTTATCATACCACTCTTTTACACTTGCTATTTCACTAATAACTTTCAATTACTTTTATATTTGGGATACCTTCTCTTATCAAAACATCATATTAATTAAAACTAATTATAGCTACATAACAAGCCATAGATTCATTATGTATTGATGGTAAATTTAAAATATTGTTTGTTAGTAGTAAATTTGAAATATTGTTTGTTATAAAATGACTTGATATTTAATTCTTATATATTATATAAGATATATATATATTTTTTTAAAATATCATTAAAATTTTAATTATTCTAGTACAAGGAGGAGCTTTTAAATTTATAAAGCTTCTCTCTTACTATTATTATTATCTATTTCTTTCCCTTTTTTTTTAATAAGTATTGGCAACAGACAATGACAATAAGTACCGATTCATGAACTTATAAATATATATTTCTTTCTAAAGAAGATATATAAAGTAGTGTAATTTGAAGAGATTAAAAATATCACAATAAATAAAAAATTTATATATAATTAACAACAAAGTAATATGTAACAAATTATATATCTTCCCTATAATTAAAAAATAATAAATATTTTTAAAAAATAATTATTATAAATATTATATAATATTTATCAATAATAAACGTTACACGATACCATCGACCAACTTTTGACGAGCAATTTATCAATAGTAACCGTCATATAATATCAATTTCATAGAAATTTAATAAATTGCATTCCTTCGTGTCATTAAAAATTTTGCACTTTAATCCATTTTAATAAAAATATAATAATATACTATCATAAAATTTTATAATTAAAAAAAATCACAAAAGAAAAAAAGAGGGGATATAAATTAATAGATACATACTAAATTGGGTAAAAAGAAGTTGAACAGAAACCCTAAGAATCGGCAATCCCTAACTCAGCAACCCGGCGCCTCTCACTCACAGAGTCACCACCGATTCTCACCCCATCTTCAAACTCGCTCATTTCACAGGTACCCTTTTTTTTATCTGTATCTATATTTATTATATACACACAAATTTATTGCATAATTCCCCACTTTTATTCATCACAAATTGCTCAAATTTCATTTTCAATATGTGCATATATGTGTATGTATAATTTGTATATGCATCATATGAAATGTATGGGACTTGGGTTTTGATTATTATGTGTATGCAGCTTGAAAATCTTGGTTAAATTTTAGTGTTTTTTTAGCTCATATTTTCACTAATTTCTTGATTTTTTTTAGATTACTTTTTGGTGATTTATTGAAGTTGTATTGGTTAAATTAGTAATTGGGTGTCGTGTTTTTAATTAGTTAGTTGGAGTTCCGTTAAAAGTTATGATATAACGGTTTGCTACTAGTAATGGAATTGATTTGCAGTTAGGCTTTTATCTATTGTTGTGATGGAGTTTGTCGAATGTGGTTATTTGAGAGTTTGTAGTGTATGATTGTGATCACTGTGCGTTATTTTTGCGATGATGAGAAATGTGACAATGGTATGAGTGATCTAGTTAAAGGCTGGTTTGGCATTGTTGTTGTTAACCTAATGCAGGGAAATGCGTTGTGCGGGAAAGGATTGTGAGTAAAGTGTTGTGGGAAAAACTGTTAAATTTTTTGCAAGTAAATGATGGAAGTCGAAAGTTGAAACTTAAAAGAGTTTATTATTGTTATTTTTTTTTATAATTAAGCGGGTGATTAATGGTAGTTTTATCCTACAATATTCAACATAAAGTTTCTTCGTAAATTGTAAGAGCAGTTTTGGCAAAAGCCGTGTAGTAGTTTTTTCTGAAAACAGTTTTAAGTAGTTTTTTTCACCTTCCTCATTTTTTAAGGAAAGCAGTTTTGGCATTACTAAAAGCTGTTTTGAGGGGTGTGGGGTAGCTATTTTAAACAGGCTTCAAGTAGCTTAATTTTTGTGAACTTATATATGTGAGGGGTGCTTGTTTGTGCGTTTTAAGGGGTCATTTGGTAAATCTGAATTAATAATTCTGAATGATTAAATTTCTGAACCAACCGAATGAATAAGAAATCTGAATGCAGAATAATTAATAATGTTTGCCAAATAAATATTTGAATGATTTTAATTTAGTATTTTACTCTACCAAATAAATGATATTATTTAATAAGAATTAAAATTATTTAAAGAAATAAATCCAAAATTAGCTAGTATATTAGGAGTTAGGGATTGGGCTACTTTATGAGAATATATTATAATAATATTACAAGAGTTTTTCACTTTTTCAATAATATCAAGTATCAGTTATATCATATATTAATAAATAATACTCCCTCCGCCCCATCCATTTGTTTACATTCTGGAGAGGGTGTCTGACACACATTTTAAGGTGCATATAAAGTATAGTTCCATAGCATATTTAAATTTTTTTCCTGAATACAAATTTAAACATTAAATTTTTATTCAGAGAAAAAAAATTAAAAAATAAGTTATGGAACTATACTTTATATGCACCTTAAAATGCGTGTCAGACACTCTCTCCCAAATGTAAACAAATGGGTGGGACTGAGGGTGTATAATATTAACTTTTATATGTTTAAACATATATATTAATATAATATAAATACAATTATAAAACTTGAATGTATATATCAGTATATGGCATGAAATGATATAAATTGAAGGTCATGGTGTTATGCATGTAAAAACTTGTTACTGAATGGTTAGGCTAGAATTATCTATCTGAGCGATTCTGCAGTATCTCAATGATTCAGGAGCAAAAAAGTAAGGTACAAATGATCTTAATCTATCTTAAGCGGTAAGATAGGATCATTCAGACGGTTAAGAGGAAAACAAATGAGGCCGAAGAGTTTATTACTACAAGACATGCATTAGGTTACTTGTAGGGAGAGGCAGAGTTGGTATAGCACTTTCCAATTTCAAAATCAAAGGAGGGAAATGATTAGATACAATGTATACATTTATTGTTTTCTACTGTTGGTCGATGTTTCCTTATATTTTTTCTCGAGTAAGTGATCATGAAATACTACTTTATTTTACAAGATATGTTGCATCTTGGTTAAGTTGTAGTCCTTGCATGATATTGTGGACTGGAACTATTGTTTTGTTGCAAAGGAAAGAGGGTAATTGTTTGACATCAAATATATTTAATGCATTTCACAGGTGTGTGTCAATTTTTTATTTATTTATAAATTCATCATTACTTGCAGGTATAGGCTGAAATACAAATTCATGAGTGCTTGAAGTTATATGGCATCACACCGTTCCTCTGGAGTTGTTGACCCTGGATGGGAGCATGGTGTTGCTCAGGATGAAAGGAAAAAGAAGGTCAGATGCAATTATTGTGGAAAGGTAGTTAGTGGTGGAATCTACAGATTGAAGCAACATTTAGCTCGAGTTTCTGGAGAAGTAACATACTGTGATAAGGCACCAGAGGAGGTATACTTGAAAATGAGAGAAAATTTAGAAGGATGTCGGTTTAGTAAAAGAGCAAAGAAAAATGAATATGATGAACAAGCATACTTAACTTTCCCCTCTAATGATGAAGCAGAGGAGGAAGAGCATGCTGGATATAGGACCAAGGGAAAGCAATTGGTAGGGGATAATGGATTGGTGATAAATTTACCTCCTCTCCGGTCATTAGGATATGTTGATCCTGGGTGGGAACATGGTGTTCCACAGGATGAAAGGAAGAAAAAAGTCAAATGTAACTATTGCGAGAAAATTGTAAGTGGTGGTATTAATCGTTTTAAGCAGCATCTAGCTAGAATACCAGGAGAAGTTGCACCCTGTAAAAATGCTCCTGAGGAAGTATATTTTAAAATTAAAGAAAATATGAAATGGCATCGTTCAGGAAGAAGGCAGAGAAGAACGGATGCGAAGGAGGTATCAGCAATCTATATGCACTCGGATAATGAAGAGGAAGAGGATGAGCAAGAAGTAACTGCTGTACACTCTTTGAGCAATGGCATACCATTGATTGAAGATGCAAGATTAGGAAGAGACTCAAGAAGAATGCTAAGAGGCACATCTTCCATAATGGAGGCTGAACCATGGATAAGAAGACCAAATTTTGAAGCTATTGTTTCGAAGTCTCCAAAGAGTGATGCACCTTTAAATTCCCAACAAGGAAAAGGTACCTGCAAAAGATTCCGCAAGGAAGTTAACTCTGCAATTTGCAAATTCTTTTATCATGCAGGAATTCCTTCCCAGGCAGCAAATTCCCCTTATTTCCATAAGATGCTCAAGTTGGTTGGTCAATATGGAGAAGGTTTGGTGGGTCCTTCAGCCAATGTTATATCAGGTCGCTTTCTACAAGATGAGATTTCAACTATCAAAAACTACCTTGAGGAATGCAAAATTTCATGGACAGTTACTGGATGTTCTATTTTGGCAGATAGTTGGACGGATTCACGTGGAAGAATATTGATTAATATTTTGGTTTCTTGCCCCCACGGTATGTACTTTGTACGTTCAGTTGATGCCACTGATGAGTTTGAAGATGCTTTGTACTTATTTAAGTTGCTTGACAAGGTGGTGGAAGAGATGGGCGAAGAAAATATAGTGCAGGTAAGTAAATTCAATTGTTTATTTATGTAACTAAACATTATCCCGTATCATCTTTGTGATGCCATGCTCATTCGACCACCCACACTGTATTCACTCTACCAGGTAATTACTGACGATACACCAAGTTATCAGGCAGCCGGAAAAATGCTTGAAGAGAAAAGAACAAACTTATTTTGGACTCCCTGTCTTGGCTATTGCATTGAAAGGATGCTTGAGGATTTCATGAAGATAAAATGGGTTGGAGAGTGCATGGAAAAGAGTCAAAGCATTACGAAGTTCATTTACAATCGCACGTGGCTGCTAAATCTTATGAAGAGTGAGTACACTGGTGGAAAAGAACTTTTGATACCCTCAGTTACCCGATATGCGTCGAGTTTTGCTACTTTGCAGAATCTTTTGGATCACAGAATTGGCCTCAAACGATTATTTCAGTCAAACAAATGGCTTTCCTCTCGGTGTTCACAAATGGAAGCGGGTAAAGAGGTAGAGAGGGTTGTATTGAACCCTACTTTTTGGAAAAAGATGTTGTTTGTTAGGAAGTCTGTGGACCCTGTTATGGAAGTTCTTCAAAAGATTACCGGTGATGATAGCCTTTCTATGCCATTTATCTATAATGATATGTGCAGAGCTAAGCTTTCTATTAAGAGTAATCATAATGATAATGTACGCAAGTATGGACCCTTCTGGAGTGTTATAGACAAAAACTGGAATTCACTATACCACCATCCATTGTATTTGGCTGCTTACTTCCTCAATCCATCATACAGATATCGTCCTGATTTTGTTCAGGTAATTAACTGATTTTGTGTTAAAAAAAATTCCAATCAGTCTACACAAAAGAAAAGTATGCAGAGTAATATATAGAACTCATCTGTTATATGTGCATAACTGTAGCACCCAGAGGTTGTTCGTGGACTGAATGCATGCATTGTTCATCTGGAGCCAGACAGTGGAAAAAGAATTTCTGCATCCATGCAGGTAATCAATATCAAGTATAACCTCTTTTCAGTTTACTTGTTTTTTTATTTACAATTTTCGTTTGTTGCATCCTGCCACTGCTGCAGATTTCGGATTTTGGTTCTGCCAAAGCTGATTTTGGCACTGACTTGGCTATTGGTACCAGAGCGGAGCTTAATCCAGGTATAATTTACATAGCCGGAAGCTTGTAACAAGGCGTTTCTAGTTTGAACTCGATATATGTTAAATTTCTTCTTTTTTTCTCCTTAGCTGCATGGTGGCAACAGCATGGCATAAACTGTGTCGAGTTGCAAAGAATTGCAGTACGTATATTGAGCCAAACATGCTCGTCATTTGGGTGTGAACACAACTGGAGCATATATGATCAGATCAAAAGCCAAAGGCACAATCGTGTGGCACAGAAAAAATTGAATGATTTCATCTATGTTCACTACAACCTACGACTCAGGGAACGCCAAATAAGGAAGACTTCTAACGACTTGATATCTATTGACAGTGTTTTGCAAGAATTTTTACTTTATGACTGGATTGTGGATACAGAGAAACAAGTACTACATGAAGACGAGGTATGCCCTTAACTTCCTACTGTAAATTATTAGAATTTCTTGCTGGGTTGCTGAAAGGGTATATCATTTGCTTCACACTGCAAGAATGTGTGATATATTAAGCCAATTACATATCAAAATACAATTTAGCTACCATACACTACCAAAGTGCTATATTTAGTTACTATCTTCTTTTTTGTTTTTATATATTGTCTCCAGCCTTCTATTATTTTACTCTTTGATGGTTATAAATGCGATGTAAGCATGAGAGGTATATCCTGACCTGGTTAAAAGAAGTTTTTTAAGTCTATTATGGTCTAAGCATTTTCTGATTAATTTCTAGAATATCTCATCTTGCATAATTTATAAACCAGGTGATCCCTAGCAATGAAATAGAACAAGTTGACACATACGAAAATGAGGTTGAGTATGAAGATGGACATGTTGAGGCCAGAAAAGGATGCATGCAACTGGTAACTTTGGCTGACGTACAGCCCTTGGATGTCCATCTTCATCCTTCTAATAATTTCGGTGCTGCCACAGATGATGACGAAGACGAGGACGATGATAATGATAATAATATCAACTTTCTTGATGACAATATGAGTAACAGCGGGCACTATCAAATAACAAAATGAAGCTTAATGTACATGTTTTCATTTACTTAATGTTGTAGGCATCTTGTTACTGTATATTGATGATGTAAAGTGACAGTGGTTGAAAACTGTAGGCACCAATCTAAAATAACTGTTTAGTAGAGTTTCTCAAGATAGGGTCAAGTGTTGTTCTTTCCTCCTCTTGTATCAACCAAGTCCTTACTTATGGGGGACTTTTTTCATTTTTTTAAGAGTCTTACATTGAAAGCTGCTAGTTGTTATTACTGCTTGAGTTTTGTAATTGTATAGTGGTTACTTTCGTTTTGATGCTCCATTTTACTCGTGGGTGTAATAAAATGAGATTAAATGTGGACTGATGCATAATTTGTGCAAGCGATCTTTCTTTGGAGCAAGGATTATGTCTAGATAAACTATTCTGTTGGATAATTAATAACAAGTTATCACAGATCTAGTAACATGGTATCCTGGCTCTGGAGTAAAACATATGAGATATCGGAAACAATTATGTATAGTAATAAAAAAAAACCAAAAAAGAAAGAAACAACTAGCAGATTTTTTTACGTACAGTAATCAGAGAGAACCTTCACTTGTGTAAATTCATTTTTGCATATTTTGCAGTCTCAACCAAAAATATCGAAAATACAATAACCTCAGTCATGAGTAAAAAGTTGCGGAAAACAAGAACCTAACATCCGATTCTTTCGGCTCTGAATAATCTAATATTCTGAAATCTACCCGGCACAGTCAAGGTTTATGATCTGCACAATAGTTACAGGAAGGTTTATAATCTAATTTTTAGAGAGTAAGTTTTCTATTCCTTGGAGCAAATTGAATATTCTCCACCGAATATGCAAAAAGAGGAAAGTGTGGTCTCCTTATTTGGATATTCAGCATCCACCATGTATTGAATTCAAAACAAATATTTTATGCAATGCACAGATCCAATGTTAGTGCTGAGGTATATACAAAGGTCTTTAACAACATCTACATCTTCAGTGATAGCTTATGGTAAGGGTTCCTGAGAATCTCCCAGACGTGATAAATGAAGATAAGCATCTGTCCCTGCATATATACAACACATACATGATAGTTAAGGAGCCAGAACCACAGAATAATGATCTGGCTGAAAATGTACCTCATCAAAGTTGGAACGTGCAAACATGAATTTGATATCAAGTACCAAATACATATTAAATAGCTGTTATCTACACGCTACTATAAGTCAATTTGGTCATGAACAATGCAACAAAGTACTAGAGACGAAATGTAAAATGTTCTCAACTTTGACAACTTTAAATAAACTAAATTCTACAAAATGGTTTATAGAAGATACCCTTCCCCTCTTGACAATAAGAGGTTGAGGGTCGAAGCCTCAGTGAAAGCATGCGTTTAAGTATTAAAATTTCTGTAGTTGACCTAAACCAAACAGTTTATAGACTCTACATTAATATACAGGGCGGATGCAGTTTAGTTCAACTTCATTGCGTCAGTAATGAGTAATATACTGAATGACCATGAAAGGGAATTCTAAATACCACAAACGTACCTCGGCTGCATCATGTTGCTACATAGACAAAATAATTTTTTTAGAGAGTAAAAAGATTCTCAACTTACCATATCCTTCCATAGAGATAATTTGCAGATCCCCACCAAAATACCGGGCGTACAAACGACTAATTGGAAGCCCATACCCATAACCAGCCATTGTGGCCATATTAGCAGTTTCCAGATCTGGCTTCTCACATAGGGGGTCTTTAGCAGTGCTGTAGAGATATGTAAAAATTTTTGGGAGACCACTTCTTGCTATTCCACCTCCTTCATCAGATACCTACATATCAAAAGAACATTCATTTAAAAATAAGTGTTAATACGTACAAGGTACTTGGTATGAGCAGATGAGGAAGACATATTTTCGACCTTAATCGTAACATCTTCTGATCCATCAGCTACGATTATTCGAACAGGAGGTGCAATCTTATCTGAGTCCATATATCTCTCTTGGACAGCTCGCAGAGAGTTTTTGACCAACTCAAAAACCATCATATGCAAGTGTGTCGGAACATACCTGTAACAGGAGTGAATAGAAATCAGCAACAAAAAGAGGAAGTGCTTTCCACGAAATTTACTCAGAATTCTAAATTTTCCGACACATAATTGTGTTGTCTATAGTCATACATTCATGGACTAATATTATAAAATCAAAACAGCAGTAGATAGTTTTAATAGTATGAATGCACTAGTAGTCTAAACTCCAAACCATCAGTAGTATCAGAAAATAAAGATAAAGGGAAGCTTCCTCTGATGAACATTATACAAAGAAAGAAGACCTGCAGAAGTTAGTTAATCAGGAGAAACGAACACTTACGGGAAAGTAAAATTAGGATCTCCGTAGATGTTAAAATCAGGTGCACTCCCGTATTCTCTTAGACAAATGCTGCGAGCATCCTCACTGGCACCTCTTGCTACCTCCAAAGGAGACATCTTTGTATGAATGTAACCAACAACGTCAGGAGGAGGATTGGGATTGTGCAATTCCACGTGTTGACCTGAGTTTCAGCCACAAATATGTTGACAACAATTTTACTAGGCAGTACTAATCAAGCACTTGCAGGCAATAATAATTACAAATCAAATAGATAATATGGGGACATGCAATGGACAATATGCTATTCGGGAAAGAGAGAACTGACCAATAAGCATACGAATTCCTATTCTGGACATATAGAAACGATCTAGAAACTGGTGAATTTCGTCAAGACCCTCATATTCAATCTTCGGATCCAGAGATTTTTTCAGCTGTTGAACCCCTAGGGCAAGTGTTGGGACAACATTATTGTGTCTCACCTTGATCATCTTTATCATATTTGTGAACTCCAGCTCATCATTTTTGTCCTTAATTTCAGGAAACGATCTAAAATCTTTGAAGGAATCCAAATACCAATCACGCACCTTATACGTTTAGAGTACAAAGACAAAATCAGTATCTATATCAGAAACAAAATTGAAATGAGCTTACTTGGTTTAAAACCACCAATTCCAGCTCATGGCACCGACTAAAAGCGCCATAGGGAATTTAATTTGTAAAGATAAGTTTGTGAATTCACAACTTCAGAACTAATAGGGAAGTGCATCCTTGGCATACTATAGAGGACCTAATTTTACAGCCCTTTAGTGTGTAATGAGGATTCCAGAACAGGCACCTATAAGTGGTCATTTTCTTTTTCTCCTATCACTGAGGATTAATTGGTAAATTTCCGGGTGTGCATAACAACAATAAACCACGGTCACAATATACAACAGACCCAACTTCTGGGTGAAACATACCGGGTACATAAGGTTCGACTGCCACACAAATATCAGATATTTTTATCACAGAGATAAAGAATTTAGTGTCAGGGAATTAAACTAAGAACCATCCAGTATTCTTTAGTTGTATATATAAAATTGAAGTAGTATGTCCTCATTCCTCTCCTTTTTTCACACTTCTAGAAATCCATAAGACATCACAGATATAAAATATACTCTTACACATTCAGGATAAGAATAAGGTACTTTAAACTAAACTAATACTATAACACATCCACATAAAGAATCTTTTCACACACTAATAACAGTTGTACCAAACATGGAAACTTAAATATTCCCATCCCATCACACACCCACATCTAAAAAATCCACATAAAATATTTATTTATAACAAATAACCAACAAATAGTACTATAAATCACATTTTTTAAAACTACTCATGCAACAAGCCTGGAGAATCTAAAACAATTCCAAACCCATGTACAAAAATGAGGCAAAATCAAAACCCAACATCAGCATCCACAAAAAATGACCAAAAATTATAATAAAAAAACACACACACACAGAGAGAAAGAGAAGATGACCTTTAAGACAGCAGGCTTGTGAGAGAGGCCATAAGGGAGAGTCTCAAGCTCAATAGCCCTTCTTGCAATTCTAATAGGCAGCTCTTTTTGAAGAAACTGGGCTGAAATCAACAAGTTTCGATCAGTGGGTCTTGACCCAAACTCCATCATGTAACGTAAAGAGACCCCAGTTTGTTTCATACAACCCCATTTATGGGCTTCATCAATTAAGGTCTTGGAGAATGATTCATACAGTTTCTTGGTCGCCATGGCACGATATTCGAGGATGATGAAGTAGTGGTGGGCTGGTTAATAAAGGAGTGGTGGTGTCAAATTCTGACAAGAATCAATTTGTACAAACAAAGGGTGAATTCACATGTTATTACAAACACATCAATACATACATACATGAAAGTGTGCGTGTGTGTTCCGGTAACGTTATGTGTCAATTTTACAAAAAGAAAGGCCCAAAATGACACAATCCGGTAAAGTGGTCCAAAATGTCTTTTTAAAATGTGGGATGATGTTGAGTTTTACCTAAAACACTAGATCATGTTGAGTTTTTTCTAGTAATTTTTTTAAGAAAAAACTCAAAACGCAACTTAATATTGGGTTTTACAAGGACACGCGATATTTAACCTCAACATCAAAACGCTACATTAAGTTTAGTTTAACCTCAAAACGCAACTTGATGTTGAGTTTTATCTTTAAACACGACATTAAACAACGTTATGTTCAAAAATTTAAAAAAAAGAAGAAATTATATCAAAACACTATACAAAGTTCCGTTTAACATCAAAACGTGATATGAACTCGCGTTTTAGTCAAAATTTAAAAATATAAAATAAAAATGTTACACGAACCTGTGTCTTACCCTTAAAACTCAACAACATCAAGTAGCGTGTTTATGCTTCACCCCCAGCAAAACCTATTACCTACTGTTACTGCATATTTAAAGAACACTAGTATCCCAAATATCCCAACAAAACACATAATAAAAAACACACAACATAATAAAAATCATCAAAACACACAATATAATAAAAAAGATTAATAAAAATATCTCAAATGATTAAATATGCATTTAAATTACAAAGAAAAATTAACGAGGTAAAAGTTAAACATGTCTAAACAAAATGACTTCTTCAAATGCATTACAAAGATATATTAAGGACTTCATTTCTTCCCACGCGGTGCTTGAAAATCCATTACATTCTTGAATCTCGTGGACTTTCTTCTTCCTTTCTTCTTTTCAACATCCTTGTTAT
Organism: Oenanthe sinensis; assembly: GCA_028671895.1. Lineage (NCBI taxonomy): Eukaryota > Viridiplantae > Streptophyta > Magnoliopsida > Apiales > Apiaceae > Oenanthe > Oenanthe sinensis. Next base: position 25,075,104 of record CM053805.1, on the reverse strand, counting down.
GAATCACTTTTGGGATATCTAGATTGATTGGCCAACGAGCATCGCTTTTGTTTGGTATCGGTTCAAATATGCCATTATAAACTTTCAATACGTTCTCCAACTTATACCACTCGCCGACAAACATCTCGTGCTTCAATTTGACATAGGCACAAACAAGCAATTAAGTGAGAACACGGAACACGATAGTTTTTCCATTTTCCACACGAGCACATGGATTATTGAATTCGAACGGTGTGACTGTTACCACCCTTTAGTCCAACTTTCCTAGTGACTACTTGAAACAACCAAGTATCTCGATCAAATAATTTCAAACTATGTCCACTAGAACGTGTAATCGATCGACTCAACATCTTATTAGCATAATTAATGAACATTTGACCTCGAACCGATTGTGATGCAATTTCAAGCTTTCTTTGATCAAAATACTCAACGATCTTTAGAAATAACTCTCTAACCAAGGAAGTAACCGAGAGGTTTCTAGCTTCAAGAATGCCATTGTTCCAACTTTCAGTATGGTTGGTGGTCATGATTCCAAAACGTTTCCCCCCATCATGTGCTAGTGACCATTTCATCAATGGTTTATTCTTAAACCATTCAGCCGCCTTAGGCTCCACAATCAACAGTTGCTCCCATAACAAATCAAACTTCTTCTCTTGCACCTGAGAAGCCAACTCAACTATCATACTCTTCAAACCTTTTTTATGATGGGCAGAAGCAAAGTTCGCAGCTAGATGTCTGACACAAAACCGAAGGTGGTTGTATGGCTTACACCATCCTTCCTATTGCATAGCTGCAATGATCCCAGCATGTCTGTCAGAAATGACACAAATACCATGCCTCCTACCTACCACAAAGCTCCTCAACCTCTCCATAAACCAACCCCAACTAGATAGATTCTCAGCTTCCACTATTGCAAATGTCAAGGAAAGAATATGGTTGAATCCATCCACTACTGTTGCACTAAAAAGAACACCTGGATACGACCCATATAGGTGAGTACCATCAATTTGTATGACTAGCATGCAATGCTGAAATCCATCGATGCACGTCTTAAAAGCCCAGAATAGTCTCTTAAATGTCAGTTTCTATTTCAAATATTCATTAGTATATGTTCAAATTATTCAAGGCTTGAATGAAGTACTAGTGTTAAAAAAATGTATACCTCTAAGCTCCCACGCTCTCCCGATTCATCCTCCTTAAAAAGCCAATCAACTTTGGTTCCAACATTGAAAGATTGGAAGGCTTCCATCAAATAAGGGAGATCTTCATAAGATCCTTCCCAAGATCCATGTAGTTGATCCATTGCATGTTTTTTTGGCATCTCTAACTTTTTTCCTACTCGGTTGGTAACCAAAAATGTTTTTTACTGTCATCGTCAATACTTTTTCCTTAATTGTGGGATCAACTACAATTTGGTCTTTAATTACTTCCACAATATCAGCAGATGTCAAGTTAGGATGGTCCTGAGCAATAGTTGTGCGCATACATGTGTGTGGTCCCAAAGTTTCCATGATTTGGAATTTATCAAGTATCTTTCGCAACCTAGCCTTTAGCATCCACTTACAATCGTGATCTTTCCACTTACAAGCAACATGCCAATTCAAAGCACTTGATCTAGTCACAATAATCTCCCGATGACTATGAATATAAAACTCTCTCACTGTATGCATCAACTCATCTTTAGAATCAAATATCATCCTCTCCCTCAACTCCATAAGATTTGTCAATTCATCTCTTGTTATCAAAACCGACTCATTAAAATGTGTGGACTTTTCAATTCTCATTCCACTCTCAACAACATTATGACTCTCCAAATAAGTACTACTACCCGTCTCTCCTCCAAAATATCTACTACTAGTTGATCGCCCTTCAACACCCTTACTACTACTTTTTTCAACACCTATTGAACAACTTTCAACCAATTGACCAATTAATTTTTTTCCAAATAAAGCTCAAGAAAGAAAGGTGGTTCGTTTGAGAGAATAATTCCAAACATCAACTCAACATCATCATCATTTTCAACCGGAACAATACCAAATTTCATATCATCGGGATTTTTACTTCTAAAATACAATTTCAACTCATATTTACTCCTTTCAATTTTCATCTTTAAAAACAGCACATCATACAAATTACTGAAATTCATACTAGAATCAAGCTTAACATGCTTAGAAATAGGTCTATCATAAACACAACCCTCTAATTGGATTTTTAGAATATTACCATCGATATAAATCCATGCTACTATGACAGTTGATTTTGATCCGGAGCCCGATCCCGAAGCCATCCAATCCAGATTTTTTACTAACTTTGATATATATATATATATATATATATATATATATATATATATATATATATATGTATATGTATGTATTTGTTATTGCAATGTGTTTAGGTTTTCATCAGTTTAGTATTTGAGCAGTAGGTTGAAAATAAGGTGTGTGGCAGTAACACAGTTGAAGGAGTCATGTGTATAGTTTGATAGAAGAACGCAGTATGATACAGCATGTAGCCGAGTAAAACGCTATATTGTACCGCGTTTGACACTAAAAGAGTGGTACGAACTAGCGTTCATATTGTTTTTATTTTAAAAGAATTCAAAACGTGGCATGAACTAGCGTTCAGGTTGATTTTTTTTATTTTTAAAAGTATTCAAAACGGGAAACGAAGTTGCGTCTTCTACAAAAATTAACTCAACTAATACAACTCATCTAATCTGTGAAATACAACTTAGCACCTGTAACATCAACTAAGCTCAGCTGAAATTAACTCAACAAATAACAAAAATTACCAGATAACAAATACTCTACTCACCTGTAAAAAAATTACAAGAGCTTAGCTGTAAAAAAAAGTACAAGAACTCAGCTCAGTTGTAAAATCAACTCACATATAAATGACAAAAGCTCCACCAAAATGAAGTATCAAGAGATTTTCTACAGCAAAAGCTAGAATTAACAACAAAAGCTCCACCAAAGTACAAAATATTTTCTACATTTTGCGATAAAAGACAAAAACTACTTTTAATTCTACTCTATTTCTTCCAGTTTCACTCATACAATAGCCTTCCCAGTTTTGCACTTCTCTACAATATCTTGAAACAATTGTACAAACACAATGTTAGTACATAGTTGAGATCAGAGTATATGTCATATAAACTGGTTGGAAAGACATTCGAGATACTAAACTAAAGACATTTGATATAATATAAAAACTTACCATCACTTTTTGGCACACTTTTTCCCATCAGTACCACACTTTGTCGCTTTACGAACTCTCTTTGAGCAGTCTATCATCACTAGGCTAAGATGTAGTAATAGGCTGAGAAGAACCACCGGCAGTAGTAGTATCATCAATAGGCTGAGATGCACTAATACCTAGATCAAATGTCAGATACGACAATATGATAGAATGCTCAACAATAGGCCTGTCAGAATGATACACAGGAGGAGGATGCTCAGTAGAAGGAGGCTGCTCAGTAGGAGGAGACTTCTCAATAGGAGGTGTCAGACCAAGATCAAATATGGGATGACTACACTGGGATTGACTAGATGACTCGGGTACATCAAGTGAAGAGGTATGGTCATCTGCAAGATCTGTCGCCACATGATCATCATCAGCTACTTGAGCTTCAACTCGTCTACCAGCCCGATGTTTAGGACCCCGCCCAGGTTCTTGCCTCGCCACTCGTTCTCTATCTCGACGCTCATCCAAGGGAAATGCCTCAAAACCATATAAGATGTAATCTTGAACAAGATTACAACCCTCAGTAGCAAGATCGGACACATCGAGAAGAATTGACTGTGTACGATCAATTATAGTCCTCAATATACCTCCCTAAAAAAACAAAATAAAGGACATATGTGTCACAAGATAGAAACATATAAAGTAAAATCAAGCAAATATTAAAACATATATTGTCACTAACCATAAAATGAACGGTAAAAAACCCATACAATATGATTTTGAAATGCCCCCAGACGAGAAATAAATCTCACAGTCCTGTCAAGTTACCAAGTATAATACTCAGGCACTGTACTGTCACCAACAATCAAGTCTGCCTCAAAGATATGATCCAAACGAGTGTCCAAAATATCAATACTTGATTGATGTTTTTGAACCCAATGAATTTTGTCATTACCCTTCAATGACATCTTATGATGCTCCACCAAGTACACTGGATCAGAAGGTATAGACTGCAGCATCCCAAACTGTCTAGCAACCCGATCAGAATAATGAGACTCCACAATAAAGACACAAATGATAGGGCCACAATAACGCGAAATACGCTGACCAAACAAACAATAATCAGGCAGTCCCACAATGACATCATCAGAGTACGGCTGCCAAATGAAATGAGATGGTGCAAGGCCATCAATGATCGTCCGAGTAACATAGAGGGTACGACCAGCCTTCTCCATGAAGGAATGACCAACATGCCACCTAGAATCACAATACATAAAATATTAAAAACTATTAAATCGGTGAACATTATATTACATGCTTATAAATTTCGTACGTACTTAACTTTTAATTTAAGCTTAATATTTCTAAAACATAAACCCAATTAGGGAATTAATGAATCCTAAAATATTAAAAATGGTTAAATTAAGGTCCTAATTTTATTTAGGGTTTAGGGTTTAGGGCATACTTATAAATTCATTACTTCACTTTTAATTTAAACTTAATATTTTTAAAACCTAAACCCAATTAGGGAATTAATGAACTCTAAAATATTAAAAATGGTTAAATTAGGGTCCTAACTTTATTTAGGGTCTAGAATTTAGGGCCCTAAACCCTAACTCATCCAAAGATAGAGCCCACATAACTCATCCAAGACATATTAGACCCGGAAGTGACATCACATATAAGAGCATTGCCCTCAATAGGAAGGCCAAGAAGAGATGCAACATCCTGCAATAATAGTGACATCTCCCATAGGTAAATGAAAGGTATGTGTCTCGGGTCTCCACCTCTCAACTAGTGCAGATAAAAGGTTCCAGTCCAGCTGTAAAGATGCAACCCTGGCTACATCGTAAAAACCAGTAGCATGTAACAACGGTATCATACATCGATTCAAAGTAGGTAGATGAGTCTGATGAGGATTTCACCGTCTGAATTTCTGCATATCACCACCACCTAGTCTCCAAATCTGTCTAGATCTATGTGTCCCCTGAATATGAAGAAGGCTAGCATTAACAGGTCCCTGACTAATATCCTGGAAAAAAAAAGATTTGAACAAGGTCAATGTACATATTTTAAACCTATATCAGAAACTAAGATTCTAAAAGAGATTGAAACTTTATCATAAAACCAAGCTAAAAAACAAATAACACAAACCGAGAAAGCAAATCAACAAAAGATTGATACTTTATCATCAAAACAAGACTAAAATAGAAATACATATTTCTTGGTTCCACAACAGCTGCACACACAAACAACCTTATATCTTTAATAAAGATGTTTCATTTCAGCCTAAATATATTTCTTTCATTTCAATTGTCTCTATAAAGTAAAAGTGTACATATTTGTAAAATGCAATTAATCATATATGTATTAAACTAATAGTATAACTATAAACAGTTTCTTAATGATTTTTTTTCCTGAAACCAGAATCTAGTCCACTGCAAGATTGTGCGAAACGTTCAGTGACTCTAAACTATAAAGTGGAAGATGAACAATCAAAAATTTTTGTTTAGATTATGTCATGAAGTCATGTGCCTATGATCTATGAAATCAAACAAAGTTGGAGAAGTGCTGAAAGAGATAAAGATATTATGTAAACTATGCTTGATACTGTGGCCAGAGCCACTCTCAACCCACTCTACCAAAAAAAAAGTTTTCATTAGATTTTTAACTAACAGGAAAACTTGATATATATTCTTCTATGGACATACATGATACAACAGACAGTCATTCCAATTATATCCTACATTGTGTTAATTTCAATAATAAATCGAGACATCATTCTTGTTTAAAGAAACTATCTTAGCAAGGGCTAAAAATTCCTTATTCAGATTTGTGTTTTCGACTCCTGTTCTTTAATGATTTAAAATACATACATATATGGGCCTTTTCTTAATAAAAATACAACATCCCAAATAAAATCCCAACTCAACAAAACATACATCTATAAATCTATATGCATCACATAATCTGAGCTTAAACTCTATTAAACAATCGAATTGAAAATAACAATTGGGAAGAATATATGAACTCAAAATATGACTAAACCCTAGAATATTACCTCTATATTCATGGTTGCTAGAATTGGGAAGCGTAATCAAGACCACAGTGGTCAATCTCGAGAGCTTGTGTAGAAGTGCATAGAGATGTGTAGCCAAGAGGTGTGTGTAGGCTGTGTGTTATGTTTGGTGTGGGTTGTGTTTTAATTTTAAATAAAGACGCGAGATGAAGTAGCGTCTGAAGCAAAAACACAAAACTCTATATTATATAACGTGTTGGAGTGACATTTTAGGTCATCTATCCCATTAGTGATATTATGGACATTATGTTACTAAATGGTGACATTCTAGGCCATTTCTCTGTGTTTCCTTGTTACAAAAGTAAAATGAGAAAATATGATAACATGATGCCAAGATGTTATGGTTGAAAAATGTTCTCTTTTTTATTTTTCTTAAATTTTATAGAATCAATATAAAAATACTATGTTTTTGATGATTTTATTATCTTTTATTTTTTTATAAAATTACGGTTGACAATTAAAAGTAATCAAATGCAATTATTTTATATGATTGTAGCCAAATGCAACTGAATGCAATAATTTTTTTGAAAAATTTTAAAGTTACTCATGGTTGCATTTGATGTTGATTTTAGTTTATCTGATTGTATTGGTTGGAAAATCTTCTTTTTATAAAACAAAATAAAATTTATATTTTTGTAAAACATAAAATAAAAACATGTATCTTGTAAAAAAGATAAAAAAGATTCATATTTTTCAAAAAAAATGCCCAATTTTATATTACAAATTTATGTATATTGTAATATAATTAAAAAAGAAATTAATAAATTAATTTTAAATTTTATAAAATAATTTAATATATAAACTTTTACGCAAAATGTAAAACATATGTACTGTATTTTTGAAGTCTATAAAATAGTCAAAATTTTAATAATAAATTATAAAATTAACTATTAATTTTCTATAAAAATATAGTAAAATATAATATTTGTCAAATAACATATATTCTCTTTGCAAATCTAAAAAATTTAACGTTCTAAATTTTCATATATATTTTCGTTTCATTCGAATTTGATTCATATCATCTGTATCTGTTTTCACATTTTTCAGATCTGAATTTTTTAACGATTTTAGTATCATATGTGATGACTTTTTGTACCTATATGGGGTGTTAAACAGTATGAGTGTTGCAGAAAAGGGGGAGGATTTGAATGTAACTTGATAATTTATCACTAATTTTGCTAACAACAAAAAAGAAGTAATAATATCAAGTAAGAAATGCAAACAACGATAATCAAGCAAAGACATGTGTTTAACTTCAAAAATTAATTTTATTAATTTTTGTTTACTACAACTGACTAGAAAATAATTCCAGCTTCGAAGAAACAAGTGTAAATGATTTGTTAATGTTTCTTGCTTGATAGAAATTCTAGCTCAGTTGCATAAGGGAAAGTGTTTGTGAGATATGTGTATTTATACTGAAACACATATCTCACTTACAAGTGTACTTTCCCTTGTTCCTAGAACAAAACTTGAAATAGAAACTTTACTTTTTCTATTCAAATTTGTCTTCATTCCATTTGTAGATAAAGTAGCTCTGAGATATGCAGAAATCTTTGATTCCTTAAGGACGCCTTATATTTTGCTTGAATTCTCCCAAGTTGCAGTAGTAGACTTGACATACTAGGTAGTAATATCAACATTATTCCTTGTATTTTCACTCTCTAGTCTGCTACTTGAAACAGACTATCAGCTTCACCAAAAAGTTACTGTCAACCTTTAGCTTCTCTTTGGTGATAGTATATCCGGCTCCGCATACTTTGTTGTCAAGCTTGATAGTCTTTTAAAACATGTTGTCTTCCAAAGCTGTTGTCAACTATCCCCGCTAATGTTGTTGTCAACTATCCCCGTCAAAGTTGCTGTCAGTAAAACTTATTGTCTTCAAATATTCATTATCCGCCAAGTTTACTGTCAATGGGATATTTGCTGTCAGTAATACTTTTTGTCTTCAAATCTTCATTCTCCGCCAAGTTTACTGTCAATGGAATAGTTGCTGTCAATAATACTTGATGTATTCAAATCTTCATTCTCCACCAAGTTTACTGTCAATGAAATAGTTGCTATCGTCTATTTCAAATGTGTTATAACTTGAATATGATGTCGTAGGCTTCAGTTGTAGAATGTTATTGTCAAAGTCTTAACCCATGATGTGCTTGAACACTTTATGAACTTCTACTTCATGGATCATGTTATTGTATTTGTACAAGACAGTAACTATTGAGACTTACTGTCCCCTACTTGAATTTCATTAAACATACTGTTACAAGTGCCAACAGAACATACTGTCAATATACATATAACAATATATTCTACTTATTTAATCTCTAATTAATCTAAGTAACTTATAGTCGATTAAAATATTAACACCACAATCCCTAACAATCTCCCCCAATTTATTTTTATGTAAAATAAAGACAAATTCAAAGTAAATTGCAGATGCTAACTCAACTAACATAATTGAAGTGTTTGTATAAAAAAATATTCAAGAAAAAATTACAAGTAAAAATTCATCTCAAACTAAGTTCCTCTAGACTGAGCAAATCTTCAATTTCAGTTTGAGCTTCATTGATCTGATTTCTTCTGTGGATTCTTCCTTTCATATAGCAACTCCAAAGATCTCATGGCCCTCTTCTCTTCTGTGGTCTTGACATGATCAATTATACAGTCAAGTACTAGCTTTACCAATTTATGAGATAGGTTCTTCTAGTCTTGATAAGTGTAATAGGCTTACACTGGTCCTTTGGAGATGCATAGAAATTTAACTCCAAATTCATCAGAAAGAAATCTAGCTTTTGAAGATGTGTATATTTGATTTACACTGAGGTTTTTCACATCATCATCTTCATTCGATCTAGCTAGCATCAATTATCCTTCTAGCTTCTGCACTCAAATTCCTTTCAATTTCAAGAAGAGAGCCTGTAGTTAATTAGAAAATTCTTCTTAGGCTTGCAGTCTTGAGAACTCCAAAATCTTCAACCTTGATTTCAATGTTGTCAATGATAATTTTGAGTGGATTAATAAAGACAGGAGACACGTAATCAGTTTTTCTGGAGAATTGATTATTTAGCTTGGCACACTTTAGATCAATTTCAGCTTCTTTGATTTATCTGTTGATTCTTTCTATCTCCTTTTTGGTTGCCTCAACATCAGCTGCAAATTTACTCTTCTTCTCTCTTTCCTCCAACCTCTTCTTTACTTTCAAGTTACAGATCTCAAATGATTTCCTTTTGAGATCAAACATCTCAAAATTTGTGATATCGATGAGTTGTCTCTTGATAAGTTTGACTATTTCAGGATCCTTTTTAACCAATGTCTTCAACTCTTCAAAGGTGATCTCCTTAGCAGATCCACCAGAGTTATAAAAGATTACTCTTTCAGGATTTCTTAGAAGATATTGTTGGGTCTTCTCATACTACACCTTCTTCTCATACTTATGTTGTTTCTTTGTTGAGATGATTCTCTGGAGTTTGGGAATGAATCCTTGCTCTTCAGGATATGGAAATTCTTGAAGTTGCTCCACCAGTTTCATTAGGAGTTCAGTATTTTTGTCCTGCAAGGAATCTATGCTCCAGAATTCCTTGACTCCATCTTCATTTGCAAACATCACCCCATCTAAGTACACTACAGTCTCAGGTTCTTTAGCATCATTAAAGTCCAAGGGATAAGTTTTGAAGGATTCCATTATCTCCAAAAATTTCCTAATCATAATTCCCTTGAAAGCTTTAGTCCTAATATCTAGACCCTTGATTATTTGAAGCATCCTCCTCACCATAAAATAGGTTGCTTCCTTCAGTTCATGTCCCATAACTTCAACTTCACCAGTAGCATAAAAGATATTTATCCTGCTAAAAGAATTGAGCTCATTCCACTCAACCATAACTTTGTTGATTAATTATGCCTTTGCCTCAACCAATTTGTTGATTGTGGGTATCCTGACATCCAGACATTCTTCATGCATCACTTCTGTTACCAACTTCCAATTCTTTCTGCTAGGCTTCCTGCTTGAATGTGGCCTTGGTCTCTCAGCTTTTGCCTTTCTGTATTTCTTGGATATAGAAATTTTCTTTGACAGTAACTTTTCACTCACTTCTTTTGACAGTGACTTTGAAGTTACTGTCAATATTAGTGTGACAGTATGTTCTGGTTCCATGACAGTAGGTTTAGGTTCTGTGACAGTAGTTTCACTCTTATCACTCCTGACAGTATCATTTTTGTCATTTTTAAAACCAAGAACCACCTGCATCAATACCTTCCCTTCAATTCCATCCTTATACTCATTTTCATTCTTTTCATCATCTTCATCCACCTTATTTCCAGTTCTAGAAGATCCTTCACCATTATTATTGTGTTAGCTAAAACTATCCGCACCTCCATCAGGCTTTCCATCATTATTGTCATCACCATTTCCATCCTTGTTTCTTCCTTTCCTTTCAGCCCTTAATCTTTCAATTCTTTCTATCTCCTTCTTCAGAATTATCACTACCTCCATCACCTCCTCATTTTGATCTAATTTGCAGAAGTACTTATATGTTTCTCTCACCAATTTCAGCTTATACTCATTGATTCTTTCAAGATTCATGAATCTGTACTTGCCATCATTTGAGAAACTGTATCTGATGCTTAGAGGGTTGTGGGTGATTTCTGGTAGCTTTTCCCTTAATTACAACAGAGTTATTTTGAGACTTTAATTCAGAAAACATTTCTCATCCTTGATTTTGAGTCTTATGGCTTCAATAACTGGAATTTCTTGTCTGCTAAGGAATCCTAGACTGATGTACCAACTCAATCCACCTTGCATTCTCACTGTAGTCATCCACTTGTTTCTAGTAAATATCATCACAGTAGCTCTCACTATAGATTGTTTTAATTGATCATAGAACTTCTTGGGGTCTCTGTTGGATGACATCTTTATATCTTTGATTCTTTCATAGAAACTGGCATCCTGAAATGCATTGTTATTCTCATTCTCATCAATCATAAGCACTGTGGCATCTATTTTAGTTAAATCCTCTATTTCCACCAAAATAATGTCATCAACACTTATTTGAAAGAGTTTTTCTTTGACTTTACCAGCTATGTGCACTACATGGGCCTTTTTTCACTCCTTCCTTTATCACTATGCCTTTCTCCTTAGGCCTTTCCATATCCTTCATTTTCTCCACCTTATCACCACCAAGCTTTGTAGCAATCTCAGCAGCCACACTAGACAGTAATGCTAGTTGGCTCTCCCCCTGGGATGCAGCCTGAGTAATCTCCTTATTACTTCCAATCTCAGCATTATCAGCCTTATTACTCCCATCAACAAACACTTCAACATCTTTACTTTCTTTACTTTTCTCCCCCTAAGTTGAGGTAGCAACTGCAGGGTTTGAAAACTTGGAATTGAACTCCTGAAGTTTGTCAAAAATATCCTTGAATCCATCATTCATGGTCTACTCTAGACTGGCCATCTTATTTACCAATTTCACCTGATTTCTGCCAACAGTGTCTAGATTTTTGGAGAGTTTTAAAACTTTATGAGAAAGGGATTTCAACCTTTCAGCATCTTGTTTAGAAGAGTTGGAGGCTATTGTGGTTCTCACACCCTCTTGTTTTTTCTGAGTGATCTCATCACTCCTCACCATCTTACTCTCAAGGCCTATAGTCTTAAAATTTTTGGCTCCCGCATTTTTTTTCTTTTGGCCTTGCTCATGGCCCTCTTCTTTTGCCTGGGATTTTCCCAGCCCCTCATTTTTATGCTCACTTCTCTTTTCTTTTATTTCTCTGTTTCTTTTCACACCTTCACTCATCTTAGTTGCAGGGGACTGAGCAAGTACACCCTGCACAGTAGGTTTAGATATTACCTTGAGTAAAATGGAGATGAGAGTAGAATCATCATCAGTTGGAGAAGTAACAGCCATTGGAGAGTTCCTGTCAGGATCTTAATTGTTGAGAGTATCTTTTGTTGAGAAGTTACTATCATGGGGATTGATAGTAACTGTGTCATTAACAGCAACTAAGGTTGTGAAAGCAATCTCTTCTACCTTTGAGTAAAAGGTTCTTATGGATTGCTATGATCAGCCTCATCCAACTCTTGGAATAGTGAATCAACATTTTGATCTTCATGTGTAGCAAAATGTGATGCACCATAGTTGAATGAACTGTATTCCACATTTTCTAGCCCTACAATGTGTATTTCTTCAAGTGTGGGTTCAGATTGAGTGTGTTCAATCTGTTGTGCAGACTCTCTACAAGATGCCATGAGAGACTGGCCAATTTCAATAGATGCCTCCTGTTGAGAGGAAACATCTAGATATGTGTTTTGATCCCTTTTAAGATATGTGCCCTTTTGAGAGGACACACTCTGGCTTACAGAGGTTGGTACCCTTGCCTTCTTTCTCCTAGGCTCACCAGGGCCCTCTATGGGTTTTGTGATCTGACTACCACCCTTATTTGCTGCATCTTATGCAGTTTCACCGCCTATCTGTGGAATGGCTTCTATCCTAGAGATAGTGGTCCTCTTCCTTTTTGAAACCTGATCCTATTGGAAGGAATCAGGCTCTTGGCTAATTGATTTGGAGACTCTAAATGGTCTAGCATCTTTAAAGGGTTTGGAGTGTGGGCTAGGAATAGTGAGGTCAACACCATTCTCTTCACTCAAAGAAAATACACTGAATTCACCAACAATATTTAAATTAAGAGTTTTTATTGTGGTTTATAAATAATCTCAATTCTAGGTTAGGAGGTTTACCAGATAAGACATAGTGTGTGTTTCTTTTTAAGGAAGGAGATTCTTGACATTGAATATTTTCTAGATTGATTATGCCTACTACAGAGTTAATAATAAACATAAAGAACCTAGGGTAGTAGATTACTGGTTTTCTCCCCTCCTTCTTGCCCAGTACCAGCTTGAACAAAGGCATCAGTAACTTGCCAATGTGTATCTTGTAGTTGTGCACCATGGAATGTACAATCTTCCTTATATATGCTGGGACCTCATTCCAGCCGCTAGTTTTGCTTGACATGGCTCTAGTCACAGCATCCATTATCATGTTCCATTCTTTCCCCAAGAACTTTCTATCCATTCCAACTGATGGATACTAGTCTTCAGACCCTGGGCTTAACTTGTGCCCAGTGTAGCCAATCTTCATAAAAACCTTGGCAAGTTGTGTGTCACTTGCAGGCTCTTTTAAAACAACACCTTCTTCAAGAGTAACTCATAGGGCAGTGTTAATGTGGGAGGAGTCAATGGTGTAAGAAGTGTTGTCTATTTGGAAAGTGATGGAACTATTGTCCTGCTCCCCCTCACATGATCAGGGTTTACACCTGTGACTAGCTTTATGGGAACATGAGGACCTTTCTCTATGCAGTGAACATAGGAAGGGTCAAGAGAGAGTAGATTCAGATGCATTTTCACCTTCCATGCAAAATATTCATCTTTTTCTAGCACTTGAATTTTCACACCTGAATATTTTTTGCCCATATTGACTGTTCTTGATCTTTAAACTTTATGTATGTTGAAAGCCTTCGCTCTGATACCAATTGTTATTTCCCAGAACTATATCAATATTTGTAGAATGGGGGGTTGAATACAAATATTAAAACTTTTTCTAATTTTAATATTTGCTACTGATGTTTGAGAATTAGAGATAATGTGTTTGAACAACTTAAAGACTGAAAGTTAAATATAACAAAGAGATTTAAAATTACTGATGGATTGATTTTTCCATCAGTGTATATTTTTTCTCAATGTTCCTAGGTTAAAAGAAACCTAGCTTCGTTTTTACAAAGTTAGAAGATAAACCAATTGTTCTTACAAAGTGCTCTAAGGCTGAACAATTGATTTTAAGAGAAATAGTCTAACTTCTTCTTCTTCTAACTATGCTACCACACTTGTTTATAAACTACAAGTATGTTTTTATAATTCCTATTTTTGGATTGTTTCTATCTACTTTCCGTTTACCTTTTTCCAATTTTAGAAAACAGGTTTGAAAGACAGCTACATATTGAGTCTTTACAGTCATCATAGACTGTCTTTCATAGGTGTGCTTTTGTCCTCTTGATCTTCAACAGATTGTTCTTCTGTGTTGTCTCAATCAATTGATAATTTGTTGTTAAGCATATCAATTGATCCATCCTTTAATCCAACAACTGATGTTCTTCTTCAATTGATCTTTATATCCATTGATTGATAAATAATGACTTATCGATTGATAGATGTTATTAATCGATATATCAATCGATGGGTCTTCACATCAGTTGATGGTCTTCAATACTTGACTTGGCTTCTTCGATTGATCTCATATCCATCGATGCTTCAATATCAATCAATTGTCCTTCACATGTGCAATTTCCTGTCTTCAAATAATTACATTTTGACAGTTTAATTTACACATCAATTGATGATCTATATCAATCGACTCTAACATCAATTGATGATAATAATATCAATTGATTTACACCATATCGACTGAAATAGACTAAGTACATCTATGCTACAGTCCAAATTATCAGTTGATTCATATAAACACTTCAACTGATAAATGATTTTCTGATCAATTGATATTTATAACTTTAATATCAATTGATCAGTTACATCAAATAAAATTTCTATGATTCTAAGATTAATGTTATCATCAAATTACATGTAGATTCCTAACAAATAGAAATAATTTAATTCGCAAATTCTGAAAAGAATTTTAAATTATTGTGAGTATCGCATTTTACCCCCCTTCTACAATACTTTCGGGACTCAACACATTATCCTCAGTAGCCCAGTCTTTCTCCTCAGTTATAAAAGCTTTTTCTCTTTGTTTGAGAAGGTCAAAATACTTCTTTTTATAGTCAATGCCATCATATGACTTTGTTTTCTTCTCTTGTTTTGGCTTTCTGCACTCATTGGAGAAATGACCAGCCAATCCACAGTTAAAACATTTGAACTTTTACCTGTCAACCAAATTCTTGTTTTGATTGTCATTTCTAAACTGGGATCCAGGCCTTTGAGTATTTGGATTCTTCTTAAATTTTAGCTTTGAGAATTTCCTTGACAGAAATGCAAGGTGCTCATCAATTTCATCTAAATCATCCTGAGAGCATGCTTCAATTTCTTCACATTTACCTTTGCCTCTTCCTTTAGATGATTCTTTACCAACATCACCAGCCATCATGATAGATCCATCTACACAACCACTTTCACTAGTACCCTTCTTATATTCATTTACCTTGACCATAAAAGCCACAGTCTTTTCTTTTCTTTGATTCTTCTCAATCTCCTCATCCTGTTGGATTTCCAACTCATATGTCTTAAGAATACCATAAAGTTTCTCAAGAGTATAGTTCTTGAAGTCTTGAGATTGTCTAATAGAGACAGTCATTGCTAGATGTCGGTGGACCTTGTACATCCCATAATGAGTAATATTCGAGTACACGATACTACAGATTTTGTAAATTAATTTATGTCTAGTAGATGAATAAAGATACTGCATTTAATCTTGATAGATACTCTGTACAATATAGTTTTTCGAGTAAGAGCATCTCCAACGGGAGGAGTTAAAATGATATAAAATATATATTATGGAAAAATTTATTGAACCTCTAATGAAATCATTTCATTGGTATTAGCTATAATCAATAGTTATATTTAAAAAATAGTTATTAATATTTTCAAATTTCAATAATTATATTACAACAATTTTATTTTAAAAGTAATTAATTATATATACATAAAAGAAAATATTACAAATTAAAAAATATATTAATAAAGTTTTTATTCAATACAGGTAAAAATAAAAAATATAATTATTATAATGTTATTTAATGATAATACTATAATATTTTTTTAAATGTATGTACATATTTTAAAATAAAAATAAAAAATATATTAATATACATTACTTTTATATATTATAAATCATATAACTAAGAAAATATTATATTATATTTGTATTTTTATAAACATATAATATACTAAAATAAAAAATATATAATATAAATTATACATTATATATACATATATATTTTAATATTATAATATATATTATATATTATATATATAATATAAATTTAAAAAATACCTTATATATTTTAAATATTTAAAAAGTAATTTAAACTATTATTTCATTTGTTAAAATAAATAAACAATTAAAAACTAAACAAAATAAAATAGAGTAAAACATATACTTTGAGCGAGAGATGATTGGATGCATTTAGAAGATGGCAGAGCATTTAACAAATGTACCGCCCTATTATTATGTGATATAAAATTATACCTAACAAGACTAGCACTTGGAGTGACCTATATTTGACATATTATGTATAATATATTATCACATAGACTTTATACCATCAATGGTTTAGTGTTTAATTTTCAAATAAAAATAATTTAAGTTAAATTTTATTTATAAATGAGTTGAATTTGAATATAATTTTAAAATTCGTTTCATAAATAAATTGAAGTCGATTGTTTCATTTGTATACTGTGATATTTTTATGACCTAATTTTTATTGAATAAGTAGGTTTATAACTTTACAAATAAGTATATGTTCTAAGAATTTTCATAATAAGCCGATTGAAGGGCAGATGATAAGCCTTGTCAGTTATCCAGTTGTTTTATGAATGGTCTGAGGACCTCACCCGATATAAGGAAGTGGATATTTGTGCTAAAGGAAGATTTGCAAATTGGGCTTCTCCTATTCAACATCAACCTCACCCGATATGGGTCTAAAATATATTATTCTTTGAAGGACTTGTTGTTATTTATACATTTTATGAAGGCTATGTTTCATCCGGGCTAATTGGGTTTAGGCCCAATTAGGGGGATCTAGTTTCCTCGTCTTGGATAACATTTCTGGAGAGATTGCCCATTAAGGTTACGATATGAGGGGTGATGGATCAGGCCTAGGCCGGTTTGCGATGATGTCAGGCCGATCACCTAACCGCCACATTCCTTGTACGTAGCTGGGATTCGACGGCCCAAGCCCAGGTGTATTCTAGGCGGTAGACCAAATCAACTTTCGAGAATGAAATCTAACCCTATTAGGTTTCGTACTCCTCAAGAACTATGTTGGGTTTGATCCCTATATAAGGGGTACGTAGGCACATTGTAAAGGTTATCGAACAGTCATTGGCATTCAAGAACTCTTAAAACCTTGTGTGCTATTATCTCTTCAACCTAAGCAATCTCAGCCCTAAAATCATCTTCAATCATCACTGTAATTCTAGCAAACCTCCGAAATTTGTTATCACTAAATTCATTCATTAACAATAGGCACTAGAAAGAGGGCATTTTGACATCTCTGAAGGAAGGATGTCGCAATTCACACCAAACAATAATGATGGATAATCGGAGATTGAGAAAGAGAACCCGTTACTAAACGTCTCTGATTCTGCGACATTGAAAGACCACACCATTGCTCGAAAACAACCAAAAATTATGATGAGTAACGAAGAGGTATTCAACTAAATCATCAGTTTTGACGAGCAGATGAGTTCAATAGAGAAGAGTTTCAAGAACTTGGAGAGCGTGATTGTCGGAAATCATCAAGGAAGCCGAGACCACCGTATAGGTAAAGTGAAAGGCAGAGTGTCTAAACTTGTAACACTATAACTTATGTAACTCAACTAAAAGAAAAGATACTTAACCAGAAGACAATCAAGAACATGAAGTCACAAAGAAATCAATGTTAACCATAAAGACAAGGTAATTGATACAATTCAATTTGTTAACTATGATCAAACAAAGAAGAAATCATTGAAAGAAGTTCAAGACAAAGTTGTTCATGCCTCAGTGATTTGTAACTTAAAGATTCAAGATCATAACTATCAGTATCAACAAGGCTAATTGATTTCAAGTGAACAAGAAGAAAAGCAATGATTGGAAAGCCACATTACTAATTGAAAATGGTAATCTATTCAAAAAGCAGAGACACTATCAAGACTAGTCACTTATGAATCAGACCATTGCATCAAGTGTCAGGACATTGATAGTATGTTTATGTCAGTAATAGAGATCCAAATTCAAGAGCTTGTTGAAAAATTTGGAAGACATAAAGAAATCACAAGTTCAAGATGCTGCATTGAAGTTTCAAGTTAAAGCCCGGAATTTTTCTAAGTATAGAATATTCGAGATAGAATATTCGAGATGGCCAAGTAGAACATTCCTATGTAGAATATTCGAGATAGAATATTCGAGATAGAATATTCGAGATGGCCAAGTAGAACATTCCTATGTAGAATATTCGAGATAGAATATTCGAGATAGAATATTCGAGATGGCCAAGTAGAACATTCATATGTAGAATATTCGAGATAGAATATTCGAGATGGCCAAGTAGAAGTTCTCAAGTAGATGTTCTACATGGAGGGCAGTTTCAACATGGCACATGGCATCATCTAATTGGCAGATTTCCAAGCTTTTAAGATAAGATAAGATTTATGTGGATATCATTAAGCCACGTATATTTTAATCTTTGAAGACTACAAGACATAGATTACAAGTAGTATAAATAGAAGTACTTGTGTATTATTTTAAAAAGAGCAATATTTTCAAGATAAACACTTGTAAAAGAGAGAGAGAGTATTCACAGAGCTTAGTATCATTTACTACCCTCTTTACTTCTAGTGTACTGTGTAATGAATGTTGTAGCAACCCTTTCAAGTTATATATAAGACATATATTCCTTGAATCATTGTGTTCATTTATTACATAGTATTTATTGCTTCATTAATTCGAAAAGTTGTATTCACCCCCCCCTCTACAACACATTTGGACCTAACAATTGGTATCAGAGCTTCATGTTTAATAAACAAACCATAGATCCTTGTGTTTGGTAGAAGATTAGTGAGTTTTCATCTACAGATCTACTTTTCTAGTTCTTCTCGAAAAGAGTGCTCAAATTTGTTTAACAGAGAAAACTCACTCTAAAAATTATTTAAATACTCCGGGAGTAATTATTTAGCTTGGGAGGACTTTAGATAATTTTTGTGAATTATTCTGGGTACTTTAATTTTTGGTGTTCTTCAAGGAGTCATTATTGTTCTTGATAAAGAAGATAAACCCAGCAACTTTTGATTACCTTTTTCAAGAGACATAAAGTTAAAAAGGTGTTATTGGCTTTTGATTTGACATAAATCTCACAACAAAAAAAATGTTACAGAAGATATTCAGTACCTAGCACGTGGGTTAGGTGAGTTAGGTGAGAAAAGCTACAAAAGTCAAAAAGTGTGAAAAGTAATATTGTTTATTCAATATTAAAAAGTGACCTGCGGAAAATTTCTTCCAAGGACAAAAGTTCTACTTGGAATATTCTACTTGAATATTCTACTTGAATATTCTACTTGGAATATTCTACTTGAATATTCTACTTGGAATATTCTACTTGGACAGAAGTTCTACTTAGAGAAATTCGACTTGGGCAGTTCTACATAGATATTCTACTTAACCTAGTCTTGGGTACTTAGAATTTTTTTTGGTGTCCAGAATTTGAACCTTGATTTATTTTAAGATAATTTAATTTTCTTTTAATTACTACTCAAGTAATAAGAAAATTTTATTATCTTTACTTTAAATCCGCATTAAGATGGCACCTAAAAACAATTTCAAGATTCCAATGTTCGACCGAGATCATTATGAAGAATGGGTGTTGAGAATGAAACTTTACCTTGAGTCCGTCAATCCTGAATATCTGGAAGTCCTCGATAAAGGTAAATTTGTACCAATGGTTGTTGTTCCTGAGCATATGGAAGGAGATGTGGTAGTACCACAACGGTCTGAGCCTAAGAAGGCAGTAGACTTTTCAGATGCTGATAAGGAGCAGATATCTTTCGACACATCCGTTCGACAAACACTGATGGAATCCCTAGATCATGAGATGTTTAACGTAGTTAAAGGACTAACTACAGCAAAGAAGATTTGGGATAAGCTAGAGGTCGTCATGGAAGGTACCTCTGAGGTCAGAAGCAACAAAACACTTATACTCAAGATGGAGTATGACACTTTCAGGATAAGAAAAGGTGAAAGTATAACCGATGTCTATCTAAGATTCAGTCAGTTGGTTTTGGATTTGAATCTGAGAGGTGTAACTCTCCCCGTGGTTGAAATCAACACGAGATATCTGAGGAACCAACCAAAAAGCATTGAACATAGAGTCTACGCTGTTAGAGAAACCAGAGATTTACACACAACTACTCTGGAAGAATACTATGGAATTCTAAAGACCTATGAGCTGGAAACACTTCAAGATCAAGCATGGGATAATGATTCAAGAGGAAAAGAAGCTGCATCAGGGTTAATTGCTGATGAGGTAGAGTCTAAAAAGGCAGTGGTTGTAGAAAAGCCTAGGTCATCACCTGCATCACCTCAAGTTGAAAATGATGATGAGTGCACATCAAATAGTGATGACGACTACTTCACCCAAGAAGAGCTGGACAACATGGATGACAGTGTCGTGGCATACATGGCAAGGAAGTTCAGCAATATCAGATTCAGAAAGAGTAACCGACCGCAAAGTAAATCTTCATCTTATTATCGGGTTACTAGGGGTGGTGGTAGTTCACAAGGCTACAAAGGAAAAGGCAAGAGTACCAGCTACAAATCTCCTTTGGATTTCAAAATGAAGTTCAAATGTTATAACTGTGGTGAAGCTGGACACTTTGCTACAGATTGCAAGAAGCCTAAACAGACATATCCAAAAGAAACTTATGAAGCCCTCAAAAGCAAGTATGAGGCCCTGGTGAAGGAAAGACATGGAAAAAGAGCTTTAGTTGTCACAGAAGGCAGAGCGTGGGATGATTCAGATGAGGAAGAAGTTACTCATACAGCAAACTTTGCCCTCATGGCTGAAACGTCAGATGAACCAGAGGTACCAGTTCTAACCCTTAAGGAAGAAATGTCTCTAGATGATTATAAGGTGCAGAACGGGGCTCTTAGCGAAGAGATCTATATGCTGTGCAAAAGCCTAAATACTTCTAAAAAAGAACAGAAAACAATTGTTGCCAAATGCAGAATGCTTGAGGCAAAAGTGGAAGAATTAGAGGCCGTTTGCACTATAGATACTTCCCTAAGAGACTCTATTAAAACTTTGGAACACAAGCTCAACCTTAAAGATGAAATAGAAGCATGTCTTAGGAATAAACTAGATGAATTAGAAACAAAATGCGAAGCTTATAAACTAGCAGCTAGTAAAGTGCATGTTGATAGTAGCACATTTAAGAAGATAACTGGTGTTGGTGTAGGACTTGACTATTCTAACTTATCAAAGAAAGAAGAGAAAAGGCCTGTAGACACCAGTCCCAGTGAGATTAAAAAAGAAGTACCTACGATTCTCAAATCTGCTATTAAACCAATATTCAAACACTTTACTCCTCGAGAAGAAGAAGAGACTGATTTACTAGTTAGATATGAAATCGAGATGGAAGATCGGAAGAAAGAACAACCTGTAACTCCTACTAAATCAGTTAAAATCAAATCCCCTAGAGAAGAATCTAGACCAGGATTAGGAGCCAAGGCTGTTAAACAACAGGTTAAGAAAGAAAAGGTTGAAAAAGAGGTTAAGGTAGAAAGAATAAAGAAAGCATGTTATCACTGTAAATCCACTGAACATCTTTCTTATGCATGTAAATCTAACATGAATATTCCTGTTGCACATGCCATGCCTGTACCACACACAATGATTAACATGCATCAAAATCATGTACAATGTGGTCAACCTAACTGTATGCCATGCACTTTTAATGTCATGCAAACCTTCGTGAACTTGATGAATGCAACTAGTCAAACATGTCTAAATACTGCTACTAGTTCTAATGTCAAGAAGAAGAATATAAGAGCTAAGACTGCAAGTCCTCCTAAAGTTAGGAATGACAAGCCTTCTCCAAAGACTAACAAATCTGTTAAGTCTGACAAGGGAAAAGACAAAGTCGAAAGCTCTAAGAATGTTAAAGAAAGTGCATCTCCTGTTGTTAAAACTGATAATTCTCGATCTTATAGAAAAGCCGGGCCCAATCAATCTTGGGTTCCGAAGAATGTCTAATCAATCTGACATTGCAGGGCATTAAGCGAAACAGAAATAAAGTTATATGGGTGCTAGATAGTGGAGCATCAAGGCATATGACAGGAAACAAGTCCCTGCTTACAGAGTTGGTTATGAAGGCTGGCCCTTATGTTACCTTTGGAGATGACAGCAAAGGTGTGACGAAGGGATATGGCAAACTGAAGACCGGCAATGTCATCATTGAAGATATTTCTTATGTTGAGGGATTGAAGCACAATCTGTTGAGTATCAGTCAGTTCTGTGACAAAGGATACGAAATTGTCTTCAATAAGAAAGGCGTGTCAATCACTCACATTAAAGAAGGTTCATTGGCTTTAAGAGGAGTTCGTAAGGCAGATCTTTTTGTTGCAGACATGGATTCGGCAAATCAGAATGAAGTCACCTGTTTCTACAGCAAAGCTTCAGATGATGAAAGCTGGTTATGGCACAAAAAGCTATCTCACTTAAACTTCAAAACGATGAATGCTCTCGCGAGGCGAGAATTAGTGAGAGATCTACCATAGATGGAGTTTGCTCCTAAAGGACTCTGTGAAGCTTGTGAAATGGGAAAGTCAAAGCGAGCATCACATAAAAGTAAAGAAATTTCTAGTATCACTGAGCCTTTACAACTTCTTCATATGGATTTGTTTGGCCCAGTGAATGTCCTATCCTTATCTAGAAAAAAATATGCTTTGGTAATCGTGGATGACTTCTCCAAGTATACATGGGTATTGTTCGCAATGACGAAAGACGAAGTACCTTTCCTAATCATTGATCACATCACTCAAATTGAGAATGTTTCAACACTTACTGTAAAGACGATTAGAACAGACAACGGTACTGAATTTAAGAATGCAGTGCTGAATGACTTCTGTGTATCTAAAGGAATACGTCGTCAGTACTCAGCTCCGAGAACTTCACAGTAAAATGGAGTAGTTGAAAGGAAGAACAGAACTTTGGTTGAAGCAGCAAGAACATTGTTGTATGATTCAAAACTTCCTCTTTACTTTTGGGCCGAAGCAGTGAGTACAGTGTGTTACACTCAGAATAGAACCCTGATCATAAAAGATAAAGAAAAGACACCATGTGAACTAATGAATAACAGAAGACCTACAATCAAATACTTTCATGTCTTTGGAGCTAAATGCTATGTGCTTATAGATAATGAAAATCTAGGCAAATTTGCAGCAAAAGCTCGTGAAGGAATCTTTGTTGGTTATTCTATAGATGTGGTGGTAGCTTATCGGGTATTCTTAGTGAATGATCGAAAAGTGACTGAAAGCTACAACGTCAGATTCGACGATACCAAACTCCCATCAATATCTAAAGATTCTAGTGAACCAGAGTCCCTTAAATTTCAGAATCTGGACTTAGATGAACTAGAAGATGAACCTGAGTTGGTTGTCATTTCAAATGTTCCAAGTGTTCGTGAAGAAACATCTGAGCTTAATGAACAATCGAATCCTACAAGATCAGAAGAAACTTCTTCCACACGATCCGGCAACAACTCAGGGGGAGTAAACAGCAGCTCAAGGACAAGTGTTCAAGGCTCAAGACGAGATGACACTAGTTCTGTAGGAGCTGGCACTAACTCAGGGGGAGTTAGTGGAAATACCACAAGTAGTCAACACAACAACTCAGAAAGTCAAGCTGAATCATCAAGACAATTTCCAAGAGAACGAGTATGGAGTAGAGACCATCCGTTTGAATTAATAATTGGTGATCCAGATGCTGGTGTGACTACTAGAAGAACTGCAAGAGCTGACATGGCTAATATTTGCTTATATTCTGGGTTCTTATCCAAGCTTGAACCTAAAGAAATAGAAGAAGCTCTTGTTGATACTGATTGGGTGATTGCAATGCAAGAGGAGCTCAATCAGTTTGAAAGGCAGAAAGTTTGGAAGCTAGTACCCCGACCGAAGAACAGATCAGTAATTGGAACTAAGTGGGTATTCAGAAATAAACTGGATGAAGACGGACTTGTAACACGAAACAAGGCTCGTTTGGTAGCGAAGGGTTATTCTCAAAAAGAAGGTATTGATTATGATGAGACCTACGCTCCAGTTGCAAGACTTGAGGCAGTCAGGATGTTCTTGGCCTTTGCAGCACACAAGAACTTCAAGGTTTTTCAGATGGATGTGAAAAGTGCCTTCCTAAATGGAGAGCTAGAAGAAGAAGTATATCTGGAACAGCCACCTGGCTTTGTTGATCCAGAACTTGTAGATTTTGTGTACCTTCTCTTCAAAGCTGTCTATGGCCTCAAACAATCCCCAAGACGATGGTATGAAACCCTATCCTTGTTCTTAATTGCAAGTGGTTTTACTAGGGGAGTAATTGATAAAACATTGTTCTATAAAAATGTAAAAAGTGATTTAATACTTGTTCAAGTCTATGTGGACGATATTATTTTTGGGTCATCTAATGAACGCTTGTGCGAGAAATTTGCCAAGTTAATGCAGGATAAGTATGAGATGAGCATGATGGGAGAGCTGTCCTTCTTCCTTGGATTACAGATCAGTCAAAGAAAAGATGGAATCGTTATCTGTCAGTCCAAGTACATCAAAGATTTACTCAAGAAGTATAATTTAGAAGATGCATCAACAGCTAAGACTCCCATGGCAACAGCCACGAAGCTTGATGAAGACAAATCAGGTAAACCAGTTGACATCACAAGCTATCGAGGTATGATTGGCTCACTCCTCTATTTAACTGCAAGTAGACCCGATATTATGTTCGCAACTTGTTTGTATGCAAGGTTCCAAGTGGATCCTAGAGAATCACATCTCATAGCCGTCAAACGAATCTTTAGGTATCTCAAGGGAACATCAAATCTAGGGATTTGGTACCCAAGAGATACAGGTTTTAATCTAATTGGCTATTCGGATTCAGACTATGCAGGTTGCAGGATTGATAGAAAAAGCACATCTGGTGCATGTCAATTTCTTGGCAGAAGATTGGTGTCCTGGCAAAGCAAAAAGCAATACACAGTATCTACTTCTACTGCTGAAGCTGAGTACATTGCTGCTGGAAGCTGTGTAGCTCAAATACTGTGGATAAGGAACCAATTGAAAGATTATGGCATGGAGCACAAAAAGATTCCAATCATGTGTGACAACACAAGTGCCATTGCCATGACCAACAATCCTGTAGACCACTCAAGAACCAAGCATATAGATATCAGGTATCATTTCATTAGAGAACATGTCGAGGAGGGGACTGTGGAGCTACATTTTGTGCCCACAATGCAACAAATTGCAGATATATTCACTAAACCTCTTGATGAAGTAACATTCAATAGGTTGGTTGGTGAATTGGGAATGCTTAACACAAGTTAGTGATTTCTCCTATCTGCAAAATTTCAGTTTTTAATCATGAACATATGTTTTTAGTCTTGTCATTTGCCTATTTTATTGATACAAAGTTGAAAACATATGTAAATAATCTCTACAATTGCTCAAAATATCACTTCTGCATGCTAATTAATCATTATGGACTTAGACTTTAAAATGATTAAGTAGTGAGTATTTTAGGATGCATGTTGTGTTATTTTACATGAATTCATTGTGTTTTATGCGTAATTATTGGTTCAATCTTTGAATTTATGCTGGTATGATTGCATGATCATAGGGGGAGTTAAATTCATATTATTCTAAATTTTTTATGATTTTTAGATGAATTTACCTGTGTTTTTCATGTAATTTTGTTTAATTTAAGAGGCCTTAGAATTGTCAAGGAATGTTTTTATTATTTGCTTTGATAAAAATCCTTGAATTGATATTTATCTTAATTTGGCAAAATTTAATTGTTGTTGAAAAAATTGCCAAATTATTCTGACTATCTTCACAATTAAAAATTTTGAAAATTCTAAGTCTGGGAAGAATATTCGAGATAAGGTCTATCTCGAAATTCATCTCGAAATTCGACTTGAAGTTCGAGTTACAGTTCCCCGTGTGCCTGTTTCAAATTCCAAGTCTGGGAAATTGTTCGAGTTAATCTCTATCTCGAACATTATCTCGAATATTCGACTTGATGTTCGAGATAGACCCTATCTCGAACATTATCTCGAATATTCGACTTGATGTTCGAGATAGACCTATCTCGAACATTATCTCGAATATTCGACTTAATATTCGAATTAGACCTCAAATTCAATTTTCTCTCAAATCTTATTCTTGGAATTTCGGGTTGGGACTCCAAAGTGGGTTTTTAATGCTGTTTTTACTTGTTCAAGTGATTAACTGTTCGTGTTGGTGTCATCTCGAACATTATCTCGAATATTCGACTTGATGTTCGAGATAGACCTATCTCGAACACTATCTCGAATATTCGACTTGATGTTCGAGATAGTGTTCGACTTGATGTTCCCCTGTATGTACTTAACGTTTTTTTTCTCTTTTCACAGGGATATTCTCGTCTTTGCACATATATGCCTATATATACAACATTAACCTGTCTTTCTTTTCACTTTTACCTAATCGTTTTAACCCTAAATTTTTACAGCCCCCACCCTCCCTCCCTCCCTGCGATTTCAAACAGTCATTGCCCTGTTCATTCGAGTTGTGTTAAAACTCTTACATATCTCGAACTGCTGCCCGTTTTCAATTTACTATTCTCTGTTTGCCCTGTATTTGTGTATTTGGACCTGTCTGTTCATCTGTTCAGTTTGTCATATACACACACATCTATCACGGTTATTTACAAACATAGTTTAGTTTTTATATCACTGATTTGGGGTTGCAGTATTTACTGGACTGGATTTTGTTTGTTTTGATTTTGATCATAATTCATTCCGTAGTTTAGTTCAAATCGGCTGTTCATCTTCTCGATTCTCTAAAAGGAATTAATTAGATTACATTTTTTTTCCTTAAGTGTTTACCTTCATTGTTTCTTTTCAAAATATCACATTAACTCAAGGAAAATTATTTTACAAATGGCTCACCAATTTCTTCTTGCGAAAAATAATTTTTATAACATTAGTACGGAAATTGGTGATCAACTCCCACGTTTCAAGTTTTGGATACGATTTCTTAATTTGTACTCCAAGGCTAGTGCTGCTTTTACTGCTAAACCAACACTAGTCCATGATGCTTTACAGCAATTATGGACTAGTGCGGTTACTTTCGGGAGTAAATCTACCCCCTATGGTTTCAGGTTTACCTTGGCGGGTCATGAATTTGAAGTCACGGAGAAAGTGTTCAACCGGGTTCTGGGGTTCCCGGTAAGAGATGTTTATGACCCCGAACCTAACACAGCTGAGCGTATTAAATTCTTTGAAGAAATTGGATGCTACCCTCTTTCTGGACGGATCTCAACTGGCGCCATCCAGAAACAATACTTTCATGTGGAATGGAACTACTTTTTCGAGCCCATCACCAGATGCTTTCGAGCACGCGAAAAAGATTTTCATCAGATTCCAATTCCCATGCAGGTATTTGCAGTTTCCCTTGCTCGTGAATTAAATATTAATTATGGCAGGATCATTCTTTACGAGATCGTGACTGCTATGGGAACTCCTGCAAGTCGAGACCTGACATCTACTAACGTTGTCTGTTGGTATCCTCGGTTCCTACAAATGCTTATTAATCACTTAGTACCTATTGATGCTTTATCTGTGAGACAGGCATTTGCCACAAGTGCGACGTCTGCATCCTTGGGCATGGGCACCAAGTCACTCACGACGATTGCTAATCAAGATAAGCATCATGGTAAGCCGATGTCTATTCCTGATAACATTCACGTATGGGTTAAGTTTGATGCAGGTATCACTTCCATGGCGGGGACCTCCCACATTTCATCACATGCTCAGAATCCCTTTGCCCATGCTGACGCATTCCAGGGGATTCCGGACGAGAATATTGGTGATGAAAATGATGATGAAAATGATGATGACGATGATGATGGGCACTCTCACGTACAATCATCTGCCGGCCAGAGGACCAGACACTCTACTCCACCTGCCGGACAAGGTGATGAAGAAGGTACTTTCTTTGAACAAGAGCAACTCTCTGTTCACACTACTAATACTTCTTCCCCTAAATCTGATTCCATGGCCCAAGATTCTGCTAGCCCGCAGGATCTATCCCCGGGCAAGAGCTATAATTCTGATTCGGAGTCTGACACATTTGCTTCCTCTCTTTCACCCTCGCTCACGGGAGTTAAAAGGCAGGCAACTTTAGATTTAGGTGACGGTTCTGAGAGTGACCCTGAAGTGCAGCCCCTTATTCGGAAGAAACCTAAATTTTCTCATGCCGCAACTTCTAAAGCCCAGTCCCACCCTAGTGTGTCTATCACAACCACTCCACCTCACGCGAGTGGTTCGCCCCGTGCACATTCAACACATAGGGAAGATGGTGAGGATTCTATGCCTTCTGAAGAGCCTGTTACTTCAGAGCGGCAACAAGCTTTCAATGCTTTCGAAGTACCTTCACCGGTACATACTGATGCTGCAGAGAGGATCGGTTCTGATGTTGTACTAGAACACTCTGCAGCCTCTTAACCTGAGATTCCACCTCAGGATATGACAGGAACAGATCCCATAACTGCTACTCACTTTACTTATCCAGTTTCTGCAGGTACTGCTTTCTCTTTCAGGACTATTGTTGAAGACATACACGAGCGTGAGACAGGGAGTGTGTGTGAGCGTTTAGGGAGTGAGGGACCTTCATTTTTAAGGCCCGAAACCGAGAGACAAACACTAACAGAACGATTTTTAGAGCGAGGACACCCAGACCAAACACCGTCCCTTTATCTTGAAAATCTTGACACGCGTATGACAGCAATTGAAATTGAAATCAAGCAGTTCGGGCAGTCAATGGGGCAGTTGGGGATCAATATTGGTGACAATCAACGAGCTCTTAATGATTACGCAGCACGGATGGCCAGTCAAGCAACAGTGATGGATGAATTGACAAATAAGGTGAATGACTTGGGCCATGCTGGTGGTATCTTGGGCAGCACTCTGAATGAGAGAATGGGAGCAGTGGAGAGCATAATGCATACCATGGCGACAGAGATCAGCAGGATGATGTATGCAGTTAGAAGCTTTGTTCCTCCCGAGTGCTTTGACGAACAATTCACTCAGCCTCCCCCTGATCATGATGATACTGGTGGTGCTGGAGGTGCTGGTGGAGCTGGACCCTCGGGTTCTGGTTTTGGTGGTTCTCATGCAACTGCTGGATCTGGCGAGAAAGGTGGTGTTGGGGATAACTCACCTAAGGGGGAGAATGGTAAGGAGACGAGACAGCAGTCGGTAATAATTGAAGAAATTGAAGAACAAACTGCTGATGTTGTCAAAGAAAATGAGCCAGTGAATGAAGAAGAGGCTCAAAGAAAGAGGAAGGGTAAGGCAGTGGTGGCTAAACAAGAAGAGTCATTCATTGACTTGAGTCGTCATCAGGAAGAGGCACATGCAGTACTTGATTCAGATTCTGATATGGAGGATGTTCCGTTAGCACATGCTATTAGAAGATCTTTGAAGGAACAAGGTGGAGGTGCTGGAATGTCTTCCGGACAGCCTGAAGAAATACCTGTTGATAAGGAAACTCTAGAAGCCCAACAGCTGGCCTTGGAACAAGCTCAGTTCTATAAAATGAAGATGATGCAGGATGAGGCTGTTTTTCTTGAAAAGAAAGCGGAGCTTAAGGAGAAACAGTATGATCATGAGCTTGCAAGGTTAGCTGATCCTCAAGTAGATCTGGACAAGAAAAGGATAGGACGGAAATGGGATGATGCAAGGAAGATTCTATCGGGAGTTTGTACAAAAGGAACTCATAACAAAGAGGCGGAAGACTTGTTCTACAACTTGAACTTGCAGAATCCACTGATTGTTGACTACATAAATGCTTTGAAAAGGTTGATCTCAAAAGTCAGAGTTGGATATAATGCAATGGTTAAGGAATGGCAGGTCATCTTGTCTTTAGTCGAAGGAGTCCCGACATCTTTCTTGTATGTGGATGATCAATTCATCTCGAGAAGATCTGCATCAGAGTTGTTCTTGCTAGCAACAAAAATTCAATATTCTCAAGCTGAGGAGCTTAGCATTCTGTATAGGGATCAGTTAATGCAGCTAGCAGAGGACAAGGGACCAGAATTCTCAGCGAATCCTGATATTGTTCGGATGGTTGTTGATGGAAAGATGAAGAGGGTGTGCTTAGAGGAAAATGACCTAATGGCTCTATCAGTAGAATCCCTAAAGGCGGTATGCAGGCAAATGATGAGCAAGGGATTCACTTCTGACATCAAGGAGAAGTCAGTGGAGTTCATTGAGAGGGTCATATTCAAGATGAGCAATGAAATCTGGAAGTGTGACATTATTGCTCCAAACCCTCTAGACAAAGTAAAGATTGAGCCGGAGCTAATTGAAAGAAAGTGGAATATTCTACAAGCTGTTAAGAATGTAGATGAAGCTCTGACTCTTCCTTCTGGATCTCTGGAACAAGGAGAAATAAGGGAGGCAGTTGGTGTTCCAGGGAGAGATAGTGTATACTGGATACACTCATATGACGATGACACAGCTGATGCTTTAGCATTCATAGACGCAGACCAAAATCAAACATTGTTGCATATGAGTAGGAAATGGCTGCTGCAGACTCAAGATGCTGCTTTTCTGGAGAGAGTTTTAGAAGTATTCAAATGGGGAGAAGTGGAGAATGAGAATGTAGATGAGAAGCAGAGACTCCTGAAGTACTTATCTGAAGTAGTAGTGGAAAAGAAGAGAATGGAGCGAGATGCGGCTAGTGTCCACAATACTAACCGTGTTAAGGGCTACCCTAAAATGATCTATTGTCAGTTTAAGGCTGATAAGTCTCATTGGAAGTCACAGCTCATAATGAAAAATTTTGAGGACATTCCAAAGATCAGAACTACTCAGGAGGTGGAAAAACTCAGAAGGCTTTTCAGGCATCCTTATCCAGAGCCCAGGAATCCTTTAGAAATGGAAGCGGTAAGTCTGTTGAATGCAAGGTGGAAGCAGCTTCATGATCCAGTTTACAAGAAAGAACAACAACAGAAGGAAAGGCGTAGAAGGTTGAAGGAGGAGAAGCGCCAAGCTGAAGAAGTTAGGAAGAAAAGACGGAATTAGAATTAACGGTCAGAGTGGTGTGAACTTGAAGTTGGAAAAACTTCATATCTTTTTGGTTGCTTTAACTCACTTGAGGAAAAATTCACCTGATCACGGTATGCGAGATAGGCTAACGTACCATACTGTAACCGTGAATCAGAGTGGATCCAATAAGGTGATATAAGTTTGACTGAAAGGTTTGAAATAATCCAGGTGATAGGAATCACTCAAATGATCTTTAATTCGAAGTTCGAATTTTCTGTCTAGCTTAAGTTTTATTTATTCTAGTTCTTTGAATTGTTTTCAAGTTTATTTCAGTTGTAATTCAAACAAGACAGTAATGTTATTTATCTTTTTCTCGTCTCATGGTTTAGTTGAGTTATCCCTTTGTTAATTTGAATGTCATTGTTAGACTATCAAATAGGGGGAGATGGAAAGGCAGAGTGTCTAAACTTGTAACACTATAACTTATGTAACTCAACTAAAAGAAAAGATACTTAACCAGAAGACAATCAAGAACATGAAGTCACAAAGAAATCAATGTTAACCATGAAGACAAGGTAATTGATACAATTCAATTTGTTAACTATGATCAAACAAAGAAGAAATCATTGAAAGAAGTTCAAGACAAAGTTGTTCATGCCTCAGTGATTTATAACTTAAAGATTCAAGATCATAACTATCAGTATCAACAAGGCTAATTGATTTCAAGTGAACAAGAAGAAAAGCAATGATTGGAAAGCCACATTACTAATTGAAAATGGTAATCTATTCAAAAAGCAGAGACACTATCAAGACTAGTCACTTATGAATCAGACCATTGCATCAAGTGTCAGGACATTGATAGTATGTTTATGTCAGTAATAGAGATCCAAATTCAAGAGCTTGTTGAAAAATTTGGAAGACATAAAGAAATCACAAGTTCAAGATGCTGCATTGAAGTTTCAAGTTAAAGCCCAGAATTTTTCTAAGTATAGAATATTCGAGATAGAATATTCGAGATGGCCAAGTAGAACATTCCTATGTAGAATATTCGAGATAGAATATTCGAGATAGAATATTCGAGATGGCCAAGTAGAACATTCCTATGTAGAATATTCGAGATAGAATATTCGAGATGGCCAAGTAGAACATTCCTATGTAGAATATTCGAGATAGAATATTCGAGATGGCCAAGTAAAAGTTCTCAAGTAGATGTTCTACATGGAGGGCAGTTTCAACATGGCACATGGCATCATCTAATTGGCAGATTTCCAAGCTTTCAAGATAAGATAAGATTTATGTGGATATCATTAGGCCACGTATATTTTAATCTTTGAAGACTACAAGACATAGATTACAAGTAGTATAAATAGAAGTACTTGTGTATTATTTTAAAAAGAGCAATATTTTCAAGATAAACACTTGTAAAAGAGAGAGAGAGTATTCACAGAGCTTAGTATCATTTACTACCCTCTTTACTTCTAGTGTACTGTGTAATGAATGTTGTAGCAACCCTTTCAAGTTATATATAAGACATATATTCCTTGAATCATTGTGTTCATTTATTACATAGTATTTATTGCTTCATTAATTCGAAAAGTTGTATTCACCCCCCCTCTACAACACATTTGGACCTAACATAAAGAGCCTATCGTAGAGGAGGGAAACACTAAAGAGAAAACTCATGTGCCGTATAAGAGATTCCGTGATGTAGCGTCGCGTATGTTGACATATGGTGGAGCCCGTAACAGAACAGCGCCAGAGGGGAGGCGTTGGTCTGTCGATTCTCAGCGACAAGGACCCAGCAAAGACCGAGTAGATGGGGAAAGATGTGTGAATACAGAGGGCATATGAGTGGTAGGTTCGGAAGAAGTAACAGATACTATTGGGGAGAAATTGATCGCGGAGGCAGGGAACGCGATATAGTGGGGAGGTTCGTATCACGACCAACGGATGATAATTAGAAGGCCCCTCCTACGGATGATGTTCAGATTATAGAACCAACACTGAATACTCTTTTATCATGAAGGATGAGGGCAAGGAGTCGTTGGAGTGAATAGGATCAAAGGGGTTACCAGATGGGTCATAATCAAGAAAAAGATGGCCAAGGAAGCTATCAGATTGGGATGGATCAAGAACGAAGTAGAGGTCATTAACTGAAAGAAGATACGCCTCATCTTTTTCTAACACTGGAATCTTTACACCTGAATCCTTATGGCCTATATTGACTTGTTCTTGATCTTAAACTTTCTGTATATTGAAAGTCTTGCTCTGATACCAATTGTTATCCCCTAGAACAATGTTAATATATTTGTAGAAGGGGGGTTGAATACAAATATGGTAAATTTTAGAATTTCATTTATTTTCTTAATAATGTTTGAGAAGGTTTAAGTATGAGCAATACAAGCTGAAATAAATATTTGAACAAAGACAAGATCTTTAAAATTACTGATGGATTGATTTTTCCAATAATGTGTATTTATACTCAAATAATCTAGGTTAATAAAACCTAGATGCATTTTCAAAGTAAGAAATAAAATCAATTGTTCTTATAAATTATTCTAAGGCTGAACAGTTGATTCAGAAAATAAATCCAACTCTGTTATCTATTTCTAACAATGTTACCACACTTATTTATATAACACTAGTATGTTTATAATCTCGAGAATAGTGAAATAAAACTAACTATTCTAGGAATGTTACTAAACTATCCTTCTTATCTGTTTATTTCTATTTTGAGAAATATCTTCATCCCAGGAAGGACAGCTTCAATCTGAGTCTTCACAGTCAATCTAGACTGTCTTCCATAGGTGTGCTTTAGTCTGTGGATTCTTGACATTTTGTATTGTTGTGCAGTCCCTATCAATTGATAATTTGATGTTAAGCATATCAATTGATTCTTCCTTGTATCCATCAACTGATATTCTTCTTCGATTGATCTTGATATCTATCGATTGATAATAGCTGTTGACTTATCAATTGATAGATATTATCAATCGATATATCAATCGATGGTTCTTCATATCAGTTGATGGTCTTCAATCTTTGACTTGACTTTGTATCAATTGATCTTCTATATCGATGCCTCTATATCAATGACCATCCTTCACTTGTACAATTTTCTTGTCTTCAAATAATTATAATTTCACAGTCTAAATTACACATTAATTAATGATCAATATCAATCGACTCTAATATATATTGATGAGATACTTATCAATCGTCTAAAGTCATATTAATTGAAATAGACTAAGTACACCTATGCTACCATCCATATTATCGGTTGATTCACATAAACATGTCAACTAATAAATGGTTTCCTGATCAATTGATATTTATAATTTTCATATCAATTGACTAGTTACAATAAAATAAAATTCTATGATTCTAAGGTTTAATGTTATCATCAAAGCTACATAGATTCCTATCAATCTCCCCTATTTATTTTTGTGACAAAAAAAAGAGCATAAATCTATTTGATGATAACAAAACCCCTAAAACAATTGCATTCATATAGAATCAAGAAATTAAATAGCACTTAAATTTAGAAGCATCATTATGATGATTTTTTCATGCTGCTCCAATCTTTCCAGGGCTTCAATCACTTCTTCATCTTCTTTCTCTTCTCTGCATTCTCCTTTAGTTGCCTCATAAATGAACTTCTTAATATCTGCCCATCCCTGTCTGAGTCCCCAAGTTGCCTCATTAGATAGATAATCTCCTGATCTGTGATTTTATCAAGATACTTACAAATTTCAAAGTACTTTTTCTTTCCTTCAACATCTGTGAAAATCATGGCATAGACTGGTTCCAGAACCAGAGTCTCCACTTGAGTCTCCCAAAGTTTCAAAGGAGGGTCTGGATCAGCTTCTGCAGGCAATCTTCTTAGCTTTATGATTTGATGTTGTAGTTCCTGAGCAACTGTGATATTTAACTTGTATCTTTTGTTAAGTAGAGGCAAAATTGTCTTCAAAGTGTTGTACCCCTGCTTCATGATCAGCCTCATTGGATATGTTGCTTTATGACCATCTTCATACTCTAAACTCATGCACTCCTCATGATTTGAAGTTGTTGGATGAGTTTTGTAACCTATTAACCCTTTTTCACTGATCCTTGGCACTTCTTGCATTTCATATCATTCAAGAACAATTTTGTTTCAATCTCCTTGTATATCCTTGATTGAAGATTGTTCTTGTTAGAAGGTTTCTTCAGGTTTCACGGTCTTTTTCCTTGCCATTTTAATTTGCCTCTTCACCTCAGTTGCATCCATTTGATTCCATTCCAACTGCATTTGCGTTGTTGTTTCTGTATTCTCTTTTTCTCTCCTAGCAGCATCTGCAACTCCTGAAGAAATGGCTCCTTGTAGCAATTTCTCTCCTGAAAATCTACTCTTCTTTCTTCTCTCTTCAACCATAATGGCTTTCCCTTTTTTTCTTTTCTTTCAATTGAATAAACTTTTCTACATGAACATTGACTTCATTAGCAACTTCAGTTGCATTCTCATTCATAACCTTGATCTGTGTAATGAAATCATCCAAGCTTCCTGTTTGAGAAGCCTTTGTCATTAACTCAGTGCTCTGCTTCAATTGCTCAAACTTTCTTCTTTCTCTTTCAATTAACTCATTGGTCTCCTTTTCCCTATAAATCCTCCTAGCTTTCAAGTCAGCATCAAATTGATGTGCAATGCTTCTTCTCTTTTCCAAATCATCCTTGGAGTAATTAGATGACCTTTGTTCCTGGTTCATCCTTACTCCCTATTGCTCCTACTAGCCCCTGCATATCTACTACTAGCTCCAACTCCTCCAGCTTCATTCCCACCACTACTGCCATCCTTGTCGTTGTCCCTTTTATCAGTGTTCTCCCTCTTTTTGTTATCCTCACAAGATGAAGGTGGTGACATCATGTCAAGAAACTTCTGCATAATCTGGGCATGAAGGGCCTGTCCACTAATGATATCATCCATCTTAGACTCAATGGTAGAGACCCTCTTCTTCAAGTCATTAAAGCCCTTTGCATCCTTGAGAAACTTCTGTTGAATATGATGGAGAGTGTCATGAGGCAATTTTTCATCCAACCTTCTCTCCAACACATCCTTAATAGATGAAACGGAATCCTTGATTGAGACCAATTCATACCTAACTCTAGTGACTGTCATCTTTTAAACTTTTAATTGGTCCCTCAAGCAATGTGTAATTCTTCTGTGAGTAGGATTTGCAAACTCCACCTCCATCATAGATCTTCTATACTAAGAGAACAATTATTCTTCAGCATCTGCAAAGCTACCATCAATGATGCTCATCCAAGGCTCTTCATCACTGTCATTGTCAATATCACCAGGAGTCAGGTGACACGCATCCTCAACATTGACTATTCTCTCTTTCAAATTTCTTGTCCTCTATTCAGTGTGCTCCAACCCTAGAATTGATTCAGCATTCCTATTGGTTGAAGTTTCCAATCCTTGATACCTTGGATCAGGGTGCACAAAGTTGCTTGGATCCAACTCTCCTGCATCCACCTCATCATATTCAGCAACAACCTTCTCCAACTCCTTCCACTAGCTTCATTAACATTAGTGACTCCCCTTATCTCCTGCACTCATCCCCCCTCAGACATCAGTTCTTGCTCAATTTCATATACAAATTGAAGAATTTTCTTATCACTCTCACTCATCTCTCTATTTTGCATCAGGATCTCATTTTGAACCCATTCATGTTGCACCTACTAAGGTGGGGCCCTCAAGTGTTTCACTCTCATTCCTGGAAGAAGTAGGAATGTCCACGCTCACTCCCTCTCCTTTTGCCAGGCTACAAGCCTGCCTCTCACTCAACTCCCTCAGCCCTAAAAGAGTGTGTGCAACATCAATATATTGAGTATCAATTGATGTGAAAGTGACACCAGTTGATGTGATTGGCATATCCATCGATTGATGCATATCCATCGATTAATATTTAATATCGATCGTTGGCTTATGAGTCGACGGCTGATTATCAATTGATGTGAGTACATCAATTAATGAGGTTGAAACGAATGAAGTTGAAGGAATTTCAGTGTTTAGGTTTGAAAGAATATTGGAGATAGTGTTTGAGATGGTGTCTTGAGAATCCTGTGAAGGAGACTCAAGAGAGTGTTGGCTTCTCCTTGATAAAAAAAGAAGGAGAATTTGAAAATGGCTGATTGTCTATCATAACATTTTCTGAAGAAATTTGAGGTTGGGGTGAAGAAGGAATAGGGATAGAAAGGGAATGGGGCTGCATCTCCATATTTATTGGAGATGCATCAAACTGAGAAACAGAAGGCTCCACCACAGTTTCATGTGGTTTTGCAGTGTATGTATCCCCAAGTACAAATCTTGGTTTCTTACTTCTCCTGATATAGGTCATTGGAGTGTTGGCTTGAGTGTCCCCGCCCTTGTTCAATGCCCCTAGTTTAGGGCTCTTTTCAATATTGTCATCCTTTTGAGAGGATGCCAATGAAGGTGTGAAAATTTCCTTTTCAACTGTCACAGTCTTTTGGGAGACTGTGGAGTGGCTAGGCTTGGTTATCTCACTCTCACTCACCTTATTCTTCTGGGTTTTTTGATGTTCCCCAGTTCCCTCACCAGTTACCTCCTCCTCTAGTCTATCAACCAAAATAGGTGTCTTCCTTTTCTTTGTTTTTACAACAATAGGTTTTTAGGAACCTGTTGAGGTTGGTTTCTTAGACTTGGGTTTGGAAATTTTTTGTGTGTTGGTCAAGAAGAACAATGGAAAGTGGAAAGTGTGCATAGATTTCACGGACCTGAGGCTCGTCTTAAAGATAATTTCCCCTTCCCCACATTGATCAACTTGTAGATGCCACGACCGGACATGCCCTTCTAAGTTTCATGCATGCTTACTCGGGGTATAATCAAATCCCCATCTATGAACTAGATCAGGAGAGCACGTCATTTATTACTGACAGAAGACTGTGTTGTTATATCGGTATGCCTTTTTGACTCATCATTATCGGAGCAACGTACCAATGGCAAGTAAAAATGATGTTCGAACATCAGATCGGGAAAACTATAGAGGTCTATGTAGATGATATGTTGGTCAAGTCGAAAGAAACATCAGATCATATCACACATTTGATGGAGATGTTTGAAATCTTGAGGAAGTATCACATGAAGTTAAATCCGCAGAAGTGTGTTTTAAGAGTCGAGTCTGGCAAATTCTTGGGGTTCATGGTAAACAACTGAGGAATAGAGGCCAATCCGGAAAAAATCCAAGTGCTACTTAACATGAGGTCACCAAGAACCGTGAAAGAAGTACAGAGCTTAACAGGAAGGGTAGCGGCTCTCAACAGGCTTGTCTCAAAGTCTTCTAATAAATGCAAAGAATTTTTTCAAGCCATCAGAGGAGTAGCAAGAAGTTCGAGTGGATACCAAAATGTGAGAAAGCCTTCCATAAATTAAAAGAACAGTTAGGGTCTCTTCCGCTGCTTGCCAAATCTATGGAAAGTGAGACACTAATCTTATAATTAATTGTTTCTGATTATTCTATCATCGTTGTACTTGTCAGGGAAGAAGTAGACGTGCAATTTCCCATCTACTATGTTAGTAAAAAATTGTTAGATGTTGAAACCCGATACACAAATATAGAAAAGCTAGTCTATGCGCTCATCATCACATCTCGGAAATTGAGGCCATATTTTCAAGCACACGAGGTAGAGGTCAGAACATCGTATCCACTAATGCAAATCCTTCATAATCCTGAACCCTCAGGAAGAATGTTGAAATGGGTGGTAGAGTTGGAACAGTTCGATGTGGAATATAAGCCTCGGAGTGCCATAAAAGGGCAAGCCCTTGCAGATTTTATCTTAGAATTTTCTAGAGAGGAAGAAAAAAACTCTACAACAATAATGGTTGTCCCAGATTTTATACCTCTAAATCCATTGACGCCCATCCCAGAACTATGGTGGACGTTGAGAACAGACGGGGCCGCTAACAATGAAGGTGGAGGTGCAGGGGTAGTCCTTGCAATGTGGGGAATGTACATTCTTGGACCCTTTCCAATGGCTAGCAGACAAAGAAAGTTCCTAATCGTTGCAATTGATTACTTCACTAAATGGATTGAGGCTAATTCACTAGCCAAGATAACCATAAAACAAGTAGCTCAATTCTTATGGGAAAACATCATATGTAGGTATGGGATACCACGAATCTTGGTGACGGACAATGGCACACAATTCAACGATGAGGAATGCAAGGGATATTGCAATGATAATGACATCGATCTACGTTTCACTTCTGTTGCACATCCATAAGCGAATGGGCAGGCTGAGGTAGCCAATCGAATCATACTGGATGGTCTCAAGAAAAGGGTCGAGCGTTCTGCTAATACATGGGTAGATGAGCTTTTGTCAATACTCTGGGCATACAGAACCACTCATAAAGTCACTACTGATGCAAATCCATTTTTCTTGGCTTATGGAGCTGAGGCAGTGGTCCCAGTTGAAATATCACATATATCCCCCAACAATCAAGGCCTTTGAGCCCGAGGAAAATGAAGAAGGGATGAAGCTTGCATTAGACCTGATAGATGAAGTCAGGGACAAAGCTCATGCAAAAATCATTGAATATCAAAAGAAGTCATCTTTCGACTACAACCTAAGGTTTAAAGAAAGGTTTTATAGACAAGGGGACTTGGTCCTCAGAAAAGCTGAAGCTTCCGGAGTAGGCCCCAAAGGCAAGTTAGCCCCTAACTGGGAATGGTCGTACAAGATAAAATGAGTTAAGGGAGGAAGATAATACATCCTTGAAACCCTAGAAGATGTTGAGGTGCCAAGGACTTGGCATGCCTAAAACCTGAAGGTTTATTATGTTTAGAGGATTCAACTATGAGTTCTTATGTCTAGTAGGAACTAAGTAGAAATAAGGTTCGATGAAATCATTAGGATGTAAGAGCCTTTCGCTCCCGACAAAGTTCTCATTTTGTAAGGGATGTCCCCACTTTAGCCTTGAAGGCATTATTAATAAAATTCTCAGCCTTATGGCACATTCGAAAACATGTGTGTTTAGCCTAGTTTGGCAACCTTTATCAGTTCTTTTATGACAAACGAATAAGAAGCATGTTTGGCACTCCGAGTAATGTCCAGTTTTATTTGTTCTTTTATGCTCAAGAAGTATATTTTATCAAATATGCTAAGGCACGAAAAAGAAAAAGAAATAGCAAATGACTTTTTATAAAAAAACGAGTCTTAAGGATTATATAAGTTAAAAAACAGTAAGGAAAGTACAAGAAATACAGAAAAAACAAAAGAAACTAAGGGAGATCTTCGATATCTTCATCTTACCCTATCTTCTCTTCCCCTTCTGCTTCCTTCCTAGCATTCTCCTCGGCTTCTGGAGTGGAGTCAAAGACCCGGTCATAATCATCCAGGGCCTCACCACCCAACAAGTCTCTTGAATCTGTCCCTCCAGCTTTGGAATTCAAGGCTAATGGCTGGCCCATGGGACAAGGAAAGTCGGCCGGATCAAAGAGGCCGGGATGCTTGGCCAAGATGGTGTCGAGGCACTTCTCCCAGGCTTGAGCACAAGTCGGCGGGAAAACCATGTCGTCATGCTTATCCATAAAGGCATAAAATTCCTCGGACTCCATGTACTTAGTAATTTGGTCCTCTTTGTTCGCCTTCAACTTTTGAACCTCGGCGTGGGCCGCTAGCAGCTCTTGTTCCTTTTCGAGCAGTTTCTTCTCCAAATTGGCCACTTTGGCCTCCGCCTTGACCTTGCCCGCCCTCTGGGCCTTCTCAGAAAAACGCCAATCTTGGCCTGATGGGCCATGGTCTGAAAGTAAGTGTTGACCACTTTTAAAGAAAGAAAATAATAGTGAGAAACAGGGAAAATCAAAAAGCAACCAAGAATAAAAAAGATAGAAAATGAGTGGGCCTTACCATGGCAACAGCCTGGGCCCCCGGAGTCTCGGCCTCTTCAATGTCTGTTTTCAGGACAATTTTGGCTTTATCGACTGGGGGAATAGAGTTCTGCGACCAGTCAACGGAGTTCAAAGTACTCCCGACGACGGTATCTTGCCTCCTTAAGCCCCAACTAGGCCTCCAAGCCACCGTGATTGGGTCTTCATGTTCCTCACGGGGCCTCTTCCTCATGGCCTTATTTTGGGGCCCCTCGCAGGGCTGAAGAAAGCTGGGAAAATTGGTCTCCTTTATTGGGCCCTCCAAAGCTTCGCGGGCCTTTCTCATTTTATGGGTTTCCTGATCGCCCACACCCAAATGAAAATTAATGCTCTCAGCAGCTGCAAAACAAACAAGAAAATAAAAAGGTGGACTCAGAAAAAATTAAAGCAAAGGGAAAAGAGGGTAAGAAAATTACCCTTGTTAGAAACATTAGAAAGGTCCACGACCTTTAAAGAGAATTCCTCCAAAATCTTTCAATGGTGGGTCAAGCCCTTGTCTTGGCCCAAATCAGCGATAATGAGCTTTTCTTCAGGAGTCAATTGAATCAAGCCCGGGTTCCCGTCCTTGACCTTGCAGAATGTAGGCCTGAACAGGGTGGCTCATTCGCCACCCTCCCACTTCAAAAACAGGAAATCCCTCATCCACTCTTGATTGGAGTCGGGCAAAGATTTATTGCTAAAAATTGGGGAGACACCTTGCATATGGCTGATATAAACTCAGCCCAACATTGAAGATGGACTATTCTTGAATCGAAAAATACTTCTAAAAACAGCTATGGAAAGGGGATAGTTTTTTCTAAGGCATAAAACTAAGAAACAAAGAAGGGTCCACCATTAGTTTGGGGTTAATTGGACTGGGCTTCTTCTAACCTCGGCTAAGAGCCTAATAATGAACTCGTGGACAGGAAATCTAAGCCCACCTAAGAAGGCATCTCTAAAAACACATAACCTGTTGGGCCGCTAGTGGCAGGCCCGATCTCCAGGTTCGGCCAAAACAAACTTAAATCCAGTGGGTAATTTATACAATTTTGAAAATTTATCGCAATGAAGTTGGTTGGTAAAAATACTGCTATACCTAAAATCATCTAACTCGGCCTGGGTAGGAAATTCGTCACCCATGGATTGCAAAAGATCATAGATTGAGGAAAAATTAGAAGTCACGGTAACAATGTTACCTCTTTTTGCCGCTCTGACAATGAACCTTTGCTGCGCAGAATCTTGATCGGCTATTGATCTTCGACAAATGGAAGCTTGATAGACTGAGAAGATGAAGATTGATCGGAAAAAGCTTTCCAGAAATCGCCTTGCGAAAAGAACTTTAGAGAAAAGTTTTTAAGAGAGAATTACACTGAGGAAGTAATAAGTGAAAAGTCAAGTTCTCACTTCACTAATTTATAGCCGAAGAAAACGGTAATTCAACCGGTTGAACTTCCTGTAGCCGGTAAAAATAAGGTCCATAAACTAGTTGGGCCTAGCGGGCCTATGGCCCAAAAATCGAGGAGGACTGAAACGCGTGAAAAATAGAAATGGGTCGAGGCCCATTAAGTCGCTATATTCATGGGTCCTGTCGACTAAAAATCAAGATGTGGCCTAAATCAATTAGGATCCTGGTCGAAAATAGACCAGGAGTCACATTTCGACCAGGATGCAATTTGGCTGCTAAAATCGACCAGGAATCCCATTCGACCAGGATGCAATTTGGCTGCTAAAATCGACCAGAATTCTGGTCGAATTTGACTAGGAAACCCTATCAACCTGGATTCTATTATGTCTTAAAACTGACCAGGATCCTTGTCGGAAATCGACTAGGGATTTCGACCAGGATTCCGTGACAGACTAAAATCGACCAGGATCCTGGTCGGAAATCGACCAGAATTTTCGACGAGGAATCCTGCTCAACCAGGATTCCCTGAGAAACCTAAAACTGACCAGGATCTTGGTCGAATTCGACCAGGATCCTGGTCAAAAATAGTGCTAAAAAATGCTAAAAAATCATTAAAAATAATTTAAATAGCAAAAAAATTCTAGAAAATTCTCTATAAATAGAGAAAAATTCCTAAAAATTAAGAAAAAATACCCGTGGGAACAAATAAATTATGAAAAATTCTCTAAAAATAGAGAAAAATTCCTAAAAATTAAGGGAAAATACATGGGGGTATAAATAAATTATGAAAAAATTCTCTATAAATAGAGGAAAATTCCTAGAAAAATACCTGTGGGTACAAATAAATTATAGAAAATTCTCTATAAATAGAGGAAAACTCCTAGAAAAATACATGTAGGTACAAATAAAATTTTCTATAAATGGAGAAAAATTCCTAGAAATTAAGGAAAAATAGTTGTGGGTACGAGAAAAGAATTGTGAAAAATTCTTCATAAATGAAGGAGAACTTCAACGACAAAATCATAAACCTTAACTTCTACAAA
The DNA here is from genome assembly GCA_028671895.1 of Oenanthe sinensis. NCBI lineage: Eukaryota > Viridiplantae > Streptophyta > Magnoliopsida > Apiales > Apiaceae > Oenanthe > Oenanthe sinensis. The sequence continues at coordinate 25,031,438 of CM053805.1, read as the reverse complement.
GTATTGCACATTTACAGAAGTTGGGGCGCAAATGATATGGGCTGAAAGTAAGCCCTAAAGACACAATTAATGTGGCATTAATTAGACCTAGTCTGGTCCAAAAGGGAGGCCCGATTAATGAGGTTTGAAACCCTAATTAGTAAATAAATTCATAATTAATTGATTGGCTAAATATACAACTAATTAATTATGTCAAACTACATGGAAACTACTCCAATGAGTAACCCCCAAGACACCTCAATCAACAAGGAAACCTATTCCTATTTGGAAACTACTTATATCACAAGAAGAATCCAGAATCCTTCTAGGAGGTGGCCTGCCCACCAAGGTTCCTAAACCTACTCTAATTCTTAGACTCTCTACGTCTATATAAAGGGTTTAACCCTTCATTCTTAGAACTACGTTTTGGCTTGATTCTCAATACGCTTGAGATACGTAGGCATCTTGTGAGGGCAGTATTAAGCTACGAAACACAAGCTTAGCCATTAAAGCTCGTTAAGCTCTGACACGCATCGCATTGACTGCACCCTAGTTTTTAATCCATAACAATGTACTTTCCCATATCATATTGTAACAACAATGAACAAAAACTCTCTTCAATCATCTTCTTCTCATTTATTTTTAACTCAAGTGATTCTCTAATAATCAAGGGCAGTGAAAAGTCACCAAGAAATATTTCTAGTACAATTGCACTTAATACCAGCCATATACGTGGATCGTCCCTTTCATATGACATTGCACTTGCCACTCATTGATCTCAAAGGAGCACTTATTCTTTTTTTCTTTGAGAAGATGTTTTTTCTTCCTCTTCATATCAATTCCCACCAAATAATCACACTTCAACAAAGAAATCCCCACACTGGCTTTCACCAACTCTCAAACAAATCAAAATGATCTACTAGTAAATCAAGACAAGAATAAATAAGTAGGCTCAAAAATTTTTGAGTGGTGATATATGAAAAAAATGGATATAAGATCAAAAAGTTCACTAGGGATATAACTTATGGGTACTGTTTGGATATGTGTGGTTAATCCTAGTACCTTTATCATTTTCATGCTTATGAATATCATGTAATCTTAAAATGGTTTGAAACAAGTTCTAGAGCAACATGCTAAATTATGAACAACACATAAGAAAAAAATTGATTGATATAAAGATGTATCAATCACAAATTAGACTCAAAATCTCAGAAGGTGAAAGCATGCTTCAGTACTTATTAAAATTAACAAAAATGTATTTCAGGTTTAAGAATTTTCGGAAGCACATACAAGGAATTATTATGTATTAAATGAATTTAAGAATATTAATATATTAACTAATCATGCAAAATAAATTTACAAGATGTGTACTTATCCTTGCTAACACACATGAGATGAAACAATATACAAAAGATTTTCTAAATTTTTAATTTTTTAATACTAAGAACACCTCCACACACTTAAGCGGTTCATTGTCCTCAATGAATAATAATATATAATAAAAAAATTAAAAGAGACCTAAAAATAAAATACAAAAATAAAGATAAAAAATTATATAAATAAAGGTTAGAAGTACTACCCCAAATGCATGAAGTGCCGCTTGAAAATTGTTGAGAAGTGTTACCTCCTTTTAAATCATTTTTAACTCCTTAAATAGCTTTGTACTCAGTTTATGTATTAAACTTTCCAGAATATCACATAACAGTTGGAGTGGTTTAGCAGTTGAATCCCTTGCTGCTGACCCATGAGACAAGGGATCAATTCCCTTCACATGTTATTTTTTAGTGGATAACAGCTTTCCAGTAAAACTCTATCAACATTTGAAGTTAGAAGATCAAATCCCAGCTCTAGTACAATAACTTTTTACATGTTCGGAATAAGGCTCAGTGCTGATCAAGTTCGGAGCCAGGTAGGCTTGGAAAGACAAGCTTGTAACATCAAATTCATGCTGGAAGCTTGTGTAGGTTCAGACAAAGACTCAATTGCAATGTTGTATGACATGCTTGGAGGGACCCGCGTGAGAAGAAAAGCAGCGCTAAGGCACATGAAGCAACACAACAGCACTACATCACGGATAAAAAATAGAGCGCCTTCAAATTGTCCAACTAAATAATACCGCGGTGTAAAAAATAGTGCCCCGCGGTGTAAAAAAACTGGTACGTAGAATTTCTCCTCTTTTTTTCATGCTCGCCCTACTTTTTTTTTAATTATTCAAACCCCCCAATTTTGAACCTCAAAAAAAATATTATTATCCTGAAACACTTCAAATAAATTCATCAAGGCACCTTGTGAAATTAAACAAAAAATACAAAAATAAAAATAAGTTAATGTCCTAAAAAATATAAAAATATATCATACTAATTCCTATAAAAAAATACAAAAAGTTATAATAATAATTTACCTTGGGTTACCTCCCAAGAAGCGTTATTTTAGAGTCATTAGCTTGACTTATTACCTTGAATTACTCTAGGGAAAGAATTAAAATTAAAAATATCCACCTTTTTAATCCTAAACTCGCAATCACGAACAAAGTAAAGGATATCGGTAGTTGCTTTTATCCTACAAAAAAAATCCAAACAAGCATTAAGATATTTAAATGTTACACAAATAATTAACAATTGAGCAAGTGTTTTTGCAGTTTTTGAAAATTTTATGATAAAATAACGATAAAATTTACAACCTAGAAAAGGTGGAACTCCCTTGACATTTACATGAGGTGGAGGCTCAGGTGGTGGTTTTTTAACACTCATCGCCTTTGCATGAGCCATTACAACATCTTGGCTTATCAAATTATTGACTACAGATATACTTCCATTTTATCCATCTTCTTGAGCTAGAAACGTAAGAGCCACTTTGAATGCATTACCAAGCAAATTTTGAGAAAAATCATCTTGGACAATATTTTTCATCACGTCAACTTCAAACAATGGAGTTGTGAATGATAGTTTAGGCATATATGATAGAGGAAACATAATCATCATCTCAATATTGCTTTCCTTTATGAATTCTTGAATCACTCTTTGAGTTAAACTTCAGCCTCCATCATTAATTTTTGAGTTCTGAATTCTTGAATCACTTTTGTAGTCTCTTCAAAACTCTTTTACAATTTGATCATCATATCCAATACATCACACGTCTGATCAGGTGGTAGCACATCTACATTGGTTTGAGGAACCTGTAACTCTTCTTGTAGTAGAGGATATTGATATTCTGGTTGTGGCTGGTCATATTGATGTTGATAATATTATTCTTAAAATTGGTGTTGATCATGATACAGGAAATTTTAAAAATCATTGCCCATGTCTGAGAAATCAGAATGATACGCCCATTCTTGATCGAAATTGTTAGAATACAGATTGTATCCATATCCTTCTTCTTGAAAAGTATTCAATTGTCTGAACTGAGAATTATAAGCATTATAAGAACATTCAAAATCATAATGACAAAAAGTGTATGTTTTATGGGCCACTTGTAACATCTCATTAATACTCATTGGACGCATAGAGGGCTCTGAATCTTCAGCTCGTGCCTCTTGATGAGAAGATAAGAATGCAAAGGTATCAACTTTATCCATTGTAAACCTGAAAACTCAACAAAGCCAAGAAAATAGTAAAATTCGCCTCAATCGGAACTAAAGTTCTAATGAGACAACAGAAACATAGAAATAACAAAGTTAAAATCAATAAAAACTATGTCGTCTCCCCGGCAGCAGCGCCAAAAATTTAATGTGTTTTAAAATGTAATACCGTAAGTGCACGGTATCTGTTATTAGCAGAGACTAGTAAGTACGGGTCGAATCCACAAGAAGATAGGTTTTATCGATTTTAATCTAATTATCATAAATTGTTTCAAGAACAAACGAATATTTGAGAATAATAATTAACTAATAATTAAAACTACTAATTAAATAGACTAATATAATAAATTAAAAACCTAGGACAATCAGGTCCACCATGCTTACACAATAACTGGTTTTTAAGTTAAAGTAATTAAAGTGGTCACGTAACTAGAGTATGTCAATCTCTCTCAAACATTAACACTCTCGAAATATGGTTACACAATTAATAACTTTTAGTAATTCAATTAATTAGGTAATTAGAGTCGTGTTAATCTCTCTCGAGCATTAACTCCCTCAGAAATCCAATGATGCTCTCGCACTCTATTCAATTATGTTAATCGTATGTGTGCCTTTAATAAGTAAATCTCTCGATTCATACCCCTATTTGCATAGAATCAATTTATGATATCGGTCGATTACATAAATCAATAATTAAAACACATCAATTAGAATTAACCATAATCAATTAAAATACTATAAAAAATTATGTCAATATTATAGTGTAAACATGGCTTCCCCTTAAGCCCTAAAAACAATTACTCGTTAATAATTAAACAAAGAAAACAACTAAGAACCAAAAGAAACATAACTAAACTAATAAGAATAAAGAAAATATTTGGATAAGAAAACCTATAATTCTCCATGTCACATGGAAAAGTCATGGTCTCCCTGCATCTCCTTCTAACCCTAATAATAAACTACTCTGTAATCTAATAATATGTCTAATAATCTCTAATAATCTGATATGTATGTGTCTATCAAATAATAAAAGTATTTTAATGATTTTAGCCAAATATAAATAAGCTTCCTTAATTGAATAGGTTTCTTCAATTAAAATTCATAGCTCTCTTTGATCCTCAGTTTCTGAGCTGCTCCATTTGGATTCTGCTTATTGGACCACTTCTAAATTAAATAGAATTCAATAAGTTTCATATGGACTATAAGATCGTCTAATTCTGACTTCTAAAACTCAGAATATGGCTCAAACAATGTAGTCAGCCCGTGTAGCTCAAAAATACAAATTTTCTTCTGATTTGACTCCAAATTAGTTCTTTAAATCCAAATCTTTCCAAATATAGGAATTCCATCTTTTCCACAATAAATCATCAAAATCTATTAAATAAATATCCAATTAATGCAAGTACAATTAAATATGATAATAAAAATAAGATAGAATATATATATAAATATATTTTATTAAGGTCTATAGTAGGACTATTAATATGTTAGTTATTCTAGTCATGGCACATGTACTCATTTTCGTTCACTAAGGTTTTTCCCACTAGGTTTTTCCTAGAAAGGTTTTAATGAGGCATGAAGCCATGACTAGCCTTGTAGCAGACTTTACTTTATTCACATTACACTAAAGTCTAGGGGGTAGTATGTATGACTCTCTACCCAGGATTCCTTGTGACTATATTTTGAAATTTTCATATATTTATGAAGACACTTTTTATCTACATCTTTGTCTACAATTTACGAGTGTAATGATGGAATGGGTTATATTGTTACGCTTTAAGGATGATGTTATGTCTGGGAGTGGCCTAGTCCTCAGATGTGTTTATTTTATTCCTGGGAGTGGCCTAGCCCCCATATATATTTATTTATGTCTGGGTGTGGCCTGACCACCAAATGTGTTTATTTATTCCTGGGTGTGGCCTAGTCCCCAGATGTGTTTATTTTGTTCTTGGGAGTGGCCTAGCCCTCAGATGTGTTTATTTATGCTTGGGTGTGGCCTAGCCCCCAGATGTGTTTATTTTATTCCTGGGAGTGGCCTAACCCTCAGATGTGTTTATTTTGTTCCTGGGAGTCGCCTAACCCCCAGATGTGTTTATTTATGCTTGGGTGTGGCCTAGCCCCCAGATATGTTTATTTTGTTCCTGGGAGTAGCCTAGCCCTCATATGTGTTTATTTTGTTTCTGAGAGTGGCCTAGCTCCAGATGTATTTATTTTGTTCCTGGGAGTGGCCTAGCCCCCAAATGTTTATTTTATTCCTAGGTGTGGCCTATTCCCCAGATGTGTTTATTTATGTCTGGTTGTGGCATACCCCCAGATGTTTTTATTTATGATTGGGTGTGGCCTAGCCCCCAGATGTGTTTATTTTGTTTCTGGGAGTGACCTAGCCCCCAGATTTGTTTATTTTGTGCATGGGTGTGTCCTAGCCCTAGATGTGTTTATTTTGTTCCTGGGTGTGGCCTATCCCTCAGATATTTATTTTCTTCCTAGGTGTGGCCTAGCCCCCAGATGTGTTTATTTATGCTTGGGTGTGGCCAAGCTCCCAGATGTGTTTATTTTTTCCTGGGAGTGGCCTAGCCCCAGATGTGTTTATTTTGTTTCTTTGTGTGGTATAGGCCCTAGATGTGTTTATTTTATTCCTGGGAGTGGCCTAGCCCCCAGATGTGTTTATTTGTTCCTGGGTGTGGCCTAAGCCCTAGATGTGTTTATTTGTGCTTGGGAGTGGCCTAGCCCCTAGGTGTGTTTATTTTGTTCCTGGGAGTGGCCTAGCCCCCAAATGTATTTATTTTGGTCATACTGATTACATTGATGAAGGACCGATAATGTTTATGGAAGAATAAAAGTTTGCATTCAATTACTTCAAGTCACAATATAGGCGATGTATAACAGTCGAAGTCATAGGAAAATCTAGCCATAAAAGCTTATGATAAATAGCCTAGTGCAAGGTAAACAATGGGCGAGGCCAATTAAGAATGTACAAAGACTTGTGTAGAGTAAGAAACATGTATTTCATATAAGTAGAGGACTAAAGTATCAAATATAAAGTGGAATAAATATTCAGTACATCAGGTGAGGCCAATTAAAGGAAGGACCCGCACTTCAAACAAAATACTTGTCTTATAATAGAAAATCAATGTAGAAATAGTAATGGTCGAGGCTAGATCTCAGTACGGCTAGGAGAGACCTCATATGCATTGGTCTCATTCCCTGGATTTTCTTTTCCAGCAAGTGCGGCCTCGGCCTCTGCTTTTCTCTTCTCCTCGTTCATAAACCTCGCATCCTTGATTTCCAAAGCATGGTCCAACTTGAACTTCTTGACAAAAATAGAAGTTGAGGGAGGAAAATGACTCGCCTAATCATAATCGAAATGGGCACCCAGAAAATCCTTCAAATAGCCGAATAAGCTATCATCATAAGCTTTGCCCAAGTCAACTTCACGCTTCTCCTCATCATCTTGTAATTGTTGTTTGAGGCGAGTGATTTCTTTATTCAAAGTCCTCTCCTTCTCTTCAGTCTCGCCCTTCTTGGTGGATAATTCAGTCTTTAATGTTTCGACCTCCTGTTCCAAGGACGACACTTTGAAAGTTTGAGCCTTCAACTTAGAAATCTCCGTTTGCAGAGTAGATTTTGCCTTCTTCAAAGAATTTATTATCTTCTCATGTTCTTTGATTTTTGTATCTTTGGTAGCAAACCTCTCCAGGCCATGGTACAAGACCTCGCCACACGCTAATTTGAAACTTAAATCTACATCAAAGTCGCTTCTATTCATAAGAGGCGAGGAACACGTAAGGGTCCTATGAAAGAATTATAAATAGGCGAGGACAATATGAGATAAACAAATGCAAGGGACAAAAAGATAATGAAATAATGCATATATGCAAAAGTAAATATTCAGGTGAGGTTGATGTACCTCTTCCTCTTAATGGCACTACCACTTGTCTTTTAAGTTTTTTGGCCCTAATTTTCTTGTTAAACTTTGACTATTGGAATCTATCCAGAGCCTCTGTTGTAGAAGCCATTGACATATAAAGAATCTGAGGTAACTAGGATATCTAAATCCTTCTCTGCTTTAGTAAGAACGAGGATGGTTTGAGCTCGATTGAGTTTCTCGCCTAGAAGCTCAAGCTGCGGATGTTTATCTATCAAAAAGCATAACAGTGAAAATATATGTAAAATAGAAGTAAGTATTTAGGCGATGATTGTATATGGGTGAGTCTTACTTGGTTCTATGTTGAATTTTATTCGCACTCTCGGGACATCGTACAAGTAAAAATAATTATTCTTCCATTTCTTCATGTTGCTCGGATTTTCCATTGAAAGCCCACTCTTCCCATGACTTCCCCATATGGTGAAGTAGTAGAAACCAAGGTCACCCCCACTTTGCTTTAAGCTCACAAAGTAACTTAACTCTTCCATAGTTGGTGGGTCGAAGCCTTGATTCACGTACATCATATAAATACCAATTGCTAACCTGTAGCTATTGGGAGACAACTTTATGGGAGTGATGTTGTAATATTCAAAAATTTCTTGTAAGAATGGATGCAATGGACATCCAAATCCCAATTCCACTAGCTTGTTTGTAATGACCATGCGAGGACAGGGAAGACTAGGAACATCGAACCATTGCATTCTCATGTTGCATCAAGGCCTATAATACTTCCCATCTATATTGTAGTACGTCATGATCCATTTAATCTCTACGCAAGAAACGACCCCCGCGGTCTTGCGCATAGCAGTTTTGTCAGCCTCGACTATACCTTCCTCAAAGGCCAGATCAAATTCATAATCATCGATAGGCTGAATATATGGCTCATCATCATATTGGTATTCTCACTCATACTCCGAGATGGTGGCTTCAGAATCTCCATCGACATCGCCTTCACCTTTATTACCATCATCCTAAGAAGCCTCGCCTTCATCATCTACCTCTTCTCCTTCTTCTATGGCATTCCCTGATCATGAGGCATTTTCTTCTTCTCTTTCGAGAAGGTCATCCTCGCCTATATATTTCATTTTATGTCTCTTAAGGTCTTTCTTAAAATGCCTAAATTGTTTGCCTGGACTAGGATTAGAAGGCCCTGCTTCTTTCAGCCTCGTCTCATCCTCATTTAATTCCTTCATGTACTCATCAAAATCCCTTCCTGCATCAACCTCACTCCTATCATAATAGGTGCTACCTAGGTCTTCTTATTCTGAAAGACTGTTAGATGAGAAAATTTCTTGGGGAATAGAAGTTCGTTGATTTGGGCAAGGTTGATGTAAGGGCGACTTAAATCCAAATGAAGAAGTAGTGTTCTCCATTTCAAGGGTTGTGTATTGGTGTGTGCACCTATAAGAAAAAAATAAGATAGAAGTAGGAGTAATGTTCTAGGTATGCTAAAAGGGGCGATATTGGACAAAATAGATCAAGCAAGGTATGTTCGATGCCACTTACATAACAACCTAGATATGGGTGGGTGAGTGATTGTGTTCTTGTCGGTTAGGGCTTCGCCTCATACTATTGGGCGAGGTTATTAAAATTAAGAATGAATATGAACAGACATGTACGACATGAAGATGTGAAGAATAGTTATATCTATTGAGGACACTGTCGGGATTTGGTTTTCCGATTAAAATATCACCGGCAGGACACCCACTCAGAACTATAGATACATTGATACATGTGTGTGCTAGTGTTTATGTGTGTTTATCTAATACATCAGGCAACAAAATAATGAAATGTATAAACAATAATGTATGAGGAAACTTACTCGATGAATGTTGGCTAGAAACCGAGAGAAATGGCCGGAGTTGATCTAGTGAGCTATGGAACAAGTTTGGCAGCAATTCGAAAGGGTGAAGATGTGAAATAAAGGAAGGGATGAAGGTGTAGTGGGTATATATAGGTGTTGAAGAGAAAGAGAGGAAATGTTAATGATGGCCTCGATATCAGTTATCGAGGACAGAAATATTAATGAGCTTTTTTTGGAATATGCGATCACAATGATAAGACGTGTCATGTTGATATATATTTGTATATGTATATTCGTACCAACGGTCGGATTGTGATGATAGAGAAATGCGTCTGCGTGTGGGGGGAAAAAGGCGAGGTTGGGTTTGTACGCCTCGCCCAAGTAATGCAGTACATGTTTTCGTCAGTATCACCCAGATATGGGGAACGGTGGATATCCTGATACCTCGTTCAATATTGAAGGAAGGCAGATTTTTACAAGGAAATTAAGAATAAGTATCTTGTAATTCAACGGAATCACCAGACACTGGGGGGTAGTTGTTATAGGCTAAATCTGTCTTAACATGTTTTTGGCAACCTCGCCTACATTATAGGGCCATGCCTGATCTTCGACAGCTCATTCTGGATGACATATTTAAGACCATTGGGCCTAAGACTAGTATAAATGGCCTGAGGACCTCGCCCGTTATACGGAAGTGGATATTTGTGCTGAAGGAAGATCTGTGAATTAGGTTTCGCCTATTCCACATCAACCTCGCCCAATATGGGCGTAAAATATATTATTCTTTGAAGGACTTGTTGTTTATACTTTTTATGAAGGCTAGGTTCCATCCGGGTTAATTGGGTTTATGCCCAATTAGGGGGATCTAGTTCCCTCATCTTGGATAACATTTCTAGAGGGTTAGCCCATTAAGGTTACGATATGAGGGGTGATGGATCAGGTCTAGGCCGGTTTGTGACGATGTCGGGCCGATCACCTAACCGTCACATTCCTTGTACGTAGCTGGGTTTCGACGACCCGAGCTCAGGTATATTCTAGGCGGTGGACCAAATCAACTTTAGAGAATGAAATCTAACTCTATTAGGTTTCGTGCTCCTCAAGAACTACGTTGGGTTTGATCCCTATATAAAAGGTACGTAGGCACATTGTAAAGGTTATCGAACAGTCATTGACATTCTAAAAATCTCAAAACCTTATGTGTTATTGTCTCTTCAACCTAAGCAATCTCAGCCCTAAAATCATCTTCAATCATCACCGTAATTCCAGCAACCCTCCAAAATTTGTTATCAACAAATTCCTCCATTAACACCAGTTTTATGATATTCGTCTAGCCTAATTTAATTATTCTTATAATTTTATTTAGATTCAAATAAAAATGAGTATGTTAAAATATATCATTATATCATATATCCCAATGTATTTTTGCATGATGAATATATAATACCTCAATGACACAATCTTAAACAACAGGTTACATTGAATGAATTAGCACAAGAAAATAATAAATTTCCCTCTCAAATCCATATTAGTATCCCCCTGAAATGCTAGCTTGCACTTAGGTTTGTTGGGTAACTGCCAAGCAATTGCTAACTTGCATAGCTAAATTATTCGAAATCTTGGCCACATCCGGCGGCAAATCTGCTCCAGCCTGTTTGAAAGCATCTTGGCAATCACTAATGCTAATCGCGGCAGATAAATAAGAATTAAGGCCACCAATGTCATTAGTATCGAAATAAACCAAAGCTTGTTTCATGTTATCAACAGCTCCATCAAATGTATCTTTGCACGTCGACACTGTGTCAGCTTTGGTAGGTGGATCGATTCCTTCAAGTGCTCGATCAAGTTGAGGTGTCAGTTTTTGCAAAACGGTTGCAGCTCTCAGAGCTGACTGAATTGCATTTCTGGTCGCGTCATGCCAATTTGTTGCACCTCGAACCATTATGTTACAAATTCGCATGTAATCGCTTGTCCTGCAGAACGGATTAATTCCCCTGAATCTCGCTTCCGTGGGTGAAGCAAAGAGGCCTAGCATGACCATGATCAGGCAGAGTATTGTAAAATGGTTGCGCATCTTAGAAGCCATTTGTTTCGATTTTAGTTTTAGATGTCTCCAATGTGAATTTTACCCTCAGAACCTATTTAATAAGTCCCAAGGGTGAAGAGTTAAAAAAATGTAAATGGTTTCTGAAAAATGGATTCAATCTCAAACTATGCAGATGCAATTAGAATACAAATTTACAACTAGATTTTCTTGGGTTCTCCTTCATTTTAGCATGTTTAGTTATCTTTCCGGATTGAGATATATTTGCGGATTACTTCTACTATATTTCTAAAAATGACATTTTTAGAGCTTTTAATAAATTTTGTACGAAGCGCAGGCAGTGCGAATGATCCGTTTTATAATAAATATATAATTTGACCTAAAAATTAAATTCTAGTTAATATAAATATGTATATAGTTAGGACATGTATTATAATAACTAAAATTATATTTAGTACATATATATATATTTTAGGCTCATGACCCAGTACCGACCAATCAATTTTTTTAATCTTTCGACTATAATAATATAATACATAATTATAATAATAATAATAATAATAATAATAATATAGTACAGATGATAGAAAACCACACTTAAAGTATACTTATAATTGAGAATGGTATTAGATTTTGCGTTAAGATTTTGTTCCTAGCTTTATATTGCTACTTTCTACTTGCTAGTGCCTAGATGTGTAGCAAGACTGGCAATATTTCAATTAAAAACATTATAGACAACTTGGTACTTGATTTGTGCTATTGTGGGTTTAAATTTGACATGGGTGAGAAATTGTTCTATCATCAATTGTTTTAACATTCTTATTGTGTTTCAAAAAAAAAATCCTTATCGTCATTTTTTATATATAACATCATTAATTAAATTATTGGTTCAGAGCTTAATACCCCAGTTTTCAAGAGTGTTTTCGTGCCTGCAATGAAGTTGAAAATGATTTTCTTAGAGGCCATTTGTTAACTCTAGAGTTGAACGAGGTTTGTTAACTCTAGCGTTGAACGAAGTTTATAAGGCTAAGTTTCAATTAGAATATTCACATCCTCTTGTTTTGATTTTGTACAATTTATAGCAAGGTTGACAAACTGTCTCCGCAGATTTTTCGGGTGAAATCCATTTGAACTTTTTTGAGTGACATTTATGAGCAGCGTTGCAAAAAGCGTAAATCAAATATAAACGGGAGAGTTTAAGTATTAAAGCGGTCGCTTAAATGGAAAAATGGATCATTAAACGAACGGTATATACAGAGAGAATAATGGATGTGAGATTATGCTAAGCAAGTTATATCAAGTTAATAACATCTTGAACTACGTTATATATTTAAACTAACATAGTTTATCCGGAAAAAATGATGAGGAACCCATCCATTTCCCATTGTATCATGCTATATTGCTATGTGTTAAATGATATTAATAAAATTAGAATCAAATAACTTTTATAAAAAAAATCAACCAGCTTAAATCCGCTTATTCCGTACTAAACAAATGCTTCGAAACATACATAATCATAATTCTTTAAGAAATTTCAAGATTAATTTTTGACTGAATCGTTACCTGGCAAATAATATTTGATCAAACTGAAGATTTCCCGATTCACAGTGCATTGTTAAGAAACATATGCTTGTTTTCTTTAGATGATACCAGTACTACCATCAGTATGTATCTGAATCCAAGCATGTTTGAGGAAAATAGACAAACTGAAGTAGCCTGTAGCTCTATTAATAAAACCAACTGGTGGATAGTTTTCTCAACTACAAACAAAGGAAGGAAAAATATTTAAACCAACTTAATGTATAAGCTATATGGACTCTCTTAGTTCCATAAAAGTGAATCATCATAGGGGAGCTGAAGCCTAAAGGGAACCGCATTGTTCCATATCAGCAAAAGTAAATGTCCGCCGTGAACTTTTAAATTTAGTTTGTGTTGTTTGTGAGCAACGTGGGGACAAACTTGAAACCGAACTAGGCTTTGAATCTGGATTCTCCCTCGTAGCATTGCTCTTGGGATTGTCGCCCATTGCAACAGCCAATGTGAGTGTGGACCTCGTTGGGACGGTGGATTTCTTTGACACTCCTCCACTGCTTTTGAGCCGATTGCTATTGTGCTTGTCCGAGACAAGACTGTGATGAGAACGCTCATTTCTTTTTCTTTTAGAGTAGCGATTATCAGGCTTTTCAATTTCCTTGATGGACGAGGCCAAGGAAGCTTCTGCTAATCTGGTGAACGACTTTGTCCTGCCACTGAAAAACATTGATAGTCCCCTTCTGCAACAATCCAATACAACAACCATTCATTAAGAAATTTACTCGACACTCTACATATAGATCAGTACAGAGAAATGGATGTTCTGCATATCTATTATTCAGGTAAAATCAAGTAAAGGGTAAAAGCAAATGCAGAATTATATGGGAAACAAAATGATAAACCTACTTCCCCTTATCCTTGAAACATTTTTGCTTTTCAAGGTCCAAAACGACGTGTCTAGATAATATTAGAGCTCACCCTGCTGACGTGAAAGTCTTGTGCAGCACATACGAAAACTATCCAAGCAATGTGGAATACAATTCGATGATCAATTATAAGCACAAACACCTCTCTAAGTTCTACTTACACTACACGAGTGTGTTAAGTTACTAAAATGTGAACAAATTATTTCTTTCCCACAAGCAAAAACAAAACTAAAAGCATAAAAAGAAAGAATATCAATTCATAATGTTGCTAACTTGAGAAAAAACCAACAAACACAGAAACATACATATGATCACACAGTTTTAACAACACAAAACTGAATAAAAACACACACACACAAAATTAACAAAAGAGAAAGAAATCTTACTTGATGGGAAGAGCATCCTCCATAGTTTGCATGGAACCAAAAGACCCAACTTCACCTGCATTAAAACCACTCTGGACCTCCTCATTCACATTTTCAAAATCTGCATCACTATTTTCACCTATAGAAGAAGAATCACAAGCACCAACCAAAACACACCCCATTACTTATCACCTTCATATCCTCCTCTTCACCAAAACCTTTTTCTTGATCAGAAAACACTGACCCTTTTTTCATCCGAGACATTACATGCAAACCCATGTATCTATATATACCTTCCCACCAAATCATGGCCTCGAAATTAATCCTCAATTAAAGCAAACAAAATCAAGAAAATTTTATTAATGATACGGGTATGATTTTTCATAAAAATCAAGGCAAATGCATTTATCTGCCGGCAAGGCAAATGAACAGGGTAAATTCCAAATATATATTAAGGAAACAATCTCACAATGAATATTAAATATTCCTCCCTCCAATTTTCCCCCCATATCCTTATTTATTTAATCTAAAAATATTGTCTATATTTACTAAACACGATAAAATAGATATTAATTTTATTAAATTTTATAAAAATAATATTCTCTCCGTTCTAATTCAAATGATTGATTTGATTTTTTATAATAAAATTGATTAAAAGTTTTTTAAACAAATTAATTAAATTTTGACTGAAAAGTAACAATTATTTTTTATACTTTTTAAAAACTGAAATTTACATTTTAAAGTTGATTAAATATACTTTTTAATAATATATTTTTAAATTTCGATAATTATATTATATATATATATATATATAATTTTCAGTTAAAATTTAATTAATTTAATTATAGAAAGTGATATTCGTAATTAGAATGGAAGAAGTATAAATTTTTTATAAATTTTAATTTATTTAATATAATTAAATAAAATATAAAATTTTATTTATAAATAAGTGAAATGGAACTAAAGAGTACATAAATACCCCCATAATCTCGGTTGAAATATTGTTTGAGATTGATAATTAACCAACCCGATCTTTGGCAAACACAGAGGGGACTGATTAATGAATAATGCTATTTAATTCAAAATTAATTTCAAATTTTTTCTCAAATGACGATGCCATAATACGTGTAATTCGCATGTGGCTAGTCTGATTATGTAAAGACAATATCGTGAAATCAATTAAACTATTACGAGCCAGAAGTTGTTGACGAGGAGCTTAAGTTTCGGGGACGCGGTGATTGACTTATCATGCACCTGCCTCGTAAGAGCAACTTTAATGGGTCAACTAAAATTCTAAAAAGTGACAAATTATAGATAGTATTGGAGTACTATTATTTTATTTTCTCTCTCTTTAATGCTCTTTTCGTATAATTATAGATACTAACATAATTTCAATATATGAAAAATACTAAATTTGTCAACCATGCTTAACTATTTTTAACACTAAGCATAAAATACTTAGTGAGTTGCGAAACTAAGTAGAGTAATAATAACAATAAAAAGGCACATATTTTAGAGAGATGGTTGTCTATATTTTTTGTTAAGGACATATAAGGTTGGAGTGCTAAATTTTTTACATATTCTCTAAAAATGTCACATACATGTCATTTAGACGTCACCTAGACTATTTAGTTAAGGATTTTGCTATTATTGGAGATGCTCACAAGGGTTTAGTGTTTTAATTCTAATAAGACCATATTAAAATTTAATATACATGTTAATTTAAGATCATACATGCATCCATAATACATACTCCCTCAGTCTCACCCATTTGTTTACGTTTCGGAGAGAAAGTCTGACATGTATTTTAAGGTGCATATAAAGTATAGTTCCATAACTTATTTTTAATTTTTTTTTCTGAATAAAAATTTAATGTTTAATTTTTTATTCAGAAAAAAAAAGTTATGGAACTATACTTTATATGCACCTTAAAATGTGTGTCAGACCCTCTATCCGAAACGTTGACAATTGAGTGGGAAGGAGGTAGTAATATTTAGAATGCAAGAAAAACTGTGTAATATAATTTTGAATTACCTTTCAAAATGGAATCGACTGGTTTTGAATTGACTGCTCATACTCTTGATTTGAACCCAAACCTAAAATCATGAAATGTAATCAGCAAGTTTAAATTTTAAGTTAATGTAGAAAACAATGATTGAATCGTAGGTTTTGGAGGCCCGATAACTTATAGGGTCGGGTCTGGTTTTTTTCTTTTAAATAAAATTACTTTGATGTCTTTTTATTGTATTGGTTCATTAAAAAATATTTTTAAAAAAATGAGGATACATGATGTAAAATATAGAAATGCTTCACTAGTACGGCTCTTTAATATATTAAATATTGATATTAATTAAATGTGTATATAATTAAATATAATTATTTATATTAAAATATATTTATTTAATATATTTTAATATATATAATAAAATATATCATGAATATTATTACGTTCCATTTAGTTTTTATTCGGTGCGTAAAATTTTAAAAATTAAACCGGGACCAAAATATCAGTGCATTTTTTTAATTCAATTTTCAATTGATTCAATTTCATTTGACGCGGTTTTTTTAATTTTATTTTTATTTTTTAATAATATTTTTTAAAATTATTTGATCATATTTGTGAGACTTACACTTTTTGTTATTTTTTGTTTTTCAGGTACACGGGATGATGGGTGTCTTCAATTTTTTAAATATTAAGGTTTTATTGTATACGTGTCAGGATACATCTTATGCTTGTCGTTCGGTTATAAGGTAAACTTTTTTTTGACGAACAAATAGCAATTTTTATTAAATAGAACAGAACACAGGCGAGACAAATCCCCAACTGTCAATACAATCAGATTGGAAAACAAATAACATACTAAAAACAATTAGCTGATTTGTTTCATGATCGTTTAACAAATAGAATTTAAAAATTTTGAAGCTAAAAACGAAATCGAAAACATCCCAAGCGATCCAAACTGTACCAACATCACTGAAAACAGCAACATCACAATTGACATTATCACATTAAAATTATTATTAGTTCAGTGTTTAGAAACCCCAATTGCATAAATTGATATTTAAGGAGTGACACCCTGGCTATCTACATGCTGGATATCAGTTATAAACATGTCAAAAGTGGAAATCTCAAACGATGAACAATATTTGATTGTAAAAGATGAAATCTTGTAATAATCACCAAAACACCCTAAAATGAGAGACAAACAAACACTTCAAAAGGAGAGACACACAAACACCCAAAAAATTGGATTTTATCGAAGGAAAATCAATAAAAACGAAAAAAACTAGGAGGTTGGGATTTTCCGGCGAAAAAAACTCGATGAAAACACCTCGACTAGTTTGAGAAAAAACAAAAGGAAGGCTATAAACGTTTTTGAATGAATGAAATCCGTACAAAATATTGTATTTCTATTCAATTCATTTTTAGAATTATTAAAAAAAATGCAATTTTCGGTTGGATTTCAATTTTTAATTCGATTTGCGCTCGTCCTAATTTGTTGATACGTGAGTCTGTCACCAGCTCATCACCTCACCAACAGAAAACAAAACATTCCCAGCAAAGCAATACACACACATTACACACCTGTCTGTCGTGTCTCTCTCTATACAAACATCTATTAGTCCGAACAATCATAATAATAATAATCATAATAATTACTTGTTTGATTTTAGAAATTGAATTGTTTTGTTTTGAGTTTACAATGACATGAATAATAAACGAAATACTAATTAATTACAGCGATTTGTAACAAGTTTCGCAATGGATTTGCCGATGAGTCCTCAGTTGGAGCAGATCCACGGTCAAATTCGCGACAATTTCCGTGCCCTAGCGTATGTATACTTACATCTCTATGTATCTATATTTCATCAACTCTACTTGTTATATGCCTTCTTATTGTTATTATTATTGCTCTATAATTGTGTTAATTTTATGCTTTGCGACTTCCCTCTTTTATGTGATTTTGTCCAATGCAATTGTTTTTCGGGACTGTTATGATTTTTATCATCTGCATATTTATAATTTATTTACGAGTGGAGGATTAGTAGAATTCTTATGCATTTACACGAGGCGTGTAGGGATATTAGTTGACAATGATAAACAGGTTGGTGATTAAGGTTGGGTGTAATTTTAGGGTGTTGTGGGGCATTAAAACAATTTTATCGCAAGTGTGGTGGGGGTGTCATGTGTCGAATTAGGGTGTTGAGTGGAATGTTTTTCACGAACAGAATTTCCGATTTGTAGTAGTAACTAGTAAGTATATTAATTTGGATTGAGCGACTATAAGTCAACTTGGATTGATTGAATTTGGGTAGGATAAGAGGCCATGTAGCAATAGCTATAATGTGTTATGCACCAAAAAAGCAAAACTTAAAACTCAGTTCCATACCCTGCCCAAATTTTTGATAGAAAGAAAAAGACCACTACTTTTATGTTAAATCAGGACATCTCAGTCTTGCTTTAAGTGTGAGTCAAATTTTTATGCTAAGTGATAGTTATATACTCATTCTTCTTTACGCGTTGCTGAACAATCATTTATTCATTTAATAACAAATATCTGATTGATTTCGCTGCTTAATGAATATTAATATTTGTCATTTTGTGTTGTTATATTGCTGATGAAGAAATGGCTTCCAGAAGTTGGATAAGATTAAAGACTCCAGTAGGCAAAGCAAGCAGCTGGAAGATCTTACAGGAAAGATGAGAGAATGTAAAAGGTTTGTTCCCTGTTTTCCTCTTATATAACTAGTTGTGAGCCCTCATTATGTTGTCAGGGTAACTTTTTAACTTTTAAGACCATCGAGCGATATTGCCCTGTTCCAGAAGCCACAAGATATATTATTTGTTGAAGTCAATTTGTTGTGTAAAAGTGAACACCTTGCCATCGTTATTAGTCTGAGTGAAGTTTTACAATTAACTATTGGGTCGATGGGTGCCGGTGGCTTTAAGACTTGTGTTTGTACTGCATCTGATGGATTATTAATATCTCACAACTATGCTTTGTGTTAAGGTTAATCAAAGAGTATGATCGTGAAATAAAAGATGAGGAGGGCCGAAATTCTCCCGAGGTCAACAAACAACTCAATGATGAGAAGCAGTCAATGGTAAGTTCCGTTAAACACATTCTGTGTGCAAGTTGTTTATTAGATTGCCGGCTTTGGGTGTTTTAATGTTTCATCTCAAGTATAATTATCATATTTAGGATATGTTTGTTTTGAGGGATTAAGTTTGGGATTTGACTATAATCCCTCAAATATTTCAATCTTCGATACTAAAAGTTACTTGGGATTATTGTCCGGGCATTACAAGGGATTAAATTGGACTTGTTAGAGGGGATTATATAATATCTCCTCCAAACAAGTACTAAAGGGGATTACATAGTCCCATCACTTACAGTGAGAAAACAAATATGGGATTGGAGTATTGGAAGGACTATAATCAAATTGTTAGTAGTGATGTTGTTGAGCAAGCAATAAGTAGCATATGTAAATTTAATTTGTCATTATGCATGTAGTGCAGCTGCACTAGGACCAAATCTGGTTTGTGTATGGGGGACTTCATATTGTGGTCAATGAAACTGCATCCAAATGACGTTGCCCTGTGTGTGCTTGATTTGGTGTTTTTAAAAGCTAAAAGAATGTATATACATATGTTGTAATATCTGATACTTGTGAAATTTGAACGACTTGAGGATATAGACGGTACATATTTTCTATCTATGATGAAATGTATAGCATATGCAGTTTGAAATCTGTGCAGTTTGTAGCAATTCAAGCTTTTATCCTAACCTTTTTTTCTTTGGATTTATGTACTGCTGTAGATCAAGGAGCTGAATTCGTATGTTGCCTTGAGAAAAACGTAAGTCCATTTTTTGTTTCTGTTGTTTCTCCAAGAAAATAAAATCAAGTTCATGGTGCTATACTCATGACATGGATTTAGCACATACAGAAGAACCTCTGGACCCCTGAGATGGATTGTATATTCTTAGGCATGTGCTTTACTCATGACATGTCATTTATGCTTAATGCCAGTGGTCCAGTACTATTCTATTAGTCAGTTAACGTTGTACTCGTAATTAGAGACAGATTCTTTTTCTAGTCACATCAAGTTATAGGGCATTGGTCAGTTGTTGGTCGCAGTCCCGTTTTTATACTAATCCTGTTTACTTCATCATATAATTGGACTTGCATCCAGATAAATATTTCACTCATTTTTATTATAATACAGGTACATGAGCAGCCTTGGCAATAAGAAAGTTGAACTTTTTGATACTGGACTAGGTGCTAGTGAACCTACTGCTGAAGACAATGTTCAAATGGCTTCAAGTAAGATCGCTTTCTGGAGCTACCTATTTCATGTCTCCATATGTATGGAAAGATGAAAGCAATATATTAGGGGGGGAAACTCATTAATATGTCAATGTTTAATTAAGTTGTGAATCCAACTTCAAATAGTTTGCCATTTTTGTTCCAGTTCTTTAATTTTAATTCAATTGTGTATTATGATCCCTATATTGTTGGGGCAGAGTGAATGAAGGCAAATTATTACAGTAAATATTTTTTGATTGGTACAATTATAAAAAAAAGCCCTAAATTGATAGCTGTGCCTGTTTATTCCATATATGTTCTGGATATTCTGAATCTTCTAGGTGATTTTGTTTGCATATTTGGTTACAGTAGCTAACATACATGAGCTGTTCTGTAGCAATGTCTAATCAGGAGCTTATTGATGCTGGGAATAAGACAATGGATGAGACAGATCAGGCCATAGAACGGTCAAAACAGGTGGATTGTTAGCTTATGATATTTTGTAGAGTTACTTGATGCTTGCTGTTGCAATCATTATCTAAACTAAGTCTTTGCAGGTTGTTCATCAAACAGTTGAAGTGGGAACACAGACTGCTGCTACCTTGAAGGGACAAGTGAGTATGCATGAGTCATGAGTCATGAGTCATGACTAAGCATCCCCAATGCTTTGTCTGTTCCTTGTTTTATTATGGAATAGTCTTAATCCCTGTTTCATTTTATTGCAGACTGACCAAATGGGACGTATTGTTAATGAATTGGATACAATCCAGTTTTCTATCAAGAAGGCCTCACAGCTTGTAAAGGAGATCGGCAGGCAGGTAGCTATTTATTCTCCCACAGCAGATTGTATTTTCCTGATGTGTTTTTTTCTGCAACAAGCTAACCTGCATATATGTTTTCAGGTGGCCACTGACAAATGCATTATGCTTTTTTTATTTTTAATTGTATGTGGTGTGATCGCTGTAATTGTTGTGAAGGTAAATTCTATAAATCTCCCATCTATTTGTAACATCTGTTGACCTTGCGAGTATATTGTTTTGTTGTGTCGAGCATTTTATTTTGAGGGCCTCGAGTGTACTTCAGTTTTGTTGTATCTTGCTACTTGCTTTTTTTATATTACAAATTGTTCAAAAGTGCAACAAAATTAACCTTCTGGTTTAAATTTAAAATTAACTACAGATTGCGAATCCCAGCAACAAAGACATCAGGGACATTCCAGGATTGGCTCCTCCTGCCCCAACAGCGAGGAGATTATTGTATTTGAAGAGTGGGCAATATCTAGTATAAATTATTCGCTACAGAGAGGATGTTTTTTTCCGGCCTATTGGTGTTATCATTGCGAGAAGACTGTAGGGATGGGAACAACTGATGATGGCGCACCCATCTGAATTTTTTTGATGTTACCTGTGATGAGATGTGAATATCCTGTGTGAATTTCTTATGTAAATCATTGTGAGGTTTGTTTGTGTACTTATTTTTGCATTGATCTGAAAGCCACAGACCACGGTTATCTTTGTAAACTATCTCAGAGATGTTGTATTGCTAGAAAAACTGCACTTTCAGAATTCATGAATATATTCCCAGCAAAATGTTCTTAGAAATGTAGTGCGGTACTGCGGTCTTATTTATCTTCATAGCTCAGCAGTTTTTTATTTGCTATCTATAGTTTGTGTTTGTCTACTCTCCAACAATTGAAAGTGGCCTTCTCATCTCATCGAATTTTATAATACTTTGTAGAGTCACCTTAAATTGTTTCTGCCTTTTTTGTAACCTCGGTTTTTCAAATTGTTTGGATCAACTAATTTCAACAAGGGCTTATTCTAGTCCCTTATTATTTTTTAAACATTGAGAAAATAAGTGCAATACAAGCATGAGGTGTAGGAGTGATGTATATTTTCTGCGACAGCAAGAAATTGATGAAACTACAACAGTCCGATGTAAAACAGGTTATGAAGTAGATGAAACTGCAGCCCCTGAAATAAGCATGTATTGCATAAATTTATATAACCAGGAGTTAGGCAAGTAAAATTTTCATGTTGCCTATAAACGGCGAATATGCTCTAGCGTCCTGCATCCAATAGTATATTACGCTACACTGCACAAGTAATTTGATGTTTTCGTGTCACAGGGGTGAAGAGTAGTGTATAGCCATCTAGTGCTTCATGTTTGCAAGTAGAATATTCTCTGATGTTAGTCGATTTATGTGCCATCATAACGATGCATCTCTGCTGCTTAGCTGTGTGCGTCCAAGGTGAGACATTCTTAATGAAGAAATTAGAGGTGCCTCTTCATCTACATCCAGATCAGAGACAGAGTTAACTCCTCTTCCAGTTCTTCCATTATCACCAATGCTGTTATCTGGCGTATATATATCATAAAACTTTTTCTCCAACTTCCATTCCTAGAGCAAAAACCAAAATAAGCAAGTCTTGATACACAATAGCAGCCTTAAGGTACTCTACTCGTACTTAATACATTGACTGACCTTTGTATTTTTTTCCTGAATATCTTCAAGAGAAAGTTGAGATGAGCGACCATCCTTAACTTTTATGTAGTTGTACATGACTACACCACAAAGTGCTGCAGAAAGTATATAGATGGGCATCAAATAATGCTACAGTGATAAATGTCAATTGTCAAGGCTTCGCCTAGGGCGGAAAGGTGACTATGATGGGTAGGCGTCCAAGCCGCCTTGAATTTAATGGGGTCGGGCACACCCTGTGGATTCTAGGCATCTAATATTCACCGGCATTCAGCTTTATATCTTGATTATTTTCCTAATATATGATTTGACTTTGACTATTTCGTTTGTGATGTGTAATGTATCTTTCAGCAGTGTCATATATAAACTTGAAGGTATCATTCTAAAATTGG
Source organism: Oenanthe sinensis (assembly GCA_028671895.1). Lineage (NCBI taxonomy): Eukaryota > Viridiplantae > Streptophyta > Magnoliopsida > Apiales > Apiaceae > Oenanthe > Oenanthe sinensis. Next base: position 25,008,105 of record CM053805.1, on the reverse strand, counting down.
AGGGGCGGGGGGAGTTAATAAAATTAATTTGATTCTATCAAATTAAAAAAAAAATTATATCTACATTAAATTTATGAAATTAGTCCTGCATAATATATGTATGCCTACATATATAACTGAACTTCTGATTTTCCTGATGAATGCCTGGGTGGTACGCTAGCGAATTGGCTTTCCTTAGCGCCTTGACAAGTATGGTTGCAATAATGTTATATTCTTTTGATCTTTAATGAATAGACAACATACCTATTGCATAGCCAGTAATGTTCAGTCCACTAATAGTAGACTCCGGAAATATTATAGTTGAAAGGCCGATCAGTATCCAGTCTTTCAAAACACCAGCAACTCGAAAGGTCACTGCTCCAGTTCTACCAATCACTAGGAATATTGAAAAATTTAACGCTAAAGCACAAAATGCGTTGGAGAAAAAGATCCAGTAATTAAACTGAATCTGTTCAACTTCCATTCCAGGCTGCTCCAAGAAGTACCATGGTACAAACAAAAATGCAAAACTGCAAATGCACGTTACATTAGCTATCATGATCAGAGAGCTTACAGTGGCAAAGAATTTTGTATTGTGCCTGCTGTAGTCCTTAACGGCTTATGAGCAACAGGATGTAAGAACATAATAGTATTACAAAGAGTAAATGGTTTGAAATTATTTTTTTATAAAACTTTTTAAAAGAAGACTACAGTTACCTGCATGGAGCTATGTAGTATAAACTGGTAATTGGATTAAGAGTCAAGCCTTTCTTTTGTAGCAAGACTTGTGTTAGAACGAGCCTCAGGGCTTCTGCGAAGATGCCTGTAACCTGGTATGTCGTACCAATTACATTGAAATGGATTTCCCCGTACGAGGAGATGACAACTCCAGCACTGACCAGCATCATGTTAAAGAAAACGTCCCATCTTAATTTATCAGTGCCGGCTAAAACAGCTACGCAAAGTGTTGCCACGGGCACTGTGACATCCAGAAGTTAAAAATAAGCAACTCTACATGAAATATACTTGCTTTAGCAAAGTACATGAAATTGTCAGTGTCATACTTAAGGCTTTAAGCATCTGAATGAAGGCCACAGATATATGCAAGAAAGCAGTGTTGCCAAACCTGTCGCAAGAGAAGAAGTGCAAGTGGATGTTATTGTTTGTGATTCAGAAATTACATAGAGCTAAAGTTTAGAGTTTATTCATTTATGACACAAGTCCCATAAATTGTCCTTTGCTCAAGTAATTTAATAGAGAGACATATTTAATAATATTAAACATCTTGAAAAAACTTTTTGTCTTAGTTAACAATTTCTTCCTGATGGCATTTATAGTGTTTATGTTATGATGATTTGATCTATAAGACTGCATGCTTGACTGCTTACCAAAGACTTGATGCAAAGAAGGCACTTATAGGAACCACGCATGTAGCGTATCTGTGTCATTAATCAAGAGACAAGAAGAATGAATGTCTTATCTGTTTAAGTAAAAGAGAACTGATGAAATATAATACTGCAATATAGATTTTCTCCTAAAAAAAGATCACACTGCATTTCTTACATTTCAAGTGTCATTTTTACTGGAGACACAACCTGAGAAAATATTAAGAATAAAGAAATTAGTTTTATACTGAATCACAGCTCAGATGAACACAAAAAACACTATTCTGTACTCTTTACATTTATAACTTGTAAGAGTAGCAAATATAAACATTTGTGGAACTGGAACTGTTGATATCACAAAAAAGCCGTACCTTAAAAACACGAATGAGAAAAAATGCAACTGCTCCAGAAAATCCCATATGAATCATAGTCAGTGTTATAGGAAATGGAAAATTGAAGTACTTTGGAGAGAGAACCCACTGCAATCAAAATTCATCAGATGATAAAAGATTGACTATCGATCTCATGACAAGTGTAAACCCGAGCTTAAAGTTGTAGACAAGTCATTATTCAATGAAAGATATGTAGCAAAACCGTGTAAACGACAAAATCAAATATACATCAATTAAATGGATCTAACAGGCCAATGCATGTCATTTCAAAATACAAAGAAGGTATGTTATGATCCAGTTTCAAAATCAATCTTGTGAGATTCTAAATCAGAGTTATTAGAGACAATCTGGCTTGTCAAAGAAAAGACCAGCCAATTGGAGCGTAAGAGCCATATATATGATATTAGCTCAAACTAACCTTAAAATTCTCTCAGTCTCTCCCTTATACAAACAAATATGTTCACAAAAGAATACTAACAGACAAAGCGGCTTGCAGATTTAGCAAAAAAAGTGAAAGAGGCTTGCAGATTTAGCAAAAAAAGAAAAAGTGGCTTGCAGTTACAAACTATATCTCTAGATTAAGCTCGAAAATGTAATACTCAGTAGGCCTTCGTGTTTCATTAACAAATAAATCGTGGATTCATCCATTAACAGAGATCCTAGTTCTGTCTATAACTTTTCCTGATATTGTCTACAACTACTACCAAGTAGACCTTTCATGCTAACAAGGTCACTAATTTTATTTTGGTTTCAAGCCCAAGAATTGTATTGAAATGTTCAACATTTTATATCCAAACTAAAAGTGACTTACCAATTAATCAAATAAGATGAGTCAAAAAAATGTAAATTATAGTGCATTACCTTGTTATATAATATAACTCCAGAAGAGAGCAGAATGTAGATTAGCAGGTACAGGTAGGTGAAAAGAATCGACTTGTTGATCATTTATCCTGTCAATTTCTTCAACAAGTGTGTATCATCAAAAGTTTCCAAAAATTTGCTAGACTATCCGAATAAGCTTCTTGAGTTTTCACCAAAAACCAGATAGCATTGATCCCTAATATCGATAACCAGAAAATTAACACACTTGAATTCGTAAGAAAGACATACATTCACATCACTCATTAACTGACTTCAACAGTACATAAAACAACTACTAAATGTATATGCACCAAACATCAAACTTTAAAAAACTCATAACAAATAGCTGGATTACAAAGACTTGCAACATCAAAATATATATAAACAGGGATTGCATAACCAACAAGATTCATTTCCATAACAATGTAAAAAAGTTACTGCATTGAAAGTTAAGGTTCACATTGACTTTCATTTTATGAACAAATTTTTTGCATTACTACAAATCACATGATTACATACTAAGAAACAACTCTAAAGAAGTAAAGTATCAATCTTGATTACTAAACTAGTGTTATTATCATTACCAATTAATTAATTGGATCTAAACTAATAATAGGCATTCTTGATCTCATCAAAGTACATTAAATCTTGAACCCTGCCACTACTAAAAGTACATTGTAAATACAAACCATGATTAATATAAATTAAGCACTAATAAAATGTACTTAAAAATCTTTACCTTGAGCTTAATAATGGGTCAAACTCAAACCCACCTCAAATCTTGACTTAAAAGCACAACTTTAAAGAGAGAATAAAGTTTAAAGGAGGGGTGTGCTCACTGCCTCACTTCACTGATATAGATACATCATACATGTTGTGTGTGTGTGTGTGTGTGTGTGTATAGGAGCATGTAAGTTGCATAGACTAGTATAGACTAGGCTTATGGAAAGAAAGGAGAGCATGAACAGTAATAAATATGTAGACAATTTTTAAGTAGAGAAATTAATAGGAATAATTGTCTGAAGAGAAGTGTGAAATGTAAGATGAAAAAGTGAGATCATTTTCTATAACTACTGGATGCCACTAAAATATAGATGTTACTTATTATGGGGACTGGGGTATTGTCATTTGTCATTTTAGGTGGGAATATATAGTATTTTTACTATTTAAATATATGGGGATTAATGAGTGATATAAATGGCCATAATAATACTCTTATTGTTTCTTTTTTTATTTTGTGGTTGTGTTTGTTACTTTCTTGTTTTTTTCCTGTTCTTTGGTTATTCTCTCTTTCTGAAACATTATTTCTCTAAGCATGCAAAGATTGGGACTTGAAAGGACTAGTGAGATTTCTTGTACCACATGGGATTGTTCTCTGATGACCTAATAATTCATAATATTTAAATAATGTTACAAAATTTTCTTTTCCCAGCTCGTTAAATTAAATGTTCCTTCCTTGTCATTTGATTCTTAACCTTTTTCAAAAACTAACACACATAATATGAAAAATGTCAAGAATCAAATGAGACAGAGGCAGAGGCGTAGCAAACATTTCCGGGACCCTTTGTAAAATTTTAAAATTGGGTTTTTCATATATATTTCGATATACATTAAAATCATTAAACTATATTTTTTAGATAAAATAAATTATCAAAAAATATTGTAAACAAAAAATAAAAACTAACAAATTCGCTTAAAAAGAAACGTTCATTTTACATGTTTTTTGACAAAATATTTATAACGTACTTCCGATATTCAAAAAATCATTTTCCATTACCACAAAATAAAGTCCATATAAGATGATATAAATTTGAAACTCTAAATTTTTTAGAACCTTGTGTGATCGCTCAACCCGCTATCCCAGCTACGCCACTGAACGGAGGAAGTACTAGGTTAAATGTTACTAGTATTGTAGTATAATGTAACAGCGTCTTCAAGAGATTTTTATCTTGATTTTCAAGTTAATTTGTAAAGAATGAATGATAAAATAATGTTTCATAAAAATTATTGTTGTTTTTAGTTTTTAGATCACTAAAAATTTATCTTATCACTTTGTTTACAAAGAACATTATCTCACTTTTAATTTATATTTTATAATATGTTTCATCAAAAGACTACTTTAATCTCCACTTTCTCGTGTTTTTTATAATTAAAATAATTTTAATAATAATAAATTGAATAAAAAGTGAATATAAAAATATTATTAAAAACGATAAAACATTAAAAAGAATTTTTTATATTATATTTAAAGATTAAACTAAGAATATCTGGTAAATACTCTAAACTTTCAATGAGGTTGAAATAATTTAGTGTTGAGCGGAGATCAGGAGATGGGATGGTGGGTTTGCTGCGATTTTAATCCGAAAATATACTACAATCAATGTGGTTTTTTAAATTAAGGATTAAAATTAAATTAAATATAATTCAATTGTAACTATTGCGATTTTAGCTTACATATTTTTTAATAATTAGACTTATAACCTTAAATTTAATAAATGTCGGGTCAAAGTCAAACCTGCACAACAAATGATAAGTCATTTATCACTTAACTTATGCAATCATGCTCAGGTTTAGAATTTAAGTACTCACTTCATTTTTTTATATGTCACTTTAATTTTTGATATACAAGTTTAGGCTACTGAGTGGATAATAAAAATTATTATTATTTTAATTTTTTTTTCTGAATTAAAATATTGATTAATTTTTTGTGTTAAATAAAAATTTAAAATATATAATTTAGTTAGATATAAAATTAAACTTGATAATAAATATAATTATATTTATTTATAGTGTTAAAAAATAAATCGAATGATGCTTATCGAAGAGAGCTTATATTTGACCGATCACTTCAAAGTATTTATGGTCACTGTCGGCATTCTGTTGCCTTAAAGACACTCTGTTTCCCCTTTCAACAAACACTTATGGAAGGTTATTACATACGCTTTTGGTCCAGAATAAATGGGTTTTTTTTCTGACCCAGATGTTCGCGTTTTTTTCCAGCGAATAACAAAAAAAATCCTAATTAACCATCTAAAAGCGATTATAAATAACGTGATCCCAAGATTCACAAAAATATTTTCGGTATTTATGTCATTCACAGAAAATTATATCGGATAGATAGTTATGTACCCATTTGTATTTGTGTTATGTTATTCATGGGCTGAAAAGTTTGGGCCTTAAATAAGACGGGATCACCGTATCAGATTTAGTGTATTGTGCAACAACAGTTAGTTCTTTATAGGAATAGGACTATAGATGTACTAGTGTTTCCAAACAAATGTCAGCTGGCCCATTTTACTATTTTTCACAGATAATAGAAATTTGAACAAAGTGTTCTTTCTTGATCCAAGTGAAAGGAAAGAAAATTCGCATAGACTCCCTCAGTATTAAATTAATTGTCTTGTTTAATTTTTTATAATTAAATTAATTCATTTTTTTATTAAAATTTATAAATTAATTTTTTATAATTAAAATAGTGAAAATTATACTTTAAGTAAATTATATATACTTTCAATAATATAAATTTTCAATTATGTACTAAATATAATCTTCGATCAAATTTTAATCAATTTAACTAGAAAAATCAAACGAAACAGATAAATTTATTAATTATGGGTATCCTTTTAGTGGGCGATAATGCTAAATTTAATTTCATTTTGTTTGAGTACACACGAGTTTAATTTGCTACAAATAGCACATATTTCATATTATAATACCGTCAAATCAAGCCAATATATATTAATTAATATATTTTTATCACTAATGGAGTGGTATATCAACTTATAATGACATCCTACAAGTTCATAAGGACACCACCAACAAAATGTAAATTTCACTCTCAATATTTATGTGTTATATCAATTGAATTAGAGCTTAATGGGCTGAACTTAAGTTTTAATAAATTTTATATGCAATGGCATTCCACTATCAAATCATTTGAGAATGGTAAAATTAAAACTTATAACAAAGCAAACCATGCCAAACTAAGCAAATATGTGAATGAGTAATGTTAAATATCCAAAAATTAATCTTTAATTTTTTTCTCAAATGTCGTGGATGATATATAACACGTTTTCATTTGTGGATTATATATATACAGGTGAATTCTCATATTATTATTAGAAAAATTATCAATTACACATCTGAACTCAGCAATTGAAACAATTTTTGAAACAATTTTTGAACTACGTATCATTTCTTAAATATGTTTAATTTCTACAGTCAAAGAAAGGTAAGTTTTAGAAAGCAACAGCTAACCGGCAGGAATCACTTTTATTTCCTCTTAGTTATAGTTCCCTCTGGCACAAGAAAGCTTAGCCCCTTTATAGACTTCTTCCTCGTGGAGTATGAAAGGTTACTACATACGTACATGCATATACGGAGGCCTATAGAAGAAGTACATATATTACTGATCAATCTTCAATAATATTTGACGTTTAATTTTTTGGCATATATTTTTAAAAATTTTAATTACATAATTAGAATTATTATTTTTAACCTTTTTTATGAATAAAAATTTTAATTTAATATTTTTATTCACAAAAAAGAAAATTTTAAAAATTATAATTTTAACTATGCGATCAAATTTTTAAAAAAGTATACTAAAAAATCAAACGCTAAAATTAACAAGCGGATGGTTAAATATATAGGAGCACCATATCATTACTATTAATTGAGTAAATCTTGGCTTACGTCCTTAAATACTACTAATTCACTACCTATTTTACGGCTAAATAACTGCTTCAATACGTGCTTATCTCCTCTAAACTTTACGTCTAGTTTATAAATTATTACATAGTATGAGTTTAATTTAATAATAAACTACACAAATATATAATTATATTTTATCATAAAATAAAATTAATTTTAAATATAGTTAAAAGCCTTAATATATTTTTATTATTATACAAAATATGATAACAATGTTAAAATAAAAGTTTAGTTCATAAATATAAAATCATTATGATATTGTATTCAAAAAATATATTTGATATATATTTTAATTTCATAACTAACATTTGTATATGGTATAAATAATATTTCTATCTTTATTCTAAATTATTCTTTTATAAAAATTAATTTTTATAAGTATTTATAGAGTCAATTTTTAGTTATGAATAAAAATTTAAAAGTTATCAAAACTTATAACCATATATTAAAAATTAATTCTATTTTATGATAAAAAGTAATTTTATATTGTTAGTTAAGATGAGTGTTGCAGAGGGGGGTTGAATGCAACTATATTAATTATTAAAGATTATTGCTAACAACAACAAGAATAATAATTAAACTAGTTAGAGATGCAACCAAACAAGACAGATGAATTAACAAGGTGTTTAAACTTCAAAAATTAATTTCATTAATTTTTGTTTCGCTACAACTGTTTAGAAAATAATTTCAGCTTCGATAGATAAAATAACAATGAGTTTGCTAATATTTCTATACTTGTGAGATATGTGTAATTCTAACTCAGTTGCATAAGAGAAAATACTTGTGAGATATGTGTATTTATACTCAAACATATATCTCACTTACAAGTGTACTTTCCCTTGTTCCTAGAACAAAGCTTGAAATATAAATTTTGTTTTTTTCATTCAAATTTGTATCCATTCCATTTGTATATAAAGCGGCTCTGAGATATTCAGAAATCTTTGATTCTTTAAGCACGATTTACCTTTTGCTTGAATTCTCCCAAGTTGCAGTAGTAGACTTGATAGACTAGATAGTAATGTCAAAATCATTTCTTATATTTTTACTATCTAGTCTATTACCTGGAACATACTGTCAGCTTCACTAAAAGTTTACTGTCAACTTGTAGCTTCCCCTTAGTGATAGTATATTTGGTTCCGCATACTTTGCTGTCAAGCTTGATAGTCCATGGAACATACTGTCTTCCAAAGCTACTGTCAACTGTCCCCGTCAATGTTGCTGTCAACTATTCCGCCAAAGTTGCTGTCAGTGAAACTTGTTGTCTTTAATTCTTCTTTCTCTACCAAATTTACTGTCAATGGAATAGTTGTTGTTAGCTATTCCAATTGTGCTATAATTTACAATGTACTCTCATAGGCTTGATTACTTTAAAACTCTGAGTTTTAAATCATGTTGTGCATGAACACTTAGTGAACTTCTACTGCATGACTCATTTTTATTCTTTTATACAAGTCAGTAACTTTCAAATGTATTGTCACATAACTAATACTTTTAATTATACTGTCTACAAGTGACTAGTAACTATACTGTCAATAATTACATGACAGTATGTTTTACTTAACTAACTAAACTTAAACTAAGTACATTAGTTGATTAAATCACAATCCCTAACATATATATTTGTTTAATTTATTATTAAACTTATATCTATGTAATAGTTTATAAATTAGACTTAAACCTTAGAAGATAAACATGTATTTAAGCAGTTATTTAGCACTGAAATATATGTAGTGTATTAATAGTGTTTAAGGATGTGAGCGAAGATTTACTCATATTAATTTGTTTGATTCTCGAATGCGAAAAAATCGAATTTAAAATCTGAGAATATCAAAAAAGAAGAAGATAATTAAGATATGATAATCATGTTGTGTGGATGTTGTTAACATAGCTACGTCTTGCTAATTCTAATAATTCCAATTCCATAACATTAATGCAAGTTTAGGAGACCCGACATTATCAAAGTAATAGATATGACTAATATACATTATCAAACTAAATAACAAATGCATGACTAAGATTAGGCACCGAATTATAAATTTGTAAGCTTATGAATACATGGTGCAAGGTTAACTCACTTGACAGTTGACACTAGTTGCTAATGAAAGAGTAATATATATATTTGTGTGCGTGTGTGTTGGAAATTGATATTATAAAACATAATATTGATTCTATGTGTTTTAGTATAAAATTTATAATAAAATTTGAAATTCAAATATATTAATTTTTTTACAGCTGGCTGATTACCTTTTCTTAAGTATTGGATTTATTTGATTGTTTGAATAGGTGATGTATTTTAACGATTTACAGTCATATTTACCAAAAGTCAATGTTAATTTATCGGTTCTTAAAATCGATGTTTAAATTGAGAGAAATTGATCGTCCATTTTTTTAAAGCAACAATTAGATTTAGTGGTTCAAATTAAATATCATATTATATTAAAAGTACAGGAGGGATTCAAATTAGTGACCTCTCCCGATTTAATTTTTTTTTTTTGAGAGGTCTCCCGATTTAAATTTTAATTAAATTACTATTCTCTTAAATCCTTAATACATTAGTACGATGACTTACCAAAAAATTATATGACATTCTAACCGTTATTATATTGAAAAATTAAAATATATAAAACATGTAATTTATGTTTAATATTAAGTACATTTTATTTGATTTTTTTCGTATTCGCACAGATTATATGCTAATAATTAATAACAAATAATAATAAGAGAAAACAATTGATTTCAATTCGATCATGACATGACTGGGACGATGGACGTAGTTATCATGCGCATTATAATTGTGCGGATAAGATCATAAAAAGGTAGCTAATTAAGCTAATTATTCCCAAATTAGCTAAAGCATAAGAAATTAATTAATTAATTAAGTATCACAAATTATTCTGATAGAGAGGAGACGAGGACAGTTGATGCAACTCACCCACCAACCAAGCATACAAACAATACAAATACATAATTATTTGTTCATAATTACATAATTACAAATATTTGTTCTCGCACTAACTACATAATTATTCATAAATTGATTAATTAGATACACTTCCCTTTCCCTAATACTTGGCCATCATAAACTACTCAATGATTCCTACAAAAAATTTAAATAATTGTTTGATTTACAAAGAAAAACATTAGGGCTCACATTACAATTCTTTAATTAATCTAAATGTACATTTAAATGTGAATTATTATTTTTTGGTCCCATATATTTTGCATGCATGTTGAGACAAATTAACGGGCTCTAATAATTGCTTTTAGTTGGCGATTAAATTATTTTGTTAGAATAATTATTAAATTATAATCCTATGCTTATCGGATAGATGTGGTCAAACTAAGTAGACCAAATATATGTATCACAATAATTAGGTTTCGAGTTAATATAAAACTCTTTAATTAACACGTGGATTTAAATATATTTATATTAGAATCGAAGCCCTTTCTTTCCAAGAATTCATGCACTTCCCTTAACTCTGTGAGACCTCCAGGTTATAATATAATATTATATATTTATTAATATTTGTGTGCTGAATTTAATTATGTTAAATAAATTTACTAACAAAATGTACATCAAATTTATTTTTTTGAAATTGAGTGTTATTCTTGCACTCTTTGATTGAAGTAATATTTTCAAGTTTGCTTTTGATCGAATGATAAATTTCAAGAAATTTTCTCAAATTATATATATAGAAAAAAATTATCCGGCTCAGTATTAAATTATGGACTTTAAAGGCCGTGTAAATTTATGTAAGAGAATATATTTTGCAAATTTGGCGAGCTCATCCGTAACTTGAGATACCGCACTTTAGCAGAGAACATTGAGAATACAAAAATAGATAAAAACTAATTAAATATTAAAAAGCAGCTCTAATCTATAATTAGATCTAACTTAAAGAGTAAAAGCGATGATTTTTTTAAAACTTTTTGAAGTATAAATTAACCAAATAACTACTCAAAACTTAATTTTATCCCTAATATCATCATCAAATCAAACTAATCATATCTTAATTTTGGATAGAGCACATCTCTTCCATTAAATTTTAGACAATTTCAATTTACACATCCAAATTTTCATGAAATGAAAAAGGTCTTTGAAATTATTTTAAAATATAGCATAATTTTATAAACTAATCTAGTGTGGATGGTCTTAGATTGTCTTTGCATTTTTATTAAGTTAATTGTCCAAATTTGGTCGATTTTTTGAAATTTATACAGCATCAATTCTCCAACGTACTCTTGTATCATTCATTAATATCTAAATTAATAATTAGCTTTAAAAAAATTTAAAATTAATAGTCAAGATGCTTAATAATCCCATTAAATTAATAGTAAAAAATTATCTCAAAAGTTGTCTCAAATGCTTAGTTATCATGTGCGTAATTGGTAATTTTCCTAATAATAAAATGAGACCCCGCGTATATACATATGCGCCCACGAATCAAAATAAGCCACATATCATTTCACGTCATTAGATAAATTCAATTTGTCTTATCAAATAAATAACTTCAATATAATTAAAGTTGAAGTTATAAATGGTTGATCCTTTAAACGTTTAATTGTAAAATTAATAAATATACTAATTATATATTTTAAAATAATAATTAATATTTTTTTAAATAATTGTACTTATAACCTTACAAATGAGTATTTGGTCTAACAAATTTTCTGCTGAGCCAGACCCTTGACCTTAACAGAGGATATTCAATATCATATTCGTTCGTTACTCAACTTCAAACATTACATTAGGCATTTGCATAACTCCTACACTAATTAAAAAAAAAATGCGATTTATCAATTTTGCACTAAATGATGAACTCTTTTTGGACATAACAAACCATAATTTCTTTTTATAATATTATATGATATCTAAATTATTATGAGACCCAACTTAAAAACTTAATTTGTCAAGTTGTCACAAGTGGGAAGAGGTGATAACACTAATGCTGGTGATATTATCTCATAATGGACAGAAATATGGATGTGGGAACACGAAACTCATCGATATTATTCCACAATAGGTAAAAAGATACGATCTGAGTTTATGAATTATTTTTTTGGCCTGATGAGAACGTTAAAAATTTAAGTAAGGGTTTGTAATACTTTAGTCATATATTGAAACATGTGGAGAATTTAGTTCAATATTGTAGAGTATTACTATTAAGTGTACCAAAAAATTATGATATTTGGGAGTCTATGACAGGTTTATGGATTAATCAAATTGTTACATTTGGATTGGTGTACTTTGCGTTTATTTTGTGATATGAATTCAAGATTCAACCCCATTTAAAAAAAAAACTCAATGACTCAGAATTATTACATGTGCTGTGCTCTATCTTCCCGACTTCCTCAATGTTTTGAACCACCAAACCTGAATTCGATATATTGCAAGTGATGCTCAAACTCATAAAACTAAAATCGACCGATACAATACCGCGAAGTGACATCCTCCGAAAATAGTAATATTAAAAAATTTGAAACTACCGAATGAAGTTATGAACCAAGAAATGGTGGTTTGGTTGTTCGGATGAATCTTTATCTTCCAAATTGTATACTTGTGGGGATGTATCTAAAGAGTCTTTTCTAATTAAAGCTTCCCACAACCATAAAAGAAAGACAATTTGTCTGTGTGGATTGGTTCGTGTCGTGTGTAGATTTGTATATTGTAATGTTATGAAATGACTCCTTCCTACTCGATGGAGGTGACTTTGGTTTAGTTGTTGGAAATATAAATATACTATAACCGACACTTCCATGCTTCAAGAAGGTGTCGGCTAACAATAAAATTCTCCGCACATCTTGCATGAGATTCCTATCCATCAAATTTCAATTAATTTACTAATTTGTTGACTAAAATTTATTATTTTATAGAAATTTAATTATTTTATAATTTTAATACAACAATTATAAATTAAAATATTTTTTAACAAATCCATAAATACTGAACTAATAAACAACTTATATTACTAATATTCTGCTCCCAAATTTTTTAAGAGCGAAAAATAAAGAAATATAAATAAGTGTAATGAGTTTCATTTATCTCCTCTAATTTTTCTTTAAAAAGGTGAAAATACTTTTATTAGTGTACTCCCAAATTAAAAGTAATGTGAGACAATTGATTACGATCTATTTCGCTCGTATTTATATGGACTCGAGTCTCACTAAAAATCGATTTAAAAGGTGAAGATTGATATATCTGTATATATTAAAATTTTAAATTTGTATTAAAAAATAGTATTTATATTTTTGAGTATTACGTTCTATTTTGAGTCGAAACTGCACTTTACTACTTTAATGCTAAACAAACTTCAGCCGAGATTAACAGCTAACTATACCGTAATTAGGCCAAATCATGTCATTTACGTTTCTAAGGCAAGAAGAATCCTTAAAATCAAAATTTGCTTTTCAAACAAATATTCTCAAGAAAAGTGAATCACTGATTAATTTAAAATCCATTGGATTCGATATGTTTTGTGCTAATTAATTAGACAAGTGCTCCACTTAATTTTACTTTATCATTTGATTAACTTTCAACTTTATAATGAGATTAAGGTAGATTTTGCCCCTTTAATACCATCTTAACTTGTCCTTTAACCCTTGTAATGGGGTTTGGTATAACACTAACGATTAAAAAAGAATAATAGAATTATAGAGTATAAACCTGTTTTTAGACTACTCTAAATCGTGACATGATGATTTTTTTTTTTTTATCATTTATTTCTAAATATAAACATATCAAGCAGCATGATGTATTCAGGAAAAAAATTGTTTAACAATGGTATATTCGTTATCTGTTGGCTTTAGCCTAATAGAGTGTTGGATCAGTTGAATATGTATTTAATCGGATAGGTTTTATAATTTAACAAGAATTTACGGTAAAACTTATTATAATTTATCTCGTATACTATTTTAAAATTTCAATAATAATTGTGAAGATTAAAAATATGTTAGAGTGTGTATTTAAAGGATTATTTCATTGATGGGTATCAGAAATGATGTAAACTTCATATCTAGTGTTTGTCGGATATTTTTCATTATTTATGCTCATTCCTCATACTTTATAGAAGTATGGCTGATGGGGACAAGAAATTAATTTTAAATTAATATTTAATTAATTTTTCAACCATATATATATCAATAATAAAAAAATTTACAATTTAATTTAATTATAAAAAGATTGATTTAACTAATAATTCAATAATACTTTAAATGAATAGTAAATTTATTCCAAACACATGATATTATAAATAAAATTTCAACCCATATCATCCCACTCCGACCACTATTTGTAAACAACTAATTTCAAACACATATCAAATACTAATTCATAAATCAAACGACCCGTAAATTACTGTGATCCACGAGTAAAAACAATAACTATACAATTCTTTGCATATACATTGAGGTGAAAGATTTGCGGTACGTAGTACCAGTTCTGAATAATTTCAGAAGAAATAGCAGTTTAATCACAGGCGGGAACCTTGGTAGTGTTTGAACAATAATTATTAAATGATATATAAAAATCCAGTTCAGCACCAGCTCAGCTTCAATTATGGAATTGCTTATTGCGCAGTTGAAACAAGAAGAAGATGTAGGAAGTGAGCAGAAAAGTAGTAGTAGTGTTCCATTAACATGATGAATAGGAGTATAAATTTTGACTAACCATGACACTTAGTTGTCAATGGAACTAAAGATAGAAAAAACTATCAATCAACTTCATCATATTTGCATAAAGTGCACATACCTCTTTCAATTCCATTTGTTGATAATGCTAGCTACCCCTTTTGCATTATTCATCAAATCATGCCTCGTTGTCGTTTTAGTTTATCTGATAAGTAACTTTTAAGTCGTAATGCATTATTTACTTCAAATTAAATACGTAAAAAAAATCAAATAATTTACATTCGAAAATATCTATTTGTATTTACAATTATACATCCATGGGGAATTAAAGTGAAGGCCAGCACATGCATATATAATCTTCACTACACAATACAATTATTTCTGAGAAAATTGTGGGATATTGTGTTGGCACTTTATGAAAATTCAAACGGATTTCACAAGACTTGAGCACTTTTGATGGCATGTTGTGTTTGGGGGTAGGCACTGTTTGTTGATAATAATCATTTCATATGCCCATACACTATCCATATCACAATTACCCAACAAACATGAAGAGCATGCTTCAATGCTTGTAAGATTCATAGAATTCGAAAGGGTATTCAAGACCATTAAAAATGTGGTATGTTCCACTCTGTTTCTTTGACTATCACTGTATTAAATCTTGATATATGTCACATTTCCCAATATAGTATCTAGTCTAGTACAATTTATATAAAAAAATTGAATCTTAAAAATAGAGATTAACTTTTTAATGTAATTTAAAAATTAAAATGCCTAGCTGTCATTTGACACTATATTACCATGCACTTGAGTTGGAACTTATGGATATTCTTGAGTTCACACTAACTGATTTGCTATAGTCATATACTTGAAACTATTCTTGAGTAAGTATAATTATTATTCTTATTATGATGTTGAAGTTTGACTATCAATTGTTTGTCTTGAAAATAACCTACAAAACCAATAAAGTTGTGTTTTTAATCTTGAGTTTCTATTAATCAGTGATATTCACCTTCAAGTGTCAATTTTTGAAATTCATAAAGTTTGATTCTCTTTTTACATATACTTATTTTTCATAGAAATTCTCATGCTTATGTTTTACTACTACATGTAAGGCATTACCTACCCCTTGTAAGTCCATGCTTTCATATTTATCCCCACCACTACCACAACCATTTTCAGAATTCCATGTGCTTTGTTGTGTGTTCCTTACAATTCCCTTCAAATTTGATTGTTTCAATTGTCATTTCCTTGCATAAAGACTCAATCTTTAGAGGTTCTTGATTGATTTCCCACTTGGGCTATTCCTTAAAGTCTGTGATGCATATCTAGGTTCAATTCTTTTGGGAATGGAATTGATTGCTTGGTTGAGTCAGAGTGATTTTCGTGTAAGAGATCTGGGGTCCAAGTGTTTGGTACTGATTCTTCAGTGTGGGAAGGCTGAAATTTAAATCTCATTAAGTACAGGTAAAAATGATGAATTCTTGATTATGAATTTATGCATTTAAGATTTTTTTATATGAATGTATGATGCATGTGTGTATCTTATCAGTTTGCATTCAAGAATGTAACACTTCTTATTCATTGCTTCAGAATGATTTAAATTGTCTTTAAGTTGGTTTGTTCAAGTAGAAACCTGGTTCATTGATTGTTCTGTTATTTTTTTTTGGATTCTGTTCTTTTTAATGTTTGGTCTTGAAGTTATACAAGTGTGACCATCCAAAATTATTTATCTGCTTTTTTTTCTCCCTTTCCAGCTACCCCTGCCTTCCCTTTATACTTTTTAAATGATTTTAATCCTGTTTAGCTAAAAGGAAATTGGTAAAAAAAAATGAATTATATGAGAAATTGTCTCGTGAATCATTAGGAACTACAGTCTACGTACAACATTTACATGATCACCCACTCCCTAAACTATAAAAGGCGGTAAAATGGTGAATTTGTCTTTTGTTAGTCACATTTTTGCATCCTTTCACGAGTTATCAAAAGTTTGATGACAGTACTATAATTATTGAGAATCTTGGACATCTTGTAGGTACCTCATATTAGATAGGAATGGGGATTGTAGATGATCTGACGAAAGAAACTCCGATTTTACATATTCCAGTGTGGGCTTTAGTTCTGATCTTTGTGCTTGTGTCTATAATACTCTTGGTGCTTCCAATATGTATCTCAAGAAAGAAGTCTAACAGTGACATGGGCAAACTTCCTATTAGCCAAAACCAAATTGTATCAAGTGAAATCAAAGAAATAAGGATTGATCACAATTCTGCAAACAACTTTGCTGTCTCTGAGGCGAATCCAAAAATAATTAAGGAGAAGTGCAGCGACAAAGATCCAGATAAATTTTCAATGCATTTGCACCAGAAGGAGAATGCTGATAAAAGTAGTCAATCTGGTTCTTTTAATAATATAGAGGAAAGTGATTTTGGTTCTGGATCAGGAGAAAACAGGGGAAGTGGCAAAAAAAATGTTTACAGACCTTCTTCGCATCCATTAACTGTTTCTTCCCCTCTATCTGGTCTATCTGACTTTTCTCAACTTAGTTGGGGTCATTGGTTTACATTGAGGGATCTACAAGTAGCAACAAATAGATTTTCGAAGGATAATATAATAGGTGAAGGTGGATATGGAGTTGTTTATCGTGGACATCTAGCTAATGGATCTTCAGTAGCCGTCAAAAAACTCTTCAATAATCAGTAAGTACTAAAAAAAACTGGACTAAATTCTTCTCATCTCATAACTAGGATTCTGTATATTAAGCTAATGTAGTTTTCTGATAATATTTTGGCTATAGAGGACAAGCAGAACAGGATTTCAAGGTGGAAGTTGAGGCCATTGGCAACGTGCGCCACAAAAACTTGGTTAGGCTTCTGGGTTACTGCATCGAGGGCACCCAAAGGTACCATAATTAAGCTCCTTTCATCTGTTTTACAGTCCTGATAAGTGATACTCATCTTCGTGAACAAAAAGAATAACAGGCCAATCAAAGGAGTATCGTTAAGCTCCGAACTTCTCCTTGATTAATTATCTATATGATTATATGTAATTTAGTTCAGATAAAAATAAAGCATAGTTTTTGCTAATAATTTCCATCTTTTTTTGTTTGTTTCCGTTACAATGCCATGGGATGAATACATAGATAAATCTTGTTCATGCAGTGGCATCTTTTCAGCAGGAAAAATATATAAGAATACGCCTAATAAACTTGCCTGTTTTCTAAATTATATTTGGTTAAATTCAGGATGTTGGTCTATGAGTATGTCAATAATGGCAATCTAAACCAGTGGCTTCATGGAGCTATGAGTCACCAAGGATATCTTACCTGGGAGGCTCGCATGAAAGTTGTCCAAGGCACTGCTAGGGCGTAAGTTCATATTTAGCTTGCATTACATCTAAAAATGATATGGAGTTTTTAGATTGTCCTAATTTAACTTGATGTACTAAATGCAGGCTTGCGTACTTGCATGAGGCTATTGAACCAAAAATTGTGCATCGAGACATCAAGTCTGGCAATATACTACTAGATGATGACTTCAATCCTAAAATATCTGATTTTGGTCTGGCCAAGCTGTTGGGTGCTGGAGAGAGTCACATTACAACCAGAGTTATGGGTACCTATGGGTGAGCATATTTATTGAAACTTATATGTAGTTGTTCTACTGTTCTACCCATAACTCTGATGCCTTGTACTGATAACTACAGATATGTAGCACCAGAATATGCAAATAGCGGCCTTCTAAATGAGAAGAGTGATGTTTACAGTTTTGGGGTTGTGCTTTTGGAAGCAATTACCGGAAGAGATCCAGTGGACCATGACCGTCCAGCAGATGAGGTATTCTAATCTCTTTAATTCAGTCCCTCCATAAAAGATGCTCGACAAAGGACCATAATATTGCGCTTTGTTAGCAGTTAGCACATGAATCCAGGATGAGAAGATCACGGGGGGATTAGATGTTCAATAGGAAGTAGTTATGGTAGTTGCAGATATATGCTGAAGTAACAAAATAATGTGCCAGATTGTCTAAATTCTAAAAGAACCGGTTAATTGGTTATTAAAAGATTTGTTGATATTTAAGCACCTTATCTATGACGATTGCAGTAAAGATTGTCACAACAATTCTAATTCAGTACATAAGAAACGAAGATAGTAACTTTCGTAGGAAATATTTAAGTTTATTGGGATTGAACAAATGACTTGTACATTTATTGTTGTAACATTATCATCCTTCCTGCAGGTAAATATGGTTGACTGGCTCAAATTGATGGTTGCTAATAGACGATCAGAAGAAGTAGCCGACCCAACAATGGAGACTAAGCCATCCAGAACTGCTCTTAAACGAGCCTTACTGGCTGCATTGAGGTGTGTTGATCCAGATTCTGAAAAAAGACCATCTATGAGTGAAGTTGTCCGTATGCTTGAGTCAGACGATTATCCATTGCCACGTGAGGTAAGATAAAGATTTTCATACGAAACTCAAGAAATGAGTAAATGCCAGGTCTACATCATTTAGAACTTCACTGGATTATGCAAGAATAAGAAAAATTTGTTGTGTGTTTCACTTTCAGAGTCGAAGACGTCAAAGGAGTCAAGTTGGAGGTGCAGAGGCAAATCACAGAAGTGAAAACTCTAAGTATAAAGTTCCTCACTTGAGTCCAGAAAGCAGAGAAGACCTAAGGGGATAATTATATAAAGTCTTTCTAGGCATGCAATAAGGTGCAACAATATACAAATGGCCAGTGGTCCAGCAATTGATAGTCTGCCATTTAGTTATTTTTGTATGTAGAATTTTATTTGTTTTGTGCATAGGATCATATACTCTATAAGTAGACTTTGCTAGTACTGGTGTGTATAGAGGTCTGATAATATTTATAGTACTATGATATAATATTAGCAGTCTGTTAAGAATGCTTCTCTTATGAAGGATGACAACATTGTTTTGTTTTGTTAGTGAAGTTGGAAACTTTTAGATTTGCTGTCCAGGAAAAACAGAAGGCTCATTTGCTCTCCTGTACATAACACAACTTTGAAAACATGTGGTGTGTGAATATTGGGATTGGACCTTTTGAATAAAATGTTATGCTTGGACCTTTTGATATTTGAATAAAATGTTATGCAAGTACAACCTGAAAGTCTTTAAAAGACATTAAGATCTTAAAGTTAAATTATTCAAACAGATCAACAAATTTATAAAAACTTTATTTTTAACTTAAAATTAATATAAAAATTTTTAAATTATAAATAACTTTATTTAAATAAATCCAAACATACTCTTATACTTTTAATATATAGATAAATAAGATATAATTTGTGATTCTAATATACCCTCTTAAAATACTAAATGTAGTCAAAATTTAAAAGAAACTTTCTTTTATCTTTTTTTTTTTTGAAAAAAGAGTTACAAACATATTTAATTGCATTTTTTTTATTGATTCTAGTTACATTTGATTGAAAATTTGTAATTTTATACAAACTTTTCAAAAGTTGTATTTTTTGTAAAAAAATTAAAACATATTTTCAAAAAACCTAATATATATTTGTTCAAATCTCACAAATAACATGTTAAATTCTAATACTTATATTACTATTTCTAAAATTATCGAGAATTGAAATTATATTAAAAATTTAATATTCATATTATTATAGTCCTAGGGCTCATGCTGGGGTTGACCCGTTCCAAGAAAAAAATAAGGGGCACAAATTTTTTCAGAAAAATAGTGTGTGTATATATATATATGTTATCCAATTAGTACTCAATTTAAGGTTATCCATAGAACTTTTGCCAATATATATAACTATATATATTATTTAGTACAAAAATTTATACCATTTCTATGTCAACATGTTAACTTGTTAATTAACAAAACAAAGATAAAAGAGTTTTATTTTAAAATTTTAAAAGTAAATGATACTTTAGGATGAGTCTTTTTAATCAATTGTTAAAAGTATTTGAAGTCTTTTTGATTTGAGGATATAATGGGTCGTTAGGTCAAGGTTATGATAACGGTATAATTTAAATAATTATACTATATTATATTAATAAATAATCATATGATTGTTAAAATGTAATAAGCAATTCAGCAACAAAAAAAATGTAATAAGCTCGCCGGCCCTCTCCCTGTAAATAATTTGAACTATTCACACAAATAATATCATTTTTAATTCATATCTGCCTCTTGTTAAATTGCTCCGATTTGTCTGTGACACAATCTTGAAAAAATAAAAAATACAGACAATGGAATATGAACATTAACAATAACGAAACACAGCCTAACTCATTATATTATACTCTTTCTATTGTATTGATGTAAATATACATTTGGCTAACAATGTACATTACACAATACAACTCCAATTGAATATTCCATACCAAAGAATTATTTAATTCTAAGAAAAATAAACATAACAGCATTACCACTCTTAGTTCACATGTATAATGGTTCTGTGCATTACACCAAAAAGAATAAAAAAAATCCAGATTTTTTTCAGCGCCGAGGAGTATCGAAGAAGTACCCCATTACTAGAACAAGAAGCCAAGTGAAGTTGCAGGACATAGTACAGGGATGGATTCACTAGTGATGCGATTCACTAGGAGGGCCAGATCGAGTATTTAATAATGGTTGAAGCGCCTTCACAACTATACTCATGTTTGGCCGAAAATCAGCTTCATATTGTACGCACAAAGCAGCAACTGCAGCCATCTGTTTGCAGCAAGTAAAATCATGATATAAAATTTAATCTCAGCCATTCATAAACCACCAAAGTTGAAAAGGATGAAGTAAAGAACAACATATGATGTAGTGACCTTTTTCGTTGTGCTAAATGATGTAATCACTTTGTGAGACCTTTTCATAGATACGTAGTTAACTTCCTATTTTCATTAGAAATGTTGTACTTTATTCCCCTGATTCTCCAATGGATGTCAGAGTTTTTTGTCTTGAATAGTTATAACATATGGGTGAGCCACTAAGTCATGTGCCCAAGTAAATAGTTTAGACATTCTTTGGAAGTGTTGGGGTGTGGGTGGTGTGGGGTGTTGAAATTGGAAGCATATCAGATAAGCTGTACAATATCAAAATAAAATGTAACATAGACATGTAACATCGACTACCTTAGCAACTGCCTTGGGTGGGTATTCTCCATTTAGTCGAGTATCAACACACTGCTTAACCTTGTCTTCACTAAGTCTTGGAGTTGCCTAACGAAAGCCAAAACTTCAAAGTCAGCTAAGATGTGAATTGTTTAAAACTAACAAATTACGATTTCACCATATAACAATATCAATAATCAACCACCCTTCAAGAGATGAAAAGACCCAAGATGAGTACCCATGTCACTAGACTCTGCTGTCCTCGTGGTAATGTATGATCTACAGGTTTACGCCCAGTCAAGAGTTCCAATAGGACCACACCAAAGCTGTACACATCACTCTTTGAGCTTAACTGTCCAGTCATAGCATATCTACCACAGGAAGCATAAAACCGGAAACTCAGAACAATATATAGTTTATAAGGCAACTTTGAAACAATATGCAGATAAAGATATAATGAAAAAGTCTGAAAGGATCACCAAAACAGTCTTATCTAGAGAGAGATCTTAAATTCTTCAAATGGGGTAAACACAATATTTTAGTAGCTGCCTATTTTTGAATCTCAGTTGTCGTCTTTAATTATTGTTTTATCTTCAAATATAATTCAAATTGGTTCAGAAAGCAAGCAGGTAAGTTAGTTGATGTGATATTGCTGAGTCAGCAACCAAGAACAGATACAATTTAGAATTCTAAGCATATAGCTGGTTTTTGGTCAATACCCAAAGAGTTATTCTATAAATTTGAACATTATGTAATTTTCCCGTAAATTATAGACGTTCAAAAGTGTTGGGTTTCACAACAATTTATATTAAGCATTTCTTAGGAAGTTACTATGTTTATTAACTGTATTATTTATTTTCATGTTAAAATTGCATGACACTGTCCATTAATCAATCTACTAAGGCTTATTACTTTCTGCTAATGTTATAAGCTTAATCTTGTGTCACAAGGCCTAAGGATCCAAGTCCTGCCACCACCTTCTATCCCCACTGATTTTTGTAGAAAATTGGTTATCCTCTTCCTGAACCAACTAGATGCTCCATTACCTGTATTTTTGCCGAGTTTGAGCACATTTTATTTTTTTAAATTAATTAGCACCGAGTACATACTGACGATTATCTATGTCAAGCATGAAGCACTTCAAATGCTAAATTTATACTGGTTTCTAACATGTGATAGTAGCTTTACGCTTGGTAATCAGACTCAAACTTCGGCATTCATGAAAAAAATTATGTTAAAATAGAATAAAGTAAGAATTAAGAAACACAAGAAAAGAAAGAAACAGAAGAAAATTAACTTAAATAACAAAAGAAGAGCTTACTCAGGAGCATGATAACCAAAAGTTCCAAGAACACGAGTGGAGTGAAGACGTGCTGCATTGTCAGGGGCTTGATTTGACAGATCAAAGTCAGCAACCTTAGCCACATCATCATCAAAAAGTAAAACATTGCTGGACTTGATGTCCCTGTGAATAATGTGAGGTTGTGCCTTTTCATGTAAATATTCAAGTCCCTTTGCCGCCCCAACAGCAATTTTAACTCTTTGGGACCATGACAAAACTGGACCTGGCTGAGAACCTTTGACACCTTTTCTTCCTAATGTTCAGAAAGATATATGTTATTTATGAAATAATGAAACAAATCGGAACATTCTTACTGAGGAAATGCAGTGGGCCAAAAATATTATACTGTAGCTTTTAGTTGAAGTGATTGTTGATATAAAAAATTATTTTCCAAGTGCTTCAACTTTAAAAGCAAGAGATCTGCCAACTAAGGAAGCAATTCATATGAAGGCTATACCGAATGCAAGTTCCAAAAATCTTTGCAATGCTTTTAGGTTTTACATATCTTCTCTGTTTCTTTTTCTTGGTAATTATCTTCCATGCCTATGTCTTGATTTATTGTAACAAAATATAATCTGTGATGCACAACAGCATTAATAACAACAATACATGTTTTCCTCTGGACCCATTTTTGGAAGAATCCTAAGATCAAAATTCACAATGGTTCAAAAAGGAGACCCGGAAACAGCTTACCATGAAGAACATCATGAAGGGATCCATTTGAAGCAAACTCATAGGCAAGAACACGAAGACCACCATCCACACAATAACCAAGTAGCTCAACAACATTATCATGTTTTAGCCTCGATACCATAGAAACCTAAAAGGAGAAAACCGGAAAAAAATAAAATCAGATGCCAATTGTTTTTGACGTGCGAATATGAAACAGAAAGCATCTAAAATTGTTGCAAACCTGTGCCAAAAACTCTTGGTCTGGTTGCTTACTGGAGTCTAATTTCTTTATGGCTGCAGCCTGCCCAGTTTTCAGGATGCCGTGATATACTCTTCCATATGATCCCTCGCCAATTAAAGCCTTTGTACCAAAATTATCTGTTATATCTTTCAGTTCATCCACTTGAAGTGCAGAGACACTTATAGGTTGGACATCTATAGTCTGTGTCTCTTTTGGTACTGTGTCCCTGGCACGATAAGCTCCATTGTTACCTACACATTAATTTCATATAGTCTCAGTTGGCCCCCAAATTTTTATATATATAGCAATGATAGCATGCTAAAATGTGATACTGATGGGTCTGTCCACATGATACTGTTTTCCACTAAAGCCAAAGAGCAGAATAAACCAAAATCTCTCGCTAATAGAAAGAATAAACAAATGTCTATCACAGAATAAATACGGCAGTACACGAGAAAATAAATTTAGGTTATAGTAATAAGCATATCTCATCTCCAGAATTGGTCCAATAAAGAGACATAACAACTAAGTAGGGCTGAGAAGTCCTTGAAAACAACCTGCAGCCTGATGCGTCATATAAGGTCCATTATCAGCAGTCTTTTGTATACTATCTTCTGAGCAACAGCCAAAGCAACTCATGATTCTTTCCTCTAGCAAAAACTGGATACTGAATCATAGATAAGGCAATTAGTTAGCATTTATTAGTTAAGGAATCCATTGTTTTTTTAATATATTAACTGCAACACAAGGAGCATATGCATTGAACTTAGACAAATAGAGATTGAGTAAGTAGCCCATATTGCACAGCATTGTATATCTGTGAAATATTGATCACTGTGTTTTCTTTGAGTGATTATATGAAAAGTAGTAGATGCACATTCCTAATTGCTTAGGTGCCAGACGTCATGCAAATGACATAATTTCCAAAATAGCTGAATTGCTAACAAATAATTATATCCAGCTCTACTACTGACGCTACAAACAGATGTATTATGGACAAATATTTAGCATGCTTAAGCATATTATCATATGTTGATCGGTATTTACTATATTTATGTTAATATAACGTATAGAGTAAAGAAAAAGAATAAGAGCCCGTATTACTCTACATTGACAAGCAAGATGATTCAGAGTCCTAGACATATACGTTTTGCAAACTAATACTCCCTCCATCTCAAAAATATAAGTTAGGACATGCTTAGGAAGAAGGAGCCGTTACTTATTTATAAGTAATGAAGGAAGGATTCTAGTGGATCCTAATGATATAAGAAATCACTAGAACACTGTTGGAGCTTATATTTTATTCTCATTACTTGTATTTTAGTTTAGGGACTTAAATAGGGAAGCTGTTGGAGATGCTCTTAGCAATATATATACATAACGGCAATCTCTTGCAATTTGTTCCTCATCATCGAGTTATCTGAACATCAAGATCAAATTACACTCCGTAATTAAACGTACTAAAAGTCAACAAAGACAAAGTCTTTTTCTGTTTATACCACAAAAAGCAGAAAGTTGAAGTAAAATTAAACATGGAAAAACATATGGTAATATTACACAAGCCAGTTGATGCAAACAAATCACCAATCAATCAAATCCAAGAACCCTTTTGAACATCTGCAGATCAACACACAATTTAACAAAAATGCAATCTAAATTGTATCACATCAACATATAAATCACCTAAAATCCATTCAAAACTAATTCTTTCAACATCAAACAAAGAACTTGACCTCATTAGAATAAAAATCCAATCTTTAACATAAAGATGACATTTTTATAACAAAAACAGTGAAATTAAACAAAGATTTAGCATGTTAGAACAATGTAACAGAAACCCACAACCCCTTTCGTTAAAAATGAGATCAAAACACTACAAATTGATATAAAAACCCAAAGAAATAAAAAACATACTTTTGAAGAATAAAACTCACCTGGGTATGTGACAGTGTTTATCAATCAAACAGTTTCTTGAAACTTAAAAGTAATAATCAATCAGGTAGGATAATCTGTAAAGAAAAACTGTATGTATGTATGTATATGTGAAAGAAAGACGCGTGGACTAAAAAGGAACATGCAAATGTGTTTGGGGGGGGGGGGGGGGTTGATAAACAAGTTAAGCAATAGTTGGATTGTGTTGAGCTCTGTTTTCTGTTTTGTCTTCTTTGACTTGGTTCAACACGGGTATCTATGGAAAACCACGAGATTTTTACTATGTAAAAACATGGGAACGTTATATGTGTAACATATAGGTAATTAATACAGAGAATTAGTTATTTATTATTTAAGTGATGAAGTTACATAAAACTATTGAATAGTTATATGATATAGCAAAATATAAAATTAGAGTTCGAATAACTGAATGAGTGAGTGCGAGCTTTATTTAGCAATTCTCTTGACTCTTGATATATCAGTACTAGTCAATTAAAAATTCTTTAGATTATCAATTGTTTTAAATTTTAGGTTTTTTTTGAAAAATATCAATTTTTTGCAAAAATATAATTTTTTATTTAATATTTTACAAAAATACACTCTTTCAATTTTTTCCTTTCAAAAATTCGATTTTGTAACCAATGCAACATGATTCAATTAAAAAGAACCTCAAATATGCAAATATGCAGCCAAAGACAACTTCATTTTTTTTTTAAAAAAAGTTGTATTCATTAATATTTGGTTACAAATTATATAAAAAAATTGCATTTAGGTACTTTTAATTGTAAAGCGTATTTTTAAAAAAATTCAAAAGATAGTAAAATTACAAAAAATTTAAAAAAATAGTATTTTTTTTATAAATACCCTAAATTTTAATATTCTTTATGAGGTAGTGAATTCAACTAGTAAAATATGTATATTTAGCTTAATCAGTGTTTTAAAATACGGAAATAGGAATTAGACGGTAAAGATACCGTCTAGTAATTAATCGGGTAATCGGTGATTAATCGAAAATAATTTAATTTAATAAATAATAGTATATAATTATATTTTTTTGAACGCAGTATATAATTATATTTAAACATTTTCAAATTATTATAAAATTATAATGAAAAATATTATATATCATTAATCCATACATATTTAGATGTTAATATTTATAAAAAAATTACTTATCATTAACATTTAAGTGATTTATACTTAATAATCATTATTTAATAATTAATCTTAATAGTTATTACATAATATATATATATATATATATATATATATATAATTATTAGAAATTTGAGAGAATATTTAAAATTTATGAAGGATTTAGGGCCATACAATCCATATTTATTTTAAATTTGTAATAAAATATATTAATTATTAATTTATTTAAAGTTTTTACTTTTTAAAAAAAAGTACCGATTTTTTACTGTTTCAATCGATTTTAACCGTCTTTGTCGATTTTTTCTGTCTCGACCGATTTTTGCCTGATTTAAAAAAATTGTTTTTTGAGCCGATTTCTGATTAATCGAGACGGACCGTCCGTCTACCGATTAATGACCGTCTTTTAGAACACTGAGTTTAACGATAGCTGAGTCATGTTTAAGTCAAATTATTAAAATAATTTATCAAGTTTGAGCTCACGATATAAATTATCCGGCTTACGAGTTTAATTGAACTTTTAATATTATTATTTAATATTTTTATACAACTATTAAATATTTATAGTACATATTTATTTAAGTTTGAATTCGAAGTGAGCTTTTTACATTAAATTGTTAAGAAGTAATTCGAGTTTTTGAGTGAGTTCGAGTATATCTATCAAAAGGATTGCTAGTGAATAAAGATATACTTCCTGATAATCGAATGATACATTTATTTATATCCATGGTTTTTTACAGCGTAGAGGATTGAAATTAGATTTTTAATATGAATTTAGGAGATTATGTCATTCTATCCACGATTTTGAGAAGCAAATAAATGCTACTTTCAGAATCAAATTCTAGTTAGGCAACAGTGTAACTTGAATCATGTGATTTTACAATGCATGTTCTTCTGCTTCTCTTCACCTCCTTTGAAATTTCAGTTTTCCAATGAAATATGCAAATAACAAGGCACATAACATGGGGAAGATGGCAATGATTAGAGCCACAATACTCAATCTATTATGATAAAAGCCAAAATAATCTTCTAAAAAGGAGTTTAGTGCCTTGCTTTCTCCAAATGCAGAGATTTCTTGTTTTATATCACCATATTGTGGTGTGATAATTCCATTGAGGACCATGATGTTGGAGTAATGTAATATAACCAAATCCACCATTTTGGAATTGCCTGCAGAGTAACATAACAGTCATCATGTTATGACTGACAACTTGTTACTTCTAGTCAATCAAACACTTTATAAATGTTAGAAAATGGAAAGTTTAAGACATATTTTATATATGTTCTTGATGTAATTTTCGGAAACTAACTATTGAAAGTTGTTCCTTCCTATGAGGACTTAAACTTTCATGTTTGGATCTAAGACATTTTCTTAGTGTAATCCATAAATAAATTGAGTAGAAGTTGCTAGTTTGAAGTGTGTTAAAAGTGTTGTCCCACATAGAATATGTAATATGGGTGTGAGTGCTTTATATGCATGTATGTGCAAGAGTAGTGCCATCTACTAAGGCATGTGGGTGTGCATGGTGTACTAGTGTGCCCTCGCACCCAACAGCGTAGTGGGACAGTGGGACAATAATCTCTTTAAGAACAGTCACTCTTGCGATTTATTCTAGGTTTGTCTGATCCCACTTAAGCCCCGTCCTGACTGTTTTAGGCCTCTAGACAGAGGCTTAAGCAGTAGTTAGTGCCTAAAACTGATCATCTCTTCTTGAGAGTTGATCATTCTTACTGCATCATGATTTTCAAATTGTTTCGTATACACGCATATAGAAAGCAGTCCTAGAAACTAAAGATATATTATTACTTTGAAACCATCATCTTACCGGTCCAGGTATCAGAAATCCTGAGAATAGGCTAAGAATAGTGTAGATGGCCACAGCTAATATGGAGGCAACTTTCATGTCTGGGTTCAGTGATACGATAAGCATTCCCTTAAAGTTGTATGATGGATTTCTCCAATATGACAGGTTTTGTTTCCATAGACATGCTTTGTACTGCTCCCATCCATTGCGTGGAAACTTAGGAAAATGCAATTCTCTTGTACTGCCATGTGGCTCTCTCAGTACTCTAATTTGTTCTATGTTCTCTCTGCATTAAAAATGTGACCTAGTAAAGCTCTATTTAAACATAAATCATCAGCAGTATAACTTTTTTAGGTGACCTATTTTTGCTACTGCGATTTGCCGATTTGCAAACACTATCTATTAAAACTTGAATGCTGACCCAGTGGTCCTGAGTAAATTATTTGTCCTCCCTTTTTCATCAGAATCAACTGTTCATTACAATTCAGCATTCAGCTCAGAATTCGTACCAATTAAGACTTCGTCATGTAAAACTTCTTTAATTTTTTTCACATTATATCAATTTATCTTCTACGGTATAAGGTCATACCTCATCAAATGCCTCAAAAATGTCAATGCTTGGTTGGTGGATGGTGCAGACCACTGTTCTTCCAGTGTCAACAACATTTTTAACTGCACGCATAACAATAGCAGCATCCAAACCAGATGTTGGTTCGTCAATAAATATGATTGAAGGATTAGAAACAAGTTCCACTGCGATGGTCAGCCTCTTTCTTTGTTCATTTGAGAGACCACTCACTCCAGGAACTCCAACCAAACTATTTTTGATCCCATCAAGTTCAACTAATGTGAGTACATCCTTGACAAACTCCTGCACATCCAGTATCACTTTACTTGTAAGGCTTATATTATCAAAACTCAAGTCAGTATGAATATTGTTGTAGTTTTATATGTCACGATGTATTGATATCTGTGCGAGTTGATCATACTAATCTAAAGTTAGCAGCACTTACAGTTCTTGTAGTCATGTCAATATGTGATGGGAGCCTTAACCAAGAAGAAAAGAGTACTGATTCTTTAACTGTGATCTGAGGAGAATGAATGTCAAATTGTTCGCAGTAACCTGAAATCCTAGCAAAGGTTTGTTGAACCTTGGGGAATCCTCCAACCCGGATAACTCCTTCAATATGTTTGCTGTCTTTTCTTCCAGAGAGTATATCCATGAGAGTTGTTTTTCCTGCTCCACTTTCTCCCATTAAAGCTGTTAAGACACCTGGTTTAAATGCTCCCGTCATATCATGTGAAGCCTTGTCTCCTGATATATCCCTGCTTTTCTCATTTCCTGTTTTTAGTAATTTTACGGGAAACTTTAAGTACTGTAACATAATGCAATTTAAAATAAAACAAGTGACGAGAGTGTCTTTTCAGATTGAATAATTACCGCTGGAGTCTCAACATAATACTGGACCTTTTCAAATGTTAGTGTCAGGGGCTCAAGGCAAGACCATTTTACTGACTTCTTGTATCACTCGAAGAGTTTGGCATTATAAAATATAGGGTTATTCATACTTTAACATTAGCTTGTATACTTTGCCTTCTGTTTATCTGTAGTAGGCAGAGGATAGAGAGAGCTAACCTTCATTTACCATATCGTTACATTATTTTCAGCCTTATCGTTACATTCATCTTTTTGCAGTTGCTGAAATATTTTGTGTGATATTACAGCCTGAGATGCTCCTGGAGCTAATTTCAAACAAAAGTGCAAGTTTTTGAAGTTTGTCTTCTTATTTCAACTACACAAACATATATATAGTACAAATATGAATACTGCAAAATCTTACACTTCTTGTATGTTAAAGCTAATGTGAATCCAACATTAAAAAGGAACGTAAATCCAAGGAGTGCGCCTAGAGTTACCCAATAGGTGTAGCCGTCAAAGTTAAGCCCATGGCTTGACAAAGTTTCACGGCCAATTGTCGAGTTTCCTGATGTCACCTGGTAAATAGAAAAAACTTATAGGGCCTTGGGATCAATAACTGAGTAAGAAAAAATTACTGCATTCACGCTTTAGGCCTTAAATCACCTTCGCCCATCTTGGAGCGAGGAATTCATTAACAGAAATTCCTACTTCGGCATACGACACCAGTGACGTCCAAAATCCCCACTGCAACCATCCCGGCAATGAATCTGGCAAATTAAGACATACCTTAGCAAGCCATTTGCATGGTCTCAGTGAAAAATTGTAATGTGATAAAAGTGAGCACTTACGTTGTGGAATTATAAATCCACCAAACAAGAGCATTACTAGGACAAGCAAGTTGCAGCTAAATGTTGCTGCAACCTCAGTTTGACAAATTGATGCAAGCATTCGAAATAGGGAAACTGCTGACTGGTGTAAAATGAAGAACAGCAGGAATTGGCAGAAAAACCTTGCATTAGCAGCATGTTAAAATATTAATCCCATAATTTATCACGTTTCAGCCACACAACCAAGCACCTGATAAATATTATGGAAGTGTTGTTTTTTGCTCACCTCTCTACCTCTGGGCTATATCCTATAACATAGTAGGTAAGACCTGTCCAAATAAAGAACTTCACCTAAGAAAAGGGAATCCTTAATAGAAAAGCTGTAATAGCATAAGCCCAAGAAGGGTAGAAACTAAGAGCTCTCTATTTGTAAAAAACTGGAAGCCTAGTGACAGTCATGTTCAGATCTCCCATTCCATTAGTCAGGATTCGGACAATCCCATAAAACAAGGAACCCATAATATAAGTTGAATGTCGTGAGTCGACAGACATTCTTGTACGTAGAAAGACTGTCATTGTTATGATTGCAATTATGATAAGCTGCACCAGGGAAAAAAAGTGGTTACTTGGAAGAATTAAAAAAGTCACTGTTTCAGTAATGCATCCTGTTATTAAAAACCTAACAGAATGGAGCGCTACTCAGAACAAGGATACCTGTGCTAATTTAAATACATGAACAAATGAGTTTCGTCTCGTGAGTAAAATCTCTCCGTCTAAGCAAGCCTTAAACAATTCCCACTTGTTCGAAGAATATTTATTTCCCTTATCATTAAGGAGTATATCCTTCTTGAGATAGGATTCAGAATCTTCAACTGTCCTAGAAAGCTCATCATCAAGACTTCGTCCCATTCTAGAATTCTTGAATTTTTCACAAATTTCATCCACTGTAATATATCTGTAAGGTACATCAATATTGAAGCGGATTAGGTATTCAGTTGGATCAGTATCTCCATTAAAAGTGAGATTTGGATTGTTTTTGAAGATGGCGGGCAGAGGTGCGACCCGGATCTCATTGGTAAAAGGCGACTGAGTGGAGATAGGATTTGGAACATTCTTCTCCTTCTCCATGCGCTCCAAAAGCTGTCTAAGATCGTTCATGTGAAGGTTTCCCAGCCTCTCCTCGTTATTGTTGTCATTGCTGGCCCTATGGGATGGGGGCGGTGCTTGCTCACGCCTTCGGCCTCCACCTTCTCCGCTTATCGCGGACTGAGCTTCCTGATTTCTTCCCCTGGGAGGGGGCCTCTCCGGTGCATGAGCACGATGCGGGGACCTGGCGCGCTCGCGATGGCGAGGGGGTCCTTTCGCTTCACGTGCTAGACTCGGGGGCCTTACCTCAGTGTTTTTAGTTCGGGCTCTTTCCAGCTTTATCCTTAGATCATGCTCTGTTAGTCTTCTCCCGACCCTGTCAAAAACACTAGTTTCCTTCGCCTTAGAGGGGGCTGGGCCATGAAGCGACCTGGGAGGGGTTTCATGGGTCTGCCACGCCTGACTGGGGGGCATCTCATCCCACTCTAGTGATTCATCCTCTCTTACGTCTACGGCTTCATCATCGAAGTCATTCATGAAGTCACGAGGCTTCACGGCCGACCAGAGCTGCCTAGACTTGTTGGCCCTCCTCATCCTTCGCCGGGCGCTCGTGCTAGCCTTCCTAGAGGCGCTTCTCCTCTCCATCCGCCTTATCCTTTTGTTGAACTCGAGCATTTGTTGGCCCATCTCATCTAAGAATTCTAAGAGCTTAGGATCAGTTTGAAGTGGGTTCTCGTTGGTATTTCTCGGGGTCTCGTCATCCCCAGCTCTATCACTTTCTGAATGGTTTCCGGTTCTCCTAGAGTTAGACATCCTTCTCCCTTAGATGTCAAGTGCCCCTCCTTCTAGCGCCAATTATTATAGGGAGAAACTGGTATAACAGTTATTTGGAGGTTTGCTGGAATCACGGAGCAAAATAGGATGATTTTGCTGATGAACTTGATGAAGAACGCGAAGAACACGGGAGGAAAGTGATGGATTTTGATAGCTGATCTTGTTGTTGATTCGTTAGAAGGCCAGAGAAAATATGTGTTCTCTTGCTGCCAACTATTCATTCAACTGAAACAAGAGGCCTACGTACCCTTTATATAGGGGTTCAAGTTACACGTAGTTCTTGGAGGACAAGTTACCTATATGGGCTAGGTATTGGTCCGGTCCATCAGGCCCAAATCCTTAGACGTGCTGGGCTTTGGCCCAAGTCTGTGCGGGTGTGGAGGGCAAACTTCCCAGATGTCTGTAACTACCATGGCCCAAGCCCGTTAGGCTTCGGGGGCTGTCATGGAGTTGTAGAGCAAAGGGGTCCCCGTAAGGAGTTATGCGCGATGTGGCCTCGCGGGAGCAGTTGTGCGTGATATGGCCTCACGGGAGCAGTATATAGAGGTGATCCTGCGCGGATCCCTTGATGAGATGAGAGTCCGTAGGGCTAGCTGTTTTCAAATAGATAAATATGTTGAGGTATCCCCCCGGGGGGCCTTCTGCAGTCTTCAGATTAGCAAATAATATCAAATGAGGCGAGCCCATGAGGCTAGGAGCTTTTCAGCTAGTTATGAGAAATCCGTGCTAAGTGCTCCGGGCTAGCGAAGCGATCCGGAGGCAGTGAGCCGGGCCAAGCGAGCCGGGCTGAGGGCCTCTCTGTCAAATCTATGCGACCTGGGAGGTGATGATGAGAAGTGAACCGGGCTGGGGGCCGGTTCTCCTCTCTCTTCCTTCTTGAAGCTGAATGAGTCTAAGGCTGGCGGGCTAGCGATGCGACCCCACGCTAGGCCAAGGGCCTTAGAATATTTTATCATCTTTAGCACGATGCAAGCTGGATATGGTCTTTGAAGCCATGTGAGCTCAAATACGAGATGGGCTGGCCAATTTATGTCATTGGGTCTGCCTAGGACCCATGTCCAAATATTGGGCATAACACTAATATATATATATATATATATATATATATATATATATATATATATATATATATATATATACACACACATTCATGGTTACGCATTACTCTAGCAACACACATGTAATATATTTGTAATCTAACTAGTACTCTATCTATTCATCCAGACCATGTATATGTCTTGTCCCCACAATCATGTTAATGTTTCATAATTTTAGTATTTAATAATTAGTTTTATTAATTCTTTTCTAAAACTTCTGTCAACTGATTATCTACAAAAACGACAAGCATTAGTTAGGCAAACGAGCATATTGTGATCAAATATAATATATTGATCAAGTGCATGTATATTAGTAATTGGGTATTAATAATAAATTATATTTATGTGTTTAGATCGTGAGACGGAGTTTAGCGAGTCGATTTCGGATTTTGTGGAGTTGGGTAGTGTTTGAGCTTACTATTTTTGAGATATGGATTTCGCCCTTTTTCTCTTCACCGCTATATTTTTAGGATTACTTATATTTAATTCATTTAATTCGTAAATCTGTTCTTTCCATTATTATTCGTCTTAACTGTTTTAATTTTTTAAAGGTTATTTTAAAGTCTGTTTTGAAATATTTAAATATTTGTCTCTGCGATTTTCAAAAATTATGTATGTTACATATCTGCGTAGAATATTTGAAATATCTATTCACGTGATTTTAAAATTGTGAAAATTATTTTATTTGAGCCCTTAGAGTGATATAGGGTATACCAAGTTAACCAATTCTAAGGGTACTACAATCATGTCACTGCCGCACTAGTGATATGACACTTCCGTGGCAGTGATTGGTCACGACGTATCCTTCTGTTAGCTAGCTTAGGAAGCGAGCTTTGACCATCTTGATATTTGTTTCAGGATACGTGCGTGCACCCAGATTTGATTTGATTTGTGATTTGATATTTGACATGACGTTGTATATGTCGTACACGTTATCCTGTTTGTTGCACACATTAGGTACCCTATGATGTGTGTATCTGTTATTTGTTATCTATTTTGATATCAGTATGAAATATCATTACCCCTCTTTGCTTCAGCCTTATTTTTAAAAAAAATTAATGTTTATTTATAATTGTCAAATTATATATCTTGTTTCTTGTTTTATAAATTATATTCCAATCCGTACTGGACATTTGGCTCATGTCGTATTCCTTCTTCTACAGGTACTTAGGGGTATCTCGAGTTATATGATGGAAAGTTACCCTTATTACAGTTGATTAGGGAGTTAGACTTCTACCTATTATTTAGACATTATTTATAATTAGAGATTTTGTTTACTTCGCATTTATTGGGTTATATTATTTCGGAGGTTTTAATATTGTTTTGGAGATTTATTGGATCTATTTAATTAATATAATGTGGATTTTAGTACTCTGTATAAATGTTTGTGGTTTGATAAGTAACCTTTCGTTTCATTTTGAGAAGGTGGTGTTACAATTATGCTGAGATAGTTTCTAGAGAGATGGTATGTATATCGGCTGAGACAACTATTGAAGATGAAGTTGTAGAAATCAACAAAGACGTATCAATTTCTCAGATATATAAAGACAAGGAAACATTGTTGATTGTTCTGAGCCACTACGCAATTCGTGGTACAGCTAACTATAAACATATATTGACCCAAACATGTAACAAAAATTACAATTGGTAGTACAACTAACCATGAAAATCTAGGGTTTATATGTATATGTATAACAATGCTTATATACATAATCAGACACAACAACTTAATTCGAGACCTAATTAGATTGATTATTAGATACGAAAATTAAATGTATACAGCTAAAAAAAATATTTTAGGGTTTATATGTGCATATATAACAATACAGATATGTATTATCAAACATGATAATTTGAATTGAAGCCTAATTAGATTAATTTTAGACATGAGAATTACTTGTACACAAACAGCGAGAGAGATGAGTATAAGCACGAGAGATAAGAGTAACGAAAGAGAAGAGAAGAGTGACAAAAGAGGAGACAACATTAGGAAGGTAAAGGAAGGATCATATTTTTCAAAGGTTATGTTTTTTAATTAAAAAAATCGTATATATGCAATGATATTTAAAAGATCGTATATTTGCAAAAATAAATTTAAAAAAAAGTATTTTTGCCAAATTCCCAAAAAAAAGGTTTATGATAATCGAACTAGGTAAATTTTTAAAGATCACGTTAATTACGCATTAGATGGGGAGAGCCATTTTTCACCCAATTTTTAATGTTATTACTCAATTAATTTTTTTATATTCGACGTTTGACTTTTCTTCACATATCTTAAAGTGTTTTGATTGTATAATTAAAATAATTTTTTTAAAGAAAAACTTCTGAATAAAAGATCCAATCACCAGGTACCTACGGGAAGGAAAAGTAAATAACTTATGCTAAAATTTACAAAAAAATAATTAAAAAATAATTATTTTAACTACACGATCAAACTACTTTAAATTACGTATAAAAAAATCAAACGACAAATATAAAAAAACATAATAAATAATAATCGGTAGTGATTTGTTTAAAAATTTTAATTAAAAAGATTATTTAAAATTTTCAGTTAAATAATTCGCTTACAAATTACAGAAGTGAGAACAAACAATCATTTAACCACTTATTCAAATTATGTGGCCGTTTTGGGTTTCTTAAACTTTAAATAAGTTATTTATTTCATTTTTTTTACATATTTTTTTTTTAAGATAAATATTTATTTTAAAATTTTAAAATCAAATATTATCTTCAAAATAAAAAATAAATTACTTATTTTCAGAACATCTCTACTTTTTCCGAAAATAAAGGCTTATTTCCAGAAGAAATGAGGAGTCAAACACCCCTATAAACAAAACAATAATCTTGACTAGAATAGTCTACGCATTAATCTTGATCAGACGGAGAAGATTAATAGCACTACCATACTTTTAATCTTGTTCCTTTACTGCTTCATATGCTCCTAATTCACCTTCTCTGTTTCCTCAATCTTAATACCCAAAACTCAGCTCTGCTTCTCTCTACAACCCAGTCTTTCTTTTGTCTTCTTCCTCTGCTATAGCTGGTTTTGAAAGGTAAAGTCTTCATCCTTTTTTCACCCCCATATTTTTTCGATTTCTGTGATAAATTGGATTTTGTTTGTTTGATTAGCAAATGGGATTGTGTTAATTTGACTTCTTCAGTGTTGGTATGCAATATTTTAAATATGGTAACTGAGAAATATGGCTTTTTTTATTTTATCGATTAAAAACATAATTTTATTTTCAAACTTTTTAAATAGTAACGTTATTTTACATTTTTATTGGAATTTTCAAAATTCGTTTTATTTCCGAAAACATAAATTTAATTTATATTTTTAAAAAAGTAAAAATAAAAATAAAAATTATACTGTAACTTTTTTAGCCTTACAATGTGATTAGGTGTTCTAATAAATTCTCGATTGAGTCCGAGTGAAACCAGGGCTGTGATTTGTAATTTTTAATGTATATTAAATGCACACATAGTTTCCTCCGAAAGTCTCATATAGCTAGGTTTTTGATCTATTGAACAGAATGGTTTTTTTATCTATTGAACAGAATGGCTTGGCATGATCTTCTCCAAGAACTCCTCTCCCTCATCTTCCTTAGCATAATCTCCAACAATCAAAACTTTTGTGATCTTTACCAATGTCTTGGTGTCTGCACTTCATGGCGTCACTTGGCTAA
Source organism: Oenanthe sinensis (assembly GCA_028671895.1). Taxonomy (NCBI): domain Eukaryota; kingdom Viridiplantae; phylum Streptophyta; class Magnoliopsida; order Apiales; family Apiaceae; genus Oenanthe; species Oenanthe sinensis. Next base: position 24,969,970 of record CM053805.1, on the reverse strand, counting down.
ACAACTCATGTTACATGTTGCACCAACTCCTTGGCTATTGCTTGCACAAAAATACCCCAGCCAAAGTATCAGTTTCACCTCTATATCATGCAGGTTTCATGCTGACAGTACTAGTAGGCGTTACGCGAAGAGTGAGCTTTCGTTTAATCTTATTGATCATACGAAAGTTTTTGGTTCGTGTGATGGATGGTTACTTGTAGGGTATGATAAAGAGTTTCGGACATCGACTGCTTTTCTTTATAACCCTTTGTCAGGAGTTCTTCTCCAGCTTCCGGCTTTTCCTAGGCATTTACGGCTCGATGAACGTGGTATTATGAAATTTGTGATGTCTGATAATTGTCCTACTGATCGTGATTGTGTTATTTGTGTTATGTTTATGGTTAATGGTAGAGTTGTACTTGCCTTCTGTAAGCCGGCTCCTAGTCGTGATGATGATTATAGTATTAAGGGGAAGAGGTGCTTGTTGTCGTCGTCTTCTGCTTATTGGGTCTGGCCGGAAAAAGAATCATCTGGTGCGATTGAAGACGTAGTTTTCTATCGCGGAAAATTTTACATCATTGATAGGTATGGTGCTTTATCTGTGTGCGATTATGATGCTAATACCGATGCACTCACGAGTGAAACTGTTATTGTTGAATGGTTTAACGTATTTAATCAGAATGTAGCAACTAGAAGAGTTAGTAGACGTCATAGAGATTTTCTGGTGAAATCTAAAAGTGGAGACTTGTTGAGGATTAAGAGGATATTCCATGATAATTATATAAGAGTTACAGCATCTTGCCAGATTTTTAAGTTGAATATGAGCAACATAGATTACTACTCTTGGAGTACTGAAATAAGTAGTCTTGGAGAAAAGGAAGCACTATTCTTGGGCTGGGAGGACTGCATCTCCGTATCTGTTTCTGATTATAACCCTACATTTAAGTCGAATTGCATATATTTCTTTGACAAATATTCAGATGATGGTGAAGTTATTAGATATGGTGTGTATGACTTGAAAACTCGGACTTTCCTATCTTATTCTGATGATAATGGTTTGGACAGAGATCCTGAAAGATTTCGGTGTTGCCGTTTGTTTGCTCCATCTGGATTATCATAAGATGTACTTCAAGTAAAGATTTTATAATAATCTCACCTTTATGGATTTGGTCTGATATTTACATTTGAAGCGAAGAAGGCACCAGGGGTTGGGACCTGCATATACTCTGTTACTGTGGTAATCAAGTCTACTTGCATATACTCTGTTTTACTAGTTTTTGAAATTCTCTTATGTCCAAAATTTTAATTCACCTTCATATACGTATCAACTTCTGATTCAGGAACAATTCCTGCTTGCATTTCTCTTCTACTGATTTCAGTCATCGTTTCTATTAAAGAAAAAACATGTTTAACTACTAAATTGCCTCATATGAAGAGTAACTTCGATCGAAATTAGACCAGGTATAATTTACATTTTCACCTTTTTCTGCCTCGACACCTTGACAACGGGCAGAGAAGTCAATTGTTTCTCTTACTGTCATCTCAGGAGTATGCAAGTCTTATTGGCTTATATAAGCTGATATCTTCTGAGAATTGAGATCTTCTAACTTGCAATCATTGTAAGAAACTTCCCCACCTACCTGAATAAGATACAATATCAAAATTGCTCAGAGCTGCATATATACCATTAACCAATAATTAAGGCATTAAGCTTTCTAGAAATACATTATCAGTTTTCCTTGTTTGCACAGTTCTGCAAGCCAGTTTTGATATATTATTATCAGTTTATCACTAGCTGTCCAAGTGTACCATATTGTAGTTAACTTTATAGCTTTCAGGCTTCAGTAATATATATCAGTAGCTTATAGCTTTCAAGGAATTTTTTTTAAAGGAAAGGAGACCTTTAAAGATTTGTCTAGCTTTCCTGACAGCCTTTAGCAATGTAGTCTTTACACATCCCGGTGGTCCGAGCAATAGGGTCATCCTGTAAATATTATGTTTATTATCTCCCCGTTTCACTGCATTTAAGTACTCATATAAAAAATCAACGTGTGTATGATTGTCTCTGTCATATAATATGTAACACTCTTCAGAAAATTTAAATACTGCATATATCTAATAAAGATTAGAGTGTAACTTTATGATTAGTTTCCGAACCTTCACTTCTGGTGATTTGCAGTAAGGGATCTGTGCAAATACATGGAAAAACAATATTTGGAATTTTTCACATATTTTAATTCAGATTTTTAATGAAACAAACGAGAAGATGTCCTTTTCTTTCTTCTGCAAAGAAAGAAGATGTCACATATTTGTCACACAGTCATGCGTCTGTTGAAGCTTAAATTCTCGGAGTGCATACGAGAATAAAGAATCAGTTCACTTGCAGCGAAAATGCTTTTAAAAGAGTTCCCTGAACCACCTCACATTTTGCTTCAACACACAGATTCTTGTATCTCACCTCCACCGTTGGCAATTTTGTTGCAGCAGACGCGACTTTAGACCCATGTGCATCTCCGCCACTAGTCGATTCCCCCACGAAAGATATAGATGCTGCTCCCCAGGCAATGAGTCCGGTAGAAACCTTAAAAGACGACCATGTAATAATAAACGGATGTCTTGAGCAGCTAAGCATATGTATGTGTAGTACTCTAATAGAACTATTGAAGCTGGATTTTGCTGCTTAATTTTTGGTTGTATACTTGTTCAGGTACCCTAAATGAATAATTTAAATATCATGTACATGATTTCAACATCTAAATGAATTTATAGAGAAAATATTATTTTCTTTGTAAATTCAAACCATTGAATTTATAGAGAAAATGATATTTTAACATTTTAATTTGACGGGAGCTGATGTGATAATTATAAATGATGGCTACTCAATCTGTAAATATAGAGTATCATTTTAGAGTTATCTAAAATTTTACCTATTGTTCTCTTGGAAAAACTAAAATAAAGACGGTTAGTTATAATTATTGTCTACATAGGATATAACTAATAAGAAAGTATGGGTCGGAGATGCCCCAATATAATATTAAGATTATTTTATAAATTTAGAAAGAGTTTAATTATTATAAAAACATTATTATAAGTCTCTTAATCTTTATATTAAACCTGACAAGTCGTTCATGTGTATATTTTTGTGTCGTGTGCTTTCGTGTTTCGTGTACCGAAATGTTAAATTCAAACACGACCCATTTGGAGTTCATGTACTTTCGTGTCGTGTACTTTTCGTATAATATTAAATAAAAATTAATATATAAATATATTATATTATTAAGTATATTTTTACAAATATATATTAAATATATATATTTGCATCATATTTACATACAAGATTATAATAAGATTATAAAATTATGTATAATTAAATAAATAAGTATACATATATTTGTAATAAAAATTAATATTTAAATGCAAGTATATTTATTTCGTGTATTGTTGTGTCGTGTACCCAAAGGCTAAATCCAAACACGACACTAAATCTAGGTCGTGTACTTTCGTGTTCGTCTATTTTCGTTTCATATAGTCAAAATTGAAATATAAATATTAAATTTTCGTGTCATGTTATTCGTGTTGTATAGTAAATTATCGGGTGCATTCCTCTAACATACACGGTAAAACCTAATATTTTTGGTTTTTGGACTTGACAAAAAGTTAATATTTTAGTAAAGTTACTACTTTATCGAGTAATGAATATTTTATTAATAATAATTGATAAATTAATATTTATTAATTTACACAATATTTCATACTAAATATAATATTTTATTGAAAGAGTATCGACTAATGACAAGAAAATCTACATGGCAGTAGTGTTCAACTAGAAGTATTTTTGAAAGAGGCTTTTTTTTTGTGTGGATATTTTGAAGAATTCTTTTTATAAAATGAGAAGACTACCCTAGATATATGCCTTGTATCTTTTATAAAATTATTATATTTGATTATTATGAAAAGAAGCATTCAACGAAACATATTTTAACAAAGTTGTCTACAAATTATTTAAATATATACACAGGCTATTGTTCTGAGGACACCTTAATATAGAGTTTCGTAAAGAACTACCATATATACACATAAAATAAATATATTTTTTATTCATCAAATATAAGTATAAATGAATTAAAAATGAATTTACATATAAAAAATATTGAAAATGATATATAATAATGAACAAATAGTAAAACGATTTTTACAAAAGAATCATATTACTCAGAACAAAATTATACAATAGAATCAAATTGAAAATCATATTTTTCTCTTAATTTTTAAATATTAAATTATTTGTAAAGTTTATACATGGTTGATATGTTACATTACAATCAAAATTTATTCGTTATTAATCATAAATATGATTAATTTTAAAATTATTTATGAGATTCTACGTTAGAATCATATGATTCTCTTCAAATCTCTATATAAAGTGTCTCTTTTTAGAGCGTCACCTATATATATATATATATAAGTCATATGAAAACTGTATTTTTGTTGGAGAGATCGGAGAGCATATATGTATTGTTTACAAAACATATTTTGTAATATTCTGCAAGCAGTACCTATATGGTCCGATCTCCGAATGGTGATCCCCATATAACTTAACCCTATATATATATAATTAGTATGTTTAATGAAATATTATATTATATTTTTATTGGGATTTTAAGGAATTTTTAAAAATTATTATCTTACGCACTTTAGGATAAATTTTAATTTATCCTGGACAAAATGGGAATTGGAAAAAATTATTATTTAATTAAAATTATTAATTTATTGAGATTGAATTAACTCATTTTATTCTTGCACAATAAATTTATAGTTATGAGTAAAATAATTTTAAAGCTACACTGGGCATGAAAGTAGATGGGCCAAGTTAGGCCTAACATTATCATACTGGGCCTGGATTATCTCTATAAAATTAATTATCTCACAAAAATAAGAATTAAAAAAAGAAATATACTTGGGTTTTTTTTTTAAATTTTTTTAGAAGCTCTGATATGTCCACCGGAGAAGAAACCGCCGGCGATGGTTTGGCCACCGGAATTAATAATATTCTGATCGGAAGTGAAGTAGTTGAAGAACACGTGCAAGTCACGTGCTTCTCTGATGTCTCCGATGATTTGACTCTTCACTTCCAGATCATTCGTCTTCCTAATCAGGTATAATTACATATATATGTATGTATGTATGTATATTTGAAACTGAAGCAATTCAATTAAAGTAGTTGATTAGATGGTTTTTTTTTGTTTTTGTATATAAGATTGTATTAAAATGTTATCATTAGGGTTTATGATATTCTTAGTGGCAACTTAAAATTATATGTAAGCAATTCGTTAGATAAGTTTTAGAGAAATATTTTACTCCCCCGTCTCAATTTACCTTGTCCTGTTTGACTTTTTGCGGTTAAATTGATCATACTTTGACTGATAATTAAAAATTAATAGTTTATAATTTTATAGAATTGAAAATTGCATTTTAAAGTAAATTTCATATACTTTCTAATAATATAATTTTTATAATTTTTTTCAATATATGATACATATAATTTACCGTCAAAGTTGGGTCAATTTGAATAGGATAGATAATTTGAGATAGAGGGAGTATGATTGTAGTATGTAAGTTCAGGATTATGTAATAAGCAGGGGATTTCGAAAGTTGTTAATAAGCAATTCTTTCAAGTTCGGAAATGATTCGACTACAATTGACCTGAAAGTATATGACAGTACGTGACACTTCATGTTGAGTGCACACACATTTACATTATGGTTGTGTCTGGTTTTGATTGTATACATTACGCTTACGCGAGGAGGAACCACGGAACTTCACTAGGAGATGTATGATAAGGAATAGGTCTAACGGATTTACATTACCGTCAATTATAGAAATAGAATTTTTATGAGAAATTTAAGTCGTTACTTGTAGGATAAAATTTCTTCCAACTAGAAAAAATGAATGGAATATGATGTAACCCTTGGAAAATATTGAATTTTATTTTTATTTTGCAGTTGGATTTCTTTAGCTAAGTTTAGTTCTTAATTGATTAGTAATATGCTGTTACATTTTATCTCTATACATTAACTTTGAAATGATTATCCTTAGTACCTCCTACTCAAAATTCCGAGTCGCTCCCATGTTTCAGATATATGCGTGGATTGGTTGCAATTCAGCCAAGTTTGGACACTTGTATGCTGCTGCTCCTACACGTCCCGTAAGTTTACAGTACTATATGTTATTATTGTTTGTTAGGTTATATTTGATTGTCTTTTCCTGGAAAGAATTTTTGAAAAAATATAGATAAAGGACAAACAACTCTCAACTGATTAAGTGGATGTAAACTATGCCAAGTTCAGTCAACACACTTTTACTTTTTGATGGTTTTGTACAGAACAATACGGTCAGTGTTGCTTCCCTTCTTGCAGGCGCTTCTGATAATACTGGATCTGGCATTGCTCGTCGAATAGGTATTTGCTATGCTTCATATGTTTCGTTATGTTCTTTGAAGCGCTATGATTGACTTGCAACTCTGTTTACAGTTATGAAGACCGGTCTTAATGTTATATTGGCATGTAACATCCCAAAGGATAACCCCATGCTCGAGGTTTGGTTCTTTACCTCTTTAACACCATATATATCTATTACTATTCATTGTATCGTGTTGAATTTTCTTGATATAAATAACCTTGAGTACTCAATTACTTCGCAATTTTAAATAAAGTTAACATTGTATCTTAAAATTATAAGAACAAAATAATAAAAACTATGATAAAAGAAGACATATTAAGGTGGAGACTGTGCATGATATTGCACGGGACTTCCATATTGGAGCTTGAGAAACTCTATTACACCTTTCCGGTCCTCTTTATTTTAGCCCAAGTATCTGAGTGTCCTAGCTGTTTAAGTTTGTGCATAATATAGTCTGAAAACATTTTGGTTGTCTTCTGTTCGTTAAAGGGAACAAGATGGAAATGGAAGGATATTTAAACTATTTCATTTCTGTTTTTGCATATTATAATTTCTTCTCTCATTTCATTTCACGAGTTGGACTCATCTGTCCAATATACAGTACAAATGAATGCTCGTGCTTTTCTCCCAGTCCCACGAGTAGGGATGCTTGTTAATTTTTATATGCTGTTTGATTTTAGGTAAATGCAGAAAAGAAGCTGGTGCAAAAGTTGATTGAACTTGGTTATGCAATGCCTAAATCTAAGGGATTGTCTTCATAGCAAAATTCATGAATGACAAGATTATGCATGTAAGGTGCATTTCAGCTAATATGTTATTTCTGTATCGGATAACCACTTTATTAGTATGTGCTTGTAAAGTTTTTATTTTATAAATTTATTCATAGTGTCCCCTTAAAAAAAGGTCTATTTGTTGTTTCCTACTATAACTATTATTTATTTATTTTTCCAGCCACTTTTGCCTGAAAATTTGGACAGCTGAAAAATGCTCGATTCTACAAAGCCAAATAGTGGATGTCAGCAGCTATTGTAGTTCATTGTTTGCTTGCGACTGCTTTCCCTACTATTGTATCCCTCTCTGTTGGGGGACTGGACCTTGTATGATGATTTATATGATCGCATTAGTTTGTCATATATGTTATATCTTTGGATTCAAAAACTAGATGATATGTAATTAATCTATTATGTTTACTTGAGAGTATGAAATTTGTACTAGGGTGTAAAATACAATCTCGGTGAACCTTAGAGCTTTTGAATCTGTTTGCACTATCGTTTTGCTTATAAGATTCTCCTGATTTTGGTGGAGATGGGTGAGATTATATATGTACACTATAAATATAATGAACTTTTTGTCGATTATAGAATAGAAGTTCCGTACCTGATAAAAAAATAGAAATTTTATACAAAATATGTTTTTATGAAGTTGTATATCACCTTTTTGTGTTTTATGTAAACTTGCTCCAGTCGAAAGAAGTTTCTATTTCTAATTTTAAGAAATATTTTGTATTATTTCGTTATTTTAGTTTATCCAAAATTTTGATTTTGGATACCGACCTATATCTGAACCAACCCTGATTGAAAGTTTGGTTTTATTTTTCCTATTTTTGTGTATCCGATCGGAATGCAAACCAAAGTTCAGTATGTTGTATGATCCCCCCCCCCCCCCCCCCCCCCCCCCCCCCGCATCCAATTTGAATGCAAACCAACCACAGTATGGTCAGGATTGGTTTTACGAATTTCGTACAGGACCGATTGCCATTTCTAAATCTTACAATCTGTTGACAATTTATTGAATATACTGAATAATGTTTTACACTTGTACTTCTGACCAGGAACTGTAGGAATAGCTGTTCTGGTAACTCAATTTAACATGATGTTATCGATTCTAGTCAATAAATTAGGAAAGTTTTGCAATCGTATAAAAATTAATTATTCCACTCGATATATACATATCTATACTATAAGTACTAGTTTACCGCTCTAAAAAATATACATGTATTAGATATAATTTTAGTTATTATAATACTGCTTAATTATATACATATCTATATTACCTAAAATTTTACTTTTTATATGTAATTATAAATATAAAATAAGAGAACATATGATATTAACATAAATTTTTAATATTATAAGATTTTATATTAAATATCAATATAAATAAAAATCAATTTACCTTAATATTACTCTCTCCGTCCCAATTCAAGACTTGTTTGACTTTTTAAGGTCAACTTGACTAAATTTTGACTAAAAATTATATATATTATATAATTATAATTTTTTTTAAAAAATATATCATTAGAAAATATATTTAATCTAATTTAAAATGTAACTTTTAGTTTTCAAAAAGTGTTAAAGAATAATCTCTAATTTTTTATATAAATATTTTATTCATTTTTCTCAAAAGAGGAGGAATAAAAGTTTTAATATTTTATTTCAGTTGGATGTCTTTCCATATTTTTATTATTATTTTAGATTTATTTTTCGGTTTAGTGGGGTTGAGTTCGATTTAAAATTTTAATGTTATTTTACTGATTGGGTTAATATCTCGAGTTGGTTTTTTTTTCCGCAGATAAAATTTTTAATGGCTTGAATTGTGAAATTATTCAGTAAAAATTTTATTTTTAAATTATTGAATAATTTGGAAATTTTAAGTTATATTTTTAAATTAGAAACTTTTCCATTTTATCAAAATTATTAATTTAAATTTGTTTCGGTATTTCAGAGACCTAATTGATATTTACAGGTACCAAATTTTATTTGAATATTCAAAATGTAATATTTTTACATTTTTAAATATTCGAAATATTTAAATATTTTGAAAAATTATTATTTTTAATTCGTTTTAATAATAATAAAATCTATATTTTATCTATAAAAATATTTTTATAACTTTTTTGAAATTATTTAGAGATTAAACGTGATATTAAAATGATTTTAAAAATATATTTTATAATTTTTTTAAAAAAAATACATTTATACATATAATCCCAGACCTACCTTCACCCCCATCCCGTCTGTTTTTTCTTTACATTAGCCACCCCCTTTTTCTCTACAGCCACGCGAAACAACTCCCTATTTCGTTGTTCCTCTCTCTCCCACACTGGATCTAACACCCTACTATTATTAATAATAAGACTATACAATTTAACAAATTCTAGATAATATCAAACTGTCATAAACGAATAATCCTGCTAAAATTTAAGTACTAAATCTCAATAACAATAACACTGATAAAGTCTGAAATCATCTAAAGTAGTTCTCAAATGTCTTATTAAATCTCTTAAGAAAAAACAGCTAGAAACTGGGTATCACTCATCACTCTCCCCGCTTACCTGCGGAAAAATAATAATACGAGTGAACCAAACACCCAGTATAAATATATTTTAATATAATGCGGAAATTTTAGAAAATATAATGGATTGTGTCTTACCAACACAAGAACTCAATAAAACGATACAAATGGAAACAATATAAAGATCACGAGATATCTCAAATTATATACAATATTTAATAAAATGGTACCACAATAAATAATTCGGATCCAAACAATAAAAATAAGGCTTAAAAGCACATAAGGTGGGAACAATAAGGGTCTCTTACACAAAACTGTATTCGTGAAACTTCACTCACCAAGTAAATGACAAAGGTTTCTTCCTCGGATATCCATAAGAAGAAATAATAGAATATATAAAGCATTCCAACAATACAATAGCGATCATGATCTATTCACATCTCATATTATAGAAAAACGCCCGTACACTCAAAACACTTATACGAGTTAGTGTCTAGTTCACCTTTACTCTGAACTCCATGTGAACATTGTCCGTGATTAACCTACACAGATCTGTCTAAGAGCCCAATACATAGGTTACAAAACTTGCCGACTCTTTGATTAGAATAAAACAATGTCGTAATAAATATGTGAAACAAAACGAATATAGAATCAAGGTAACAATAATCCAAAAATAATGGATACAAAATGAAACTGAGAATGTATACTACCAAGTATACATAGAGTACAAATGAGTCACAATTTTAGGAAAAAAATACTCGACAATAAATATAACGAGTAACAATATTTAAAATTGAGAAAAGAGAATCAGAAATTTATATTACAATTATAATTTCAAATTGAGAAAAGAGAGTAAGAATTCGTACATGAAATCGATACTAAACTAATTCCGAATATTAGTGATCAGGTGCAACTATTACTCCTTACTCAAATCTAGAGACCAATATTTAACCATCTATTGGTACTACCTAAATCAATTATTACAAAATTCATAAACTAATTATAAAGAAAAAGCTCTAGAAATTAATATATTTAACCTAATAATTAGCACATATACTAATACTGCTTAATTGAAAAAGTATATTAATACAATTAAAATTGATTTGGACCCTACTGGTCAAATACAGTAACTAGCAATACTAGAGCAACTTTCAATTGGTAAATAAAAAGATAATAAATTCGGCTAGTACCCCAAATAGAATAATGATTATAAAATTAATAAGTAAATTTTAATCATCTAACTAATATTAATAATTAAATGTAAAAATAATATATTAGTTGATCGACCATAAGCCACTAATATATTAATACAATTTAATATCAATGCTGGAACATGAAACTACAAAGACATGAATGTTCTGACCAAATTATTAACTAAAACTTTCACTATGTTGCTAATGCGTGCATAAATAATAAAATTTATTAAAATAAGTTTGAAATAATAAACTAATGAGTATATACATGCACCCTAACCATTATGAATTATGAATGCATATCTATCAAGTCATCACCTAAAAATTTATATGTTTGATACAAGAAAACATTACACTATATAGTTTTATAAATACCCTATCATAACTTAGAAATAATTAACATAAAAATTACGAATCATCAATTCATCTAATATAACTTTTAAAAATGACTAATTATTAATTTAAAAAAATATGGTATTACGATGCACACACATAATATCTAAAATCGATGATATAAAAAATATATATAACAATATGTGTACAAATATTATAGATAAATGATTAGATGCTAAAACCATAAATAATATGCTAAGACTTACAATAATATGGCCTGAAATTCGATGGCAGGAACCAGTACTGTTACGCAAGCAGAATGAATATATGTAGCACTGTAAATATATATAAAAAAGTAAATATTTTACGTTAATATTCATATATATATTTTTATAGAAGAATATAATAGTATTAGGATACTTATTTAATACCATTAACCAACCATACCTTCTTGATTCTAGTACAAGTCAACGCCGAATAGTTAAACTCACACCCTAAGACTTGATTTGTATAGCCCCCGTGAGTGCATCATCAAACACGTATAGTAACTATTAATATATACATGTAGTAATTAAACTAATGAGAGTATATTTGAGCTGCACTTGAGATTACTATCATGTACGTATATTATCTTTGCTTCTTCTGACGATTACCCGGTTGTACAACTCAAATGAATATATCTCATCTTATACTTATAAGACCAATTACCAATAGGATAAATATTATCTAACTAAATATATGACACAAAAATATTATCTTAACAAGCTAATCATTATCACTATAGTTCTTAGAATCCTATAAGGATTACACAACTAACTTTTATAATATATAAATTATAAATATATATAATCATAGTGTAACATATAACTTTTTTAAAAAATAAAATAAAATAAACTTCTAAATTAATAAATATATATAAATAATCGGGATATTATATCATTCCCCCTTAAAAGAATTTCGTCCTTGAAATTTAAATGATGTACTTGATTAAAAAAGATATGGATATTTCATGCGAACTAAATCTTCAATCTCCCAAGTAGCTTCTCGAATATTGTGATTTTTTCAAAGAACTTTCACAAAAGGAATCGTCTTTTTGCGCATAATTCTTTCCTCTCTTGCCAATATGACTCCTACTTCCTCTTCACAAGTCAAATCCTCACGAAACACGTCTAAAGGGTACTCAACAACATGATTTGGATGGTAGACATACTTCCTCAAAACTGATGCATGAAATACATTATGTACTCGTGATAGATGTGGTGGCAATGCAACTCTATATGCCACTACTCCAACCTTCTCAAGAATCTCAAATGGACCAATATATCTCGGACTCAATTTGCCTTTTTGACCAAAGCGTTGAATTCCTTTCCAAGGAGATACTTTAAGAAAGACCTTATCTCCAACCTTGAACTCATACTCTCGTCTGCCCTTGTCTGCATAACTCTTTTGTCTAGATCGGGCTTGTCTAAGCCTCTCTCGAGCCACTGCAACCTTATCAGTAGTAACTTGAACCAAATCGGGACCTTCCAAAAGTTTCTCACCCACTTCGTTCCAACAAGTAGGTGTCCTACACTTGCGCCCATACAATGCCTCAAAAGGAGCCATACCAATATTTGCCTGCCAACTGTTGTTGTAAGCAAATTCAACCAGCGGTAGATACTTGTCCCAACTCCCTGACTAATCTAATGCACATGCTCGTAACATATCCTTCAAAGTCTGAATTGTCCGCTCTGACTGTCCATCTGTTTGTGGATGAAAAGCTGTACTATAATTCAATTTTGTACCCCGCGCTTGTTGAAATCCCTTCCAAAATTTTGAAGTGAATCTCGGATCTCTATCGGACACAATCGAAACTGGAATACCATGAAATCTAACAATCTCATCCCTGTATGCTAGTGTTAAGCTCTCCAAAGACATGTTCCCACGAATCGCCAGAAAGTGAGCTGACTTAGTAAGTCTATCCACAACCACCCATATCGCATCATTCTTCTTCAAAGTTTTAGGCAATCCAATTACAAAATCCATGCATATGTTCTCCCACTTCCAAGTAGGCATCTCCAAAGGCTGTAGCAATCCACATGGTCATTGATGCTCAATTTTCACTTGTTGACAAGTCAAACACTTTGAAACAAACTCAGCTATGTCACGTTTCATACCACTCTACCAAAAATGTTCCTTCACATCATGATACATCTTCGTTCCACCAAGATGAATAGAGAACGGAGATCGGTGAGCTTCCTTCATTACTTCCTCTCTAAGTTCCTTATTATCAGGCACACACAATCGGTTACCCATACACACAATACCATGATCATCAATACGAAACTTTGGTAGCTTCCTTTCTTTGATATTTTGTACTAAGGACCACACTTCTCCATCATCATTTTGAGCCTCTTTAATCCTAGAGATAAGACTAGGCTCCACATGCTATCATACCAACTGTATCTTGATAGTAGAATTCCAAGCCAAACTTTTTAATCTCATGCTGAAGAGGTCGTTGTTGTGTCATCAATGCTGCTATATTCCCAAAAAATTTCCTACTCAAGGCGTCTACAACTTTATTAGCTTTGCCCGGATGATACTGAATACTCACATCGTAATCCTTCAATAGTTCAATCCATCTTCTCTGCCTCATATTAAGCTCCTTCTATGTAAAGATATACTTCAAACTTTTGTGGTCAGTGAATATCTCACATTTATCACCATACAAGTAATGTCGCCAAATCTTCAGTGCAAAAATTACAACTGCATGCTCTAAATCAAGTGTCAGATAATTTACCTCATAAGGTTTTAACTGCCTCGAAGCATAAGCAATCACCTTTCCATGCTGCATTAGTACACAACCAATTCCCTTCTTTGAAGCATCACTGTAAATCACATAACCACCCATACCAGACGGTAGTGTCAAAACTGGAGATGTCACAAGTCTGTTCTTCAACTCTTGAAAACTAGCCTCACATTCATCGGTCCAAGTAAACTTATTACTTTTTCGAGTCAACTGAGTCAATGGCATAGAAATAGTTGAGAAACCCTCAACAAAGTGACGATAATAGCCAGCAAGTCCCAAAAAACTTCTCCCCTCTATCACAGTGCTGGGCCTTGACCAATTGGTAATAGCCTCAACCTTAGTTGGATCAAATTTGATTCCATCCGCTGATACAATATGTCCCCAAAAGGCAACTTGATCAAGCCAAAATTCACACTTCTTATACTTTGCATACAATTTGTTAGCACACAATATCTCCAATACAACTCGAAGATGGTCCTCATGCTCTTCCTTTGTCTTCGAATACACTAGGATATCATCAATAAACACAATAAAAAAAAATTCAAGAAAATCTTTGAATACCCTGTTCATCAAGTCCATGAACACTATCGGTGCATTTGTCAATCCGAAATACATAATCAGAAACTATAGTGCCCATAACGAGTCCTAAAAGATGTCTTAGGGATATCACATGCCTTCACCCTCAACTGATGGTACCCTGAACGCAGATCAATCTTTGAAAAATATTTTGCCCCTTGTAGCTGATCAAATAAGTCATCGATCCTCGGTAATGGATACCCGTTCTTCTCAGTAATTCTGTTCAACTCTCAATAGTCAATACAGAGCCTCATTGAACCATCTTTCTTCTTCACAATAAGACAGGTGCTCCCCAAGGAGAAACACTCGGCCATATGAAACCCTTTTCAAGCAATTTCTGTAGTTGTTCCATTAACTCTTGTAGTTCCAATGGAGCCATTCGATACGGAGCCTTAGAAATAGGTTGTGCACCAGGTAACAAATCAATAGAAAATTCCACCTCTCTCTGTGGCGGTAATCCATCTAAATCCTCCGGAAATACATCAGGAAATTCACGAACAACACTAATATCCTCAATTGTAGACGAACTATCGGAAGAATCAATCACATGAGCCAAATAGCCTTCGCAATCATGCGCAAGCATCCGCTTTGCCTTGATAGCCGAAACAAATCTTCCCAACATACCAGGCTTAGAACCATGAAACTCGAACTCTGGCAAATTTGGGTCTCCAAAAATTATCTTCTTCCCCTAACAATCGATAGTAGCTCTGTATCGCTCTAACAAGTCCATACCCAGAATAACATCAAAGTCACTCATCTGAATAAGTAAGAGATCCACACATAGATTTCTATCCTCCACTTTAACCACACAATTAAGATACTGAGTGTTCACAGATATAGTTACCCCCACAGGGCTTCCAATAGTATATTCAGATAAAAGTGCAGTAGGTGTAATGTATAGATGTTTAACATAAGATGTAAAGACAAACGAATGTGTAGCACCAATATCAAAAAAAACTGTAGCATTCCTATTTCCAATAGAAAGTGTACCTGTAATAGTACCTGAAGTGTTTGCAGCATCCTTTGCAGCAAGAGAAAACACACGTCCAAACTCCCATCTATACCCATAAATAAATTAGAAAGAAAAATTTGCTCAGAAAATTTTCCTCTCAAAACTTTCCCATATTCATATCATGCCTGATCATTTACATGTATAAATATTGAATCAACGGTTTATAAGTTATAAATTTTTGAAAATTTGAATATATATATACACACATACCATAGAGGAGGCCAACAGAAGAAAGATGCTTGTGTGAGAGAGGAACAGTCAAGAAACAAGGGGCTGATGGTAGGTTTAGGATATTATATATATATATATATATATATATATATATATATATATATATATATATATATATATATATATATATATATATAATTTTTTATAAATTTTAAAACATATTTTTTAAAATTATTTTCAATATTACGTTTAATCTCTAAATAATCTCAAAAAAATTATAAAAATATTTTACGGGTAAAATATAAATTTTATTATTTTTAAAAGGAATTAAAAATAATAACTTCTAAAATATTCAAATAATTCATTCAAATAAAATTTGGTAATTATAAAATATCAATTGGGTCTTTAAAATTCTGAAATAAATTTAAATTAATAATTTTGATAGAATAGAAATTTTTTCAATTTAAAAATATAATTTTTTCAATTTCCAAATTATTCAATAATTTAAAAATATAATTTTTACTGAATAATTTCACAATTCAAACCACTAAAATTTTTACCCGCAGAAAAAAAATACAACTTGAGATACTGACCCAATCTGTAAAATAACATGAAAATTTTTAAAATGAACTCAACCCACTGAACCGAAAAATAATAACAAAAATATGGAAAGACATCCAACTAAAATAAAATATTAAAAATTATATTGCTTCTTCTCTTTTGAGAAAAATTAATAAAATATTTAAATAATAATAATAAATTTTGAAGAAAAAAACTGGGCTGCATTTTATAACACATTGGGTCGGAGGGAGCAGTTATTGTTATAAGTTTGCATCAACAATTTAAAGAGACGAATGTGCATCGTTTTCATCTAAACGCAGTCAATAGTTAGAAACAGTTTATCGTCTTCTGTCTAAATGCAGTCAATAGTTGAAAACAGTTTATCTTAACTTTAATAAGACTATTGATTTAAACATATACAGTACATAAAATAAGTTGACCTTTCTGAATCCAATATGATCCGAAAATTGTATTTGATAAGGTGCAAAGTGCAGTGAAATTTACATTTGAACTAATCAATTCGGCTTCTCAGTATATAATTGTAAAATAATATTTGATCGTAATTTCTCTTATCCCAAATTCCCAACTAGGGAAATTGTCCTGGCTGTTCCTACCTAGATCTATTACTGTGTAAGCACCAAATGTTAATATAACTATTTAACAACAAATTTTCAGATAACCATCTTCAGTTCCAACAAGAAACAGTCGTGAAAATGGTAGAATAGTTATACTTGAAAAAGCAGAGAGGTTCCTCAATTCGCGATCTGCCATGTAAAGATACTGAGGTGCGACACAATGTTGCCCATCCTGCCACCAGACAGTTTCATAATCAAATCAAATTAAAGGATGAATTTACAAAGACACATGCAGATAAAAGAAAAGGAAAATATATATCTACTACAAGAAATTTTAGTCTTTCATTAGAACATCTGATATGTCAAATTGTGTGTTCACTGCTACTGTATGGAAGCGCCAAAGTATATTACACAGTTTCACCAAATTCAAGTTGGTACATCCCCACCCCCGTATCACTGGTATAAAAATTTGATGTTTTAAAAGATGTCAACTTGTCAAGAGCGTCTACTTGCAACATTAGAGAACACCCCCCCCCCCCCCCCCCCCCCCCAAAGTCCCAACACAAACACACACAAATTCTCCCCCCCCCCCCCCCCCCCAACACTTTTCCTACTTGCCAAGAAAAAGTAGAAAAGCTTAATGGTCTTTTTATTGTATAGAGGGAACTGTGTCCGTACATGATCGTTGACTGCTGAATCACAGTATCTTGGATATGCAGCTATTATGTTGTGTCCACTTGGAGAGAATGGAATGAGGAAGGAATGAAATGAAAAATTAGGAATAAAATTTATGGAGGAAGGAAGAATGTGTGGGAAAATAGTAAACAAAAAGGAGGGAATAAAAATTTTCTGTGATCACATTGCAGGGAAAATCAAGGGGAATGGAACATTTCTTCCAAGATTGTTGGGTTAGAATTATAGTTTAAATCGTAAAAAAGGAATGAAGGAAAGAATAAAAATTATAAACATTTCTCTCCAATCACCCCAAATAAAAGTATAAATCTCACATTCCATTCTATCCTCATTCCCTTCCATCCAAGTGAACATTATGGTATTTAATTATGCTATTTCTTGCTATTAGAGTCCTGGAGGACCTGGACTCTTTAACAGTGCAAGTATTGCATATAGAAAAAAGAGGAATGTGTTTTAGTACTTATTATAGTGGAATTAAGATTTAAATTGCTTCTAACTAGAATACAGTACATCAGTTGGCTTACGAATTCAGCTGATATATTCCAGACTATTATCGTTACTGTAAATATGATGATCAAGAGGCATTCTAGTATACATAGATTTTGGGGCTGTTCCATAATGCAAGGACTGGAAAAATTAAGAGGAATTGAAAGTGATTCTTGTACACGTACCTCATAAGCAGGTCTAGACAGAGAAGAAAGCCCAATCTTGTTTCTGGATATTGAAATCACATCTTGTCCCCACACAGAAAAGCCTGATACACTATCATTATGGCCTTTAAAAACAGTAGATTCGGATGTCCAATTCCTGTAAAGCATTTTCAAGGAAATAAAGAAGCAGTCAAAGCAAAGGTTGGCAAGTGGAAAAGTACTATAGTAAAAACGATACGAAGCAACTTCCATCTGCACATGACATATTGTATATGCCAAAGGTGCCTACGATATTCAGCACAATATTACAGATTATTTTCCAGGTGCATAAACTACATTAAATAGGTACAGTCAACCTTCTTCTCTTTGCCATTAGGTTATCCCTACTTTTGATAACTTGAATTTATACAATTATACTTTGTAAAACATTTAACTGACCTATGAATTGCAATATCCAAACATATAACAACATATTTAAATAATAATAATAATAATAATAATAATAATAATTACTTTAACCTGTTAATTAAGAAAATAAGTTTAAGCAACAAGTAACTTCTTTTACAGGTAAGCCAAAGAGGCGAATGTGAGAAAATAACATATTATTAGTGTCATGCATTACTCACTTTTTGTTACTAGTACTTGACAATGGACTTATGGTACAGACATTACTTGTCTGTCTATTACCTTCTCAAATCCCATATTCTCAGTGTCCTGTCAAGAGAGCTGGACACTAGCAAATGATCCTCTGGTGCAGCCAACTGCATTTACAATGGACGAAATGAATTGTGTTTTTTTAATTAAGCATATATCCTGTTCTTCAAAATGAATATACCTTCGTAATATATCCATCGTGAGCCTGCCACGAGGCAATAACATGTCCACTTCTCATATCAAGCAACCTGCATTTACCAGAACTCAGTCCAGCAGCAACCCATGTTGGAGAAGCTGCAATTCCATCAGCTTGCATTTTGTCAGAGCCACACGAGCATATAGAAGAGATCAAAGAAGGGAAACTGGCTTCCGAAGATTCAGTCCTCCACAGATGAAGTTTTTGACCTTGGACCACATCAATGAATCTGTAAATAACAGTAACAAGGATAATGCCATTTTTATCTTTACAATTGGCATAAGCTGGATAATAATCTTTCATCTAGAAAGAGGTCAGTACCTGAGAGAGCCATTTCCAGTACCCATCACAATCTTGTTAACATTTTGCAGGTAATGCAAACTAGTATATAGACTTCCATCAAATGCAGTTGTCATTATTCCGCTTAAATGCGGATTAAAATTTAGCATATTAGCTTGGTCTGAATTTACCCTCGATCCCGAAGTTAAGGGGCTTATGTGATGCATAGAATCTTCAGAAAATTCAGTAAATACAGAGATCAGTTTCCCTGTTTGGCTATTCCATATATGCACAGTTCCATCACAAGAGGCAACCCTCTCAGAAGATGCCAGAAGACATATCTCATTTACAACCTGACAGGTAAATAGGTAGATAGGTTATGTATATCAACAACGACCAACTTGTAAAGATGAAATTTGAATGTATATACAATATTCTATCTTTTTTTTTTGCTGAAGATTTTGTGCTATAAAGGAAAAAATAAAATGTACAAGAGGGGAGGATTAAACCTCAAAAGTAGAGACAGGCCCTACAATATATTCCATCTTTGATATATATTAAAGAACATACAATAGAAGTTTACTAGAAAATGATAGATATGAAACTATTCAACTTTAGAGAAAAATGTGTGATTGTGCAAGGGAGGGATAGTTTGGTTGACATAATTGCTTCAGCAAATGTATGTCTTTATATTAATTGTTGTGGCAATAATTTAATGGTAATGAGACACATAAATTTGCAAGTGGTATAAAAATCATTTCGTCCCCCCTCTTGACACAATAATAGATAGCCAAGCTCCCAACTCGAATGAAGATTTTGCTTCACTGTGGACTTCATAAGAGAGGTAGGACTAAATGTCATCCTCTAGGTAACATACCTCCTCATGTCCATGATAACCAGATAAGCAATTGATTCTTGATAAGTCCCATTTCTGAATAGTTCCTTTAAATCCTTGACCAACTCCTGCAGTAAAAACTTTACACTCATCTTGCTGAACAGCAAAACATCTTACAGCTCCATGATGGGCACGGACGGAGTGTATCACAGAAGTTTTGATCTTCCATGGAAGTTCATCTTTTGAACCCCCAACACGACCAAGAAAATTGGGTCCATTCCAGGTAGATGCTGGACTAGGAAACCAATACCACGGTTCATGATTTTCAACATTTGAGGATTTTAAAGGATTATCAACTGGGTTATGATGATGTTCGTGTGATCTTGTGTGAGGCTTCAAGGTATTGGGACCTTTGTTTCCTTGTGCTTGTGGTATTGACCACCCAGATGTATTAAGCAGCTTTCTAGCAGGACTAAACTCAGATGTTAAACTCTTCAAACCATAAATCCTATTGTTTATGTTTTCTGGACCAGTCGGAGAAGGTTCCCCCGTATATTCCCACTGAAACAAGACAGGTACAGAAAGAAATAGGATATATAGTGAGAAAACCTAGTAAAAACAACCTGAGCAATATCTTGTATAAAATGGAAAGCTTGCTAATGTTTATTGGAAGAGGTTACCTTCCAATTATAACACCGTAAAAGAAACTGTTCAAGAAGCAACCATGTGGCACAACATTGTCGAAGTTTCTCTATACCAAGAAGTGATGCAAGAGGAGGATAAAGAAGCAACCTGCACATATACAAATTTTATTCACATGATGCTGAAAGCAAGAAGAATAATCCATAAGCTAACTAAAACTTTGTGCATGCTTCCATAAAAAAATTATTAAAAAGATTAAACCTACACAAGGTCCATACGACTATCAATCGGAATCTCATCAATATTTATCTTGCAATCCTTCATCCTTCCACTGAAAGAGGAAGATCTAACAGAAGCTTCCTGAGAAAATGCAAGTTCACTGAAAAGTTCTTTGAGTTTAGGCAGGACTTGCAATGCTGTTAAATTAGGTCCTATTTGATGACAAACTGCAATAAGACTTCTCGCAGCAGCCTGGAAAAGAAAAAGTCAAAGAGATGATGTAAAGTTTAAAGCTGTGTATGGCAAATAAATCAAAAACTAGTATCTTGGAAGTGCAATGTGAAAAAGTATAGAATAGGCACATTTTCCACCAAAACCATGATTGCCACATGGAAAAAAGAAAATAATACCACTGCCTTCACATGTTACCAAATCGACATCAAGCATAGAAGAAAACTAAAATTAAAGATCATCAACAATTTGAAAGGGTGTTGTTTCTGGCAATTGAATAAGCAAAAAACAAGAAGCAGAAACAGAAACAGTGATGAACTGGCATGCACTTACTTACATCTTAGCAATTAATGCAAGCTACAAGCAAGATAACTACACTGATGTAACAGCATATAAAAAATTAAAAATCAACCATAAGCGATATATTCTGTACTATAAAGTTCCCTAAAACAGCAGTGCTAAACCACAAATACAGACAATAACTTGGCCGTTATCACTTACCCAAGTAATATACTAAACCACTATTTAGTGGAAGAATAATCAAATATATATGTATTGAAACAAAAT
The DNA here is from genome assembly GCA_028671895.1 of Oenanthe sinensis. Lineage (NCBI taxonomy): Eukaryota > Viridiplantae > Streptophyta > Magnoliopsida > Apiales > Apiaceae > Oenanthe > Oenanthe sinensis. The sequence goes on along the minus strand of CM053805.1, from coordinate 24,948,063 downwards.
ATTAGCGAGAAAGGTTGATAGAGGGGCTGCAGAGCTTCTGCCAGCCTGCCACAATGGGGGGGGGGGGGGGGGGGGTGTATAAATGAAAGTGCGGATAAAAATTAAAGATACACGATCTGATTGCAAGTGAACTAAAAAGAAGAAATAAATCACCTGGATCACTGGGAATCCTATGTTGGACTGCATAAGCACCTGTACATAGATGCAACTTCCCTCCTGTGAAGTGTTACAGCACACAAACATTTTTATACTATAAAAAATAAATAAATTAGCTGTACATAAGTGTGTGTGTGTCATACTTAAGTTGGAGGGGAGAAAATCATACTTCAATGAGCTCCTTTACAACCACCTCCTTCTTCAAAATTGCCACAAGGCCATCTAATGTCATGAAACAGTCCATAAGGGCTAAAGAACCCCAGCTCTGCAGTGGTTCAGGCTTATTCACACAAGACACATCAATACATGAGCTAGAAATGCTTTTAAGTAGTGGTAATACTTGATTGACAACAAAGTTTTCCCCAAAAAGAACACCTGGTTGAAAAAGAAAACAGGTAATTAACTTGCAATCAGCACAGATACATTTTCACACATTATCCAAAATTAGAAAATGTATACCTATTCTAATAACGGCATCAATTCCATCATTGCACAGCCCCTTCCCAAAATACTGAATCAGAGGTAATATTGTCTGTATAACATCTGAAAGTTTAGTGAAACATGGTATCCATCTATTGAGAGGGTATCTATCCATTAGGGAATGTCGTCCTCTATTAAAAAAAAAAAATCAGGACAGTAGATTTGGTTTAACCTGATTAACTGTAATTGGTACACCAAGCTCTTCACTGGATCCAACCAGCAGCACAGAGGCGGCGGCAGAAGTACTCTTATTAGGTACACCATACAAGTTCGAGAGAACTATAGGGTGTATCTTCCCCAGATATTTCTTTTTACCAATTATTTTCCATAATTCCTGCACAAATGAGTCTTGCAGTATAGAAACCTTTAAATGTGAATAACCTGTAGCCTGTAAGAATTTTATTATGGGGTAAAAAGTCAAGAAGATAGTTCTGTACCCAAATCATGCATCTAACATCGAAGATAGCAACTAGCCTGAAGGATCTTCTGGATGGCAGGCAAAATAAGTGTCCTCGCTGCTAGTGGATCCAGACACCTCAACAATTCTTTTAAAAGTATAAAAGCCCACTCCCCTTCTGAATCTGATAAGGAAGCTGCTATAAGTATTAGGCAATGAGGTGCACACATTTCGGCTGCAAAAGCTCCCATTGCCTTCAAGGCTCCTTGTTTTGCGAAACTTGCAGCATAACGGATACGGGATCCAATGGTTGATAGAAGTTGAAGAGGGGCTAGAAATATGTAGGCAGATCTCACTGTTGCTGGGAAGTATGGAGATTCCAAAAGAGACTTGGCAGAAGGCCTCCTAATTATTTTGGACATAAAAAACAAGATTCAAGTCTTTATAACTAGCAAGACAGAATACTATAAAATTTAAGAACATTAATTAACAAAAAAGATGTTTAGAAATTTCAATCACATCATATACAAAACATATGAGAAAAGAAATAAAAGATGATTAGTAATACCTCCACGGTTCCTTCTGAATGCAGGCTTCAACAACCACTTCAGCATGAGGCGGAAGCCCCTTCATCAATTTAGGCAAGATACCACTCTCCAGGTAGACTTCTAATGACTTTGGATCAAAAAGCGGCTTTCCCAGATAAATTTCTGCTAATATGCATCCAATTGAAAATATATCCAGGTTACCAACTTTAGATAAACTAGATGAAGAAGATGAATTTTGCTTCCATAGCAGTAGCTCCTGATATCCCAGAAAACACTCATTGTCCACTTCAACACTTTCAAGAAGATGATTTAAATCAATGATTGTTTGTGTCCTATAGTTGCTGACAGCATCAGGTCCCATAGATATTTGGTTACCTGAACTCTCCGTTTGCAATTCTAATGAAAGGTTATTATTAACATGATGCCTCGATTGGAAACTATAAATAGGACTCAAATGCCTTGCATGTTCCGAAAATGAAGCTGTTTTCTCTAACTCTTCTAGTTGCGGAGTTTTAAGATTAACTTTCTCGGGCGGAGTTTTAAGATTAACTTTCTCGACTACGACTTCGCTTGCCTTGAGATGTTGCAAAACTGGCTCGGTGAAACTTTTATGAGATCTTCTGGCACCACATTGACGAGCAGGATGTGGCTGAGTAAAGAGCTGCCGCCGTCCTACCGACCTTGGGGTTGCGGGCGATGATACAGGCAACATCACATTTTTAGCAGCAATTGCAGATTCACCAGACATCTTGTAGCCGAAGGTGGTATCAATCCAATGATGAATTTCACCGGAAACTTTCTCGCTTTCTAAAGCATCTCTATGCAAATTGATAAATTCCTCAGCAGTACCTGACCATGATGGTACTGCCAAATCAGACATGCCTGAATGTAGAGATTTAAATATTAAAGGATCATTGTAAAATTCTGGGATGCATTCATCAGGAGTCCATTGGAAAAGCCTTTGCATTGTAGAAGGATATTCATTAGGTTCATATACTGAGCGAACAGCCATTCGCAAAACACTTAAAGGCAACCTCCTTGCCTTGTAGCTGCAGACAGCCAGTTCAGAGAGGCATTCATCTGATACATGATGAGGGATTTCAGACGTTAGGTATGTGAAGTCCAACTGCTCATCACCTTTTGCGAGACGCCACTTGCTTTTCCTTAAATCTCGCCAACCCACATCACAATTTTCATCTGGTTTCACACTAAAATCTATAACCCAAGGCATAACAGTGTGAAACGTGTGATCACCCCACCTTCTTCCAGCCAATTTGTTTAAAACAAGGAGATACTCAAAATTACTTAATTCTCCCCTCCACCAACTACTAAAACTAGAAGGCCAGTCTGTGGATTGTGATAGCTTCAGATCAGCATAAAGTTCCTGCGAATAACATCCCTCAGTACAGCAACCTATTTCTAAAGAAGGGACACTGGAACATTCTTCACTTCTAGACTCTATGTCATAGTGGAACTGCTGGGCATAATTGACATCCAACCAGCACCAGCAGATATCATTTAACATTACATTGGATGGACACAAGCTACCATGTGTAATCCCCAAACTATGCAGGTGACTAATGGCAGACAGTAACTGGTAGATAAAAAATCTTATATGCCAGTCAGATTTCAAAGCACCAGGACTGTAGTGAAGAATATTCTCCAAAGTATACTGAGCTTTTGGAAGCACAAGATTAACATGAGTAGCAGATGTTAGCAAACCCAGAATGGGGAGTATATTTGGATGCCTCACACAACCGGGAGAGCTATTCTTGTCGAATGATGGTACCCCGAGTAGACTAAGAAAATTTACGCTGTCTCGTCCAGTGGCTTTTCCTTCTATTAGGACACTTAGGGAACACAAAATGTCATCTTCCAGCTCCCCAGATAAGAACTTTGAAGCTAGCTTTTTAAATATAGGATAAGAAGCGATGCCGATCTGAGCAACAGGAGCCAGGGCAGTAATATTTCTTAAACAAGAAAATCTACCTGAAAAGCTACAAGTCGAAGTGTCACACCCTAACCAACCAAAGGATGTTTTTCCACCACCATTTGGGAAACATTGAGATTCATGGGATTTAGTTTCAAATTCAGACCTTTCTATACTAAGTGCTGCTCCGTCTTGATTTATTACTGGTAAGTTTGTGTGGTTTTCCTTATCTTTGCAATCACCATAAAGATTTTCTTGAACATGCTCGTTACTGTAAAAAGAATGAGAACTACATTAACCAATACTAGAAGTTTGTCATACAGTGAATAACTATATCGAAATATGCAGCCCTTATTCTATTCTCTATCTTCATACTATCTCATCACTTGCACAACCATAATATATATTTATTTGCAAAAATTCAGTTACCGAACTCATAAAAATCGTGTTATAGCTAGTTCAAAGTCCGAAAGCTTCTAAATGAAGCGACACTATATCCTTCACACACACACTTTACAAATCAAATTAAATCTAGGTCATAATATTAAAGACATCAATTACATCATTCTCATACTACAAACACTATAAAAGTCCTAGGTAGTCGAGATCACATAACTTACGATCATCATCAACTCTTATATCTCGGCTCACATAACAATACAATTACCGAAACACGAAAGAATACTAGTATAAATACAAAAACAAGTAAGAAAGTGTAGTGTGAGATCATACATATACTTAACAAAACAATTGTTGTGAGTTTTGGGAATATAGAGCAATGTAAACTGAGGTGTAACATCTTCACCACTATCAGATAACTGTAAAACAAAAAAAAACAATAAAATTATAAACAACAAATAAATAAATAAGAATCGAATGAAATTATGAAGAAAGAATAGATAAGAATCGAATGAGATTAATACCTGAACAACAGCAGTGGTGGCAAAAGGGAGGGGAGTAATAGAGATGGCGTGATTAAATATCATCTTGTCTGAAAAATCGGAGTTGATTCGATTTTGTAGACACGATAAACACATTTCATTCTTCATCGTTTCTTGTGTTTTTTATTTACTTACAGAACATCCAACTACACTTCTTGTTGCTTGTTTGTTTCAGTTCTTGTTAGTTGTTTGCCAACTCTACACGGCGTCGTTTGGTCGAGAAAAAGAGGGACCGGGGGTATGTTCCATTAACATTAAAAAATAATAACAAATTAAAATTTGACAACTCGTCTTTTATTACGTGTCCTTGGTCACACACTTTTATAGATGTTTTTTATGTTAGTTAAAAATATATTTTATTTTTTGATGAAATATTTAAATTATATTCTATATTTTCTATTTTAAGAATCCTACTTATCCTATAATTTTTATTTAATATAGTTTACTCACATTTAACTCAATTTCATCACCATTCAAACTATTTTATTTATTTAAAATTATGACTTATTATTAAATTTTATGAATATTAATATATAAACATCATCGTATAGAAAAATGTAAAAAAAAAATAATAATAAAAGAAATTATCATATTAAATAAAATATTTAAATTATATAAAATAATGAATATATAATTTATTAATAGTATTCGTGTTTTACACGGGTTATAAGCTAATACAGTATAATTTGATAAGAAAATATTTTTACTTAATAATCTTTGGTATACATTATTTTTTTTACAATTTTTTTAATTTATTTTTTTATAATTTATACAAAAATAATTCAAAATTTTGGGGTCCGTCAACTATTATAGATTTTACACGGAGAATTTTATTTGCATATAGTTAAGACCACTCTTGATAATATGAATGAAATATTTTTAAATAAAATTATGTGAACTTCAAAAGAATTTCACTGAACTTTTTCAATTTCCTAAGTTGACAAAAAAGGACTTGCTAACTTCTTAAAAAATTTATGTCATATATATTGCATTTTTATCTTTAAATTCTAGAATGATAAATACTTATTTATTAATAAATTTATTCGTTGCTTGAACTTGCAGGAGAGCTGAGTAAAAGATGGCCTAATTGATACATTTCTATATGCTTATTTCATTCACATTTTTGGTGCAGATGTTTTTTAGCTGCTCCACAGCAGCATCTTCATTCATCTTTATCTTCTCACTCAATTTCTTAGCCTTCATTCTTACACTACTTTCACTATCCATAACCTCTTTTATCACCTTAGCCACCCCTTCCCTTGTGAAGTCAAGATTGTTGTTATCTCTTTCAACTTCCAAACCAACACCAAGCTCCACCATCAGCCTAGCATTCAGTGGCTGATCAGATTTCATCGGGAGTCCGATAGTCGGGACCCCGAAACTCAAACTCTCTATCACAGAACTCCATCCAGAGTGGCCTAGAAACACTCCTACACTTGCATGTCCTAGTATTTTCTTTTGCGGAGCCCGACCTTGTAATATCATTCCTCTGCCTTTCACCCTGTCAACGAAACCTTCTGGCAAAACCTCTTCAATCTGGCCATCATCGCTTGGAAAGCGAATGAACCATAAGAAATTCACATTGCTCATCTCAAGCCCGAAAGCTAGCTCGTTTATGTCTTGGTTAGACAAAAAAGTTTCACTACCAAATGAGACATAAACTGTTGAGGCATTTTTCTTAGTATTCAGCCACTTGATCATTTCGGAACAAGAAGTATCATCTTTTTCGATACTCTGTTGTTTTCTATCTTCATTTAGTAGTCCCACGGGGATAACTTTTTTGTTTGTCAACCGAGACAAATACTCTAGATACTTGTATTCAATGTCATCACAACTTTTGGTGAGAATGAACTTGTTTGACTTATCAAGACAAGGACCAACCGGATCATCAACTGTTGGGTCAACCGGAGTGGTTCCCAGCATCCTCTTAATCTCTCCGGGACGGAGAAAAATGGCAGGAAAAGGAAAAGGCTCCCCCTTATGCATATCTTCACAAAAGAATACAGGAAAGCAGTTGAAACCGCACTAGAAATATGGAAATAAACTGCCGGAATTCCTAGAGAAGCTGCCATGTCAGGAACCCATGGCTGAAAAGCATCGTATAAAACGAGATTAGGCTTTGTCATTTTCAGAATGTTAAGGAAATCTGGTTGGGACATTTTGAATGCTTTATAAAGATCGACATGGAGATGCGGTGGGAGGCCATTGGTAGTGTGATAATGAGGAGGGAGTTCTGGTGAAGATTGTAAGTGAAGTTCAACTAGTTGTATCGACAAAAGATCATGTGTCGAAAATTTGGTTCTGATTGAGTTGAGATTAGCAGGAGTGGAGCAAATGTAAGAGTAGAAGTCACCTGTTTTGGAGAGTTGCTTGGCTAGTTCTACAAATGGCATGAGGTGACCAAATCCTAGGAATGGGGACATAACAACTCTCAGTTTAGTTCTTTCATCTTTGGACATGGCCATTGGATGTACAAGATGATGGTGATTTTTTTACATTGCAATATTAATGGTGCATTGCTTAGGTTTTATAGTAGCAAACTAGTCATAATAATGACCACTATATATTTATGGTTTTCACATCTTTTTTCTTTAGAGTAAAAAAAACCAAGGAATCCACCAACCAGGTTGCTAACAGCCGATACGTATATCAGATGCATTATTGTCCACAAAATCTACCAACTAGGTTGTTAACAGCGAACACAAATATTAGCCACTCGCACTATGTAAATTGTTTTCCTCACTGACCGACTCACATATAGCTTTTATCCTTGGAGTAAATTACATATTGCATCCCTAGATTTTTGTCATTTGCATTTTCGTATATTACCTTTGATTGCAATCATTTTAAACCCCCAGCTTGAAATTTTAAGATATATATTGCATCATCTCACTCGTTTTCCATTTAAAAATAGAGTTGGCTTTAATTTTTTAAATGGTAGAGTTGGCATATAAACAAAACAAAAAAAAACCGTATTCATATAAAATAAATATATAATGAAATTACCACAAAAGATAAATGTTAGCAAAGTTTAAATATAAATAATGTTCTTTAATACAAGCAAGTACTGCATAAGCAGTAGGTAGTCAACAATAAGCTTGTTTTCAGAATAAACTGTCTTGTGAATATTTTAAAATCTTGCCTGTATTCAGTACATTCTATTTTTCATTGATTTAAATTGATCATCTTAATATGAAAAGTGGGACAAATCAGGTCAGCTCAGCATTTAGCTCTACTTAAGTGTTTAAACTACAGTATGTCTACAATATATATGGTTACAAGAAAGGACCATGCATTTACATGTTTCCAAGAAACAGGACACAACAGGAGGAATGACACGGTTTAACTGTTACCTCCTCCCTAGATTTGCTTGGCTGCGACTGCTCTCCGGTTTGAAATAGTGAGACAGTTCATTATTTACTCCTCGAAGCTGCTTTTCTGAATTTCTTGGCCTCTCTCTAAAATCAGTACAGCTCGACTTCAACAAGCAATCTATTTGTTGTTGAACTCGTGGTTGGTTAGCCTGTGTTCCAAATACCTTTTTAACCATGTTATCCAACTCTGCAACTCGTCTATGTAAATTTATCTTCTCCGTCTACAGTATAGGCAAAACAATATTATGCAAGAAAAAGAGAAAGTATGTTTATATAATATATTGAAATTTTAACTCGATACAAAAGAAATGTACTTGGTTTTTTGGTTAATTTTAATGACAAGATTTGGTAAGATATAAACGAGACCTTCAAAAGCACATTTTCTGCAGTCAGGAAATGCTCTCGCTCTTGTATTTGTTCAACATCCATCTGAATGGCACATATATCTGCTTCTCTTCTATTTACTTCTATTATACATCTACAAAACCATAAAGGCAATACATACATTAAGGATATGTTCTAGAAATTTTCATTCAAATATTATTAATTAGTTATCGAACTAATTTTATTGTCATATATATAGGTCAAAGAAATGTCTACATAAAGTGGTGAAGAAGATGAATGATGTAGAATAAGGTTTAACTTACATATCCCTTTCCTCAATTAAATCATTGATCTGCCGCCTCATCTTGAGAATTTCTTTCTCCTGGCTCATCAACAAAAATACATGTTATGCTACTTAAAGTGCAACAATAAATTGTATAATAAAAGAATTGTAGTGTACCATTGCTATAGAACTTTGTGTTCGCTGTTGAGTATCCTTCACTATCTTTTGAAATTGATGATGGTCCATCATATTCTGCATCAGATTATAAGAAGTACTCACATAAATGAATTTTAGTTTATGATATGCTTTGCACTTGTGTATCTGAAGCTTACTGCATAGTTAGTCATGTCCAATTTTACACCAAGTAAATCCCGAATTATATCGTGTGTCATGTTTTCTGTCGCAGCTAGCCTGGTATTCAGCAAGCATACCTGATCCATAAAATGTGCAATTTCGTCATTGCATATATATCCTCCAGCACCACATGGAAACTTTTAAATATTAAAATACAGTTTCTTCTATATATTATATATGTAAATTATGCTAGAATAACATTGAATCTTTTTCTATGACCACTTATACGAGTTGGAAATATTATTTTACTCTATATTGCAAGGAGGCATTTTATCTGAGCAAGAGGAACACTAAGACCTATATATGTATGTACATAAAATGAATATATAGAGTAAGAGACAGTTCATATCACCACACTATTTTCAGAAGTTAATTGCATAATTATTAAAAAGCCTGCAGAGTTCTCCGCAAGTAAAATGTATAATGTAAGAGAGTTTGATTACTACCTCTTTTTGTCGGCTGACCAACAATTCCTCTAGTTCATGTATACGTAACAATGCAGTAGATAGCTCCTGGTCTTTTACCAAATTTTTCTGCTGAACCAAACCTCCCATCATACATCTGAACGGTGAGCTAGAACGCCGTGTCCTCATTGACCTTTTCTCCATCTTATCTACATTTGGTGATGCAGATGCCAAATTTGAGGATTCTGTTTTAACTTCACGAACCATTGCCTCCAACGTCTTGTACTGATTAAAGAACACAGAATAGCTATTATATACAAGATATAGTAGGCATACTCACTATGTGTTGTGCAGCATGACTTGGGAACAGACCAGGCTCTCTTATATTAGATAAGTTATGTATATAGCTAAACTTCTAACCTCCAAACGAGGCTCTTAATAGTTGATATCACGTAATCATGTTAGGATTTTAAACTTAGCAAAATAGAAGAACTTGGGCTCAACTAACTTGGATGATATCAATCATATATATATTTATATGCGAAGAATTTATACTTGGAAGTTTGTTCTGAGGTATATAGAGTTGTTTGTGTACAATTAGATAGGCAACTTCTATAATATTTTACCTTCTGCTGGTACTGTGATGCCTGTGCTTCAGCGTGCAACACAAGTTCAGAAATGTACCCTTTGCACCATTTTATCTGCAGATATTTCAAAATATTCGCATTAAACAAAGGAAATCAGGTGATAAGAGCTATTACATCCGTAATTTGTGGTTTCTATATTTCTTCCAGTAGAAAGGCTCGTCATATGATACGGGTCAGAAAAGGAAAAAATATACAGTTGGTAATAAAAAAAAAATAGACGAACATTCACCTCTTTTGATTGTTCTGCTATTTCTGCTTCAAGTGTTAATATCTGATTATGGGCCTCGTGGAGTTCCAGGGATCTACAATGCAATTCCCTGAAATGTAATATCCACGTGATCACACACCATATAGAAAGAGCTTCTATAGTAAAACACATAAATTTAGCAACTCTAACCGAATAAGCTGATCTTGTGCTGGTTTACTTGTTAAGTTTAATGGCCTTTGCCGCTGTGGCTGGAGTTCTACCTTTGAAGGATCTTGTATCTGTTGATATCTTCTTACCTCTTCTTCCATTTCATACCCCTGATTAATTAATGAAAAACATTGTTTTTAGTAATTAATAAAAGTAATCAGCCACGAATATCCATCGACATAAGCATCCCAAATCACAATGCACCTACATTATACTAAAACAAATGGGTATGTGATGATATTTACTTCATAAAACTGGCTTCCCTACCTCTCCAATAAAAAAGGGGTGGATGAAGGCAACTTTTTTTGCTTCATCATACTACAGGACTTCATAAAATGTTGGTTAGATTTACCTTTTTCTCTAATATATTTATGGTGCCCTCGAGCTCTTTAACCAATTGTTTAAAGATCTTAACCTCCTCTTCCTTCTGTTGTGTGCGGATTTTGCTTGCCTCCACCTCCTAGAAGAACATATGCAACTTAGTATATATAATTTCAACAAATATCTCCAACTTAAAGGATCTCCATTTGAAAATACCTGGTGGGCATTAACAGCAACGGCTTCATTTTCACTTGCAAAAGCATTATCTCTGTCAAGTCTATCTTGCAAGGAGACAACTTGTTTACCTAGTTGGTCTCTCTCCTCAGTGACACTCCTTAAATCATTCTCAATGCTATCTAGCAAAGAGAGTAACTGTTTCTCCAGTGATGACTTTGCAAGAACTACTCTCTTCTCTAATGTTTTGATAGCCTCTCCGTTTTCTTTTAGTTTTTCTATATCAGGATTTGAGGCAAACAGAGCAGTATCAGTATCAAAGAAGCGTTTATGTTTTGCAATTTGAACAACCAGAAAATCAAGCTGGCTTGTTTTCCTTTGTACCTCGTACCAAGTTTGGCTCAGAACCAAAATTTCAGTTTCAGCTTTGAGACTTTCAGTTGGGGTTGATTTTTGCAACATACTAAATTCATGCAGGAGACCTTGTAACATAATTTCTATATCTTCTAATTCCTTTTGTAGCTCTGAATTGTTGTCAAATTTTTCATCAAGAGTTAGGACCAAATCAAATGCTTCCCTTGTGGTAATAACTGCAGTCTGATCCAATTCTTTTTCACCTTTTTCCAAATTCAGAGAAGTGCACACCTTCTCACCTATCATACTAATGTGCAATTGATTCTTTAAGCAGTCCTGGATTCTGTCTGGATGATTAATAAGAATTTGGTGGATCACGAAAGAAGCAAATTCTACTTCCAGTATCTGTGCATAAATATCTTCCACAGACGATCTTGAAAAGCTTATAATACTCTGAATTTCCTTCGTCGACATTAAGGCATCAGAATATATTGCCTTGCACATTGTTTCCGTATCTCTTTGCATGTGCAGAAAAGACCTTTCAAGCAAAGACATCATTTTTGACATGTCTACTAGACTGTCACGAATCTGAACATGTAATATTTCATTCTCTTCGTCCTTTAAATGAAGTGAAATTTTAAGTTGTTCATTTTCTTCAACCAATCTGGCTTTCTCTACCATTAAATATTCTCTACTTTGCTTGAATTTACTTGCCAACAGTGTTGAGTTTTCGTTGGCTTTCAGTAATGCGTTTATCATTATTTCAGCCTCTTGCATGGTTGCACAAGCCTCTTCGAACTGAATAAAGAATCTACAGTCCGGACTAACTTTCCCATCAGCAGCAAGCTATATATTACAAGACGTTGCCATTATAGAAAAGAAGAAAGTAAGAAAAGTAATTCATAAGATTTTGAAGAAAATGAATAGCAAAATATAACAGCAGCAATTGTAGCTAACTTGCTTACTAAGACAAAGTTTTCACACTATGTTTGGTGAAACATCCCTACAAGTTTAATGTGAACTTACCTTCATTGTACTACAGCAGCTTGCATCAGCTTCGTGTGGCACCAAATCAGCAGGTCGAAGGACTCCAACCATCTCAGGCATTATAAACTTATTATGTCCATATATTGGTCCTTGTTGAATTAAGGTATTTGATCCTAGCAAACACGAGGCCATGTTGTGCAACAGTGCAGTGCAAAAAGTAAAGATCGGAAGTAGACTAAGAAAGCCACATTTGAATTCGTTAAGTTCCTCTCAGTGTCTGCTATTCCATGCCTAATTAACTTCTAAAGAGCAAATCATTGCAAAATGCAAAATAGCTATAGTCATTGCTATAATATGGCACCAAAAAGCACCTGAAATAGGATTGACACTCCAATGCTAGTTGCAGCCAACCAAATAAGTAATTCCAAATTCAACTATCTTTTTATCTCACTCTTACAAATTTCATTTAGAGTTACACCAACTTGCATTTCGTTTATAGTGGATTGATGATGTGGCAAGTATGCATATATCCATCCTTGGTTGCATATTTGGAACCAACTATGCATATTTACAATTTCTTTGGAGGGGTGAACTTTTGCATTTGGTTCCAAATTATAGCAGTGCAACCACGTATAACATTGCATTGGAATTGCTCTAATGCTCCATTTGGTTGGAATGAACAAAATTAGGTAGGTAATGCAGTGTAATATGTTCTATTTCGTGGGTAAATGTCTATAATTTTGTTTCTTCTTCCATTCCGTTCATACCAATTTAAACTAGAAATTAATCCCACAACTTCATAAACAAATGTTTTTTTTTTGCAGAAACCTCATGATAAAAAATTTGCACTCTTACTTTCTCACACTTATATTTTACATCCTCATCTTCCACTGTCAAATTTGTTCATAATTCTCATTTCATTCCTGTCCCATTTTATTCCCTCCAACCAAACACATGCATTAGTGATTAAACAGTCTCACACTTAATTATTAACACTAAACAATGCTCCCAACCAACATTTAATAGTACGATTACCGTTTTCCTAATGCAAAAATCTTAGATCTAACTACTGAAGACGGGCACCTTCATTCGTATGCACCCGTCTCCCCATTCACATAAACACACAAACTATATACATATTAGATGGCATCCGTTAACAATTTCAAGAATAATTATAAACCTAATACTATACACAAAAGCAAATTAAAAAGCAAAAATAATAATAAAATTATAAATTAAATAAAACACCATCAAAACAAGATTAAAGACCTAAACACTGACCTTAAAATTCGTAATCTCCCCCAAAACGGAAGAACTTTTATAAAAAAACATCGCGATAAATCATCGAATTGCTTCCTTGTTTCTCCACATCACACACTAAGGAAGTACCGACACCCATCGAATCCAATATATTCTCAAAATCATTCTCGTTTGCTTCAAACTGAAGAGAAGAGCGGGTATGATCTGACATCATTAAAGCTTAAACTCAGATTATTACAAGATACATATAGTTTCAATGGAATGCGTGTGTTTATTCACAGGCCGACAGGGTCAGCTTGAAAACAGTAACGTGGGAATACTAAAAAATTTGGACATAACTGGAACTAGAGTGTTTATAGAGTTAGATAGAGTACATGTAAAAGCCCGCTTGTTTTTCAAATTTTTAACGTAAACTATGTGTGCCGTTACCGTTATGTGTCATTGATTTTACGGGCTGATGCGATAATGTCTGTTCCAACTTGCTTCTTTAGTTTTTTTTAGTTTATTAAAATACTGACTCATAACTTAAGTTGAAAATCAATTTGGTTATCCAACTTAAAAACATGACAAGTTACGATTTATAATTTAAATATGAAAATAAATTTGGTTCTCGAATATATAGACAACACCATATATTTATGATTTTATATTTACTTTCAACCCCTTCGTTTATTTGATACAATTAACAACCAAATGTTAAAGGGTGAAATCGAAAAAGTAAATTATTGTAATTTTATATAATTTATTTTCATTGCATTTTGGTGTTTATGTTAGGAAGCAAACACTGATGGCTGTCAGAGAATACAAGTCAGAGTTTACATTGCTGACGTCATCAGAGTTTATGAAGCTGTCGGACAGAGTTTACTCTATCAGAGAATACTCAATCAGAGTTTACTCTAACAGAGAATGCTCAAATCAGTGAATGACAAACCGACAAAGATTAGCTTCAGAGTTTATCAGAAAAGGAAACAGACAAATCAGAGTCAGAATTGGATAGTAAGAAGGAATTCGAGTGCAAGTCTAAATTACCTTATTAAAGCTATTCTATTTCCATTCTGATTTGTAATTGTATTTGTAGCTGTGTCTATATAAACACAGAGATAGATTATAATCAAGATACGTTTTCAAGCATTATTATTGTAACCTAGCAGATCTTAAAAATATTACTTCTTGAGAGAGTTTTGTATCAAATTCATTATTAATACAAAACAGTATTCCATTCTACATACTTGTGTTCATCTTCGATTAGTTGGTACTATTACATTCAACCCCCCCTTCTGTAATAGATTGATTATCTGGGAAATAATTGGTATCAGAGCAGGCAGTTAATTTCAACCCAAAAGATCAAATAATCATGTCTGGTAACAAGTATGAAAGCATCAGGATTCCAATATTGAAGAAGGCTGAGTACCTTACATGGAGGGTGAAGATGTTGATGTTCGTAGAAGCAACAGACCCTGACTATCTGGACAGGATCAATGAAGGCCAGTATCTTCCAACAAAACTGGTGCCTGCAACTGTTGTAGAAGGAAGACAAGTTCCTGAATATTATACATTAAAGGATAAGAAAGAATGGACCAATGAGGAAAAGCAAGAAGTCCTCAAAGATGCCAAGGTAAGAAACATATTGCATAACAGTCTTGACTCTGTAATGTCCAACAGAGTAATAGCATGCAAGACAGCAAAAGAGATCTGGGATGCTCTAGATGTTCAATGTCAAGGAACCAGGGAAATCAAGAAAAATAGGAGATCTGTACTTATCCAAGAGTATGAATATTTTGAAGCTAAACAGAATGAGTCCCTAACAGATATCTATGACAGATTTCTAACTCTGTTGAATAACTTGGCTTTGGTGGATAAAGTATATGACAATGAAGATTCAAACACCAAATTTCTAAGGGCTCTTCTAGAAGAATGGGATCTGCAGACATCCTTGATTAGAGACAGGGCTGATTTAGATGAGATGTCCTTAGATGAAGTTTATGGCAAATTGAAAACTCATGATCTGGAGTTACAGCAGAGAAGAAACAGAAAAAGCAGCAAGGCAAGATCTATTACATTGAATGTTGAAGCCAAGATTGAAGAACCAAAAGAAAAGGTGCTTAAAGCTTCAATAAGGAAAGAGAAAGAAGTAATGCTCCAAGAAAGCAGTGAATCAGAGTTTGAAGCAAACTTTGATATAAACTCTGATGACTCTGCAGACACTGACATGATGGAGATGTTTGCTATGTTTGTCAAAAGCTTCAAGAAATACAGAAAATTTAGGAAGCAAGGAAACTTTCAGAAAAAGCATGGTGAGTCAGACAAGAAAGACAGATTCAGAAAAAGAGAAGATAAAGATGGAAAATCAAAAACTCTTGATAAATCAAAGATCAAGTGTTACAAGTGCAATAAGATGGGGCACTTTGCTACTGAGTGCAGAAGCAAGGAATTTGGAAAAGCTCTCATCACATCAAAGAAAGATTGGATGGATTCCTCAGACTCTGAAGAAAAAACTAACTATGCTCTCATGGCAAACTCTGATGCCATCATCTTAAACTCTGAAAAGGTATCAAACTCTGTTTTCACTTTTGATACTGAAGATATTCATAAATTAAAGTCTTTCCTTAGAAATTTGCATGTTAGCTTTAAATCTCAGTTTTTTGAGAATGAAAGATTAAAATCTGAAATACAAACTCTGACTGCTAGGAATAACATGCTTGAATCTGAACTTGTACACATGCTTAGCTTTAAGAAAGACTGTGAGAATGCTATACACATGCAAACTCAGTTAGAAATACAAGTCACATATTTAAAATCTGAGATAGCTAAAGAAAAAGAGACCTTCAGAGTTTGGACAAACTCTGGTAAGAAGGTCCAACAAATGCTTTCTGAAAAGAATTGGACATCTGCCTTAGGTATGAATTTGATAAAGAAATTCAAACTAATTCACACAAAAAAGGAACATTGACTAAACCTATGAAGTTTGTTAGAGCTAGTGATGATAAGAAAACTCTCCCTGAATGCTCTAAAAACAATAGTGTGCCAGATTCTAAAAAGATGAATATAGGGTTACTTTCACAGAAGCAACTTAAAGAAAAGTTGAAGGCAGTCACTAATAAATCTAAAAAGGTGAAAAGAAATGAGAATGGTAAAGTAGGAATTACTAAGGAGAACAACTACATGAATATTCCTGATGCTCCTAGGAAAACCTGTTTTACTTGTGGAAATTCTAATCACCTTGCTATTGACTGCAAACAAAAGAAAGGACCTGAAAGACCTAGGTTTGAGACAAGAAAACAAAAAAGATGTAATCCCTGTTTTCATTGTGGTAGTTTATGACATTCTATTTATACATGAAAAGAATATCATAATTCGTTTAACAATTCTCATAAACCACAGCCTCAAGTAAATAATTCTCCAAACATACTGTCAAACAAATATATGTGATAAAGTCTGATAAAAGGAGTCTAAACTCTGACAGTACAAACTCTGTGAATGCAAACTCTGATCATGTAAACTCTGTTAACTTAAACTTTGATAAAAGAACTTCTGCTGTAAAAGTTAACAAGTTTTCAAAGAAAGGACCCAAACTAGTTTGGGTCCCCAAAACTACTAATTAAATTGCATTTACTGAATGCAGGGAAACAGGAAAAATATCCTAGTGATTGATAGTGGATGTTCTGCACATATGACTGGAAATAAATCCATACTTTCAGAGTTTGAGGAGAAAGCTGGCCCAGCAGTATCTTATGGAGATGGCAACATAGGAAGAACACTGGGATATGGCAATATTGTGATTGGAAATGTCATTATTGAAAATGTAACTCTAGTTGAAGGACTCAAACATAATCTGCTAAGTGTGAGTCAAATGACAGACATAGGTTATTCTGTGGAATTTCATGGAACTCATTGTGAAGTGAAAAGCAAGAAAAATGGGAAAATAGTTCTTATTGGCCACAGACATAACAATTTATTTGAAGCTAGCTTGGATGCACACTCTGAAGGTTCCCTAACTTGTTTACTTGGGAAAGCATCATCTTTGGAAAGCTGGAATTGGCACAAAAAGCTGTGTCATCTGAACTTTGGAAACATTAATGAATTGGTGAAAAAGGACCTAGTTTGAGGTCTTCCAAAAGTTCAATTTCATCCCGATGGACTCTGTGATTCATGTCAAAAGGCCAAACAAAAGAAGACATCTTTCAAGAGCAAAACTAAAAATTCAATTGATCAACCTTTTCATCTACTACATCTTGATTTATTTGGTCTAGTAAACATCATGTCCATTGGAAAGGAGAAATACACTCTGGTAATAGTTGATGATTTCACTAGATTTACTTGGGTGTACATTATGCATAAGAAGGATGAAACTGCAGAGATAATTTTTGATCATATTGCAATGATTGAGAATGGATCAACTCATAAAGTAAAAAATCTAAGGAGTGACAATGGAACAGAGTTTAAGAACTCTGCAATGGAGGAATTCTGCTCAACAAGAGGTATTATTCAACAATTCTCAGCACCTGGCACACCTCAACAAAATGGTGTAGTTGAAAGAAAGAACAGAACTTTAATAGAAGCTGCCAGAACAATGCTAGAAGGAGCAAAACTACCTACTTACTTTTGGGCAGAAGCTGTGAACACTGCATGCATCACTCAGAATTGTTCTTTAATAAACAAACATGGAATAACTCCATATGAATCTTTGAAAGGAAGGAAGCCCAATGTCAAATACTTTCACATTTTTGGAAGCAAGTGTTTTATTCTCAAAACACATCCTGAACAATTGAAGAAGTTTGAACTTAAAGCAGATGAAGGAATTTTTATTGGATATGCAACAACTTCTAAAACCTCTTCAAGGGCATTCAAAGTATTCAACTTAAGGACAAGGACAGTCATGAAATCAATTAATGTCTCCTTTGATGAAGGGAAGATAACTGGGTTACATGATAAAGATGCACAGGAAACTCTGAGATTTGAGAATGAACTGCAGAAAATAAACTCTGTTGAACCAAACTCTGATGAGATAAACTCTGTTCAACTAAACTCTGGTGAGGAAAACTCTGATTCTTTAAACTCTGATTCGGAATTGATTGAAATATAAATTGAAGATTCTGCACATGTTGAGGGGGAACAACATCAATCAAATACTGACATTAGAGATCAAAACACAATAATTGAGATATCATAATCTGATCAAACTCTGAATAACACAAACACTGAAACCTTAAACTCTGATAATTCAAACTCTGAGACCTCAATCTCTGATAACTCAAACTCTGAGTACTTAAACTCTGAAGGAAGCACATCTTCAGGGGGAGGATCAGCATTTACAGATGAATCATTCTATGAAGGCAGGAATCATAGGGGAGCATCTAGTTCAAGGACTTTTCCACATCCCAGGAATTGGACCAAAGATCACACACCTGATTTAATTATTGGTGATCTGGAAAGTGGAGTAAAAACAAGAAAAGCTACTCAGAATGAATGTCTATTTCATAGTTTTCTTTCTCAAACAGAACCAAAGAAGGTTGAAGATGCTTTGAAGGATGCTGATTGGGTCACTGCTATGTAGGAAGAATTGAATGAGTTTGAAAGAAATGAAGTTTGGACCCTAGTTCCAAGGCCAAAGAACAGATCTATTGTTGGCACAAAATGGGTATTCAGGAACAAGACGGACTCTGATGGAATAATTACAAGGAACAAAGCAAGACTGGTAGCCAAAGGTTATTCTCAATAGGAGGGGATTGATTATGATGAAACATATGCACCTGTAGCTAGACTTGAGGCAATCAGAATTTTTCTTGCTTATGTTGTACATAAGAAATTTAAGGTTTACCAGATGGATGTTAAAAGTGCATTTTTGAATGGTGAACTTGAAGAAGAAGTCTATGTTGAACAACCACCTGGATTTATAAATCCAAAATATCCAAATCATGTCTACAGACTGGATAAAGCTTTATATGGACTAAAACAAGCACCAAGGGCCTGGTATGAAACTCTGGCTCTATTCTTACTTGAAAATAATTTCACTAGAGGTACAATTGATAAAACCTTGTTCTATAAAACTCAAGGTAAGGATTTATTATTGGTGAAAATATATATTGATGATATTATATTTGGTTCCACTAATGAGAAACTCTGTGAAAGATTTTCAAAGTTAATGCAGTCCAGGTATCAAATGAGCATGATGGGAGAATTGAGTTATTTTTTAGGCTTACAAGTGAAACAATCTGAAGAAGGTATTTTCATTAATCAATCCAAATATACAAAGAATCTACTCATTAAGTTTCAAATGCAAGATTCTGCATCTGCTACAACTCCCATGGCTACTGCAACAAAGCTTGATCAAGACACTGGAGAACTTGTTGATATTACAGCATACAGAGGGATGATTGGTTCTCTACTTTACTTGACTGCTAGTAGGCCAGACATCATGTTTACCACATGTCTATGTGCTAGATTTCAAGCAAATCCAATAGCACCTCATTTAATTGTTGTAAAGAGGATATTCAGATATCTCAAGGGCACTGTCAATCTTGGCTTATGGTATCCTAGGGAGTCTGATTTTAAATTAATAGGCTATTCAGATGCTGACTTTGCAGGATGCAAAATTGACAGGAAAAACACAAGTGGCAGTTGTCAATTTTTAGGTGGAAGACTTGTGTCATGGTTCAGCAAAAAACAGAAATCAATTTCAACATCAACTGCAGAGGCTGAATATATTGCTGCTAGAAGCTGCTGTGCACAGATTTTATGGATGAGAAATCAATTGCTAGACTATGATTTGAAATTTTCAAAAATTCCTATTTATTGTGATAACCAAAGTGCTATTGCAATGACAGGAAATCCAGTTCAACATTCTCTGACAAAGCACATTAGTATCAGATATCACTTCATAAGGGAACATGTGGAGGAAGGCACAATTGAATTACATTTTATTCCTACAGATCAACAAATAGCAGATATATTCACTAAATCTTTACCTGAAGCAACATTTAACAGACTGGTCTCTGAATTAGGGATGGTGACAAGTGGCTCAAATTAGGAAGTTTCAGACTCTCAGAGTATGGGATAAACTCTGATGACAATGGAGTAAACTCTGATCATTGAAGCATCTAATCTCTGATCACAAGTTATCAGTATTTATAGTAAACACTGTCAGAGTGTGTGGTAAACTCTGATAGTATATACTAAACTCTAACTCATATAAACTCTGATCTGTAAACTCTGATTAAGTGGTAAACTCTGAGATTATATTTATGACATCATATTTTATATTTTTTTTGCAACATATTTATCATTCTCTGATTGGACTTGTAATAAGGCGCGTGTATCTCACGATTGACGGTTCATATCATTACACAAATACACACACAATTGCTGTATTTTGAGACTTGTTCTACTTATTACCGCTCCAATTATTTCTTGCCACGTGTCCCACTAGAGGGTATATGCAATTGAGAGGGAATAATTTAATTCAATTTGTTTCACTGTGAATTATTCATCTGCATCTATTATTCTATCTGTCTCTCTCATATTATCAAACCCTAATTATTATTCACACTTCAAATCTCAAAACTTCAATGGCTTCTAAGGGTATTACTTTTCAGAATTATACATTTGCCGCAACAAACTACATCTCTCTTCTATCTAAGGATGAAGCTCCTCAGGATTTTCATGTAATTCAGGATTTTCTGCAGAACAGTTACATTGGGTACGCACTTCAGGAACCCATGAATTTCTCAGCTCAAGCTCTGCTAAAAATATGGTCAACTGCAAGGTTTAACAATGCTGGTGATGATGAAGAGCCAGCCATAACATTCAAATGCAATGACAATCATTCGATAACTCCTGCAGTGGTTCATCAAGCTCTCAATCTTCCGAGAATAGGCGTGTATGATGATATGGTTAGTGATGATCAAATCAAGGAATTCTTTAAAGAAATCGGCTATGAGGGAAATTTGTCTAAGTTGGAGAGTCTTACAAGGCCTCATCTTCGAAGAGAATGGAGCTTCTTCTTCAATTGCATTACAAGGGCTTTCACAGCTAAATGCACGAATTTTGATGCAATTCCTCAATTATCTCAACAAATTGGGTATTCTCTGACCCATAATCTCAATTTCAATTTTCCCTGTTTAATTACTAGGCAATTAGCTAGTAAGATTAGTGATGATACACACACTATCTACTTTGCTAGATTTTTATAATTGATTTTTAATGTTTTATTGCCTGATATTAAGTTTGAGAATGATCAGAATTTAGTTAGTTTTAGCATGAATAAAAGAATATTTGCTGATCTATCAAGAAAAGATACAAAAAAGGCTGAAGGTAAACTTTCTAAACTATTTTATCCCACATGGGTCAGGCTTCTCTTACATCAGAGAATGCCTACTGTGTATGAGAGGGAGTTCTTGTCAGTGACTATGAATCAGAGTTTAGCAATCTCTGATTCTAACCCAAGTCAAATTCTAAACACTGATTCCAAAACACATTTGCCAACCTCTATAGTCTTCCAAAAGGCTGTAGTTGAAAAACACACCTCTCAACAACATGGTCCAAGCAAAAAGAAGGGGAAATCAGTGAAGAAATCTTCTCCTAATAAGAGAAAATTGATTGATGAAAATACAGATTCCGATGAAGGTTTTATTTTTCTAAAGAGAACGAATGTTGAACAGGCTTCTGATATTTCTCCTCAGACAGAAACAGTGATTCCAATTTCTGAGAAGAAGAAGAAAAGAAGAAGATTGGTCAGGCTTACAGACTCTGATGCTGCAAACGCTGAAGTAATAAACTCTGATACAGTCATAAACTCTGACGCTTCAATCTCTGATCAGCCAACACCTCAACCTTTAAACACTGGAGCGATAAACTTTGATTATTTAGTAAACTCTGATGATTTGATAAAATCTAGTGACGCTGCTCCAGTTCAAGTCTCAGATTCTCCAACAAACTCACCTAAGCAAATTATAAAGGAGATGTCTTATGAAAGAGTTAGGGAGATGTCTGAACAAGTCAGAAAAGAAATGGAGGCACATAAATCAAAATCAACTTCAGCCTCTCCAAGTTTCAAACTTTTTTCTAGAAGGAAGAGGAAGTCTGTCACTTTTGGCCGAGACACACAAGAACCTACTTCTCAAAGTGAAGTAGCAGTCATTGAAGGGCCAGGCCCACAAGAACCTATTGATCAAAGTTCAATAGAAGCCACAGTTCCAGCATTGATCAGGGGTACAATCCACAAGAACCTTCAGCTCAAAGGGTTGAAGAAGTTGTTCAGGCCCCAGCCACACAAGAACCATCCAATCAAAGTTTGGATGTAGGCACTCAACTATATATAGAAGATATTGTTGTTGCTGATGCTGAAGGCCAATCTCTGGCAGAGTCCAGCCCACAAGAACCTTCACCTCAAAGTGGTGAAGCAGTTGCTGATATGGCTCAGGTCCCACAAGAACCAATCATCCATTTTATGATTGCAGACCAAGATTATCCTACTGGACAAACAAACTCTGTTAAAGCTCCTCAGACAAATTCTGATGAACAACTTTCTGTCCTGCCCATGGAGACACCATCTACAATTGTTCAAGGTATAAACTCTGACTCTACTTCAGAATTTACATTCTCTGATTGTATCAGTTCAGAATTTATATTTCCTACCTTTACTGCTAGGATGATCATGAATAGCCCTGAAAAGGATATCCCTATTCATGTGACCACAAATCTCTTTTCTCAGCCACCTCTTCTTTCTGTAGGACATTGTGTGTTGAGCCTTTCTAGTAAGTCTGAGGTAAAATGTGTGGAAAACAGAATTAATGAGAGGCAGACACTGGATCTGGCAAAAGGAGAGGTAGAATTGAGAAAGAAGTTAGTTACTTCTAGTGAGCAAGATCTAACTCTTAAAAGTTATGATATGTGTGATGTGAGAAGTAATGAGATTACTTTAAACAATCAGAGTGCTTTAGGTTGTTCTGTTCCTTTTCCAGGTACTCAGAGTTTACCTATTTCTGCGAACTCTGATGCTGTTCCAAACTCTGTTGACGTTTTAAACTCTGATGGGAAGGACACAGACTCTGATGATGTGATTTTTGCTGATGAAGAAGTCACAGATCTCTCCATTCCCTTCATACAAACATATAACACCAAGAGTTGGCCTGTTAATGCACATGATGCTCACGAGAGATTACGGATGGATTATACTGATTATGTGGTGGTGGAAGTGAAAGTGTTTGACCTAAAACCAATCATGTATGATGAGTTTGGAAAAACTTTTTGCTACTCTTATTTGATTTCATTTGATAATAATAAAGTATTTATGTTACGGGCTTAATCTATTTGAAGTGTATTAAATAAGATGTTCCATAATTTAGAGCAAAGCTTCTTGAATTATAATGAGATTGTAATAATGAGATCTAGAAGATAATAGCTTTAGACTTAAACAGTTCCTGATCATAGGATAACTAATTGGAAATTGGTAAATCCGTAAAGATCAGTACATACTATGCTAGCTCTCTTAGGAGGATGTCTGTTCTCATAGACATTTGTGTGGTGACACTATAGCTAGTATGTAGGTGCTTATTAAGGAATAAGTTCACTGAACATGACTCGATAAGTAGAACAACTAATGGAGTTTACTCACGTGTCGATAGTTGTTTATTAAGTAAATAGTTGTACAAGTATCCTTAGACTTGTAATCGTTAGAGTAATCTCGTACACAATGATTTATGCTTTGGTTTAGTCCTTAGTCTCTAGGACATTCATTAGGTCCATTCTGGGCATAGTGATTTGTGTATGGAGATAGTTAACAGATCAATAAAGGATCTGCCCCTTCCAGTAAAGGAAGTGAATATCCTATGTTATTCTTAGATATGCAAGTTCAGGAATCTCTGGACAGAGTGAATGAAATTAGAAAGAGTTTCTAATTTGCATTAAAAGGAACATTGCATTATGAATAAGAAATCATATGATTAAATTAGATAGGCCTGACACGAGTTCCATGCCTTGTATTTAATCGGGATATTGAAGGATAGAAGGAATTAATTGTACGGTAACTAATTACTGACAGGTTCTAAGTATTCTAAGCAATGATTTCGTATTATCTGGATAGTCGCGATATGTTGAGAAGCATCACTCACGATGTAGAATAAATATAATTAATCAGATTAATTATATTTAATGAATTAATAGAATTCATATAAATAATAAATAAAATGTTTATTATTATTTATTTCTACTATCGGCTTAATATTGAACCTAAAGAGTCACACCATAAAAGAGATTAAATTATAGATGAATGAATAATTAATAATAGCTATTCATTATTTATTTATGAAATAAATAATTACTTAGCAAATTTTATAAATTAATTAAATGAGATTTAATTGATTATAAATTATTTAAGATAAGATCTTAATATTATTAATTAAATATTTAATTAAAGTAATTAAATATGAAGGGAGAATAATTTTCTAAAAGAGTTTAGAAAAAGGAATTAATGATTAAAATAGTTTTAATCATTAACTAATTAATTAATAAGATTAATTAATTAAAAAGGGAATAAATAATAAGATATTTATAGAAAATATCTCGGCTGAGATATTTGCCTATAAATATAGGATTATAAACCCTAATAAAAACTACCCTAATATTTGTGAGAAATATTTTAAAAGGGAGGCAACCCTAATTTCCTCTCTAGCCTCCTCCTTCATCTTTTAGTTTGATTCTTGGTGGATATCTTTAGAGCACTCCCCACTTGAGGGGTGATTACAAGGATTGAAGAAAAAGATCTTCTCTAGCTGTTTCCGGAAAGCAATCAAGGTATTCTTCAATTTATAAAATAGTTTTTGTATCTATATGTATGTATACATAGGAATATATGCAAATAAATGTTATTCAATGCTTCCGCTGGTGCATAAATTCCTTTAATGTTATCAGAGCCAGGTTGTATGCATATAGATTCGTGGTCAAGTTTCAGAATTTTATGAGCATGTATGTATTTATTATGATTTATGATACTGTTCGTCAAAATTTTTTTGATAATTTTCCTGGGTTCTATAAGTGTTGTATATCGTCCAGTTAATTTTTCATAATTTTCTGATGCGTAAAATATTTATTATGAATTTTGAAAGCAATAATAATGATTTAATTATGATTAATTCATTACTGTTCCTCAAAATTTATTTTATATTTTTCATGTGTTCTACAAGTGTTGTAGATCGTCCAAGTATTTTTAGAATATTTTTCTGAGCAATAGATTATTTATTATGGATTTTTAAATAATTCGTAATTAAATAATAATATCTGGGAAAAAAAAGGTGTAACGCATTCTGCGTATGCGTTACAAGCTAAAAACCGGTTTTTGACTTGTAACGCATACTCGAGATGCGTGACAGGGTGTCTTGCACGCGCCTGACGCGCGTGCGCGTATGAGGATGCGTCAGAAACTTCTCGGGGCACGTGCGGACGCGTGGGAGCTCAGAATGGGGCGTGTAATATACCGTTGGATTTATTTTTCCGAGACGGTTCTAATGGTATATTACAATAATTTTTCTGAAATTGTTTCGGACTTATTAGAACTTCCAAACGTTTTTTAAAGCAAGTTTTAACTGTTTTAAGTTGCTTTTAAATACACCATGTGATACATGGTGATGTATAATGCTTATATGTTGTAATATATGATTTAACATGCCTACCTTATGTTTATTTGTGATTATATATATGTGATATATGCTTGAATTATCATGAAATGATAGATTTAGGTGAACTTAATTAACATAAGGCGTATGTTAGACAATCTAGAATAGTGAAATTGTTTCGTGACCTTAATTTACATATTATGAATACAATCATGAGATTTTTGTGTTTATGAAACACGTGATTGAATATGAATTTTCAACTTAAGTGAAAGGATGATTCTGTCAAACAACAAATGTTCTATCTGTAAGAAAGGGGGTTATTAAGAGACGCCTCTTGACAATGCTCCACCCCTGGCCTGGGATGACTCCAAGTATCAATAGTTGATTTGAAATATTTAATCCAATCTAAAAGAATCTCTTTATAATATGATTATGATTGTAACATAATATAATCCCCTAAAATATAAAGAATATCAAGTAGTAATTGGCCATAAAACACAAAGGGCTTGTGTTGGTCATAGCCTTCCAACATAATAGAAAGTATTTCTTGTTTTTGAAACTCTGTCTTTTCGTGCTACAGCCGAGGGCGTTGTTTCCGAAAGAAGATATACTTGTCTATAACATGAGTTGTGTATGATGAATTGGAATCTTATGGTCGTTACGTGGTATAGCCGTGGGCTATTTGAAACTAGTTTAATTATACGAGATGTTGGGATTGACTTGACTTAGAATATTGAGTTTGTTGTGCCACAGCCGTGACTCAAGTATTCAAGAGGCTAAAGTAAGATTAGGGAATAACATGAGATGTAGCTAACAAGAGTTGTCTGCCTATTGAACGTTACATGGCGTTTCGTGCTACAGCCGAGGTTGTGTGATGGAATGTAGGATCCCTATCCCACTATCATTATGAATGCTTAATTTCAATAAGGGATATAGAAATTAGATAGAATAGTGGGAGGCACTTATGAATAAAGACCCGATTCATATGGTGTTTTAGATAATGAAATAGAGTATTTGCTAAATGTTGTTATGTGTTTATTATTTGCAGATTTACTATATACATAATGTCTTCTGCACTATCACTCCGTTGCATGCTCGATGCACACAAATTAACTGGTCCCAACTATGCTGATTGGCTTCGAAACCTGATAATTGTTCTCAGAATTGAAAAGAAGGAATATGTACTAGACTCACCTAAACCTGCTAAACCTGCTCAGGATGCACATAATGATGAACATATTGTGTATCGTAATTGGATAGATGATGCAAGAGTTGCACAGTGTGTTATGCTGGGATCCATAAATGATGAGCTCCAAAAGTAACACGAGCATATGGATGCTCACTCTATCCTTATGCATCTACAAGATTTGTATGATGTGACAGGAAGGACAGCTCGATATGAGATATCGAAGGAGCTGTTCCGTTGTAGGATGACTGAGGGATCATCTGTGAATGTTCATGTGCTCAAGATGATCAATTTGATTGAGCGTCTTGGACAACTTGGATTTGTCATGGATGGGGAGCTGAGTCAAGATCTGGTCTTGCAATCACTTCCAGATTCATTCTCGCAGTTCGTTGTGAACTTTCACATGAACAAGTTGGATGTCAGCTTGCCTGAACTCCATAACATGCTGAAAACTGTTGAGTCGAATTTTCCCACAAAGAAGAGTTCTGTTCTTCTAATTGGTGAAGGCTCTAACCCTAAGAAGAGGAAGATGAGCCCTCCTAAGAAGAAGAAAAAGGTAGGTGAGAAAAGGCCAGTTCCTCCAAAAGCTGAATATCCCAAAAGCAAAGCTGTTTGCTTTCACTGCAACAAAGTGGGGCACTGGAAGAGAAACTGTAAGGCTTACCTTGCAGAATTGAAGAAGAAGAAGGGTGGTGAGACTACCGCTTCTGCTTCAGGTATGTTCATGATCGAACTAAATATGTCACTTAATCAAACTTCTACTTGGGTATTAGATACCGCCTGTGGTTCTCACATTTGCAATTCGTTGCAGGGACTAAGGAGAAGTAAGACTCTTGAAGAAGAGGAGGTGATCCTACGTATGGGCAATGGAGCAAGAGTTGCTGCTGTAGCTGTAGGATCGTTTGATTTACTTATGCCTACGGGCAAGACTATTATTTTGGACAATTGTTATTTTGTTCCCTCAATTGTGAGGAATATTATTTCTATTCCCATGTTAGACTTGGATGGTTTTTCGTTTGTTATTGAGAATAATAAATGTTCAATTTTTAGAAATAATGTTCTTTATGGTGTTGGTATTTTAAATAATGGTTTGTATGTATGTGACGTAGAACATAGTTTACTTCAAATTGAACATAGTAATAAAAGAAAAAGAGATGATGAAAATCCCACCTATTTGTGGCACTGCAGACTTGGTCATATTAGTGAAAATAGACTTAAGACATTACATAAGGAAGGGTTACTAGAACCTTTTGATTTTGAATCATATCCTACATGCGAGTCTTGTCTGTTAGGCAAAATGACCAAATCTCCATTTAGTGGACATGGAGAAAGAGCTGCGGAGTTACTTGGATTGGTACATACAGATGTGTGTGGGCCGATGTCCACGCAAGCCATGGGTGGATTTTCATACTTCATTACTTTTATAGATGATCGATCTAGATTTGGATATGTGTATTTGATGAAATACAAATCCGAAGCCTTTGAAAAGTTCAAGGAATATAAGTATGAAGTAGAGAAACAAATCAAGTATAGTATTAAAACCCTTCGATCAGATCGAGGAGGTGAATACTTAAGTGGCGAGTTTCTAAATAATCTCAAAGAAAATGGTATAGTCTCTCATTGGACTCCTCCGGCCACTCCCCAGTTGAATTGAGTATCCGAAAGGAGAAATCGAACTTTGTTGGACATGGTTCGATCCATGATGAGCTATACAGATCTTCCAGTATCACTTTGGGGTTATGCATTGGAAACATCAGCATATATATTTAACAAGGTGCCTTCCAAATCTGTTCCTCAAACTCCGTATGAGATATGGAAAGAAAGGAAACCGAGTCTTAAGCACGTTAAGATTTGGGGATGTCCGGCTTATGTCAAGAAAGTTGACCCCGATAAGCTAGAATCTCGATCCGTGAAATGTAGGTTTGTAGGATATCCTAAAGAGACTTTAGGGTATTACTTTTACACCGAACAAAGGGTGTTTGTCTCCCGACATGCTACCTTCCTGGAAAAACAGTTTATCCTTGAAGGGAATAGTGGGAGCAAGATTGAACTTGATGAAGTTCATGAAGAACAAACTACTATGGTTCAAGAGGAAACACCTATTCATATTGAACAACCTTCCGTAGAACAGCCCATCCGTAGATCACAAAGGGTGTCTCGCCAACCTGAGAGGTATTATGGACTTGTAATTGAGAATGACAATGAATTGGCGGTCATTGATGGAGACAACACTATGACCTTCAACGAGGCTGTGAGTAGTGTTGACTCAGAGAAATGGCAGAGTGCCATGAAATCCGAAATGGACTCCATGTATGCCAACCAAGTATGGACTTTGGTAGAGGCACCCAAGGATATGAAGCCTATAGGGTGCAAGTGGGTATATAAGAGAAAGATTGGAGCAAATGGCCAGGTAGAGACCTACAAGGCCAGGCTCGTGGCAAAAGGATTCAAACAAAGACAAGGGATTGACTTTGATGAAACTTTTTCGCCTGTAGCCTTGCTCAAATAAATTCGGATTTTACTTGCTATTGCAGCTTACTATGACTATGAGATCTGGCAAATGGACGTAAAGACGGCTTTCCTCAATGGGGAACTTGAAGAAGAAGTGTATATGACACAGCCAGAGGGTTTTATTTCCATAGGAAATGAACATCTAGTATGTAAGCTACTACGAACCATATATGGGTTAAAACAAGCTTCTCGAAGATGGAACATTCGTTTTGATGAGACAATCAAAGAGTTTGATTTTATCAAAAACATAGATGAACCATGTGTCTACAAGAAGGTTAGTGGGAGCGCAGTAACATTTCTTGTTCTGCATGTAGATGACATACTCTTAATAGGAAATGACATACCAATGCTGCAATCAGTAAAAATGTGGCTATCAAAGAACTTCACCATAAAGGACTTGGGAGAAGCGTCTTACATTCTTGGTATGAAGATCTATAGAGATATATCAAGAAGAATGATAGGTCTAACCCAAGGCACGTACATCGATAAGGTGCATAAAAGGTTTAGCATGGAAAACTCCAAGAGAGGTCTCATACCGATGAGCCATGGAGTCTCCCTTTCTGACAAGATGTCTCCTAAGACACCTGAAGAAAGAGAGCGTATGAGTAGGATTCCTTATGCGTCAACAATAGGATCTATCATGTACGTGATGTTATGTACTAGACCTGATGTTGCTCACTCAATTAGTGTGACTAGCAAATATCAGTCAAATCCAGGTGAAGACCACTGTAAAGCAGTGAAGAACATCCTTAAGTACTTGAGAAGGACTAATGATATTTTTCTTGTTTTTGGTGGGTCTGAGTTGAAAATAGAGGGTTACACTGACTCTAGTTTTCAGTCAGAGTGTGATGATAGTACATCCATGTTAGGGTATGTGTTTACTCTAAATGGTGGGGCGATTAGTTGGAGAAGTCGTTAGCAATCTACGATGGCTGACTCCACAGCAGAAGCAGAGTATATAGCTGCAAGTGAGGCTGCAAAGGAAGCTGTTTGGATGAAGAAATTTGTTTCTGAGTTGGGAGTAGTTC
The DNA here is from genome assembly GCA_028671895.1 of Oenanthe sinensis. NCBI lineage: Eukaryota > Viridiplantae > Streptophyta > Magnoliopsida > Apiales > Apiaceae > Oenanthe > Oenanthe sinensis. The sequence continues at coordinate 24,917,381 of CM053805.1, read as the reverse complement.
CTGGTATAGAGGGGCCTATTGTGTTATATTGTGACAATAACGCTGCAATAGCTCAAGCCAAGGAACCGAGGTCTCACAAGAATACCAAACATATATTGCGATGGTTTCATTTGATTAGAGAGATCATTGAAAGAGGAGATGTCAAGATCGAAAGAGTTGACACACATAACAACATAGCAGACCCGAACACGAAGCCGCTGTCTCATTTAAATTTTGATCGTCATAAGGAGCGGATGGGTATTAGATACCAGAGTGATTGGCTTTAGGCCAAGTGGGAGATTGAAAGTGTTTGACCTAAAACCAATCATGTATGATGTGTTAGGAAAAACTTTCTGCTACTCTTATTTGATTTCATTTGATAATAATAAAGTATTTATGTTACGAGCTTAATCTATTTGAAGTGTATTAAATAAGATGTTCCATAATTTAGAGCAAAGCTTCTAGAATTATAATGAGATTATAATAATGAGATCTAGAAGATAATAGCTTTAGACTTAAACAGTTCCTGATCATAGGATAACTAATTAGAAATTGGTAAATCCGTAAAGATCAGTACATACTATGCTAGCTCTCTTAGGAGGATGTCTGTTCTCATAGACATTTGCGTGGTGACACTATAGCTAGTATGTAGGTGCTTATTAAGGAATAAGTTCACTGAACATGACTCGATAAGTAGAACAACTAATGGAGTTTATTCACGTGTCGATAGTTGTTTATTAAGTAAATAGTTGTACAAGTATCCTTAGACTTGAGATCGTTAGAGTAATCTCGTACACAATGATTTATGCTTTGGTTTAGTCTTTAGTCTCTAGGACATTCATTAGGTCCATTCTGGGCATAGTGATTTGTGTATGGAGATAGTTAACGGATCAATAAAGGATCTGCCCCTTCCAGTAAAGGAAGTGAATATCCTATGTTATTCTTAGATATGCAAGTTCAGGAATCTCTGGCCAGAGTGAATGAAATTAGAAAGAGTTTCTAATTTGCATTAAAAGGAACATTGCATTATGAATAAGAAATTATATGATTAAATTAGATAGGCTTGACACGAGTTCCATGCCTTGTATTTAATCGGGATATTGAAGGGTAGAAGGAATTAATTGTACGGTAACTAATTACTGACAGGTTCTAAGTATTCTAAGCAATGATTTCGTATTATCTGGATAGTCGCGATATGTTGAGAAGCATCACTCACGATGTAGAATAAATATAATTAATCAGATTAATTATATGTAATGAATTAATAGAATTCATATAAATAATAAATAAAATGTTTATTATTATTTATTTCTACTACCGGCTTAATATTGAACCTAAAGAGTCACACCATAAAAGAGATTAAATTATAGATGAAGGAATAATTAATAATAGCTAGTCATTATTTATTTATGAAATAAATAATTACTTAGCAAATTTTATAAATTAATTAAATGAGATTTAATTGATTATAAATTATTTAAGATAAGATCTTAATATTATTAATTAAATATTTAATTAAAGTAATTAAATATGAAGAGAGAATAATTTTCTAAAAGAGTTTAGAAAAAGGAATTAATGATTAAAATAGTTTTAATCATTAACTAATTAATTAATAAGATTAATTAATTAAAAAAGAGAATTAATAATAAGATCTTTATAGAAAATATCTCAGCTGAGATATTTGCCTATAAATATAGGATTATAAACCCTAATAAAAACTACCCTAATATTTGTGAGAAATATTTTAAAAGGGAGGCAACCCTAATTTCCTCTCTAGCCTCCTCCTTCATCTTTTAGTTTGATTCTTGGTGGATATCTTTAGAGCACTCCACACTTGAGGGGTGATTGCAAGGATTGAAGAACAAGATCTTCTCTAGCTGTTGCCGAAAAGCAATTGAGGTATTCTTCAATTTATAAAATAATTTTTGTATCTATATGTATGTATACATAGGAATATATGCAAATAAATGTTATTCAATGCTTCCGCTGGTGCATAAATTCCTTCAGGAAGATCTTAAAGGATAAATTGAAGCTGATCTAGATGCAGAGGGTATCAGAAGGGATTTTAGTTTCCAAGAAAAGTTATCTGATGAAGATTTTCTTTCTTCTCACAGGCAATCCATTTGGGATTCATCTTGGAAGTTTCATGAGAGAGAAATTTCTTGGCCTCATGTTCTTGCATTAATTAATAAAGCTGACAAGGAAATATCCTCTGATGAACTGAAGACAATTCTGAAAGCTTCTACTATTATGTCCAAGGGACTTCAACATGAAGTTAATGATCTGAAGGCATCTGTCACCAAGCATTCTGTACTTCTAGGAACTGTTGTTTCCACTTCTCAACATTCTCTGGAAGCAAAACTCCAATCTGTCTCCACTAAACAGGTTGCATTGGAAGGTAAAGTGGATACTCTTTCTGCTTCTGTTAGTTCCATGCAGGGAATGCTACATACTATAATTGAACTTTTTACTGTCAGAAGTGATGTCAGAAAGGGGGAGAATGGTTCAGAAAAATGCAAGGAGGATGTAATTCTCAAACCTAACAAACCTGATGATGAAGATCAAGGGAGTCATAAGGATGGGAAGCAAACTCTGAAGCAGCAAACTCTGATTGAACAAACTCTGACAACCTCATAAACTCTGATGACATCAAAGACTGATATAAACTCTGATAAGCAAACTCTGATAGATGCTGATTTGGAATTAGCAAAAAGGCTTGAAGAAGAAGAGAAGCCTGAGAAGATTGAAGAACAAAATCTAAAAGATGCAGAACTGGCAAAGAAAATTTTTGAAGAAGAACATCCATGAATGGATCCAGTTGCTGTGGAAGCTGAATTGAAGAAGTTTGGAGCTGTTAGTGCTCAAGTCCAGAAAAAGAAGAAAGTATAAAGAAATGTCCAATTCAGAAAAAGGTATTCTCTCAAATGAAGAAACCAGAAGCTAAGCCTATCCAAACCAAAAATGTTGAAATTCTCAAGCCAGTCAAACCAGTTGCTCAACCAAAACCAGTCTCAGAAATTCAAACAAGATCATCTTCTAGAATTCAACAAAAAGCTCCAGCTAAGCCAAAGAATCCTCTCACTATGTCTGGAACAACTTTTCTTCCAGGTGGTTCAAGTTTTGATGATGAGGAAGAAGAACAACAACAATCTCTGATAAGGAAGAAAAGGTCTGATCTTCTGTGGACAAATACTTAAACACTGACTCTCAATGCCAGACTTGGAAAAGATAAAGGTGGTATTGGTGATTCACATGCTAAGGTCTACAGGGGTGAAGCAAACATTTTCAGAGATCCTTATTCATTGAAAAAAACCCCTGAAGAATAGCTGTCTCAAGAACATTTGGACAAGCTAATATATGTTAATATTGTGAAGGATATCTTTGATGGTGCTCAAGCTAAGGAGAAGCTCGTTTATTTCTTGGAGGATGGAAGAGTTATGAAGATTGCTCAAGAAGATTTAATTCAAAAAGCATCTAAAGAACTTGAACATGTTTTGTTCCTCCTAAATGATGAAAATGAGGTGACTTCTAGATGGGTAAAAATTCTTGAAGGAGCAATAGCTGAAAAGAAGAAAATTGAAAGATTAATGATGATAAACTCTGAGGAGTATGAGCCTGGATACTTACATGAAGATGGATCAAGAAGAGCAATGAGAAAGGGAGATGCAAAGGTCAAAATGGTGTTAGGGATTCCTACACTGATATTAAATCTTGATGGAATGAAGGCTTGTTGTATTGCTTTGGATGAAAGAATGGAAAGATCATCTATCTATGCTTTGAGGGCTGCTATTTATCAGATTGATGATTCTTCTGACCAAATGAGGGAATTGAAAGAGAAGCTGGTTGTTTTGCTAAAAGTTGTTGAAGACAATCTTCTGAGTCAATTTCTGAAAGATAATTTTTCTTACAGAAGAGTTTAAGTTAAAAATGGTAAACAAACTCTGATGCATTTGTCTTGGATTTCTGACATCATAAGTGAAATTTATGTTTTAATTCTTAAAGCATAAATTAGGGGAGATTGTTAGGAAGCAAACACTGATGGCTATCAGAGTTTACATTGCTGACGTCATCAGAGTTTATGAAGCTGTCGGACAGAGTTTACTCTATCAGAGAATACTCAATCAAAGTTTACTCTAACAGAGAATGCTCAAATCAGTGAATGACAAACCGACAGAGATTAGTTTCAGAGTTTATCAGAAAAGGAAATAGACAAATCAGAGTCAGAATTGGATAGTAAGAAGGAATTCGAGTGCAAGTCTAAATTACCTTATTAAAGCTATTCTATTTCCATTTTGATTTGTAATTGTATTTGTAGCTGTGTTTTATATAAACACAAAGATAGGTTATAATCAAGATACGTTTTCAAGCATTATTATTGTAACTTAGCAGCTCTTAAGAATATTATTTCTTGAGAGAGTTTTGTATCAAATTCATTATTAATACAAAACAGTATTTCATTCTACATATTTGTGTTCATCTTCGATTAGTTGGTACTATTACATTCAATCCCCCTTCTGTAATAGATTGATTATCTGGGAAACAGTTTAAATTATATTTCATGATTTCAAAGAAAACAAAGTGTGTAAGAGAATTTATTAAAAATAATAATTAAAATGTTTAAATAGTGTAAAAAGTCGTGGGATGGATAATCGATGCACTTTTATTTTAAATCATATTATTATATTATAATTAATTTTTTAATTTAAATTTAAGATTTAATACTTACTTTTAAAATATTTATATTTTGACTAGTGTAAAGTCCGACTATGTAATAAAAAAAAAGTAAGTTAAATTTTATAATACAAAGATTTTACTGATATGAAAAAATATTAAATAGTATAAATTTGAATCAGTTACCTATATGATACTATTTTTCAAATTTAATTATTTTGAATTGGATTATTTATATATATTAAATTTAATTTATATAACTCATTTTAAAATAATTAAATTTGACCCTATTTTACACTTTAACATTTGACTGTTAATTATATCAGATAAACGAAGGAGTGGAAAGTAAATAGAGAATCATAAATATATGGTGCAACTTATCATGATCCTAAATTCGAGAATCAAATTAATTTGGAAACTTAAAACAACTTGTCATATTTCTAAATTTGAAAACCAAATTGATTTTCAACTTAAATTATGGAGTATATATTGCAATAAATTCTACTTTTTTTCTTTTGTTCTTTATATTTGAATCAAACGTGCTTCAAATATTTTGTAAATAGTATGGTATTCGCGCGGTTTTTTTGGATAAAATCACAAATCAAATTGCTATATATAAATGTTGTTATAATGCTATATATGGGATTATTGTTTTTATTTTGATTCAAATTTTTTGCGCACGCACATTCATCCAATTATAATAAAATAATAATATTATTTTACTGATATTGTTAATATTAAAATAGACTCTTTAATTTTCAAGAACGTAATAACCTGAAATTATATTTTTAGATATCAAGCATTAGCTCTCAATGTGATTTCATAAAAAAAATCGAAGACTACAAAGAATTAAAACTTTTTCAGGAATATTGGTAAAAAGTCTTGTCATTTGACATTGTCTGATATGTTCGTTTATTAGTTCGCCAGTCATTATTTTCATAATCATTGGATTTGTATCTCGTTCAACAAACAATCATGGCGTCTACAAGCAACATAATCGATGCTATGAACAACATAACACTCGAAGATGAAGAGGAGGGAGGCTTGGCTATAGACGTGGAAGAAGTAAATGAAAATGCTCGTATGTTTGTTAGTTTTAATGCTAAACTATGTGATATGGGTAAAAATAGCCCTGAAAAAGTAATAAATACAGCATTTATTATTAGACCTGATATGGTCCAAAAGCTTGGGCCCCAGAAACGAACTAGGAAAATAAATCCTAGGATCAACTAGATTTGCAAGTCCGGCCCACAAAGCTCTGTTAGAGTCATAGGCCCAAGAAGCCTATTGAAGGCCCAGATCCTAGAAGTATCTAGCAGCCCAAACATGGGAAGAGACCCACGAGGCCCTTCATCTATGGATATCCTATCACAAGGATAAGACTACACCCATCAGAGTCTAACAAGAACTCTCAGTCCTAAGAGGTTGCAACAACCTCATATCACTAGGAGACTTGGCCCCCAAGTCTCCTAACTCTAGTTTGATTCCAAGGCCCTCATGTGCCTATATAAAGGGCCTAACCCCTCAACATTAGAACTACGTTTTTGGCTTGATTCTCATACAAACTGAGATACGTAGGCAGTTAACGAGGACCTGAGCTAAGTCACGAAACGTTAGTGCAGCCATAAAAGCTCGAAGCTCTCCCGAACCCTAGCATTAATTACGTATTAAAGACACCTCGTTTTTGATCCGTAACATTTGGCGCCGTCTGTGGGAACCGAATAATAACCATGGCAAGAACACGTAGTACTGCAAGCACCCTTGAAGGAGAGATCCCTGGCGCCGCTGTCGACACCACTGTTCCCCCTATTACAACTCAGGGGCAACAAGCTGTTGTTCCAACCACCTCTGTTGAGGACCCTGAAGTAAGCACCCGGCGTGCTGGACCCCTCAGCATCTTCGTTCATCCTTCCAATCCCGATGTGTCAATTCATGCTTCAGCTCCTCCGCTCCAGGTAATTCCACCCCTTCATACTACTTTTGTTGCTCCTCCTACTATGCAGGTCCCGTCTGCTATAACTCCCGACCCTCGTTATGGGCTCCCAAGGAACTATGAGCCCCTTATGAGCAAGGGCTGTTGCCCCACTATACCTCACAACGAAGAAGTCGGGACTTCTCTGGACCTTACTCAACTGATGACGAGAAGTCATCTGACGAAGATGTTAACCCACGAAGGAGGCGACCTGGTAAGGAGCCCCTTGGAGGGAGGAGTACCCAGCCCCGAGGGCCTCAAAGTAATGACTCCCTGAACCTTCAGGAAAGAATACGCGCTCATGAGGCTGAAGCTCAACGACTAAGGAAAGACCTGGAGAAGGCATTGGCAAGGCGACCGCACCCCAGAGTGGAGGGTGCTGGAGAGTTGATGAGAAACACCTCTGTAATAGATTTGGATGAGCCCCCGAGGCAAATAAGAACAAATCATGTCAGGGCTGATCCCCAAGAGTTATTACCGCTGGGAGATCCTGATGATCCCACACCCCCCTTCACAGAGAATATTATGAATGAAAAGATATCAAGGAAGTTTAAGATGCCAACAATCAGGGCCTATGATGGAACGGGAGATCCCTCAAATCATGTTCTCACGTTCTCTAATGCACTGTTGCTGCAGCCTGTAAACGATGCCATCAAGTGTAGGGCGTTTCCCCAAACCCTGAGTGGCATGGCTCAGCGGTGGTTCAGCCGTCTACCACCAAACTCTGTTGGGTCATTCAAGGATCTGAGCAGGGCCTTCATTGGCCAATTCATTAACAACAAGACTCATGAAAAGAGCTCAGCTTCGCTAATGAACATGCACCAGGGGAAGAACGAATCCTTGAGGGATTACATGAATAGGTTCACAAAGGAAGCCTTGAAGGTCCCTGATCTAGATCAGAAGGTAGATATGATAGCCTTGCAGCAAGGGACTTCTGACGAAAATTTCAGGAGATCGTTAGCCAAGAGGGCCCCTGAAACTATGAATGAGCTCCAAGAGAGAGCAGGAAAGTATATCAAGGCTGAGGAAAGTATGAGAAAAGCTCAAGGGTTTCAGACCTCGAACGCATATCCTAAAAAACGATCCAGCGATACCGAGTACACTGTTGATACCAAGTATGCAAAGAATGGTGACGCCAATGACTCCAAGAAAAAAGGAGGTGCCAGGTTCACCGAGTATGCAAGACTAAACACCGCCCGTAGCCAGATACTAATGGACATTGAGAAGGGTAAAGACCTTCGATGGCCGAAGCCACTGAGGACTGATCCTGAAAAGAGAAATAAGAACGCATACTGCCGGTTCCATAGGGATGTGGGACACGACACTGACGACTGTCGTCAGTTGAAAGACGAGATCGAATTTCTGATTAGAAGAGGGAAGTTGGAAAAATACACCAAGGATGGTGCTAGAGACGATAGAAGGAACGACAAACGAAGGGACTCAGACCCCAAGGAAAGAAACAATCAGCCCAGAGGGCCTGTGATTAACGTAATATCAGGAGGGCCAACTGCAGCAGGCAACTCCCGAAACTCCAGGAAGGCGTATGCCCGGGAGGTAATGAGCATTGTAGGAGAACCTCCTAAGAGGGCAAAAACTGAGATCTCGTTGTCCTTCGATGACTCCGACCTAGAAGGGGTAAAATTCCCCCACGATGATCCCTTAGTAATCACCCCCACCATAGGGAATTCTCCTGTGAAAAGAGTCTTGGTAGACAATGGTTCTTCTGTTGACATCCTATTTTATGATGCCTATGTGAAAATGGGATACAGTGATTCACAGCTAACCCCCTCCAACATGCCCATATACGGTTTTAATGGAGTGGAGTCTCGGATCGAGGGGATCATACAACTACCAATGACTATGGGCGAAGAACCTCGACTGTCCACTCAAATGCTGAATTTCTTAGTTATTAAGGCAAGCACTACCTATAATGCAATCCTTGGGAGGACAGGGTTGCATGCCTTCAAAGCAATAGCTTCTACATACCACTTGAAACTCAAGTTCCCGACCAGGAATGGAGTGGGGGAAGAAAGAGGAGATCAGAAGATGGCCAGAAGCTGTTATGTGGCTGCTTTGAAGCCTGATGGCACTGGGGGGCAGGTTCTCCCCATTGAAGATATGGATGTCAGAGATCACGAAGAGAGTAGGGGGAAACCTGCGGAGGACTTGGAGTCCATCCCCCTGGATCCTTCATATCCTGAGAGAGTGACATATGTTGGGGCTTCACTCCCCAAGGACCTGAAACAACAACTGGTACAGTTCCTGCAAGATAACAGGGATGTTTTCGCTTGGACAGCAGCCGACATGCCAGGAATAGACCCCGAACTTATAACACATCAGTTGAATATAAATCCTGGAAGAACAGCGGTCAAACAGAAGAAAAGAAGCTTTGCCCCTGAAAGACAGGAGGCCATTAAACAGGAAGTGGAAAAATTGCTAGAAGCTGGATTTATTGAAGAAATTCAATTTCCTGAATGGCTGGCCAACCCTGTGATGGTTAAAAAGAGCAATGGGAAGTGGAGAATGTGTGTGGACTTCACTGGCTTGAATGATGCATGTCCCAAGGACTGTTTCCCCTTACCAAGGATAGACACGTTAATAGATGCCACAGCTGGGCACGAGATGCTTAGCTTCATGGATGGTTTCAGTGGCTACAACCAAATTAAAATGCACCCCGATGACATTCCTAAGGTATCATTCATCACTGACTTTGGTGTTTTTTGTTATTTGGTTATGGCTTTTGGACTTAAGAATGCAGGAGTCACATATCAAAGGCTTGTGAATAAGATCTTCAAACATCTCATTGGTACGACCATGGAGGTCTACGTAGATGACATGTTAGTCAAAAGCTTAGACAAAGCCGATCATCTTGCGCACCTGAGTGAGGCATTTGAAATTCTGAGAACCCACAAAATGATGTTGAACCCGGCCAAGTGTGCCTTTGGTGTAGGGTCTGGAAAATTTCTAGGCCTGATGGTCTCCAAAAGAGGCATTGAGGTCAATCCCGATAAAATTCAAGCAATCTTGGACATGGAGTCCCCCAAGACTATTAAGGAGGTCCAAAAGCTCACCGGAAGGATAGCAGCCCTGGGGCGTTTCATATCCAAATTTGGAGAGAAGTGTCTGCCATTCTTCAAGGCCCTCAAGAAGGTCAAGAACTTTGAATGGAATGAGGAGAGCCAAGCAGCATTTGAAGAACTAAAAAAGTACATGGCTGAGCCGCCCTTGCTTGCCAAACCAAAAACAGGAGAGGTGCTATTCATGTATCTGGCTGTCTCAAACTCAGCCCTGAGTGCAGTACTTGTGAAAGAGGAAGCTAAGGTTCAGAAGCCCATCTATTATGTTAGCAAGATTCTGCATGGTGCAGAACTGAACTATTCAAAGATTGAAAAGATTGCGTTAGCATTAATAATGGCTTCGAGGAAGTTACGCCCGTACTTCCAGGCGCATGTTATTGAAGTCCTGACAGACCAACCCCTGAGAAACATACTGCATAGCCCCAAGGCCAGTGGAAGGCTAATCAAATGGGCCATTGAACTTGGAGAGTTCGAAATCAGATACAAGCCAATGACAGCCATCAAAGCCTAGGCTCTAGCTGACTTCGTGGTTGAATGTACCATTCTAAACCAAGAAGTCGGGGGGCAAGGAGAGGATAAAGAAGGTAATAAGGAGAAAGAGGGAAAAGAGGAAGAACTCAAAGAATACTGGTTGCTCTTTTTTGACGGAGCTTCAAAAACAAAAACTAGTGGAGCTGGACTAGTTTTACAAAGCCCGGATGGCTTCATTGTCGAATATGCAATCAAGTTGGACTTTCCAACTACAAACAACGAGGCGGAATACGAAGCTTTGATAGCTGGACTTGTTCTGGCCAGAACCCTTAGGGTGAAAAACATGAAAGTATGTGGTGACTCAAGGTTAGTAATCTCTCAAGTAAATGGGGAGTTTGAGACCCGAGACATGACTATGGCCAGGTATTTGAGAATCGTTAAAGCTCAAGCCACACAGTTCGAAGAATGTCACTTTGAGTACATCCCGAGAGAGGAAAACACGAAGGCTGATGCCCTGTCCAAATTTGCATCATCAGAAATTGAAAGCTACTCGGGCAGTGTTTATTTTCAAGTCTTGAAGACCCCAAGCATTGATGCAAAACTAATAGCTCCTATTGGGCCAGGAACGTGTTGGATGGATCCCATCAAACTCTACTTGGAAACAGGAAAAACACCTGTTGACCCCGTGGAAGCCCGCAAACTGTCGGTTAGGGCCTCGAGGTATGCCCTCATAGAAGGAATACTCTACAAAAAATCATACGTGATACCCTATTTGAAGTGCCTAAGACCCCATGAGGCTGAAGCTGCCCTGAAAGAAGTTCATGATGGTGTATGTGGCCAACATCTTGGAAGCAGGGCCCTGGCTCATAAAGTTATAAGGCTAGGATTCTATTGGCCTGAGATGCTTAAAGATGCAAAAGCATATGTTAAGAAATGCGATCGCTGCCAAAGGTTTGCACCCATCGTCAGGCAGCCCCCTGAGATGTTGACATCAATAAGTTCTCCAATCCCCTTTGCTATGTGGGGAATGGATATATTAGGCCCGTTCCCTATGGCCAGCGCACAAAGAAAGTTTCTCATTGTTGCCATTGACTACTTCACTAAGTGGATAGAAGCCAAGCCCTTGGCCAAGATCGACACAAAGAACGTAACTCAGTTTTTCTGGGAGAATGTTATATGCAGATACGGGCTTCCCCGAATCCTAGTGACGGACAAGGGAACTCAGTTCAACAATAAGGACTTTATGGAATACTGTGGGAATTATAACATTGAACTACGCTTCACTTCAGTAGCTCATCCGCAGTCAAATGGGCAAGCTGAAGTTGCTAACAGAATTATCCTAGATGGACTCAAGAAAAGGATTGAATGCTCCAAAGGGACTTGGGTTGATGAACTACTCCCAATCTTATGGGCGTATAGAACTACTTGTAGGACATCAACAGGAGCCACTCCATTCCAACTAGCCTATGGGGCCGAGGCAGTGGTACCCGTTGAAGTTGCTCAGACCTCACCAAGGATTCAAGAATTTCAAGTCGACACCAATGAAGAAGGCATGAAACTGGCTCTAGACCTAATAGATGAGCTGCGCGACAAAGCTAATGCCAGAATAGTAGAAAGCCAGAAGAAAGCTTCGTTCTACTACAACCTGAGAGTCAAAGAAAGGTTCTTCCGCGAAGGAGACTTAGTCCTGTGAAAGATCGAGGCATCTGGAGTTGGTCCCAAGGGTAAGTTAGCCCCAAACTGGGAAGGACCGTACCAAGTAAAGGAAGTCACCGGGCAAGGAGCATACAAACTCCAGACCCTTGAAGGGATTGAAGTCCCTAGAAGCTGGAATGTTGCCAACTTGAGAGTTTATTATGTTTAAATTGTTAGTTTTTATTGAGAACATTTAATTAATGACTTGTTCAAGCCTCGAAGGCATATGTTGTTTCTTTTTATACTAAATTATAAGTTTCGAGAAATGCTTTCTGTTTTCCTTATATGACGTTCGTCATTTTTACTTGGTCTTTTTACAAGCCTCAAGAATAGTTGTTGTTTATGTTCAAGATAAACACGAAAAACAAAGCAAAACTAAGGCAAGAAGTAAAAAGACAGGAAAGTAAAATACATAAATAAAAAACCCAAAGGCTGAATGTTTTTACAAAACCCCTGCGGGCAACATAAATACAGGCAAAAGAAATCCTATCTATGTTTCTTCCTCTTCTTCTCCCTCCTCCTCCTCTTCTCTCGAAGAATCCTCGCCGCTTGAAGACGAACCCTCTTCACCAGATTCTTCTTCTCCAGAGGAACTGTCTTCTGTCGGGGCTGGAGGAGTTGTCTTGGGAACTGACTGCGGGGGAGATGGAGTGGGGCTAGGCTCGTTAGCCCTTTGTTGCCTAACATCAGGACTGCTGTCCCCCTCGGCTTCTTCCTGAGCCGCAATCAACTGCTTTAGAGCTTCGGCCAACTGGGGACTCTGAAAGTCCACTTTAGGGTCAAATAACCCCGGATGCTTTGCCAAGATTGCCTTCAAAGCCTCATTCCAACCAATTGTGTAGTTGGCCGGAAAAAGAAGATCGTCATGCTGCTGAATCAAGTCTTGATACTCCTCCGAGCCCAAATACTTGTCAATGGTTGCGTTCTGATCGGCCCGGAGTTCTATTATCTCAGCTTGAGCCCGCTTTAGCATGTCCTCCTTCTCCGCCAACTTCTCCTCCAGTTGCATGATCTTGGCGTTAGCTTTAGTAAGCTCCTTTTTGTGCTTTCCTGCTTGAACCTTCCACAACTCTGTCTGGTGGAGGGAAGCCTGAAAGTAGGCATTGGCCTGAAAAACCAACAAACCACGTTAAAACACATTAAAGGCCTAGGAATAGTGTGTGCAAGAAAAGCAAAGTGCAAATTAGATAAGTAAAGAAACTTACCGACGCCAGTGCTTGTGCACCTAAAGCTTTGGTACTCTCCTCGTCTCGCCCCAAAACTATATCCTTGTAATCACAAGGAGTCAAAGAATGGAGGGACCAGTCCCTAGCATGATCCGTGCAGCCAACCACGGTATCTGACTTCCTGAATCCCCAGCCCGGCTTGTAAGCTAGGGATTTTGGTGCTCTAACAGTTTCACTGCCACCAGCCCCAGTTGGCTCAGAATGAGGCTGCAAAAAGGCCGGAGGCTCTTTCCCCTGTCTGGGGTCGTTCATCAGCTTTAGCCGCTTCATACGGCCAGTTTCTTCCACGGGTGGAATGATCCACTCGTTGATTTGCGCAGCAGCTGAAAAAAACGAACAGAATATAAGCATGACAGTAAAACAATCCAATGTGCAGAGTAAGCGGACAAATCTAGGTAAAAGCGGCATACCTTTATTTGAGGCCCTCGATAGGCCCACTGCTTTTAGCCTACGCTCATCAAGAAGAGCCCAAGAGACTTCCTTGGTCTCCGTCTGGGTGAGCGCAGCATAAGCATTCTGCTCCTCCAAAGAGAGCAGGATTGATTCGGCGCTCCCATCTGCGACTTTTCCAAAAGTGGGCCTAAAGAGAGTACCCCAGTCTCCCCCCTCCCATGAAATTTGAACAAAGTTTTCCTTCCAGTGAAGATTATTGTCGGGAATTGAAGAGTTATCGAAAATGTGAGGTTTATTTGGCCTATGGGCTATGTGAACCCAGCCAAGAGAAAGGCTAGAAGAATTTTTGAATTGAAAAATTTTACGAAAGAGGGGGACAGTCATTTTTATTTTCTTTTCTAAACAAAGGACCATAAAGCAATGAATGAGCCTCCATCCATTGGGAACGATTTGAGAAGGGTGAATTTGAACGTCAGCTAAAAGTGTGGGAATGAATTCATGCAAAGGAAACCTAAGCCCCGCTAGCAGGGCATCTATGTATACAAATAATTTGGAAGGGTGCCAATGGCAGGTCCTGTCGCCAGGTTCTGCCAAAGAGATGGTGAAACGAGGAGGAAAATTGAAAAGACGATTATACTTTTCTACCAAATCAGACTCAAGAAACTTATTACTACGACTGTAGGAATCTAAATGGGACAAGCTAGGATACTCGTCCCCTCGTTGGTTTATCATATCGATTAAAGACATATAAGGAGAGAAAATGGGGATTCGTCGAAGAGGTTTACCTCGCTTAGCAGACCCCACGTTCATAGCTGCCAGTCTTGAGTTCTTCTTGTCAGCCATTTGATTTTCGAGCTACTGAGTATCCTTGAGAGAACTAAGGACTGGAACTACTGAGAAGCTTGAGAGCTCAAGTATGTAAGAGATTTGAGAAGTGAGAAATGAGAAGTGTGAATGTTGAAGCCCCTCACCTCACTCATATATAGCCCTCTAGCCGGTCACATGACCGTTTGTATTCACCTTTTAACAGGTGTTTCTAGGTCACACGACCGTTGAAGGGTAAGTCAACCGGTATGACCGGTGAGTGGGCTCATAAGGCCCATGTTTTAAGGCCCAAGACTCTATAATCCATGAACCAATAAGGATCTAGAACTTGGGCATACTAAGCCCACAACTCATAAGGCCTTGAGGCCCAAAAGAGGTTCGACCTCAAAGGTTTTTGAGGTCTAATTCGACTTCATTCCTAGTCGAAGATTATAAGGCCTTGAGGCCCAAAAGAGTTTCGACCTCAAAGGTTTTTGAGGTCTAATTCGACTTCATTCCTAGTCGAAGATTATAAGGCCTTGAGGCCCAAAAGAGTTTCGACCTCAAAGGTTTTTGAGGTCTAATTCGACTTCATTCCTAGTCGAAGATTATAAGGCCTTGAGGCTCAAAAGAGTTTCGACCTCAAAGAGTTTTGAGGTCTAATTCGACTTCATTCCTAGTCGAAGATTATAAGGCCTTGAGGCCCAAAAGAGTTTCGACCTCAAAGGTTTTTGAGGTCTAATTCGACTTCATTCCTAGTCGAAGATTATAAGGACTTGAGGCCCAAAAGAGTTTCGACCTCAAAGAGTTTTGAGGTCTAATTCGACTTCATTCATAGTCGAAGATTATAAGGCCTTGAGGCCCAAAAGAGTTTCGACCTCAAAGAGTTTTGAGGTCTAATTCGACTTCATTCCTAGTCGAAGATTATAAGGCCTAGAGGCCCAAAAGAGTTTCGACCTCAAAGGTTTTTGAGGTCTAATTCGACTTCATTCCTAGTCGAAGATTATAAGGCCTTGAGGCCCAAAAGAGTTTTGACCTCAAAGAGTTTTGAGGTCTAATTCGACTTCATTCCTAGTTGAAGATTATAAGGCCTTGAGGCCCAAAAGAGTTTCGACCTCAAAGAGTTTTGAGGTCAAATTCGACTTCATTCCTAGTTGAAGATTATAAGGCCTCGAGGCCCAAAAGAGTTTCGACCTCAAAGAGTTTTGAGGTCTAATTCGACTTCATTCCTAGTCGAATATTAACAGGCCTTGAGGCCCTAAAGTGTTTCGACCTCAAAGGTTTTTGAGGTCTAATTCGACCTCAATCGAGGTCGAAATCGAACCTAGTCTCATTTTTGACCAAGTAGCCATGGAGGCTTATTCGATCTCAATCGAGATCGAAAGCGACACCCTTATTTGTTTCGACCTCGAGGAATTTTGGGGCCTAATTCGACCTCAATCGAGGTCGAAAACGACCTCAGTCTCGCTTTTAACATCAAATAGCCATGAAGGCCCATTCGACCTCAAATCACATGATCCACCTCAATCGAGGTCGAAATCGACCTCATGCTCGTGTTTCGACCTCAAGGAATTTTCAAGTCTAATTCGACCTCAATCGAGGTCGAATTCGACCTCAAATCACATAATCGACCTCAACGTAATTTTGCTGGTATATTCGACTTCAATCGAAATCGAGTTCGATTTTAAATACCTCCTATCGACCAGGAGGCACAATTTATTCGACTTCGATCCAAGTCGAATTCGAGCTCGATTCCAAGAATCGACCTGGAGTAGAATTTGAGGTCATTTTCGACCTCAATCCAGGTCGAAATGTTCAGAATGACAGAAGCTCAAATCGACCTCGAGTCCCATCGACTTGGAGGGGGAATTGAGATCGAAATCGACCTCATTCGAGGTCGAAATAAGTGTGAATCCTAAAAACTTTCTCATTTTTCTATAAGTTTGATATCCTTGGGGGACCAATCTATATGATGTTGATTCTTTAGAAGAATTAACAATACAAGGCCTGAACCCAGATAATAAGGTTGACTAAAATAAGTCGAAAGCCCGGTAAGGCACTTAAAACCCTTTATGAAACTTTTACGAAAACTCATGAAGTTTTCCCAAAAGCTGGGGGGCAAATGATATGGGTAAAAATAGCCCTGAAAAAGTAATAAATACAGCATTTATTATTAGACCTGATATGGTCCAAAAGCTTGGGCCCCAGAAACGAACTAGGAAAATAAATCCTAGGATCAATTGGATTTACAAGTCCGGCCCACAAAGCTCTGTTAGAGTCATAGGCCCAAGAAGCCTATTGAAGGCCCAGATCCTAGAAGTATCTAGCAGCCCAAACATGGGAAGAGACCCACGAGGCCCTTCATCTATGGATATCCTATCACAAGGATAAGACTACACCCATCAGAGTCTAACAAGAACTCTCAGTCCTAAGAGGTTGCAACAACCTCATATCACTAGGAGACTTGGCCCCCAAGTCTCCTAACTCTAGTTTGATTCCAAGGCCCTCATGTGCCTATATAAAGGGCCTAACCCCTCAACATTAGAACTACGTTTTTGGCTTGATTCTCATACAAACTGAGATACGTAGGCAGTTAACGAGGACCTGAGCTAAGTCACGAAACGTTAGTGCAGCCATAAAAGCTCGAAGCTCTCCCGAACCCTAGCATTAATTACGTATTAAAGACACCTCGTTTTTGATCCGTAACACTATGTGTGATGGCTCGATTCATAACTGACGGTCATGTAGAATTTCCGGCATTACAACAAACGTTAGCAACCTTGTGGAAACTTGGAAAGGGGTATATATAAAGGAATTGGAGACCAACCTATACCTTTTTCAGTTTTATCATGAACTAAATGTGAAAAGAGTTCTTGACAGTAATCCTTGGTCGTTTAAGAGCGTTTGTAATGACTCGTATAAAAGAAGAGGAGAATCCTAGAAGCGTTAGTCTAAACTTGATGGACCCGTGGGTTCAAATACACGATCTTAAGTTAGGTTTTATGTCAGAGAAAATCATTAAGGAGGTCGGTAATTACATTGGTAAATATGTGGAATCATGTCCAACCAATTTTGTGGGAGTGTGGCGTGATTATACGCGAGTTCGTGTAACCATTGACATGCAAACCATTGAAAAGACATATAAAGGTGAGAAAGACATGGGATTAATGGTTTTGGATAAGTTTTAAATATGATAATGTTCCTACGTTTTGCTTTATATGTGGTTTATTAGGACATTGTGAAAAATTCTGTTCTCATTTATTTGATACACCTGAGCAAGAGATTGTCAAGCCTTATGGGGTGTGGATGTATGCTCCACTTAAGCGCCAAGTCAAACCGATAGGTGCGAAGTGGCTTCGCAATGGCAGTGAAGAAACTTATTGGAATGTGGTGGACGGAGGAAACTAGGTACCGAGAGGATCAATTTTCTCCATAAAATATGCAGGCACGTACAACTGGAGATGCTGTTGGAGGGAAAATACTTCAAAATGTGAATAATGGCATGAATTCAAGGGTAGGGGAAGAGTATAATGAGGAAGCTACAATTAAGGGGTCTAATAGATTGAAAGAAGTAACTATCATAGATTCCAGAAAAAGGAGGACAGATAGTTGAATGGGCCCTAATAATAGGCTGGGTTTGAATACGGAAATTATGATGGAATCGGATGAGGAGGATAATATGAATGTTGAGAATGGCCCAAAAGGTTTTCACGATCCAAAAAATGTACAAGAGGCGAGTACTCAAAAGAGTGCTCGTCTAGCGTTATGAGTGTCATAAGTTGGAATTGTCATGGGCTTGGGACCCCATGGATTTTTCAATTCCTTAAGGAATTAACGTTCCAAAAGAAACCCAATTTTGTATTTCTAAGTGAGATTTTATGCAATAAAATAGTGTAGAGATGGTGAGGAGTTCGTTGCAGTTTGAGGGAGCATTTACTGTTGAAACACAAGGTCACAAGGCACATGACTGGAGATTTGTCCCTGCTCACAAAGTTTGTGGAAAAGGCTGGCCCAGGAGTTACTTTTGGAGATAATAACAAAGGTTTTACTCTGGGATATGGCTCAATTGCAAAAGAAAATGTTACCATTGAACCTGTAGCACTAGTTGATGGATTGAAGCACAATCTGCTCAGTATTAGTCAACTGTGTGATAATGGTAATGGTGTGTGGTTTACAACTGGATCATGCATCATAGCCAAGAAAGAATCTAGTGATATTCTCTTAACTGGAGAAAGGAAAGGAAATGTCTATGTGGCTGATTTTCTCTCTGTAAAGGCAAATTCAATGACATGTCTACTTAGCAAAGCCAATACAGATGAAAGTTGGACTTGGCACAAGAAGCTAGCCCATTTGAATTTCAAGGCCATGAATCAATTGGTTAGAAATAATTTGGTTAGAGGCATTCCACAGATTGAATTCACCAAGGATGGACTGTGTGATGCCTGTCAAAAGGGAAAACAAAGAAAATCATCATTCAAGTCAAAGTCTGAATCATCAATTGATAAGCCTCTGAAATTATTGCACATGGATTTATTTGGTCCAGTCAACATCATGTCAATTGCCAAAAAGAAATATGCCTTAGTAATTGTGGATGACTTCACAAGATTTTCATGGGTATATTTCTTACACTCTAAGGATGAGGCAAGTAAATTAATTATCAATCATGTGAAGAATGTTGACAATAGCACTGAATGGAAGGTCAAGAAATTTAGAAGTGATAATGGTACTGAATTCAAGAATGCATCAATGAAAGAATTCTGTGAAGAAAAAGGTATCACTCATCATTTCTATGCACCAAGAACTCCATAACAAAATGGAGTAGTTGAAAGGAAAAATAGGACCTTGATTGACGCTGCTAGAACTATGTTAGAAGAAGCAAAACTACCTACATACTTCTGGGAAGAAGCAATTAATACTACTTGTTACATTCAAAATATTTCCATGGTCAATAAACTTCAAGGCAAAACACCATATCAATTGATAAAGAAAGACAAGAAGCCAACAGTTAATTTTCTTCATGTCTTTGGCTGCAAATGCTTTGTACTGAGAAATCAAGGTGAAAATCTAGGAAAATTCGAAGCCAAAGTTGATGAAGCTATATTTATTGGATATGGAATAACAACCAAAGCATATAGAGTCTACAATCTTAGATTACACATTGTTATGGAATCTATGCATGTAGTCTTTGATGACAAGAAAATTCAAGGGTTGTTTGATGAAGGATTTCATGATCTATTGCATTTTGAAAATGAATCCACAAGTAATATTGAAGATAGTGATGATGATGTGGAAATTACAAGAATTCAAGTACCTAGAATCCTCCCATCAATTGATGTCAATGCATCAATCGATAACTTATCAGTTGACAATCATCAATCGACTGATAATACATCAATGGTAATCATTCGATGGATATCAACTCTGCTTAACAATCTTCAAGTAGAGTGTCCATCTCAGGGGGAGGGTTCTCAAATAGTCAATCACATCACAGTGATCATAACACTTCCAATGATCATGAAGCATCATCTTCAAGGACAAATTTACCATCTCAAAGGAAATGGACAAAAAGCCATCCCTTTGAACTAATAATTGGAGATGCAAATGATGGTGTCAAAACTAGAAGTGCAACTCAAAAAGAATGCTTGTATAGTAGCTTCCTGTCTCAAGAAGAACCAAAAAGGATTGAAGAAGCCTTGAATGATCCTGATTGGATAATTGCTATGCAAGAAGAGTTGAATCAGTTTGAAAGAAACAAGGTATGGAAGCTAGTGCCCAAACCAAAGAACAAGTCTATCATTGGTACAAAATGGGTGTTCAGAAACAAAATGGATGAATCTGGTATAGTGACAAGAAATAAAGCAAGATTAGTGGCAAAGGGCTATTCACAAGAAGAAGGCATAGATTTTGATGAAACATTTGCACCTGTTGCAAGGTTGGAAGCAATCAGAATCTTCTTAGCATATGCTGCTCATGCAAATTTCAAGGTGTATCAGATGGATGTGAAAAGTGCTTTTCTCAATGGAGAACTAGAAGAAGAAGTATATGTAGAACAACCTCCTGGTTTTATTGATCCTATTCATCCTGGATTTGTATACTATCTTCTCAAGGCACTTTATGGATTAAAACAAGCACCTAGAGCCTGGTATGACACTTTGTCTAAATTCTTGATTGAGAATCACTTCACAAGAGGTACTGTTGATAAAACTCTCTTTCATAGAAATGTAAATGGCTCTATGATTCTTGTTCAAATCTATGTAGATGATATTATTTTTGGCTCAACTAATGAAAAACTTTGTAAAAAGTTTGCTAAGTTGATGCAGAGTAAATATAAAATGAGCATGATGGGAAAACTTACTTACTTTCTTGGTTTGCAAATCAAACAAGTCAAAGATGGTATTTTCATAAATCAAACCAAATATATTTCTGATTTATTAAAGAGATTTGATTTAAATGAATGTTCTTCTGCAAAAACTCCCATGGTCACTGCAACTAAACTTGAATTAAACACTAAGGAAGCTATAGTGGACATTTCAAGTTATAGAGGCATGGTTGGCTCATTACTTTATTTAACTGCAAGTAGGCCAGATATAATGTTTGCTACATGTCTTTGTGCTAGGTTTCAAGCTGATCCTAGAGAATCTCATTTGATTGCAATAAAAAAAATATTCAGATATCTCAAAGGAACTCCAAATCTTGGAATTTGGTATCCTAGAGATTCTGGATTTGATCTAATTGGCTATTCAGATGCAGACTATGCAGGTTGCAGAATTGACAGAAAAAGTACAACAGGCTCCTGTCAATTTCTAGGAAATAAGCTTGTTTCATGGTTTAGCAAGAAGCAGAATTCAGTGTCTACATCTACTGCAGAGGCTGAATACATTGCAGCTGGAAGTTGCTGTGCACAAATTTTATGGATGAGGAATCAACTACTTGACTATGGGTTCAACTTGAACAAGATTCCTATTTTCTGTGATAATACAAGTGTCATTGCTATAACAGAAAATCCTGTGCAACATTCTAGAACCAAGCATATTGACATAAGGTATCACTTCATTAGGGAACATGTAATGAATGGTACAGTTGAATTACATTTTGTCCCTAGTGAAAGACAACTTGCAGACATTTTTACCAAACCACTAGATGAATCTACCTTCAATAGATTGGTCTGTGATTTAGGTATGTTTAATTATATTTAATCCTTTAAATGTCTGACAAGTTATGTATTAATATTATTTGTAGCCATTGATTATGTTAAATTATTGATTCTTCAATAATCAACTGATAAACATTTTACATATCAATGGATATTACTGAAGCTGTCGACAGATAAATATATCAATTGATGATATATTTGTTTATCGATGGATATTTGGAACTATCGACAGATAAATATATCAATTGATGATATATTTATTTATCGATGGATAAATGTACCTGTCGATGGATAAGATTATTATCAATCGATGACCTGGAATTTGAAAGGTCCATGTCATCAATCGATCTATACAAAATCTAGTCGTTGGTTACTTATTTTATCAATTGATTAATACATACATTCCTGTATGTATAACAGTCGATTGCCAAAATTGGTAACTTTTATTTTCAATATTCATCCAACGGTCAATTAAGTTCTATTTTGAGTAAGAAATTGATTAAGAAATAAGTAAATATAAATAGTGAGATTAAAACTTCTTTTAATTCTTACTTACATTTTTACTATCTATTTTACTATCTCTTTCTCTTTCTCTTGCTAAGAACCCTAATTGCTACTGTTTAATTGTTGTTTCTGTATAACTACTAACAATCTTGCCAGTTAATTCTCGTCTCATCTTCAAAAACACTAATGACATCATCAAAGAAAGTCTCACAATCTGGATTCTACTATGAGCTCAACAACTTCGTTGCCTGCACTATGATGGAGGAAGTCCCAACAGAATTTCATCCTCTAATGGAATTTCTAAGGAGTTCAAGGATTTCAAAGGCCCTCTCAGAAGCACAAAAAATAGTGTGCAATCTAGTTGAAGAGTTCTGGACAACAACAGAAGTAGCAGATGATTTTTCTTCAATCTCCTTTGATTGCAAAGGACAAAGGTATATTCTAACCACTGTGGTCTTGGGTGAGTGCTTAAATATTCCTGCAAATAATACAATAGATGCACCCACTGACACAGAGATAAGAAGCATGCTTAGAGAAATCAATTACACTACTCCTGATGCTAGTCTAGGTAGTATTGTTAAGAAGAATCTAAGAAAAGAATTGTCATATTTTTTTGATGCTATAATAAAGTGTTTTTCTGGTAAGGTTAGTAATTTTGATGCAATATCAACAAGTATGCAACAAGTAGGGTATAACATTTTATATGATAGATATCATAATTTAGGAAACCTGTTACTCAATGAAATATCTGCCAAATTGGGGAATAAAGTAAATAGATCTAATCATATTTATTATGCAAGATTTATTATGATTATTATTAACCACTTTGTCAAGGATATTGAGATTGACAGGAGTACAGAAATTTTGGATTGCTGGACTCAAAACAAAAGGGTCTTTAAGGACTTGGTTAGGATCAATTTTCACAGCAATGTGGAATTGATCTATCCCCCTTTTGTTCAGGTATTTATCTCTACTTTAAACTCTTCTCAACCTAATTCTTCTTTGCCTTCTATGACTATGGAGGGTGGTAGTAATGACCCCAACCCTCCTACCCAAGTCACACAACCAATCTCTAAATCCAAATCTAAGAAACCAACCTCAACAGGTTCCCAAAAACCTGCTGTTGTAAAAACAAAGAAAAGAAAATCAACTGTTTTGGTAGATAGATTAGAGGAGGATGTAGGTGGTGAGGGAACTGGGGAACATCAAAGAACCCAGAAGAATAAGGAGAGTGAGGGTGTGCAACCTCAACCAAGCCACTCCACAGTCTCCCAAAAGACTGTGGATATAAATATGGAAAACACCACATCCCTATTGGCATCCTCTCAAAAGGATGACAGTATTAAAAATAGCCCACAACCAGGGGTACAGAATCAAGTTGGGGACACAAAGACCAAAACACTAACACCATATAAAAGGAGAGAAAAGAAAGTCACCTTTGCACTTGGGGAATCACACACTGCAAAATCACAGGAAACTGTGGTGGAGCCTTCTCAAAGTCTGTTTGATGCACCTCATACAAATGATGAGATGCAACCCCATTCTCTTTCAATTCCAATCTCTTCTATTCTTCTTTCCCCATCTCAAACTTCTTCAGAAAATGTTCTGCTAGATTATCGAACATTTTCAGATTCTCCTTCTTTATTTTTCAAGGAGAAGCCAACACTCACTCCTGAATCTTCTTCCCAGGATTTT
This sequence comes from Oenanthe sinensis, assembly GCA_028671895.1. Taxonomy (NCBI): domain Eukaryota; kingdom Viridiplantae; phylum Streptophyta; class Magnoliopsida; order Apiales; family Apiaceae; genus Oenanthe; species Oenanthe sinensis. The sequence goes on along the minus strand of CM053805.1, from coordinate 24,893,741 downwards.
CAGGATTCTATTTCCCATATCATTTCAAACATTACTTCTCAAATTAATTCAACTGTTTCTTCTCCATCAATTGATTTTCCTTCATCAATTGATATTCAGCCATCGACTGATAAGCCATCGATCGACACTCAAGATCAATCGATGGGTATGCATCAATCGATGGATGCCCCAAACACCACTTCAACTGATAATGTCAATACATCAATTGATGCTCAATCAATTGATGTTGCACAAACACTCTTAGGATTGAGTGAGTTGAGTGAGAGGCAGGATTGTAACCTGGCAAAAGGAGAGGAAGTGAGTAAAAACATTCTTATTTCTTCCAGGAATCACTACTAGAAAAACTGGATACAACATCACACTTTTAACAACGGTTGCAAAAGCCACAAATGTTAAAGGTCTTTTTAACATCGCTTTTGTATATAACGATTTTAAAGGTTATTTAAGACATCCCTTGGTACTGTTGCCCGATGTCTAAAGTTGTGTTCTAAAAAAATAAAAAAAGCGGGTCAATACTTATTACCCAAAACATTCCCCCCTTAGACAAAAACATTTCCCCCCTTACACAAATACTTTCCCCCAATTCTATTACCCAGCTGATTACCCTCTCTCGCAAATCTCTCTCTCACAAATCTCTCTCTTAACCCTCTCTCTCGCAAATCTCTCTCTCAACCATGTCACCAACTCTCACCATCTCATCATCTCTCTCACAAATCTGTGGCAGCAGTTCTTACAAACCCTAGATTTATAAATCGATTTTCAAAACCCTAGATTCCGAAGCTAAGAGTTGTTAGTAATTAGTTCGTGTGGGGTTAATTAGGTGAATTCCAAGCTCCTATTGTTAGTCCTGTGGGTTTTGTTTCAAAACCCTAGCTTTTTATTTGTGTGTATGTACGTGTGGGGTTTTTGTGTGTGTGTATGTATAGGTGAAGAAGAATGTCGCACAGGAAGTTTGAGCATCCGAGGCACGGTTCCCTTGGATTTCTCCCAAGGAAGAGGGCTGCTCGTCACAGAGGAAAAGGTACAGCTTACGTCGATTCATTCGTTGTTACGATGATATTGGACTATATGTGTGTAGGTAATTAATGGTGTTCTGTTCTATATGCTAATGAAACTATTTATAAATGTTACAGTGAAGGCGTTCCCTAAGGATGACCCAATATTGTGAGAAACCTGGATCAAGTAAGTAGCCTCCTTGGTCGATGCTTGCTTGTAATTTATAGCGTCTTGATTAAATAAGCTGTTTTTAATGGATGGTAGTGCACCAAGTTACAAACAACAATGTTTGATGATTAATTTTGGTTGTCAATTTGAAATTGTGCCCAGAGATTATAAATGTATTTGTCACTTGGTGGTATCATGTTATTATATGTTTGTGTCTTAGAGATGTTTGTAAAATTTGGTACAATGATAGCATCTGTTCTATGATTAAACACACGACCTTTTGAGGCTTAAATTTTGTATTCTCTGTTGGATTTGATGCTCGTTCATACTTCATTCATAAATTCATCGAGTTTGCTGGGGAGTACATGCAACTCTGAAATTTGATTTAGATGGCCACTACCTCATGTGTCATATCCTCCTTTATTGGTTATTTTATTTGCACAGCTCAGAACAATGTAATTAAAGTTTATTATTCAATGGATGCATGAATATATATTCAAGATTCTTATATATGCTTAATTAATATTTCTGAATGTAGAGCTTCATAAGAAGGAAACCTGCGAGGCTGTTACCATCATTGAGACTCCTCCAATGGTGATTATTGGTGTGGTGGCTTTTTATTTGTGTGTATGTACGTGTGGTGTTTTTGTGTGTGTGTATGTATAGGTGTAATTGGACTGATGGGTTTGATTTGATTATAGGTAGAAGTGGTTGTATCTTGGGTTATGAAGTGTCAACACGAATCAGGTTTACCAGAATGTTTAGTCAAAGCTGAATTAACCTTACATTTACAGGTTAAAACGTGTGTTGATATATATTTGTGCTTACAGGTGGATTTGGTGGTAATATTGGTCATGATCCTCATTTGGTCACTACCCTTAGCGCAGTCTGTAGGTTCTCGTATGTAGTTATTTGTTGCATCTCACTGCTGCGTTGCTTGGACAAAATAAATGTGGAAAAAGCTATAAATTACATTGTAAGTTGCAAGAATCTGGATGGAGGATTTGGATGCACCCCTGGTGCAGAGTCTCATGCAGGGCAAAGTATGTATGTTCTGGATGCTGTACATTTTTAAATAAACCACAAATTCTGATTAATACATCCATCAAATGGATGACTAAAAGAAAAATAAAATATCAGTTTAAGATTATTAAATGATTTACCAATGATATTAGCTTATTGTGGGATTTAATTATTAACTTGGTTTATATGGACATAATATGCTTATTAGTTGTGCAGGTCATATCATGACGAGGAGCACTATAACAGTGTGCGAGTAAAAGAAGACACTTGTTCCGGAGCTGCTATACCTGTGATCATAAAGGTTATATGTTTGTCAATATTCTATGAGTTTGTATACGCTTATTCCCTAGGCATCCACCAATCTCACTGTGAGGTCAAGGGTTCAGAACTTGCATCGACATGTTAGTTAAACAAAACTATGTCAAGTATTTAAAATTAGCTGTTGGTTCTGATCTTGTCCAAACTTTTAATTAGTGATTGGTAATAAAATCCTAAATAATTTCTATATATCTGTTTAAGATTGATGCTGACATTTCCATGATATCTCATCAAGCTAAAGCTTCTGTCACCCAGTCTAAAGGAATGGCTGATAAAAATGTAATCCCATCAGGGTCGATCAAAATGGTCATGGTCGGAAGTGGTTGTGAAAATGCGAATAAAGCTGAACATGTAAGAATGTGATAAAGAAGTAATTTTTTTTTCTCATTCCACTTTTTCAGGTCTGGTATTACTAGTTATGAAACTAGTTGAGTTGTATATTATTGTTAACTAATGTAGATAAGATTTTAGGTTTTGTTGCGGGTGCATGGTGACATTGATGCTGCAATAGAGTTTCTCGTAGCAGAACAAGGTTTAGAAGACGTCTTGGTTGAAAATAAGATTGTCACTTTTCCAGCAGTCGATTCATATGGTAATGTCTTCTTTCTTCTTTTTTTTTTCAAAAATTCCTTATAAAGGTATATCCTAGCTTCCTGTGTTTAGAAGGCGATGGAGTTGAATCTGATTCCTGTGTTTTCCTATCCCAAACATGCTTGTAGTAGATTGAAAATAATTCACTGCCTTTGCCACCAGCTTCCGAAGTTGTACCATGCTTGTTGGTCTATTATGTGATACTTCTCTTATTTTTTAATTTCTTTTAATAATATGCAGGTGAGAATCAAAACAGCAGCTCTGAGCAGGTCATGGCAGCCTATGATAGTAGAAACAGAAAAGAGGCTCAGTCTTGTGGTACTACAGAAAGAACTCATGACAATAACAGCTCTGAAAATGCTAGAAAGGTCTTTACCATTCATAAACTTAGTTGAGGAGAATTCCGGCTCACATTTCTTAATTTTTATGGTTTTATCAGACATAGTATTTTGGTTATCTTTTTTGCTGCGTAGATGATCCCCTCAAGAAATAAGGCTTGTCCCTGTGAACTCGATTAGTACTTATTTTGGAATCGGCTAGGGTTGTTTAGTTGAATGGTTAATTTCCATTTTGTTTGGATTGAAGTACTTTTAGCTAGCCATGTTTATTTATGTGGATGTGTTACTTTGGTTGTTGGTAATGATATATATATCAATTGAGTTTGGCAATTTAAATTTCTTTTTATGGCAGCAGTTCTTTTTCTGTAGTTTAGTTGTGGTTGAATAAGTTTATTAGTTGGTTGAATTAATTTTGGCTAATATATATCAATGTACACAGGACACTGTCATCTGAACCTAAAGAAATAACATCACAAATTTTTTTAAAGCGATGTGTAATAGTTTATCTAACAATATTTTATAAAAGAAATTTGATGTCTAAAATTACAAAGACATCAGTGGGGCTTTAAAAAATATGATGTCTTAAATAAGCTATTACATCATTTAAACTGAAGAAACTGATGTTAAATTTGTAATAGACATCAGATATAAAGATAAAACATGATGTCTTAAAGAAACTGGTAAATCGTCTCTATAAAAACAACCGATGTTAAACATAGCTATAGACATCGACTTTTATAAGAAAATTGATGTCCAAAATTGATTTTAACATCGTCTTTATTTAGGACATGATGTCTTATATCTGTTTTTAACATCACTTGAAAACTGATGTGTAAAGTATATACTTTTAACATCACATGCGAAGACATCGGTCAAAAATTTCTCAGACATCAGTTGGCAACTGATGTTGTATGCAGTTTTTCTAGTAGTGAATGAGAGTGAAACACTTGAGGGCCCCACCTTAGTAGGTGAACAAGAAATGAGTGAGGGAGAGGTGAGATTCCAGGATGAGATCCTGATGCAAAATAGAGAGATGAGTGAAAGTGATAAAATAATTCTTCTATTTGCACAAGAGTTGGAAATTGATCTGAAGGCAGAAGAAGAAGAAGGAGTAAAGAAGATAGGGGGAGCCTCTAATGCAAAAGCTAGTGGGAGTGGAGTTGCTAAGGACTTTGAAGAAGAAATAGATGCTGGTGAATTGGATCCAAAGAATTTCATTCATCCTGATCCACAATATCAAGGGTTGGTTGCTTCAAGTAACAGGAATGCAGAACAACTCTTGGGAATTGATCATACAGATCAAAGGACCAGGAATCTGAAAGAAAGCATTGCCAATACAACATACACTTGTTATATGGCACCTGAAGAGTTGGAGAGTGATTCTGATGAGGAGCCATGGATGAGCACTATTGATGGTTCATTAGAAGCTGCTGAGACTGAAATTCTCTCTCAATATAGAAGAGCAATGGTGGAAGGAGAAATTGAAGATCCTACTCAAAGAAGAATTGCTCACTGTATGAGAGAATCAATGAAAATTCAAAAGATGACAGTAACAGGAGTAAGGAGGGAACTGGAGATCATCAAGGACTCTATCTCAACTAACAAGGATACAATAGACAGGAGATTGGATGAAAAGCTACCATTCAACACCATGAATAGCATCAAAGACAAGCTTTTCAAGGAATCCAAAAATTTTGCATCTTTGGAGACAAGAGTAGGGTCTCTAGAAAAGAAGATGGATGATATTATCAGAGGTCAAAATCTACATGCTTCCATTCTTCAAAAGTTTCTTGACAGAATTCCACCACCCCCTTCAATTGATGATAACAAAAAGGGGGAGAATACAAAGAAGAAGGATGGTGATGGTGGTGATGGCAAAGGCAGTGGGAGTGGTGGCATAGGTGGTTCTGGTATGGATAAGTCAAGTGGCATTGGTGGTTCTGCACCCAAAAGATATAAAAGCAGAAGTAACAGGGACAATCAATCTTCAAAGAGATCTAAGTCATCTAATTCTCCAAAAAATGATTTAGAACAGAAAAAGAAAGAATTCAAGAAGTTTGATGATGATCTTGAAGCTAGGAGAATTTCTAGGGAGAAAGAAACTCAATCAATGATTGAGAGGGAAAAGAAAAGAATTGAAGATCTAAGGAGAAACACTGAGTTAGTAACAGAGGCAGTAGAAAAAGGAGACTTGGATGAGTTCATTGCTCAAACAAGAAAAATAAATGAAGATGCACAAAAGGCTGCCAAGGAAAGCAACTAAGATGCTGAAGCTTTTTTGTCAGTTGATCAAGAAGCCCTTAAAGAGAGGAAAAAGGGAAAAGCCATAATGATTGAAGAAGAGAAGAAAAGAAAAGAGCCAATTGGCCAGAAGCTTCTTCAAGGAGCCATTTCAACAGGATTGTCAGATGCTGAAAAGAAAAAAAAATGAGGAAATAACAAGGCAAATGGAAATGGAATGGAAAATGAAGGATCAATTAATGGACCAACCACTGAGGAAAAAGAGAAAAGTTACTATGGCCAAGAAAAGGTCAGGTTCTACTCAAGAAATAGTGGTTCAGGAAAACCTCCAAGGTCAACAAGAAGAAATCAAGGAGGAGGTCACAATTGAAGGATATGATTTGAAGGGAATACCAGTAATCAATGAAAAAGGATTAATTGGAGTAAGGACTCACCCTGCAACCTCTAACCATGAAGAATCAATGAGGTTGGAGTATGAAAATGGAGTGAAAACCTTCTATTCATTAAAGGAGATTCAACAGAAAATTTCAAGGTTAAGGAGATCTAAGGCAGAAGCTGAACCTGATTCACCTCTAAAGCTATGGAAGTCACAGGTCAAAAAGGTGGTGTTGGAGCCAAAGTATGCTATGATTTTTACAGATATAGAGAGCAACACAAAGTTCTTTGATATCTGCAAATATCTGGACAAAATCACAGATGAAGAAATACATTATCTTATGAGGCAACTTGGAGAAACTGACATGGATGAAGCAATCTTGAGAAGTTCTTTCATGAGGCAACTAAAGGAAAATGCTGAGAAGAGAAGGAAGAGGAACTAATTAAATCATGAAGACATTGAAGCTACTTTCAGGAGTTATCTATCAATCTGGTACTTCCAAAATTAATGTGCCAATTAAATTTCTTGATTTTATCTAAATGTAAATTTTAAGGGTTTTTGTTATCATCAAGTAGATTTATGCCTGTAAATAACACAGACACAAATAGGGGGAGATTGTTAGGAATCTACATGTGATTTGATGATAACATTAATCTTAGAATCATATAAATTTTATTTGATGTAACTAATCAATTGATATGAAAGTTATAAATATCAATTGATCAGGAAACCATTTATCAGTTGAAGTGTTTATATGAATCAACTGATAATTTGGATTGTAGCATAGGTGTACTTAGTCTATTTCAATCGATAAGGTGTAAATCAATTGATATTTTGTTCATCAATTGATGTTAGAGTCGATTGATATAGATCATCAATTGATGTGTAAATTAAACTGTTAAATTGTAATTATGTGAAGACAGGAAATTACACAAGTGAAGGATGATCAATTGATATTGAAGCATCGATGGATGAGGGATCAATCGAACAAGACAAGTCAAGCATTGAAGACCATCAACTGATGTGAAGACCCATCGATTGGTATATCGATTGATAACATCTATCAATCGATAAGCCATCTTTTATCAATCGATGGATATAAAGATCAATCGAAGAAGAACATCAGTTGATGGATTAAAGGATGGATCAATTGATATGCTTAACAGCAAATTATCAATTGAGTGTGACAACACAGAAAGAATATATGTTGAAGATCCAGAGAACAAAAGCACTCCTATGGAAGACAGTTTAGAGTGGCTGTGAAGACGCAATCAGAAGCTGTCTTTTCAAACCTTTTCAAAGATAGAAAAAGGTAAAAGAAAGGCAGGTAGAAACAATCCTAGAATAGGAATTGTAAAAGCACACTTGTGGTATATAAACAAGTGTAGCAACATTATTAGAAGACAGACAAGTTAGACAATATTTATTAATCAACTGTTCCAGCTTGAGAGCACATTTGTAAGAACAGTTGATTTGTTTTCTAATCTTGTAAAAACGCAACTAGGTTTCTTTTAACCTAGGAACATTGAGCAAAAATATACACTGATGGAAAAACCAATCCATCAGTAATTTTAAAACTCTTTGTTCAGTTTATTTTTCAGTCTTAAATTGTTCGAACATATTCTCACTAATTCTCAAACATCAAGAACAAATATTAGAACAAAAAAAAGTTTTAATATTTGTATTCAACCCCCCTTCTATAAATATTGACATAGTTCTAGAGGAATAACACTACAGTCACGCTTTTGTAGCCAGGAACCACTACGGATAACTGATCGAGGCAAGGTTGAGATGCTTGCAAATTAAAGTTTCCCCCGAGCTAGCTGAAGTTGTTGGAATTCGGGAAACACTAAGCTGGAATAAGGAAATGCATTACTGCAATGTTGATGTCGAAACTGATTGCTTACAGGTGGTACAAACCATTCAATCCTCGATTACTAGTTTGTCCTGTCTAGGCGATTGAAGATTGTAGATTCTTGTTAGTAAGTTTAAAGGCCCAAAATGTGCTTATTAGATTTGTGAAACGATCAGCGAATAGAGTGTCTCATTATCTAGGGAGATATAGTTGTTCCATAGCTGACCGTATTTGGCGAGTGAGAGATGTTTACTCGGAATTTCAACTTGTACTTTTAAATGATTTGAGAAGTTAATGGAAATTGATTTTTCTTGTGGCAAAAAAAAAGACTATTAAAATATTATATATAAATACGATATATTTTCTTTTTTTAAAAGATATTATTATTGTTAACGAAATTTGATCTTATAATTTTTATATATATTAAATTATTATTAATAAGAAATACATGACATTAAGAATTTTATCATACATTAGAGTCATGTTAGCTTGTTAGGTTATTTAATGAGGTAGAGGTTACTTAATGAAGGGGAAATAATTTTTGAGAGAGAAAATAAAGTTTTACCAAGAGTTTGGTGAGAAAAAATTACAAGAATTTGTGGCTACAAGAAAAAATAAATATTCACGAGAGATCGTAAATATGTGATAAATTCTAGAAGGGGTTTGTATATACGAGAAAAAAAATAGATATTCAACAAAGATCATGTGTATGAGAAAAATTCTATAAGAGTTTGTTTGTGGGTGGGTGGGTGGGTGGGTGGGAAAAAAAGATATTTCACGAAAATTCGTGGGTATGAGAAAAATTCTATAAAAGTTTGTAGGATGTGAAAAAAGATATTTACGAGAGATCGTGGGTACGAGAAGGACATACAATGTGTTGATTTAAAAAACTCGTGAAAAGGCCGTAAGTGTGGAAAAAAAATCTTACGAGAGTTTGTAGATGTGACAATAAATAAGTAGATCATGAGAATGATCTAATGGCCAAAAAAGATCTTACGAGAGTTTGTAGATGTGACAATAAATAAGTAGATCATGAGAATGATCTAATGGCCGACGACAGGGACATTGATCGAATGATGAAGAAGACGATAAATAAGATAATGAAAACAATGAAATTTGAAGAATTAAATTTTTTTTATCATCCTAGTTGGCAATTTGAAATATTGATATTCAAACTTGAGGGAGGGTATTGAAATAAATTAAGAATATTGTTGATATTAAAATATTATATATAAATATGATGTGTTTGTTGGATCGTAATTAAAAACTACACACAACAATGGGGCAGTTATATAAATAATTAAACAAGAACAGGCAGATTAAACCAATTAACAAAACAAGCACGAAGGTAAAAACAAGATATATGAATTAGTAACTGTAATGACAAGAGAAAAGATCGAAAACTTAGCTCTAACAGAAGCTTTATCGCATACACTGAAAGAACTAATAGAACAGCTGAGTCGCCAAGCCTTGCTAGAAGTCTTGACTGTTCTTGAAGAGATTATTGCCCCACTACGTTGTGTTGGGTTGCAGCAATATCACTTCCAGGATAAAACAGCACAAAGCACTTCGTCCACAGATACGTAGTACTGAACAGCGACTAGCACCTCAGTTCGCCCAAAAAACCTATGCACTTTATATATGCGAGGTAGGAGAAAGAGGCACAACTCAATTTGCCCGACAACCTATGCAATTTATTTTTAACTATGCAAGGTACAAGCAAGAGGCACACAAGCTAGATGCACACCTCAATTTTCCCGACAACCTATGCAATTTATTTTTAACTATGCAAGGTACAAGCAAGAGGCACACAAGCTAGATACTATGCTCAATTAGATGTGCACGCCTCAATATATAGGCATCTTGAGTTGCTCTTCTCTTATTCTACTCGATGTGGGATGTAGAGTTTTTCAAAGAAAATAGAGTTTTGCAAGATGGGTTTTATTTGTTACTTATATTATTCAGATTAAGTAATATTAATATTACAATATATATATAGAGTCTGATTATTTAAATAATCCTTACTCAATATATTTAATATTAATATTAAATAATCAATATAAATAAATCAAATACATTTGCAATTAAAAGATATAAAGTACTCAATAGCATCATGTGACATAAGCATTCTACTTACACTAGTAGTTGTAAACAACACTAACACAAGATGCTATATAAACTTATTATCCTTCCTTTACAAATTCAATGTGGGACAAACCCCACATAACCCATTTCAAACAAGCAACTTCAACTCAATTTCTTTATGGATTACACTAAGAAAATGTCTTAGATCCAAACATGAAAGTTTAAGTCCTCGTAGCAAGGAACAACTTCCATCAGTTAGTTTCCGGATATTACATCAAGAACATATAAAAAATTTGTCTTAAACTTTCCATTTTCTAACAATCCCCCACAAATCCATACAGAAATGCATATCAGGTTCTACTCATGACTTGTTTTTCAGAGTTGGTACCGGTCAAGGTTTGAACCCTCCTAAGTCCTCTACTTCGATGGCTACCGGATATAGATGGAATGTTTCACCTTGAATCTTTATCCGTTTGGTGTAACCACACTCCATAGACGACGACAAATCAAAGGCTATGGTGCTGATCTACGGCTTTGAGACGTTAATGGTCATGTCTCGATCCTGTTCGTCGAATGCTTCGAGGAATAACCCTATCCTCTAATTGCGACCACACAATAACATTCGCTTAGCTGGGCATCTCCAAAGATGTACTGCCAACATCTCGTCTCATGACTTGACCCCATTCAGAGTTCTTAAAACTCTTGCTAACTAGCAGTTATAGTACCTCTTGAGGTTTACAGGGGAAAGACTCAGATACGTGAGTATCTGTATATATGTAGTAGAGGTACTACCGAATCACCCTCACAACTTGTTATTACCACATTGAATACACTTCGAGGGATCTCCTCTCAGGTGTATTGGGTTCCCGCTGTTGATGACTCAAAATGGGTTGTCAGTCCCATCCCCAACCTCGACTTAAGGACAACAGCATGCTCAAGTCCCTTAGTCAAAGGATCAGCCAGGTTATCTTGAGTTCCAATAAACTCAATAGCAATGATCTTGTCAGACACCAAACCCCTTATAGACTTTAGTCTAACTTGGACGTGTCTCTTGGTTTTCACATTATACTTCTTACTGTTTATTTTGTCGATAGTTGTACGACTATCACAATGAACAGCAAGAGCTGGAAGCGATTGGCTTACTACAGGAATCACTGACATAAGTCCATGCAACCATTCAGCCTCGGTTCCCGTGGCATCTAGTGCACACAACTCAGCATCAAAGGTAGACCGAGTTACGATAGTCTGTCTAGCAGACTTCCAGGATATAGCTCTACCCGCAAGGGTAAATACGTATCCAGTCACTCCATTGGAACCAGATTTCTTAGCTATCCAACTTGCATCACTATATCCCTCTAGCACTCCAGGAAACCTCCTGTAATGCAAACCAAGGTAGATGGTGCCTTTTAGATATCTAAGCACTCTATCAAGAGCATCCCAATGAGTCTTGTTTGGACAGCTTGTATATCTAGCTAACTTAGACACAGAAAAAGAAATATCTGGTCTAGTACCATTAGCAAGATATTGCAAACTCCCAATAATCTGAGAATATCTTAACTGAGACACAGGAACACCTGACTTATTCTTGACAAGAGCAACTTTTGAATCATATGGAGTGCTTGCGATTCTACAATTTGAATAACCATACTTCTCAAGTATAGATTTCTCTATATAATGAGATTGTGACAAGGTTATTCCATCAGCTGACTGAGTCAGCTTGATACCAAGAATCACATTAGCAGCACCCATATCCTTCATTTCAAAGTGCCTTTTCAAGAAACTTTTTATCTCGTTAATAATCTCAATATTGGTTCCAAACAAAAATATGTCATCCACATACAGGCACAAAATCACTTTTTCATTTCCTTTAACCTTATAGTAGACACACTTGTCACTTTCATTAACCAAAAATTCTGAAGTCAAAACAGTCTCATCAAACTTTTTGTGCCAGTCTCTAGGAGCTTGTTTCAAGCCATAGATAGACTTGACTAATTTACAAACTTTCCTCTCATTGCCAGACGCAACAAATCCCTCAGGCTGATCCATATAAATCTCTTCTTCAAGATCACCATGAAGAAAAGCTGTCTTTACATCCATTTGATGGATGATAAGACCATGTACGGAAGCCAATGCTATAAGCATTCGAATTGTTGTCATTCTTGCAACAGGAGAGTATGTGTCAAAGTAGTCAATGCCTTCCATCTGCCTAAACCCCTTAGCTACCAGCCTAGCCTTATACTTATCTATTGAGCCATCCGGGTTCATTTTTCTTTTGAAGATCCATTTACATCCTATAGTAGTACACCCAGGAGGGAGATCAACCAACTCCCATGTTCTGTTAGAAATAATAGAGTCAATCTCACTCTTCACAGCGCCTTTCCAGTGCCTTGACTCCGAAGAGTCCATGGCCTGCCAGAAAGTCAAAGGTTCGCCCTCGACATTGTAAGTGATAAAATCACTTCCAAAATCCTTGACTACCTTTGCACGCTTACTCCTTCTAGGTTCCTCTACTTCGTTAGGAGTAGAGCTACTAGCAGGATCCACCCCCACATTTGTCATCCTTTCCACATGATCAGGAATGGAACTCGATGTGCGAGTGGGATCATCATCAGAAATACCCTGAGGTATACCAGTCTTCATAGGGAATACATTCTCAAAGAATGTTGCATCACGAAATTCAACTATAGTGTTTTCCACTATCCCATCTATGTCAGATTTTAACACTAAAAATCTCATAGCGATAGTGGTTTCAATATAGCCCAGAAAGATGCAATCAACAGTTTTCGGACCCAATTTCTTTCTCTTGTGTTCAGGGACAAGTACTTTTGCAAGGCAGCCCCACACACGAAGATACTTTAAACTAGTCTTTCTGCCTTTCCATAATTCATAAGGTGTCTTGTCCATATGTTTCAGAGGGACTCTGTTCAGAATATGGCAAGCCGTATTCAGAGCCTCTCCCCACATGTACTTAGGCAACCCTGAATTAATTAGCATACTGTTAATCATATCTTTAAAGGTTCTGTTCTTTCGTTCTGCCACCCCATTAGACTTAGGAGTGTATGGTGGAGTTACCTCATGAACTATACCATTGCTTTTGCAAAATTCATTAAACGAGGTTCCCATATACTCTCCACCTCTATCAGACCTCAACCGTTTAAGTACTTTGCTAGTTTGTGTTTCAGCTTCATTTTTATACCTAATGAATTTATCAAGTGCTTCATCTTTATGTTTAATTAAATAAACATGGCAATATCTACTACAATCATCAATAAAGGTAATGAAATATCTTTTATTATCTTTAGTCAAAACACCACCAAATTCACATATGTCTGTGTGAACTAATTCTAACACTTCTGAATCCCTAACAATATTATGAAAGGGTTTCCTAGTTAGTTTAGCAGTCACACATACTTGACATTTAGATTTATTTTCAATGGCATACTTTGGAATCAACTCTAAATTCATCATATTTTTTAGAGCACCAAAATTTAGATGACCAAGTCGTGAGTGCCATAAATCGGATGATTCAACACAATTCACAGAAGGAATAACATTTTCATTAATAAAACTGCCCAAAACAGGCTTTACATTTATTAAGAATAATCCATCAGACAAGTAATCTTTGCCAAAAAATAAACCAGTATGCGTAATAACTACTTTATTACACTTCAAAGAAAGTTCGAAACCATTTCTAACTAAACAGCTTCCACTTATTATGTTTCTACGAATGTCAGGAACATGATGCACTCTAGTAAGGGATAGAATACGCCCAGAAGCAAACTTCAGGTCCACGTTTCCTACTCCAAGTACTTGAGCTGCACTAGCATTCCCCATCGTCACTGTCATTCCTTGAACCTGTTGATAAGATACAAACAGAGTAATATCAGTACAAATATATACATTAGCTCCAGTATCAATCAACCATTCATTTGACAGATAAGTGGAAAGTAGTGTAGGGTTGTAGGTAACATACTCATCATTGGTTTCAGAAGCAACAGCCTCACCAATAACCATGTTAACCACAGGCCCATCAGTGGTTGCAAGCACAGTATTAGTTTGTGCTACCACATTAGGTTTCTTCGCTTTCTTAGTAGGACAGTCCTTGCTCCAATGACCAACCTGTCCACAAGACCAACATGGTTTGTTTGCCTTTGGTTTCTTAGCCTTGTTCTTGTCATTTTTAGGTTTGTTATTCTCCTTCTTAGTGACAGACTTTCTTTTCTGTCCAACAGTCACTACGTTCACCTTCGAACTCCCATGTTCAGCAGGCATCACATGTCCCTGTTTGGACTTGTGTTGTTCCTGCACAGAGATGTCCAACATCAAGTTAGTCCAGGTGATCTCTCCTTTCTGTCTTTTCAGGGAGAGAGCAAACTCTTCCCAAGACTTCGGGAGCTTTTCAATCACCGACATAACCTGAAACTTCTCAGGAAGGTCCATTCCAGACTCCTTCAAAGCATGTACCAACATCTCAAATTCATGCACCTGCTCAGTCATGGATTTATTATCCACCAGCTTGAAATCAAGGAACCTTGCCACACTATACTTTTCCAGACCCTGAGAGTCAGTATTGTGGGTTTGGTCCAACTTCTCCCATAAGAGTTTAGCAGTGAAGGCATCCGATGAATAAACATCGAATAGAGTGTTTGCTAAGGCTGCCAAAATAGCAGCCCTTGCCACTCCATCCTTTTCAGCCCACAAGGCATAAACCTTAATAGAGTCAGCCTGCTCTTGATTCACAACAGGAGGATCATACTGCACCACCGGCCATAGACCCTTAACCGTTAACCATAACTTCATCTTTTTCTGCCACCGAGAAAAGCCAGCACCACCGCTGAACTTCTCAGGCATACCAGACAAATCAATAGGCTGTGGGAAACGGTACGTAGCCCAATCAACGGCAGCAGTAACCCCAGACCCAGACCCAGTAGCAACAACAACAGGAGTTTCTGTTTCGTTAACCATCTTGTTAATTAACAATATATAACACTAATAATCTCTTCAAGATTGTTGGATCGTAATTAAAAACTACACACAACAATGGGGCAGTTATATAAATAATTATACAAGAACAGGCAGATTAAACCAATTAACAAAACAAGCACGAAGGTAAAAACAAGATATATGAATTAGTAACTGTAATGACAAGAGAAAAGATCGAAAACTTAGCTCTAACAGAAGCTTTATCGCATACACTGAAAGAACTAATAGAACAGCTGAGTCGCCAAGCCTTGCTAGAAGTCTTGACTGTTCTTGAAGAGATTATTGTCCCACTACGCTGTGTTGGGTTGCAGCAATATCACTTCCATGATAAAACAGCACAGAGCACTTCGTCCACAGATACGTAGTACTCAACAGCGACTAGCACCTCAGTTCGCCCAAAAAACCTATGCACTTTATATATGCGAGGTAGGAGAAAGAGGCACAACTCAATTTGCCCGACAACCTATGCAATTTATTTTTAACTATGCAAGGTACAAGCAAGAGGCACACAAGCTAGATGCACACCTCAATTTGCCCGACAACCTATGCAATTTATTTTTAACTATGCAAGGTACAAGCAAGAAGCACACAAGCTAGATGCTATGCTCAATTAGATGTGCACGCCTCAATATATAGGCATCTTGAGTTGCTCTTCTCTTATTCTACTCGATGTGGGATGTAGAGTTTTTCAAAGAAAATAGAGTTTTGCAAGATGGGTTTTATTTGTTACTTATATTATTCAGATTAAGTAATATTAATATTACAATATATATATAGAGTCTGATTATTTAAATAATCCTTACTCAATATATTTAATATTAATATTAAATAATCAATATAAATAAATCAAATACATTTGCAATTAAAAGATATAAAGTACTCAATAGCATCATGTGACATAAGCATTCTACTTACACTAGTAGTTGTAAACAACACTAACACAAGATGCTATATAAACTTATTATCCTTCCTTTACAAATTCAATGTGCGACAAACCCCACATAACCCATTTCAAACAAGCAACTTCAACTCAATTTCTTTATGGATTACACTAAGAAAATGTCTTAGATCCAAACATGAAAGTTTAAGTCCTCGTAGCAAGGAACAACTTCCATCAGTTAGTTTCCGGAAATTACATCAAGAACATATAAAAAATTTGTCTTAAACTTTCCATTTTCTAACAGTGTTTTGATTATTAAGAGATATTATTTTTATTGACAAAGTTTGATATTTTTATATATAATATCCTAATATAAGCAATATTTTAATTTATCTTAATACCTAACACCTTGAGGCGTGGAATATCAGTTATAGTTTGAAAAATAATAATTTTATAACATGGAAAATAAAGATTTTGAGTTCCATTTTCTACCACCCAAATATTTTTCATGAGATATATAGACATAAAAAAAATTATTGTTTCAAGATAAGCACCAATGATCCATTCTCCTGTTCAGCATATTCTATATGTTGCATTTGAGCAGGTACGCTCATTCAAATTCGAAGTTTATTCAAACTTTTTGATGGGTCCTCAAATTGTAATATTTCGCATTACAATTAGCGATTTTTCTAGTATATGTCGGTAGCCACACCTATATACACAAAAATCACACCAATTAAAATGAGTCAAATTCATATAAGTTAGTGTTTAATATGTGCTATGGGCACACACTAGAAAGACTTCCGACCATACTATCTAATCCTATCAAATGGTGAAAGCGAGGATCATCTTACTTCACAATGACTAGGCACCATGAACAGACATAATAATTGTATTATCCCCTCAATGACGAGAAAGACATATCCACTCCGAATGCACCAAATACCATTATACAGTGAACTTAGAGGTCGACACCAAATAAAATTGTGCAATGAACTTAAAGGTTGATCTAAATTTCGAATAATGTATGTACGAAATATTGGAACGAACAAGGTATCAAATGTACAAACCCAGCTAAACGAGGTAAATTTACAAGAATGAAAACAAACAGTTGATGAAATATACCACAAAGAACTTTGATGCACTGACAAGTTCCTAACAAAGAACGAAAGAAACTTTGCCGACATTAGATTTATTGTGAAAATACCACTTGGCACGAGCTTGTTATCATACGATAAATAGTTTTATACATGTCATTTGCACTTTAAGTTCTTGAGATGCCTCTTCTTGACAATCACATCCATGTTGCAATTTAAGTTGGTGGATCTGTCATTCTTCAATAACTTCAATAGTGTGACCCTTCCTCTCAGTTTAGACTGCATGCTTATTGGCAAAACCCCGGATTTTAAATCTTGAATAAAGAATAATGAACTTTTTGAAACATATGAAGATGTTAACTTCACTCTAATATAAAACTTTCTTGTGGATCTTGCATCAACTTGAGCCTTGTGGATAAAAGCCTTTCCGATCTTTACATCTTCGTAGTAGAAGTAAACAGTAGTGTTCTCATAGCTAAATTGACCGAAATTTCTATTCCTGACATTGAATTCAGCTTTGAATGCAATGCTGAAGAAAGGGTTGGTTGTGTTGCTGACTCTTAAGGCCTCGACTGCTAGGGCTCTAACACGAAAAGTGGGAGTTTTGGATTTGAGGACTGTGAGTGCACAGAGTAGTATAACACCTGTCTCAACTGCAGTGAGTGCAACAATGAACAAGTAATATAACAGGCGGTTTTTAAGCCTAGTTACCTTTTCTGCTGACTCGGCCTCTTTTTCAATTCGGGCATGACAACTTGTGCAAGTCAATGGATGTGTTGGCTGATGCTCCTCCTCCTCCTTGACTTCCATTAGATATATCTGCTCTTGGCAGTGTGCGTGTGTGTTTCCGCACTGGATTTTAAGATTGAGATTGTGGGTGGATAAAATGTGAAATGAATTGCTTGATCTGTAAAGAAAGAAATATTGTGTTCTAGACTTGGAGTGTCATATGGGGCATTTTGTTAAAAACTTTGGCAGGAAATAAATGTGATTTGTTCACTCAGTGTTTCGCAAGAGTTGGAAATGTCCTGTTTCTTTTATATATTTCATTGAGCAAGAGCATAGTTTTTGAGTCTAAGATTGTGGGCTATATTGTGTTTTGTAGGTTAAATTATAATGCAGTACAGTCTGATTATATAAATCTATAGATTCAACAGTGTTTATCAATAATTTAGTGTGGACCATGGAAGTAGTAATCTTCCAGACTGGAAGAACATCTTTTATATAAAGCTATGATTATCATCTAGTTGTCCTATTAATTTTGTTCAAACCATATTTATGGATGTTAGTGCTTGGCTGCTTGCAGACTGCAAATTATAGGAAAGTGTTAAACTAAAGGTTTGGGCCTACATATGGCTTAAAGGTTCTATCTACTCTCTTTTGTGCTTGTGTTAGAAGTGGAATTAATAAAATTCAATCTTTCTCGCTCTATCTCAGAGTATCCATTGACTCCAAACTGATCTGCCTCCATTTTCACTTTTTGTAAGTGAGTCCGGGCCTTTTCCAGTTGTTCAATGGCTCCCTCACGCAGTTCGCACTGCATTTTTGTTTCACTGGCAAGTAGCTACTGAGTTTTACCCAGGGGTGAGAATTAAATGGCTTAGAAGAAATATAAGGAACACTAAAGCACCTTGAAGTGTGTACTCTATATTTGGTGAAGTTTCTAAAAGAGTAGTTTGTTAACAACTCTGTGTATGCACACTGTATTATTTATATTGGTTGGCTGTTGCATTAGTTGACACTTCTCTTGAGAGGACAAAATATTGGAAGCACAAAACAATATGTGTTTGCTCTAGCCTAGCGGTACCCTAATTTTTAAGTAACTAGAGATCAAGAATTATTGTCGAGCAGAGTCGTGAGTGCAAATATTTAATTTTTTTGCGCCGCCCAAAAGAACAACTAAATTATCTCTCGGAAAAAATTTCCGAACTCTCTAAACTTGCTGCACCAATGAGAATATATCGAAAGAAAACTTAACCTAATAGACCATGCTAATGGTTGTGCTATGGCCTTGTAGAAATGGTTACAGGCTAACAACTCACTTGTTACAAACTAAAGGAAAAGTTTTCTGAAGACACATATAACTTAAATTTAGAAGTGGAGAGAGCCCACTGACCCACATCTTTACTCCACCTTCACAATGCCATCAGGTATAGTGCTGTAATAGACTCTGTATGGGGTCTCATTTGTAAGATAGACTTGTTCTTTTTATATATATATTTATGGTTCATCCACTTCTGGACAGACGTAGGTTGGTTTGATTCCCATGTCTTCCTTTGCCATGGGATCTTGTACTAAACTCAACCACCAGTAGTCAGGTTATCCACATCAGTTGTAGGAAACAGTCAAACAGAGGATACTGGTTAACAAGTGCGACACCCTTATTACAAGCACCTAACATCGATTTCGTTTATCCATATCGAAAACGAGTCCATTTTTCGACAAAAAATAAGATGATTAAGAAATTTAATATAGTCAAAGATTGATCGAAGCCACAGATATACAACTTGAACATGACATATCAGTGAATACAAGTACTTAAAATTGATATTAAAATAAATATCAACAAATTTTTTAGTCAAATACGCAGAGTACCTATCGCTAACTTCTAGTCACATTTCAAGTCCTTGACAACTTTTTCTGCTAAATTAATTGACATAGTGCATTGCATTTTTGGTTTCCTATCCTTCTTTAGTATCTTCAAAAGCTTCACCTGCCCTCTCATCTCTGAGTTGCTACTCATTATCAAAGCACCAGAAGAGATGTCATTCTTCAAATTTGAATTCCCAGATGCAGCAGACTCAGAAGACGTAACATTTATAACCACCATCATTTTCTTAGTAGATAAGGTCTTAACACTTGCCTCCTTAACAACAACCTCTCCGACACTTCTCCCCCTATAAAAGATAGTAAGGTAGCAGTCATAATAATTGTAGGGGCCGAAATTTTTGTTTTTGATAGTAACTTCAGCATCAAGTTTCATATGGAACGACGACGAAGTAGTGGAACTTTTAGTGCTTACATCGGTGAGGCTGACTGAATTGAAGCCGTACTTGGGAGTTCTAACTTTGAAAATGGTCAATTCTAGTATTACAATCACTATGAAATGAGTAATAATTAGAATGGCTATGAAAATTATTATTCTGGTGAGGCTACGACGAGGACGGCTAGGATGATCTTGGGATGGCATTGAACCTGTGGTTTCTCTTTCTATGTTCATGTTTGCTGAATTGACATGAGTATACCCTTGTTCAGAAACCTCCTCTGCCATTGTATTCAGTGGTTTTCTTATGTGGAAAGCAAAAGTTTTATGAAAAAAGAAATGAATAGAAAGCGAATTGAGGTTATGTATATTATTTTATCTATCTTTTTAGACTTTGTGAGGATTGTGTGGTTGTACATATAGAGACAGGTTGCAATTTGAAAGTTTGTGACAAAAGACAAATTGTATGTTACCTATCAATGTTGAAGGGGTCTACTCCTTTATTGCCACTACAAGATAATGGAGAAGCATAGGTTTGTTCACCAGAAAAATACTATCCTCATTTCCCCTTTTCTCCACAGGTCTTGTTGTTCTTGTAATCATTACGTAAAGGACAATTAAAGATAGAATATACTTGAGATTTGGAGGATTTGTTCCTATTTATGCAGCAGATGGGAGTAAGCACAAAGAGGAACGTCATCCCCACGTAATATTATTTTTTAATCATCTTTGCCGAGCAAGTTATGTGGTATTGACACTGTACTGATGTTCCAGATAGCAGAGACAAAACAACACATTACAATTCTTGAATCATATCTTGAACAAAGGGCAGTTACTGTGCTAGAAGGTTACTTTTCTTGCATGGGAGATGAAAACTCTTTCTTTTTGTTCCTAAAACCAATTCTTTGCTTTCATAGCTGTTTTCAACTTGATGATACTCGATACTAGCTTTACATAAGGCAAAGTATTCGAGTTATATACTTAGAGTATTTGCAGATTTCACTTAATTATTTGTTTATTTCTTATTGTTCTCATATATCAAAGGTTGTAATGCTCTTTTTTCCCATTTAAGATGCATTTTAGGATCCTACTAGTCAAATAGTATTTATACCACTAAGGAGTGGAATGTCACGATCAACGGGAAGGTCCATCATAAAATTAAAAAGCTTGAGATTTTACAGGAACAGCTAGAACTAGAAGGTGATCAAACAAACAAGCTGGAAGAAGTCACAAGGGATCTGCAAAAGCTATATGAAGTTCAGAACAAAATGTGGTGGAAAAAGTCGAGAATGAAATGGTTCTTAGAAGGTGATCGCAATCAAAATTCTATCACAAGGTAGCAAGTGGTAGAAAGAAATTTAATCAGATTAACCAAATCTTTTGGGGTAACATTCTAGTGACAAAGCCAGACGAGGTTAAGGGATCTTTCTATTCACATTTTTTTCTTTAAAAAAGAAGAAGGTGTCTCGAGGTTCCATCTGCAGAATCTTTTGGATCTTTCTCTTTCAGAAAATCAAGCAAAATTTTTGGAGAGTAGTTTTTACATCAGAGAAATTGAAGTCGCTCTTAAGGATTCCAAGGGAGATAAAGCTCCAGGGCCTGACGGTCTGAATGCTGAAGTAATTAAAAAAATCTGGATATTTGCTAGAGCAGACTTCGAAATGCTTTTTGAAAGGTTCTATTAGGAGGGCCACATTCCTAAAGGCTTAAACTCTTCTTTCATAGTTCTGATCCCCAAAAAATTAGATCCTTCTCTGGTAACTGATTTTCGTCCAATAAGTCTTATCAGCTCTACAATGAAGCTGGTCACTAAAGTCTTAGCTAATA
Organism: Oenanthe sinensis; assembly: GCA_028671895.1. Lineage (NCBI taxonomy): Eukaryota > Viridiplantae > Streptophyta > Magnoliopsida > Apiales > Apiaceae > Oenanthe > Oenanthe sinensis. The sequence goes on along the minus strand of CM053805.1, from coordinate 24,871,980 downwards.
GACTAAAAAACTGCATGTGGAGTTTAGATTCGGAAGAGCAGTCTGCGTTTATTGGAGGAAGACAAATTTCGAAAAATATTGCACTGGCTAATGAGATCGTTTTTGGACTGAAAGCAAGGAAATGGAAAGGAGTGTTCCTGAAACTAGACTTTGAGAAAGCTTTTGATTCAGTAAGTTGGCATTTCTTAGACAGTCTTCTACAAGCAATGAACTTTGGTAAAAAGTGGCGATCTTGGGTTTGTAATATTCTGTAGACATTCAAAATTTTGATTCTTGTTAATGGCTCCCCGACCAAGGAATTCACTCATGGTAAGGGCCTGAGACATGGAGATCTATGATCTCCACTCTTGTTTAATCTTAACAGTAGAAGTCTTACACCAAATGTTGGAAAAAGTAAGAAAATATTAAAATTTTGAGGGTTTGGTAATTCATAATAGAGACATGGAGATCTCCCATATGCAGTTTGAGGATGACACTATAGTATTCCTGGATAACTCGAATAAATCCATCAAAGGAATTAAAATGGTGCTTCAGTGTTTCCAAATGATAAGCGGTCTCAGAATTAACTTCAACAAAAGTACCATATATGGATTTCATGAACTAGATTCCAATCTAGAATTGTGGTCGGAGTTTCTGGGTTGCAAGATAGGTGGGGGAAGCATTCCTTACCTAGAAACCACGTTAGGCCTTTCTCCATCGTCATCAAAATTTTGGGAACCCCTCTTTTCTTTAGCAGCCAAGAAGCTTTCTTTGGAATAACAAATTTTTATCAGTGGCTGGTAGACTTGTTCTTCTTAGGGCCTCTCTGGACAGCCTTCATGTGTACGGATTTATCTTGTTCTTAATTCCTAAAGGAGTTCAACTGTATCTATATAAAATTAGGAGGAGGTTTCTTTAGGGGCATGACAATTCGAATCATAAAAGGAAACTTCATTTGCTCAATTGGGAAGTTGTTTGCAGGCCTAAAAATTTGGGGGGGATTGGGGGTTGCCTCCATTAATCTTAGGAATCAAGCCCAACTTGATAAATGGTAGTGGAAGGGGCTCTTGGAGAGAAAAAAGATTTGGTGCAGGCTTTTACACCAAATTTATGGTCGAAGTTTCCCGAATGATTTCTTTAATTTCTCAGCTTCATGTTATAAATCCCCATGGGTCTCAAACATGCTTAAATTGATGAATAATTCATCAATCATTAACATGTTATCCCCTAGTAGTTTTCAGTGGAGATTGGGGTCAGGGGAGTTAATCTTATTTTGGGAGGATTATTGGTTTGATCAGAGAAGATTATCAAAGCTCTTTCCTTCTCTGTACAGCTTGTCAAACTTTCAGTTTACAACTGTAAAAAAATTCATGAAAGAATGGCTCATAGGTGATATCCAACGAAAGGGACTGTGGAAGTAGCCGATTATAGGTCTGGATTATTTTTTGAAGCTCAACTACACCTTATGGTTTTATCCTTAAGGATCACCAATTCAGAAGACTGCCCAATTTGGAGACCAGCAAATGGAGTTTATACCTCAAGAAAATGTTATGAACTTCTATCATCTAATCTAAATGAGAATCAATAAAGTTTCTTTCCATAGAAAATGCTATGGAAGATGAAAATCTCTTCTAAAGTACTAATCTTCCTATGGAAATTAATCCATAAAAGGCTTCCGACAAAGGATCTTATCGAGAGAAGGTTGCATAAGAATAATGATATGTTCAATCCAAGGTGTGGTTTATATAATTTTCCCGAGGAATCTATAGCACGTCTGTTTTGGGAATGCCCAGTAGCAGTCCAATGCTGGGTTGAGGTTGGTAATTGGTGGGATGTTTTTCATAAGTTGAGAGACATGAGATCTTTTAAACCGCTGCATATCTTGGTCCTTATGGATGTTAGAGATAATTCAGCATAATCCTAGTGATTACTAAAATCATGCTTTCAATCAAATGAGGATCACTGCTAAGGCTACAATTAAGGGATTATTATGTATAATTATGATTGTATTTTAATTCATATATTCTTATCACTTAACTAGGCTAAATATACTTCTAGAATATTGTAATTGATAATATACACATGTATATATCCTTGTAAATGTGATACTCAGAGAAATAATTCTTTCTTCAATAAATTATTTTCCTATTTGGTATCAAAGCTTAGATCCATTTTTTCCCACCTACTTCTTCTTCTACATACTATCAATGGCTTCTGCTGATTCCCAATCCACCATTCCCAACAATTCTGATCCTACAAAACCCTTCATTCTTGTTTCTTTAAATCACATAATCAAGCGCACATACACTAACTATATCTCATGGAAAACTCAACTAGAGGCAACACTCCTTGGATATGACTTGTATAAATTCATTGATGGCTCTTTTCCTGCTCCTTCCAAAACAATTACCAGTGGCCAAACCACATCTCCAAATCCTAGTTATACAACATGGTTCTATCAAGAGAAACTAATTCTTGGAGCCCTTGTTGGAATGTTATCACTATTTCTTGTCCCTCTCATCGCTCAATGTCATACCACCCATGAGACTTGGCAAACTTTTGCGAAAACTTATGCTAACCCATCTAAAGGACATCTCAAACTAATTAAGGAGCATCTTCACAATATCACCAAAGGAAATAGGTCCATAACAGAGTATATGCAAGAATTTAAAAATTATGCAGACTAACTTGCCTCTCTTGGTCCGCAGTTGAAGTTTGATGATATTGTGGATATAATTTTTGAACAACTCAATGATCCAGATTACGAAAATGTTGTCAATGATGTTCATAGTCGTGGCACTCCCATCTCTTTTGATAAACTACATGAAAAACTCATTAATCGAGAACTCTCTATCAAACATAAGGTTGCCTCGATAAATTCTTTTCCCGCCATTGTGAACTATGCTGCAAAGAACTCCTTCAAGAATAATCATCCAAATCTCACCACTCATCATTCCAATGGCATTCTCCCTACTCCGAAACAATCTCCAGTTCATTCTTTTCGTCCCTATAATGGATGTTGTCAATGATGTCATCTTCAAGGATATTATGTTACCACTTGTCCAATTTTTCGACAACAATTCCCCAATGCTATCCCATCTGTAAATTAGTTTAATACCTTATCTACACTACCACCACCACAAAATAGATCTGTACCTAAGGCATACCAGCCCTCTCATCACTCTCGAGCATATGCTGCCATATCCTCAAACAATTCTTAGAATGGTTGGTTACTTGATAGCAGGGCAATGCATCATGTGACAAATGATTTTGACAATATTGCTCTTCACTCTCCCTATGATGGCACTGAAGAACTTATCATCGGCGATGGTTCGGGTTTACCCATAGCCAACACGGGTTCTACATCTTTTTTAACTCTTTATTGTTTCTATCTTCGAAACATTCTTCATGTTCCCTATGTATCTCGTAATATAATTTCTATGTCTAAATTTTGTCATGATAATAATTCATCAATTACTTTCTCACCTAACTCTTTTCATATGAAGGATCTTCGCACGGGGGTATCACTTCTCCAAGGACCAACTAAATTTGGCATTTATTAATGACATCCACCCTCACCTGCCATTTACACCGCCACTAGCTCTCTCTCCACTAATAACTAGCATCATCGTTTAGGACATCCCTCATACTCTATTTTGCAGCTTATTAGTTCAGATTTTAATCTCTCTATTCCTAAATGTACCGGTTTCCAATATAACTCTTGCGATTGTAATAAAAGTCATAAGATGTCATTTTATCAAAACTCTATTTCCTCCAATGGTCCTCTTTACGTTATTTATATTGATGTCTGGTCATCCCCCATCCCCTCATATGATGGTTATAAGTACTATATTCTTTTTGTTGATCACTTTACAAAATATATGTAATACTACCCCCTCAAAAATAAATCTGAATCTATAGAAGTCTTTATTCGATTTAAATTGAAAGTGGAGAAGTATTTTCAAAGGTCAATTATTACCATTTTTAGCGACAATGGGGGCGAATATAAAGGACTTGATACCCTTCTTGCTACTCATGATATTACTCATCTTAGTTCACCTCACACACTCCTGAGCACAATGGTTATTCTGAAAGACATCATTATCACATTGTTGAAATAGGACTTTCATTTTTAACTCATGCTTCCATGCCTCGTAAATATTGGACATTAGCGTTTGCTACTACTGCATACCTTATAAATAGAATGCCCAATTCTACCCTCCAATACACATCTCCTTTTCATAGAATATATGGTCATTCTCCAAATTATCACAAATTACGAAGTTTTGGTTGTCTTTGTTACCCATGATTGCGTCCGTATGCCTCAAATAAACTTGATCAAATATATGTTCCTTGTGTATTTGTTGAGTATTATACTACTCAAAGTGCTTATTTTTGTTTGAATCCAAACACAAATAAAATATATGTCTCTCGCCATGTTAAATTTATAGAACAAATATTTCTGTTTGCCTCATCGCACATGTCTTCCCCTTCTACCACAGTAGAGAATGTTAACCAGTGGTGCACATTTTTACTTCTGATATTACCAGACACAAGAGCCACAATTTATACTACTAATGAACCCATTGATGTTGACATCACTACCCCGTTGGCATCACCTACAATATCTCCATTACCTTCGCCTCACTCAACTTCATCTTCTTTTGATTCTACACAACCTTCACCCCCCTCCCTCATTCCCTCCCCCGCCACTAACAGCACTAGACTACAGAATGGAATTCGCAAACCCATAAATAAACTCAACCTTACTGCTACTGTCCAAGATACTTCAAAAGAACCTACCCATAAATCAAGCCCTTCGCATCCCTGTACGGAGGAATACCATGCAAGTTGAGTTTGATGCACTTCAAAAAAATAGTGCTTGGGATTTAGTCCCTCCATCTCCTACACAAAACATCATCGGATGCAAATGGGTTTATCGTACCAAATATAATCCCGATGGCTCTGTTGAGCGATATAAGGCTCATCTAGTAGCTAAGGGGTTTCACCAACGTCCCGGTCTCAACTACACAGAAACCTTTAGCTCTGTTGTCAAACCCACAACTATAAGAACAGTATTATCCATTGCGGTTATTCAAAATTGGCCTTTCCGACAATGAGATATTAATAATACTTTTCTTCAAGGTACCCTCAAAGAAGACGTTCACCCTGAGATTCCACACATCCCACTTATGTATGCAAGTTACGAAAACCTATATACGGTCTTAAACAATCACCCTGAGCCTGGTACAATGAGCTAAAAACATATCTCTTAAACCTTGGCTTTTGCAACTCTATATCAGACTCCTCCCTATTCATTCTTCATCATGGTCAAGACATATTCTACATTTTAGTGTATGTCGATGACATAATTCTCACAGGTTCTAATAGTTCCCTTCTTGATTCTATTATATCTCAAATCTCAAATCGTTTCTCATTGAAAGATCTTGGTGATCTTTCTTATTTTCTTAGTGTCGAAGTCTTACATCACACGCAAGGTCTATTTCTCAGCCAATAAAAATACATTCAAGACATACTTCATAAAACAAAAATGTTTAGTGCTACTCCAATACCTATGGTTTCTCATCCACCTCTATCACTTGACTCAGGCACATCAGTTCCCAATTCAACAGAATTTCGGGCCATTGTTAGCAGCTTACAATATTTGTCACTAACTCGCCCTGATATTGCTTTCACTGTGAACAGGTTGTCTCAGTACATGCATAAGCCCACTGATCATCACTTTGTTGCTCTAAAAAGACTACTGATATATCTTGCAAGCACTCTTCATCATGGTATCCTTCTTCACCACAATTCTCCTAACTGCTTATATGCCTTTTCGGATGCTGGTTTGGCAGGGGACAAAGATGATTATATATCCACTACAGGTTATGTTGTATATCTTGGTCGAAATCCCATTTCATGGAGCTCTCGAAAACAAAAGACACTTGCACGTTCTTCTATTGAAGCGGAGTATCGCGCCGTTGCTAGCACAACCGCTGAAGTCTTATGGGTCCTTAATCTTCTCACTGAACTTGGCCATACACCCAGCAGTCAGCCAACTATCTACTGTGACAACATGGGAGCAACATATATTGCTGCCAATCCTAAATTTCATTCCAAGATGAAACACCTCGGCTTAGACTATCATTTCGTTCGTGAACATGTTCAAAATGGTATTATTCGTGTCTCTTACATCTCTGGAACTGATCAGTTAGTTGATGCCTTAACAAAGCCACTTGCACGTGTAAGATTTCAGGCATTAGTGTCCAAGATTGGCCTCATCAAAAGATAGTCCATCTTATGGGGGCATGTTAGAGATAATTCAACATAATCCTAATGATTACTAAAATCATGCTCTCAATCAAATGAGGATCACTGCTAAGGCTACAATTAAGAGATTATTATGTATAATTATGATTGTATTTTAATGCATATATTCTTATCACTTAATTAGGCTAAATATACTGCTAGAATATTGTAATTGATAATATACACCTGTATATATCCTTGTAATTGTGATACTCGGAGAATAATTCTTTCTTCAACATATTATTCTCTTATAATGGACAATACAAAGACAAGAGAGACGTGGAAATAAATGATCTCAATGTTGCTTTGGAAATAAATAAAAACTGGTTATTAGTGCATGGCCTTCTAGATCATAAACTAAGTAAAATCTAGAGAATTAATCCAGCAGGGACCATGCTGGTGCAGTTTAATCATAAGTCTTTTAATTACTGGAATTCTATATTCCAAGGTTTTGACATTATATGTCAAGTTGATGACTCATGGGATGGAACAGCTGTTGGCACTGGTGGGTTAATCAAAAACAAGGATAGGAAAATCATTTATTCGTTCTCAGCTCCATCTAAGGAAACCTTGAGTTTTTATGCAGAATTAGAGGCTTTCGTTATCATTATTAAGTTAGTGGAGGCAACTGGGTGGGGTGTTGATTCTGAGCTCAATGGAAGTGGTCAATCATTTCAAAGAAGTTTCTCTTTATCCTAGCTTGAACAAATGGGCTAACAAAGACTATATTGAGCTCTTATCTCAAACAAAAGTATTAGTTTAGCACATTAGTAGAGCCCATAATGAGGAAGCCCATGCACTAGCTGTTGGGGGCAACAACAAACCTAATTTTTGGGAAAAATGGTCGGCCCAAAAATAATTAAAATGTTTTATTTCTCTAAAAGACCATTTGAAAGGAGAAGATCCGTCTAGTAGTAGTTGCATTATAGTACCCTAGCAAATAGCTACATGGGGAACCGAAGTAAATCTGAGAACTATATTTTATCCAAAAATGTGGTTTTCCTTTTCGCATGAGGGCCATTATTCTCTGACACAGTTTTTTCTCTAGGATTAAGAAATAAGCTTGCCATGCAAAGCATTATTACACGGTAGTTTCTAGTTCCAAAAGATTCCAAGTCCTTCTAGCTGAGTGCATATATCTCCAGGTGATATCTAGCAAACGTACTCAACAGATATCCTCTCTCTCTACACACCTCTAGGCTATCTGAAGGTTAACATAACGGCAGTGTCAGTAGAGGAGCCGCTTCAAAATGGAAACTCCATCGGTATAGGGATAGTGGTTCGTGTTCCAAATGGTCTGTTTATTTGGGGCCAGTGGCGGACCTACCCGAAGCCCAGGGTAGGTGTAACAGCTGGACTTTTCGGACTATTATCATTAGTCAAATATTCAAATCAAACCAAATTCCAAAAATAAAATACCAAAATCTCGTAAGAATTCTAAAAATTCAGAAACAAGGTCAAATAAGTTTGATCCAATATAACGTTAAATTAGAGGCGCAGCTCCTCAAATTCAAACTACCTAAAATTTATAACATTATTAAAAAACTCTAATCCAAATCCAATGCAAATCCATTCGCTAGGTACCTGAAAATTTATAAGTAATGAGCTACACAGCCCAACAGGAAAATGATTCGAACTAACCGGTGGATAAAGAAGTTTACAAAATTTCATAATTTTCAGAGCTGAAAGATCATAATTTCGTAATTCAAATTTCAGTACATATAAATTAATTCCACAGTTCGCTAAGGTCACAAATACCCGGTGATACGGTATCATAAGTTCATAGGTTGTCAATAATGCGTCCCCTACTAAGGTATCATAAATTGTGCAAAACACGCCCTAGTAAGGTATCATAGGCTAGTTCCGGAATTATACGCAATTACTAACGAGTTCAAAAAGCAGAGCTAGCTGAGAATTTTTTATATCTAAAATAACATTCTTGATCCCAATTTCGTAATAAAATATTATAAATATAAAGCATTTAAAATAATCCATAATGTACGAAAAGTAAACTTACCTCAAGTACGATAATCACCGACTATATATGATTTAGAAGAACCTAAATAGATATGTCACCCATTATTACATATTAGTACTGCATGATGCACCAGGTTAATAACTTTATTTATAAATTCAAATTTGCACCACATGCCATAAATAATACATAAGATATTATATATGCATTTAAATTAAAAATAAAATTGATCAACTCAAATTAAATGATAAAAATAGTCTACACATGCATGCGTACCAAAACTTGGCCTCCTAAATATCATTTTATCTAACTATACAATAACGCGCACTAAACTAATACGGATTATATCAAATGTGTTTTCAATTCAAGCAGGTACATATATACCAATAATTATTAATATCAACATGCAATGATTAAATGAAATAATCTCCAAGATAAAAAAATTTTATAAATAAAATTAAATCAAGCCATTGCACGGACGAAGCTGTTTGACTCCTTAAATTATATCTACAATTTTGTAACCTTTATTCAAATCTATATGCTTAAAAAAATAGATTTACTCGATAATTATAACACATTTTTAATAAATTAAAGATGTTACATAAATAACAAGGCTACACCTCATACAATATTTTATATCATCACTGTATATGAATTTACCTACCTATAATGAAATAATTAAATCACATGACTTCATATGCATGGTAACATACATAATACCAAATAATAATATGACCCGATGATTACCTTGTTATGGGCTATAACTCAATGTTTCCTTCTATGTGTTACTCGGTCAATGGCAGTCACAGCACCTGTAGCCCCTATAGCCCCTATACTTTACCTCTAGTTATTTTATTATTGCTCTACTAATCATCTTAAGCCAATTTATAATCACAGTTACAAGTAGTTATTTAAGATATACATGTAATGCTCTAATATTTATCTGATATTGTAATTATCCAAATCTCATTCGACTTAAAAACTAACTTATCATACTTTCAGGACTCCTCATGCAACATAACCACATATTTATCCTACAAAAATTTTAAAATTTAATACTATATAACTTAAAAGATAATATCCGATAAAATTATAAATAATTAACAATTTAATAAAACTATATATATATATATCCATTATAAAAATTATTAATATAAATTAAAATACGTATATTACATTCTACCCTCCTTAAAAAAATTTGGTCCCCAAATTTTACACATAAATCATAAAATGTAGTAAGTTCACAAGTAAATATTGTATAACATTAAAAGTCAAACTAGCGTGGCAAATAATTTCATACCTTAGTCTTGCTTAGGTTGGTGTTGATACACTCGTCCATAATTGGGTCCAAGAAGACTTGCCACAGTGGCTTTAGTTATATCACCCTTGTCTCTGTTTGGATCACGTTTTGGACAGTTTGCAACCCTGTGTCCCATCTCACCACAACTAAAACAAGCGTTTGTGTTCCAGCGACAGTCTTTATCCAAGTGATTGCGACCGCACCTAGAACACTGAAGTTTGTTTCCTTGAATCTCTTTATTTGAATTTCCACCAGAACCTCGATTATTAAATTTTCTTTACGATCCATTTCCATTAAATCCACCTGCAGGCTCACTCCTCTTCTTACCATCCCCGTCTTGCTTTTCGGCTATCACTGTCAATCCCCTTTCCACCACTAAAGCTTTGTTAAGTACTTCCTCGTATCTACCCAGCTCAAAATGTGATACTGATTGCCTAATGTTGGCTCTAAGACCTTCTTCCAACCTCCTAGATCGGCTAGCCTCATCTGCCACCAAAGTAGGAGCATACTTAGCGAGTTTTGCAAACTCCGTTTCATACTCCACTACAGACTTCTCTCCTTGCTCAAGTTTGATAAAATCTCTTTCTTTCTGAATACATGCCGTCCTAGGAAAGTACTTATCTGTCAAAGATGTCTTAAATATGTCCCAATTAATTGGCTTTAGATTTCCCTCGTTCTTCCTTTGTTCCATTAGCCACCAGTCATATGCACTGCCCTGCAACTAGTACACAGCTAACGTAACTTTCTGGTCATCATTACTGCCAAGTAATTCAAATGCCTTCTCCATTTCCTGCACCCACATTTCCATAACTGCAGGATCAGTTGCTCCATTGAAAGTCGGAGGATTCAATCGCTTAAATTCTGAAACTATGCTCGGCTGCCTTGGTTGTTGATTTCCCACCAACGTTGCAAGAGTCTGAGCTAACTGGTTCATAGCATTTCCTTCTTCATTATTGTTGTTATTTCCAGTATTGTTCCTATTACTATTTCCATGCCTTGCCCCTCGACTTCGACCTCGACCTCTAGTGCTCATTTTTCTTACTTCCTTTTATCACATAACAAAATTAAAATCAATGTTCACATAAGACTAAAAATCAAATATCATACAATGATCACATAACACAAAAACCAAATGTCATATATTTACATAAACAAATATATTCAGTTTGCTTACTACCCCACATGTCAAGTCTAAATGAAAGTCTACAGGAACGTATTCGGTTTCTTGGCTTAGTCAGAATTCTCTTTAATGATATTTCATTCTCTAGGGTCTAGTTGCAGTTATGGTTTCCTTTTGAAAGTATAGGGCTAGTAGCAGTATGTCAAGTTGTGGTTGTAATGGTGATATTTGCTTATATGAAATTTGGCTTATAAAAAAAATAAGTAGTAAAATAATTGTTTTGGGCCACACTATTTTAAAAATCTAAAAGAAATAATAATTCAAGTTTAACCCAAAATAAAAAGATTATCCCAATCTCAAAAGATTTATTAACTCATTTTCTAGAAAATAAATTTTTAAATCAAATTTCTAATGAATAGAATATATAATATCCAAAAAGAATATTAAATACATTTTTTTAATAAAAATCGAATTTAATAAAATATTTAAATAAGAAATTCTAATTAAAATCCATAAAATAAGGAATATAATATTATATATCTCGGGGTTATTACATATTTGATGAGATATTTTTTAATTTATTTTTATTTGTAGTATGTATTAGTATCATAAATGTTTAAATAATATATTTTTTTAATCAAAATTTATCGAATAAATTTATTTTAAGTAAAATTAGCCAAATAAAATGCATCCAACTTAAAATAAGTAATATCACTTTTAACTTAAATCTAATAAGCTATTCGAAACATAATAAAAGATCTCTTAAGCACATTATAAATTTACTAGCTTAAAAACTTGTGCGAGGCACAAACCTTTTCGTATAATCGTAAAATTAAACTTATTTTTAATTGTATTATTTATTTTAATTAATTTGTTATTATTTGTTGTTTAAATTTTAATTTTAAACGCATCTATATATTTTTAGTAAAATATTTATTGATCGATATAAATTTCATACCGAGTTTATAAATATTAAATTAATATTTAAAATATAATTAATAAGTCACACATATATTATGAAACTATATCTATGCATTATTATATATTTTAATTTTGATTTTCTGACTAAATTATCTTTTTTAACAATTTAATGTATATATTGTAAAAAGTTCTATTTTACGAATTTTCTAATTTTTTATCCAAATTTACTAAATTTTTGTATAGATAATCTAATATCTTATTAATAAATATAATTTTCTAAACCGATTTATTTAATTGTACGGATCATAATTAATAGCTTATTATATTTTGTCTAGTTACATATTACGACACTTTATTAATATTTTTTTTCCGGTAACCACAAACTCTTGTATCGAAAATATCATTTTTTTTTCTCACACCCGCAATCTATGACTATGATTATATATAATGAGATTACTGGTTCGATATTCAATAATAATATAAATTCTATCTTTTTTTAACCAAAATTTTAAAATAATGATACATATATAATTATACAAAATACAAGGGTCCGAACAACTGGGTGAGACGGATGAATGATGAATTTAAACATTTATTATAAATCCATTTTTTCTATAAAATTATGTTGGATCTAGACAAGCGTACTTTGTTTTTGATATGTTTACTTGTTATGCTGTAACATATTTAGTAGTTCATGTATAGGGTTGGGTCTTAGTTTTCATTATGTATATTTGCAGATAGAAGTCTGTTTCTGCTGTAATTCAAATGTAATTAGAATGTCAATAATAAATTTTTGATAGAAGATCCAAAACAAAAGTGGATCATGAATCAAGGAAAAAAAGGCCTACTCAAAATAAAGAATGTAGTGTGAAAATTCTTCTAAGACAAATCAACCATTCGAGAGGTCATCCTAGTCGAGAAGTCTATTATGAAGCTGAAAGAGATGTCTTAAAAATCAAGTGGTTGTTAACTGATCAAGAAGTCAAGAAATATAACTAATCGAGAAGTTAACAAATAAACCATTCGAGAAGTCCATGAATTATCATGTCGAGAAGTTAGCTATTGAAGAATTTGAGAAGTCTAAGGAATGAGGCTAATCGAGAAGTTAGTGAAAGTAAATAATCCGAGAAGTATAGGCTGATCGAGAAGTCACCAAGAATCATCTAATCGAGAAGTTTAAGCCAATCGAGAAGTGTCAAAGGAAACTGATCGAGAAGTCTCATAAGTGGTCGATCGAGAAGTCTATAACCTGACTTCTTGAAGAGTTTTCAAAGGAGTATTTGACTACTTCAAATGAGCTAATTTCAAGGAGATGTGCAGAACTAACAGACAAGTGAAAGAAGCATTGTCATGATCATGGTCATTCAAACATGTGAAAATAATGACAAGTCTACAAGGTAGCTTGGAGAAAGGAAAAAGACAAAGACAAAAGGTGAAAAACAAATGAAAAAATTGTCAAGACAAAAAATTTAGCTAGAAATAGATTATGTACAATGTAAAGTTATTTATATCTATTACTAGTTATTTTCCCAGTTACACAAGTAGAAGGGGGAGGGGTTGAATACTTGTGTGCTCTTTATGCCTTATTAAAATCAACTTAATATAAATTAAAGATTTGAATTAAGAACGAAGAACAAACACATAGATATTAATGAATACTATTTATATTATTGATGAATGAACACAAACTCCCCTAGGATGTACACAAACCCTAGCAGCTTCTATGTGTTTCTCACAGCAACTCTTTCTATCTCTATGCTCTCTCAAAAGTTTGACTAATAAATTAGGTTACATAGGGTGTTTATATAGAGAGTTGCATATCAACTAATAACAGAAAATAAAATCATAATAGGAATAAAATTCCTAATAATTAGTTGACAGTTTCCTTCTGTAATTCTTCTTCTTTCCCATAGCATATCTGTAATATATTTACATTTATTATTGAAGACTCTCCATTACTGTGATCATCTTCCAAATTCAGATTTAGCTTTATAGAATCTGAAAATCTTCGAACTCTGATGATCATCAGTCTCTGACAGACTATAAACTCTGATTGAATTCCAGACTTTGATTTGCATCCAGACTCTGATTTTATTTCTTCAGAAAATCTTCTAAGTATAAATACTCTTGATACCTGTACAGGCACTGACTAGACTCTGATTTACATTTACATTTACTTGGATCAGATACTAGAAAGACTTGTTCTATTACAAATATCTATGATAGACTCTTCTCTAGTATTTTGTACATCATCAAAATGAATATATTCCTAACAATCTCCCCCTATTTATGCTCTATAAAATTTTAAGCATAAATCAAGGTTTGATGATGTCAAAACTAAGTAATGAAACAATTAATCTAGAAAAGTGTAAAATTTACAAGAGAAAAGAATTACTTCTTAATTGACCTTCTCAAAGGCTGAATTGTTATTCAGAAATGACTTCAGCATATTCTCCTCAATAACAATAAGAGCTTCACCAATATACTTCTTCAACTTCTTCATTTCTTCATTCTCACATTTGATTTGACAATAGACCGCTGTTAGATTGTTTGCACAACATTCTTGTTCTTTTAAATATTTCAACATCAGAACACTAACTTTCCCACACATAGGTTAAAACCTAAAGTAATGACTCACACCTTCTTGAAATTTGATTTGCTTTTCCTCTAATGGCATGTCTTGATCATTTCCTTCAGCATCAACATACTTTAAAGAAAATTTGTTCATCTGTCTATTTGTCTGTCTGTGCAGTGTCAACTTCCTGTCAATTTCTTTAAACCATTTGTGTGTGACAGCCTTTTTGCTTCTATTCACTTCGTAAGAAATTTACAAGACAAATCTAATATACTATAATTCCTCAGCCTATTTGAAGAAGATGAAGTTTGATTGACTAATCCATCTAACATGCCCTTCTTCTAGAAAGTACACCAGCATTTCATTTTTCACCTTTTTTGTACCTCCCTGACCTCCTGGCACCTTTCTTTCAAAAAAATTGTAGACAATTTGAGCAGATACCTCTTTGTTTAAGTATTTTTTTGTAATCTTCTCAAACTGTCTATCTGTCAAGGATTGAGGATCTCTGGTTAGAGTGGTAGTTCTATCAATAACAGACTCTGCAAAACCTCCAAACCTTATCTTCTTCCTGGCTCTCAACTGAAGATTTGATTGACTGCATTGCCAATAGCTAGGTTCTTGAATTTCATCAGAGTCTGATCTCTTTTTTTACTTATCAGAGTCTAGCTTAGATCCTGATTTCTCATGTCCAGTCCCTAACTGGTGTGTTTGAGTTTTTGTTAATACAGTCACTCCAGACTGCTTTTGTTGCACACCACCAGGTCCCCTAGGACCATGAGAATCCTTATCATCATCATCATCATCATCTCTCCTCTTTTTAACTCCCCTTGACTTATCTTCATCATTGCAACTCCCATCCTTATTACTCCTTTTTGAAGATGATTCACCACCACCAGCCCTTTTCTCCCCCTTTTTAAAATCATCACCCTTTGTAACAGCCAGAAGAATGTCTTCAATAATAGAAGTGATGTTGGCTTGGGCAGTGATAACTTGATCCACCTTGCCAGTGAGAGAGTTGACAGAATCTTGAAGAGTTATATGTTTGGCCTTTGTTGGAGATTACGAAGCTGTATGAATAGTAATCGTGATAACTCAACACTAGAACAAGACAGGTAAATAATACTACGCCTACACAGAAATCAGGAAGAAAAGAAGACAAGGCAAATACAGTGAATCAAGATATTAGAAGAAGTTTTGAAGTCTACTACAGGTCACTGAGAGAAGTTCATTAATATGTTCATGCCTCAGTGAAGAATAATGGTTGAAGACTTTCAGAGTTTCAGAAGTATTGAAGATTCAGTATAGAAGTGCCACAAGAAGATTTCAGTGTAAAAGCATTGATTGAAGACAGTCAGTGTTCGAAGCAATGAAGTTGCTGCAAACTTAACAATGTACATAAGGCAATAATACGAAGACCTGGATCAAAGTTAGTCGTCTGTGAACCAGACCAGTTGCACTAGGCGTCAGCAGTTTGTGAAAGGAATCTGAGTATTAACTATAGAAGAATTGTTAAGTTGAAGAACGTACTTGGAAAGAACGGTTATTTATTAAGGTACGAAAAGTGATTTGTAGAGGCTACAGCCAAACAGCTAAATAGCTAAACAGCTCAAAGGGTGCAGGGTGTAAAGCGTCACAACTTTGGTACGAAAAGTTAATGTTTCTGAACTACAGTCGAAGAACGGAAACAACCTAACAGCCAAACCGCAAGTGACCAAACCGCAACTGACCAAGTGCAAGAAGTATAAAAGGTTGGTGATCAAATGGTAATTTGACCAAGTCAAATTGAATTCAACACGTGAAAACTTCGGCACCTAGCTTTTTATGTTGATTAGAATTCTAAGGCATATACTGCCAAGTGAATTCGACACATAGCCTTTAATATTCCAAAAATAGACTAAGTGATGTACATGCTGTAAGAAATCGACACATGCTGTACAAGACTAATAAATTCAACATGGGCTATACATGGAAGAAAAAGTCGACACTTAGATTTCTTGCTTCAAGAGAATTATTCCAAGGCATGTACAAGGGGATTTAATTCGACACAAAGGTTACACAGGGCAACACAATTCGACACTCAACCCCTCAGCCAATCAAATCATAGTAGCCTACTTTATTGATTTAAAGACTACATAAATAAGAAAATGTGAGCCATTCATTCAAGGGTCGTCTTCTTCAACACAAAAATGTAGAGAGCAGCCATGGCCGGAGCAAGAGAATAATTAATACATATCCATACCTTGCTCCCGGTCAGATATTAGGATCCGGTTCTTTAATGAAAAATGCTCAGGGCCCCTAGATATCACTCCCTACGGACTCAGTTTTTACTTGTACTAATTTAGATATATTTGTATAGGAACTGAGCCTTATATTTTTGTGTTAGTAGCAAAGAACTAATTTGTTCTTTGGAAACCAGTTATATTTTTAACAGGGTGTAGCACCTCTCTGGGATTATATATGAAAGATATATTCCCGGAAACTTGTCTCATTTATTTTACTTGCTAATTTTCTTGAACCTAATTTATTTATCCGGACACACAGAAAATTAGTAGGCAGCTCACCTAAACACTATAAATGGCCAAACCCATTCTGAAGCAATAATTTATTTATCCGCAAATTTCAAAAAGAATAAAAATCATTGTGAGTATCGTATTCAACCCCCCTTCTACGATACTTCGGGACCTAACAATTGGTAACAAAGCCCGCTGATTGATAAACAAATCAGGATCCTTAGCTCAGTGAAGCTGACCGTGCCGAAGCTGTTTTGGACTAAGAGGCCTTGTTAAATAAATTTTAACTATAAAATTTTAATAAGTTTATTTTATAAACTTTTATAAAATTTATTTTATAAACTTTTATTAGTTTATGTTATAAATTTAATAAGTTTATTTTATAGACTTATTATTAAAATTATTTTATAAACTTTTATAAAATTTGTTCTATAAACTTTTATTAGTTTATGTTATAAATTTTAATTAGTTTGTTTTATAAATTTAATGTTAAATTGATTTTATAAATTTTTATAAACTTTATTTTATTAACTTTTATAAGTTTATACTATAATTTTTAAATAAGTTTACGCTAGAAATTTTATAAAGTTTTTTTAAGTTATTTAATAATTAGTGTGGCCAAGTTTTGTAAAACCAGTAACTGAAATTGGCTAGGCAGTACTTGAAGTCCACGCGCCAACAAAGTAAGCCTTCGAGACGGTACATACTAAGAAAATTCGACACACAGGAAGTAGAAGTAAAAATCGTCTAAGTCACTTGTACACAGAAGCACAATTCGACACATAACTTTATGGGAGTCAAAAGTGGCAGGCTAACTTCTAAATTGCTTAAAAAGTCGACACATATAAATGGGTGTGAATTATTCTCAGTCAGTACAAAAATCGACACCTAGGTAGTTGATCAATTTGTCCAAGGCAAGTGAAGCAGAAAACTCGACACAGAGACTGTTGAAGCTCCTGTGCATGTGTCGAGTTAATTTTTCGACACCTAGTAAAAGTCGGCAAAAATTGACACCTAGGTGGTGGTAGAATTGTTAAGGCAACAGTCCTGTGTTAAAAATCGACACCCACCAATATTACAGTTTGGTACCCCAAGTTTTGTACTCTTTAATTTTTTATTTTAGATTTATTTATTTTTACAGAAAAATTAAGATTCTTGGAAACTAAATTTTTTCTTAAAATATTAATTTACTGATTTTTAATTCTTTAAGAAATTTCAAATATTCTTGAAAATTAATTATTTGTAAATTTTTATTTTTGATTAATTTATTTTCTAAGAAAATTAAAAGTTCTGTAAATTTAAAATTTTCTTAAATATTAATTCGAGGATGCTCAAGGAGGTAGTAGTTGAAGATTTTTTCGGGTATTGAAGACAACTGAAATTGACTGAAGATTATCCAATGAAGTTAATTCTGGAACAGGTTGAAGAAATAGTGGTATTAATTTCCTCAGAGGTTTACTCCATAGGATCCCACTAATATTTTGAAAGCTGTAAAAGAAGAAATTAATTTGGGTACAGTTTTTGGTTAATTCGAGTTGAATTTTTAGATGAAAAATCTAAGGGGTTAAAGTAGTGAAGGAGAACAGACTGGACTACCTAGAATCTCAGTACAAGCCTTAAAGATTATTCTACAGAGAGATTACAGAAAGTTCGTGCTAACACTGCAGATCATCTGGAACACATGATACAGCCAACAAGGATCTAAGGATACAACCACATTGTCTGTAAAAGACCTGTATGTGCTGAAGGCCTATGAACTAGAACAAGAGCTGAAGAAGATAATATTTGGTAAAGCAGGTTGTTAGCATATCCACTGTATTTGTGACTCAGGAACCAAATTTGATTAACGTCAAGGTTAAGAACCTCTAAACATAAACGAATTGATCCTAGAAGCTGAATTGAAGATGTTGCAGCTCAAGGTAGTGGTCAAGGTGTTATATCTTACACTTTGGAATAACCTGAGAACTGGACTGCAAGTCAAGCCTACAGGGCAACATGAAGTTCAGTAACATCAGATTCAGATGGAATCCCAATTCTTAATCTAAGGTCATTACCTATAGATTCCATAAAGGAGATTTTCAAGATCAGTTCAAGAGGCGGTTGCAAGACAGAGATGGTTGATTATAGAAGACAAGATCAGGGGTTTGCTACACAGTTTCAAGAAGCCTGTACAAGCAAAAGATGACAGAAACTGTGTTGGGTTGTAGTAAGGTTCTCAAGCATTAGTGAGGATGCAGCAAGGAAAAGCATTTGTTGTTGAAGTTAAATGCAAGTATGATTCTATTAGTGACAGTGATGAAACAAATGGATATCTGGCATCAATGACCAACACTGGAGATGAATCACTAAACACTTCACAGGTACACATACTAATTAGTATACGTTTATCTAATTCAGAACTGTATGTTTATTAAGTTTTGGAATGTATTATATTCATGTCAGCATGTTAGCATCTTAGGACTTAAATGCTTAATTGATTTCTAAGAATAAGATTGCATGCTAGGATTCATGAGTTTAATTAGTACGTTTCATACTTGATTTTATATACAGTAAAATGAATATCTAGAATTAGATAGGGTGTTCTAGACGATTAGGTGTATCCCCAAACATTTGCTGGAACTTGAGTTAAATCTTTTGTGATTTAATACCTCTGCTAATGTTGTGAAAATTGCTAATAGACAAACAGGTCATAGATCAGATTTTATTTGCTCTTAATGACAAATGACATGTTAATTGTTTATGTGCTTATTTTCATATTATTTGCTCTCACTCACATAGTTGCACTTAAATGTCATATCAAATCATGTATTGCTTGTTAGGAATAAGATGGTAGAATTATCTAAGTTGTCAGTAACATTTGTTGATTCGAGGATTAATCTAAAACTGACTTAGATAATTAGAGATAAATAAAAATGTTAGACAACAACAGAAATGAATTAGACAGAATTAGTAATTAATTTGTTAGTTCTTCTATCCATGTGTTTTATGCATATTGAAGTTGTTGTTACCTCTGATAATATCTCTAACCCATCTAGACTCAATTAAAGTTGAGTACCAAGAAGCTTAATCATTTGTGATTGCAGAGTATGTGACAAAAGGCAAAAGTTATGTGACTTCGTGACATTTATTGTTCGAGGCATATGATTAAGATTAAAGCTATAACATCACAGTTGGTTGAGAAGGCCTCCCCGATGGTAACCTTTGGAGATGACAGCAAAGGATGTACAAGGGATATGGCTATCATGATTTAAGAACTGTCATCAGTGGAAGCATCTTTCTTGTCAACGGACTTAAGCACTATCTACAGGGCTCTAAGGAATTCTTTATCAAGGGTTTTCTGGAATAACATTGAAAAGGAAAAGTGTTTGATCTCAAACAAGAAGGTTGAAAGCTCACTCAACTGAGAGTGAGGAAATTTGTTCGTAGCTGACATGGAATTTGTATGCGAATGTGAAGCGAACATTTTAGTAAAGCTTCATCAGTAAAGAGTTAGCTATGGCATAAGAAGCTCTTACACTTGATACTCAAGACAATGGATTCTTTGATAAAGAAGAAATTGGTGAGAGGATTACTTCCAATGGAATTCTATCAAGAAGGACATTTTGAAGTATGTCATATAGGGAAGTCAATGGATGACAACCCTAGTTACAAGTTGGTGATGTTCGTGCATTCAACAGACAAAATGTCACAGATGGTAATTGATCACATCAGGTAGATCAAGTTGGAAGCAAAGTAAGCTGTGAGAACTTTGAAATCAGATAATGGAACTGAATTTCGCGAATGAAGTTCTAAATGAAGTCTGCACTGAGAAAGGTACTTTGAAGATGAAGTAATTAACACAGCATGCTGCTTTAATCAACAAAGATCATGAAAAGACATCATATGAGTTAATGGCCAACCAGAAGCAAACACTAAAGATCTTTCTTGTGTTTGGAGGAAATTGTTATTACTGAAGACTTATATGAGTATCTTGACAAGAAGTTAAGACTGAAAGAACAATTTTCCTCGGCTACTTATTGATGATGAAAAACCAGAAGGTGATTAAAAGTCTGAATGTGTCGACCTACTACACCAAGCTCCCAAGCATTCAAATGAATGACTATTCTGAATTTTTGAAATTTGACATCCCGTCAGAGTCAAATTCAGATACTGATGATGAAACTGAGGTTGCAGAAGGAAACAATGATAATGATGTTGATTCAGATCCTATTAGTGGAAATGGTAGTGAAACTACACAACTCGTGAACTTTAATATAATCCACTGAAAAAGGTGAAGGATCTTCAACACTTCCTAGCAGCAACTTAGGGGGAGCAAAATAAAAGAAGGATCTACTAGTCATACTCAACACAATGAAGATCAAAGGAATACATCAAGAACATATCTGCCGAGACAAAGGGTTTGAAGTCAAAAGTCATTCCTGGAGTCTAGTTTTTAGTAATCCAGATTATTGAGTAAAGGCTAGAAGTGCTAATCAAAATGAACATATATTTTTCGGGACCCAACAATCAATAATTGGTATCCCAAAGAATAGTGAAGATGCATTTACTGATCCAGATTGGGTGATTGCAATGCAAGATGATCTCAATTAGTTCAAACACAGAAACTACTGAAGCTGGAACCCAGACCACTAAAGTCGGAGCTGAAATTGATACAGTAAGGGTTCACAGAAACTAGAGAATAATTGGCATTGTTATGAGGGACAAAGCCAAACTGGTTGCTACAAGTTAATATCAAGTAGAAGGTATCGACGATGATAGAAACAGAATCCTCGGGACTTTCAAGATCAAATAGTAAGCACCAGTGACGAGACTTGGGGGTGTTTGGCTTAGCTTATAAGTAATAAGTTACTTTTTTAAAAAAGTATTTTCATATTATTTTTTTGAAACTTAATATTTATTTTAGAAATTTAAGACCAAATCTTATTTCCAAATTTGAAAATAAGTTACTTATTTTCAGAAAAAGTACATATATACTAACTTTTTCAGCTTATAAGCGGCTTATAAGCTGAGGCAAACGGGGCATTGATCCTTTTAGGTACTAACAATTAGGCCTAACAAGATGAGGACCTAACAGAGGTAAGAATTCAAGCATCGTCAAGGACATGGTATGACACTCTAACTACTAATTACTAGAAAATGATTTTATATTAGAGTAGTTATACACATATATCTCTTTAGATTACAAAGCACACACAATGTAATATATGTGCAAGAATACCATGATTATATTATATGTGGGTCTACTAACGAAAACTTTGGCAAGAGTTTATTGCTAAGTTAATGCAGAGTAGGTACAACATGAGCATGTTGGAAGAGTTGCAATTCTTTTTGGATTACAATTAATTCAAAAGAATGATGGCAATTAAAGTAAGCCAGGGATCTTTTGAAAATGCGCAATTTAGAAGATTCTAGACCTGTCAAGACTTCTTTCCAACAGACCACTAAGCTTGTTCAGGGAAAATTAGGTATATGAACTGAAGTGACAAGCTATAGAGGTATGATCAGCTCATTACTTATTCAAATGCATAAAGACCATATATTTTATTCTCGATATGCCTATGTACAAGTTTCCAAGTGGATACTAGAGAATTTTATCTTATAGCTAAGTTATGAATTGTTAGATATCTTAGGGAATCACCAATTCTTGGAATCTGGGACCCTCAAGATAATAGGTTTAACCTAATTTATTATATAGATATAGATAATACAAGTTGTAAGAAAGACAGGAATGTCATTCCTAGAAAGCTGTTATTTCGAGCAACTCTGTTGATCTCTTCACACCACGTATGGAACAAGCGCATGGACACCAGGTATAATTTCTTTTAAAATTGTCCTTAGTAGAATAAATTACAGATATTTGTTAAACAACTCGATGAATTCATTTTGTCTAAGTTGGTTAGTGAATTTGGGATATTATTTATTTGCATATTTGTTGGAAATCTCATCGGCAATGAATTCTTAAATGAGTTCACAAGTATTAAATTTTCAATATTTAAAGGACTTGTGAATTTATTTTTAAATCCAGTTCCTCATGCTTATTGCTACTAGTTTAATTATAATGTTTACAACGCAATATACATAAGTGGTAGTTAAATTATTTAGCATAAGTTAGAAGCATAATTATTTGCATGTTAAATATTTGATGAGTATTAGTCAAGATGTCTTGCTTAATTGCTCTGATATTTTTAAATATTTTATTACAATTAATTGTGATACTTTTGATATTAGTGACAGTATTTAGAATTTCTGTTCTAAGTAATTAATGCATATGTCAAAACTCACTAATATTAGAAGCTGAAGTATTTTCTAATTCATGTGTATAAAATTCTCAATAATTTATATACTTAGGAAATATTTCTAAATTTGATTTTGATTACGATGAGTTGTAATTAGGAACACAAGTGTTAAATGTCTATATTTAAAGGACTTGTGAATTTCTATTCAACTATTTTCTCGAGCTTACATATATCAATAATAATTGTTATGAGTATAATTGTAATATGCTAGAGTGACAATTATTAGATATAGTGTAGGAAGTTAGATGCTAATATTCAATCTTATGAATATTTTAGTATTTAGCGAAATTATTTTATTCTATTAAAATTATGGATTGAAGCAATTCAATGATTATCAGTTTCATAATTTTGATTTGATAAAATATAATAAGCACAATTTCTTGCATCTTGAAATTATTGATAAATATCGAATAATTGGTATCAGCGTGCAATTAATTGTGATATTTTTTAATATTAGTGATAATACAAGTTGTTTATTTGAAATCACTAATAATAAAAATATATTACAATGCTTATTGGTCTATTGAATGATTGCCATGTTTATTTGATATATATGAATGTGATTGGCAATTGCTTAGTATAGCATAGGTATTTAATTTATTTTGATTTATTTAAATCATGATGATATAAAACAATTCAGTGATATATTGGTTCCATGATTTAAGTAAATTAAAATAAATAAGAAGCATAATTATTTGTAATATAATTATTATCTTTTATTACTCTGTGATAATTGAATAATATCTTATTACAAAATAATTGTGATATATTGATACTAATGGATTTGCTTAGTTTTTATTCTAAGTAAAAATTGGTTTTTGAAAAAGCCTTTAGTATTAATATATTTAGTTTTCTTTCTTTGACTGATTTCTGAATGTATTTAAAAGAAATTTTTGTCTATTTCTTTTTCAAAATGTTTTATGCAAGGATACATTCACTTTTTATCAGCGTAGATAAGAAAACTTCAGAATTCTTTTTCAAAACTTCTCTTTTGAAAATCTTTTGATTTACAGCCCTACTTTATTTTCCCAATCCTAGGGTGTGAATCAAACTTTTCTTGAGGATAATCTTTCTTTAAATCTCAAAATCTTTTATCCTCTCTCCAAAGCTGGTTTTAAATGCTATATTTTCAAAACCGTTTTCTCTCTTAATTTTTCTTTTTAAAGTGGCAGAAACTTTGTGACTGCTATTTTATTTGGAGAAATTATGTTTAACTTTGAGGTATCAATCACTTGTAAAATTATTTGTTTTCAAATACTTGTTTCAATGTATGTTTCACATTGATTCATAGTACCAAAACAGTGGTTGTTGCTTTGAAGGCCTTGTACTGTATTGTTAAGCATTCATTCATCCCAATTGTCATGTTTTTATTTTAAGTCGGGGATACTATCAGGTGGACGAAAATGATGTAAATCATAATTGCATTATGAGTCGGAAAATCATAGTCCTCTATCTGATAAGGATGTTTTGCAAAACTGTTTTCAAAACTTACAGTACTTAGGTTTTAAAGGAAAAAGTGTCATTTTATTAAGATATAATTTGGTAGAAGAGTTGAATTTCTTCTTTGGTATAAATTCTCGCGTTTTATTATGGGAAGTTTGCCTTATAAAAAATTCATAAGGAATAGAATTTTTCTCTGATACTCCCGCTTTTTATTATAGGATAAGTATCATAAAGAAAATTTTTATTGGTATCATGCTCTTAAATGATAAATCTTTAGAACCGACAAAACGCTTTTACTAAAAGTTCTTTAATGCAATCCATTACCATTCCTTCTTATATTTTTCTTTCTCCTTGAGATGAAACATATGTTTTGGAATGTTAAAGTGATTATTTCTTTTTATCTTATTTAATTGATTTTATCCGTTTAGCCCCCAATGGCTACAGAAGCTGGCCAGGAGGTTGAAAACCCATCAATCTCTTACCCAGGCCTTCATACCAAACACTCATTCATCCACTTCCATATATTAACCCTTGGAGATATAAGGAACACATGTTAGTTAGAGGTTGATAAGGGAGAAACTGTACTTGATGCAGCAAATAAGGATGAAGTCGGAAGTGCACCCACAGCTCTACCTCCAGCGAAGTAAAGAAGTATATAAATTGAGGTAACTGTAAGCTCATCTGTATCTTCTCAAAAGGATGCAGAGTTGAAAAGGCAATAAAACTGTCTCTGGAATCACTCTCTCAACAGGGTGAGTCCATTGAAATTCGCTCGTCAGCCAGAGCATCTTGTAATGAGTCAAGCACACCACTGGCAATCACGCTGATGGTATGCCTAAACAGATAAATTCTAGGAACACATTGCAAGGCGTGCACAGTGAGAGGTATAGGCAATTAGAGGAGATACAGACTTTTGCCATACATTACATTGTCCAGGTATCTATCTCAAACAGAAGTTAATCTTCAGCATCCCGAAAGGGAGATCTCTTGTTCAGATTTATCTGGGCTTGAGAGGCAACTGCTTGACAAGAATTCTTCGGATGAGTCAAGTAGGGTATTTAATACAAATTCCCGTCACAGGGTTATGAGGGAAACGTAGGCTCTAATTTGCCATTCATTACATTGTCTACTATGTCACCCCTCTTGGAAGGAACATTTTCAGATCCTTAAAAGAAATGTCCACCTCCCGTTTACGGAGAAGGTGTGAGGCAACTCCTTGATAGAACAAGGCAAGATTCCCTAACATATATTAAAATCTTGGGATAACCCATCTCAAAGAGGTGAGGCTCCACTAGACAATGATTTAGCAAATGCTATTGAGTCTGGTGCTGAGACAGTGCTTATGCATGATAGATCAAGAACACCTCTACGAGGCAATTCTCTACTTGATAGTGATTCAGTTTATTTTGATGAATCAGGTGATGAGAATATGAATGAATTGACGGATTTCACTTGCAGGTACAGAAGGCCATATTTGGAATGCAGAGTGAAAATGAGAGAGAGAAACACTTAAGTGAAAGTGAGGGAGAGATACACTTGAGTGAGAGATAGGGAGAGAAAGAGTGAAACACTTCTAAGTGCTTGACACTTGAGTGTAAACACTAACAGAACATAGTAGAAGTGAGGAAACCATAGACCAAACATTTAACCTTGCTACTTGCTACTTCTGAAAGAAAAGTTACTATATTTTTCCCAATCAATGACAGACGAGAACCTTCTTTAGAAGACAAACCATTCAAAAGATGGGCCATTGGAGGATTCCTCAACTAAGGGGGAGAATATTATAGAAAGAAAAAGGAGAAGTTATTAGTCTTATCTTCGTATCCTTGGGAGGAGTTAATATCCTTAGGGGAGATCCTTGGGAAAAGTGAATATTCTTAGGGGGTTCGGATCCTGGGGAGAAGTTAATATCCTTAGGGGGAGATTTTAGACAAGAAGAAAAAGAAAATCTTATCTTCTGATCCTGAGGGGAAATAACAGAATATGGGAGAATCAAGGAACTGTATCATATACTTGAAAGGAGTTGTCAGTAGAGGATTCCTCATCCAAGTGGGATGTACAGAAAAGAATTGACACTTCCATTGATTATCTAAAGGGAGAAGAAGAGAAAGAAGAAGAATCACATTCTTAGGGGGAGAACAAATTTGAGCTATGTTATGTGTTCTATTGAAGACGTTCCCAGGAATATTGATTCTTATGAAGCTCTGTTCATGATAAGTTCTTTAAGTTCAATCTATGAAGCATTTTGAAATGGAGAGAGCTCAAACAGACAGAAATAAAGATGATACAACTTGAATATCAGTTCAGTGTTAGAGGAACAAACATCATTCGTTTCAGTCACACAAGAATTCTGGAAATGCATAATCTGATCCAGAAAATCCAATAGCATTATTTACAAGTCTCGGACGATTACTTTTTCTAGTTGTTAGTTGAGTTATCCTCTCTATGGAATTTGGTTGCTAAGTTAACAATCAAATAGGGGGAGATTGTTGGAGATTACGAAGCTGTATGAATAGTAATCGTGATAACTCAACACAAGAACAAGACAGGTAAATAATACTACGCCTACACAGAAATCAGGAAGAAAAGAAGACAAGGCAAATACAGTGAATCAAGACATTAGAAGAAGTTTTGAAGTCTACTACAGGTCACTGAGAGAAGTTCATTAATATGTTCATGCCTCAGTGAAGAATAATGGTTGAAGACTTTCAGAGTTTCAGAAGTGTTGAAGATTCAGTATAGAAGTGCCACAAGAAGATTTCAGTGTAAAAGCATTGATTGAAGACAGTCAGTGTTCGAAGCAATGAAGTTGCTGCAAACTTAACAATGTACATAAGGAAATAATATGAAGACCTGGATCAAAGTTAGTCGTCTGTGAACCAGACCAGTTGCACTAGGCGTCAGCAATTTGTGAAAGGAATCTGAGTATTAACTATAGAAGAATTGTTAAGTTGAAGAACGTACTTGGAAAGAACGGTTATTTATTAAGGTACGAAAAGTGATTTGTAGAGGCTACAGCCAAACAGCTAAACAGCTAACAGCCAAACAGCTAAATAACTAAACAGCTTAAAGGGTGCAGGGTGTAAAGCGTCACAACTTTGGTACGAAAAGTTAATGTTTCTGAACTACAGTCGAAGAACGGAAACAGCCTAACAGCCAAACCGCAAGTGACCAAACCGCAACTGACCAAGTGCAAGAAGTATAAAAGGTTGGTGATCAAATGGTAATTTGACCAAGTCAAATTGAATTCAACACGTGAAAACTTCGGCACCTAGCTTTTTATGTTGATTAGAATTCTAAGGCATATACTGCCAAGTGAATTCGACACATAGCCTTTAATATGCCAAAAATAGACTAAGTGATGTACATGCTGTAAGAAATCGACACATGCCGTACAAGACTAATAAATTCAACATGGGCTATACATAGAAGAAAAAGTCGACACTTAGATTTCTTGCTTCAAGAGAATTATTCCAAGGCATGTACAAGGGGATTTAATTCGACACAAAGGTTACACAGGGCAACACAATTCGACACTCAGCCCCTCAGCCAATCAAATCACAGTAGCCTACTTTATTGATTTAAAGACTACATAAATAAGAAAATGTGAGCCATTCATTCAAGGGTCGTCTTCTTCAACACAAAAATGTAGAGAGCAACCATGGCCGGAGCAAGAGAATAATTAATACATATCCATACCTTGCTCCCGGTCAGATATTAGGATCCGGTTCTTTAATGAAAAATGCTCAGGGCTCCTAGATATCACTCCCTACGGACTCAGTTTTTACTTGTACTAATTTAGATATATTTGTATAGGAACTGAGCCTTATATTTTTGTGTTAGTAGCAAAGAACTAATTTGTTCTTTGGAAACCAGTTATATTTTTAACTGGGTGTAGCACCCTTCTGGGATTATATATGAAAGATATATTCCCGGAAACTTGTCTCATTTATTTTACTTGCTAATTTTATTGAACCTAATTTATTTATCCGGACACACAGAAAATTAGTAGGCAGCTCACCTAAACACTACAAATGGCCAAACCCACTCTAAAGCAATAATTTATTTATCCGCAAATTTCGAAAAGAATAAAAATTATTGTGAGTATCGTATTCAACCCCCCTTCTACGATACTTCGGGACCTAACAGCCTTGAAGTCAGCCAAGGAATCCTTTACAGCAACATCCTTAGACTGTTGAAGAGAGTACAAAGTCTCAAAATTTGTTTGTAGTAGAGTAGTAGTAGTATCAATATTTATCAATTTGGTTTGAATATGAGATATATCTGTGACCACAACAACTACCCCGCTTTATGAATATCCAGAATGCAAGCAAAAATAGATTCATTATCAATTCCCTTGGTTTGTGCTGTCTTCCAAGATTGAGGAAATACTTGATCAAAGTAAGTGAAAGATGGATTCACCTCCTCTTCATCTTCAGAGGCTGAACCATCAATAGCATCAACAAACTCTACTTTTATTTCTGGAGGCGTAGACTCTGATGGAAGTGTAGAATCTGATACTGTATAAGGGACTATATACCCTGACTCCTCAACAGAGTGATCAGGACATGTACACTCTGGAAGCCTTGCCTGAATTGACATGATAAAAATAGGTTGTCCTGACTTCAGAGATGCAGTACCAGGTTGAGTATGTGATTCATCCACTAGAGTCTCCCTGACTCTATCTGCTCTCTTGGCTAGAGAATCCACCAAATGAAGTTGCGGCCTATGTGTAAAAGATTTCTGAGCAGCTAGAGCCTATTCCTTCTTGCCATTATGCAAAATCAGTAAAACTGAGTTTTCATCCATTCAATGCTTCAATTTATCAGACCAACTCTTGGGAAAATCTTGATCTCAATAAGTGAAGTTAGGTTCAGGATACCCTAATCTCTCATTCTCACAGTGGGGTTGGACACCCACTCTCTCAATCTCACTCAGGCTCTCTACAGCCTTTTCTACATCTCCTTTTTCCTGGACCAGTGTTAGCCCCTTAATAATATTTTCACTCATTTTGGAAGGTGCACTCAATAGTCCTACAGAAGGGGGGTTAAGAGAATAAAAATATGTTTCAATACATGAACCATCTTGATGGAAGGGAATCCCTTCAAATGTCTGAAGGCTAGGGGTCTCCACCAAGAGGTGAGCAACAACAGACTCTGAACCCTTACTAGCTTCTTCTTTCTTTTCAGAGTCTGTTAGTTTTAGTATTCCTGTCTCAGGGTCTACTATAGACTTTGGCTGCTTCAGTATGACTTCATTAGAAGCCAGAGTTTTAGTGTCACCTTCTTGGACTGTTGTTGCATGAGACTCCCCATCAAAGTGGATAGACTCTGACAGAGTAGATTGTGGAAATTCTTCGTGAGCATCCATCAGTGTCTGTCCTCCCATATCACTAGGGTTCTCACCAGCATTCTATTGTGTTGACAAAGAGGGCCTATCAGCATGTTCCCCTGCCCACTATCACCCAACCTCTGACTAGGTGGTTCTTGTGTGGGTGAGGCAGACTGAGCACCTTTTTCACTAGTCATCCCTGATACACTAGTACCATCTTTCAACTTCTTTCCATCTTCTGCTCCCTCCTTTGATTCAACCTGAGTTAATGCATCCAAGTGAGTATGTAGAAAAGTCCTTGCATGGATTGCATTGATAGCCTGGGCATAAGAAAGATGAAAGAGATCATGCAAGTCCCTTGCAATTGTTTGATAATAAGTGCCCTTTAGTTGATCTAATCTACTTTGATAGGTTGGATAGATATATTTATTGGCCACATTCCCTACTTTATGAACAAGATAATCAACCACCTTCCTTGGAAGAGGCTTAATAGTGGAAATTCATTCAATGGTTGTCCTGCAGGTAATTCCATTATTCAAAATTGCTTCATAGTCAAAAACTAGTTGCTCAATCTCAGTTTCCAACTCAGCAACAGACTCTGATTCTCTCCTTTTTAGAACTTTAATCTTTTTAGATTTTGGCTTGTCAGAGTCTGGCACACCAAGTGCTTTGAGAACTTCAGATGTCCTGCCTTCTATGACCCCAGCTGCTTGAGTTTGAAGTGAATAAGTGAAGAGGTAACTATATAGATTTGTGACCCCATCACGTGCAGACATTTGTAGCTCCACCTCCATTTTCTTCCTTAGGGTATCGTAGGTAGTAAGAAGATCCAAGACTTGAGATTTAGTCTGACATTGATCTGGATCCTCAACTGGTTCCACCAAAGGATATAAGAATATAAACACCTTATCAGTTGGAGTAATGATTTGATCAATGAGACTTGAGACTGCATCCAATAGCATTCTTTCCCAAAATGTTTCATGATCAGAGTCTAGAGGCAGTCTAGACTCTGAATCAACATTATACTCTGGTTCAGGAAATTTTTGTCTTTCAGAGTCTGGCTTTGCAAAAACCTTGGGAACATCTATTTTCTGCAAAACAGGGTTAGTAACAATAGTAGGCTTGTGTGTGTGCATAATAAGCCTTCCTCAAACTCTAGTACTTTTTAGCAAAATATTTCTCAAGAGACTCAATTTGAGAGTCCTGAGGTGCATCCCTAGGTTTTTCAGAGTCTGTAGCCTTTTGAGAGTCTATAGACTTGGCTTCAAGGTTAGACTCAGGTGCATCAGGACTTTCTTTTAACAAGGAGAGTCCTTCAACAACTTGCTTCTCTAGTAAGTTGAGCTCCTAATCATTTTGCTTATCTACAAGCCTAGTGTGTACAAATCTCCTCATTTTTTACAACTGGTGCCTGTTGAGAGACATCAGAGGTTGGTTTTCTTAATTTAGGTTTCTTGAATTGTTTTGTGGAATGGGATTTGGCTACTTGGGTAGGTGCAAGGGGACTTTCCAGTACTTTTTCCTACACCATTTCACCAGTAAATAAAGAAGTAGTATAGATAGAAGATTTGTAGGCTGAGTGTTTTACCTGCATTACCTGTGGATACACCATGGCAGGTAGGCTCTTTTTCTTGTCATCAATTCTCTTGATGTCAGAGAAAATCCTTCTTTGTTGCTTATATGTCTGCACACAACATTCATCTGCAAGCTTGGCAGACATGTTAGAAAAAAGTGGTTCAAGAGAAGTATCAAAAATCTATGATAATAGACTTTCTTTCTTCTCTCTTGCATATTGTTCAATTTTGCTCTCATTTAAGTGAGCAACATATCACCAATGTTGATCACCTTTTCAAACAAGAGATTATGACCTATCTGGTATGTAATGAAAGTAATAGCATCAAAACTACTACATTTACCAGTAAAACATTTTGCAATTTGGTCAAAAAAGAAAGACCATTCCTCTCTCAAATAAGGCCTAGTTATTTTACTCATATTCTCTAAACTAGCAGAATAACCTAGTGATTTAAACATGCTCTTTATATCATTATCAGAGACAGTATCATCAAAAGGTGTCTTAACAGGTAGTTTAAACACAGAAATAATAACATCAGCAGTTACATCAAAGGTTGTAGAACCAAAAGTAAATATTATCTTACCTGGTTGATCCTGAGAAGGATCAACTACCTTTGCAGAGCTTCATGCCTGCGAGATTGCATCCATATTGATGACAGGGGATGCCTTCAAGATGTAGTTGAGTTCACTTTGCTCCAAGAAGTCCATCACAAGGTAGTAGTCAGCGTCTACACCCTTCTTGTCTCCTAAGGCTGAGACATGGTTGGTCGTCATGAATTCAAAGTCACCAAAGGTGAATGCAATTGCCTTGGGTCTCCTCATGACAGTTGATAGAACAGCCATTGAAGTGATTACGTTGATAGAGATGAAAATTCTTGAAAAGCTTTGCTAGGGTTCGAGAATAGCTCTGAGTATATTTTTGCCTTAGAAAATAGATTGCAATAAATAAGTGAGTTAATTGTATGTAGAATTGGTGTTTCGTTAAATTTGCATTAACAACAAAAAATAAACACAAAGATATGAATGAATATTGTTTGTATTATTGATGAATGAATACAAACTCTCTTAGGGTGTACACAAACCCTAGCAGCTTCTCTGTGTTTCTCACAGCAACTCTCTCTATCTTTATGCTCTCTCAAAAGTTCGACTTATAAATTATGTTATATAGAGTGTTTATATAGAGAGCTGACTATCAACTAATAACAGAAAATAAAATCATAATAGGAATAGAATTCCTAATTATTAGTTGATAGTTTCCTCCTGTAATTATCATTCCTTCCTATACCATATCTGCAATATATTTGCCTTTATTATTGAAGACTCTCCATTAATGTGATCATCTTCCAAATATAGTTTCAGCTTTATAAATTCTAAAAATCTTCAGACTCTGATGATCTTCAGTCTCTGATAGACTATAGACTCTAATTGAATTCCAAACTCTGATCTTATTTCTTCAAAAAATCTTCTAACTACAAATACTCTTGATACCTGTACAGGGACTGACTAGACTCTGATTTACATTTACATTTACTTGGATCAGAGACTAGACAGACTTGTTCTATTATAGATATTTATGCTAGACTATGTTCTAGTATTTTGTACATCATCAAAATGAATATATTCCTAACACTAGTTATATGAACTAGTCTGTGAAAGTATGTGCAACTGAGACATGTTGTCTATATAGCAAAATGTATAGCTTCACAAACTGGTAAGTTGAATATACACTGTATTCACTCCTTGTTTCTATCTAACAAGAAGCTGAAATTCATATTTTGAATTTCAGATTTGTAGCAAGTTCAATCTAATAAAATATTAGACTGAAAGTTAAATTGTTTGTATGCATTCAAGTTTACATTCCGCATAGCTCAAGAATCATACATTCAAGATTAGCTACAGAACAATTTTTTAATTCAAGATCATAACACAATCTTAAATCAAAGAAAAATTCAACATATACATTCATCCCCGGTATAAGTTTCTCTTGGCTCATAACTAACAAATTATATATTTAATACAAATATATACTTAAACACACACAATCAAATTCAAGTACATACATATTTTTTTAATTATTAATTTAATCAATATATATGTACACCGTAATAGTTTATTTTCAAAACATATCATCTAAAATTCACATATTTTCACTACTTAAAATTTGACTAATAAATTTTAATATTTTATATTTTACATAATATTTATTCTTTTTTTATCTATTTCTAAAATAAATATACATTGAAATCATATCATTTTATATAGTATTATTATTTAAGTGTTGATATTGCAACTAAAGCTCAATTCCTTATTTTATTCAAATATTTAATATATTTAAAATCTAAATTTGTTATAACTTTTTTAAAAATTCATTTAATTTGTACTAATAAAAAAATTGAACTAAACTATAAGAATTTCATTTCTTATATTTAAAAAAATATTAACAAATAATTTATATATGATGCATTTATAATATGAAAATTTAATATATGATTAAAAAAACTTATGATTAGTGTATTAAGGCTTTTAAAAGAAAAATAAAAATTTAAGTAGATCAAATGGTTGTAACAATGACTATTTAACATGAGGTTACTAGTTCAATACCTAATGATTACATGATTTTATCCTTGTTTTCGTAAAAATAATAATTATACATACGTAATTATGCAAAATATAAGGATATAACCATCATTTTACGGCTAATAAAAAGGCAAATTTTGTCCCTATGTTGAGTTTTAGAAAAATGCTAGAGACCCCAAAAAATTATCCTAAAATTTTTCCAAATATTGAGTTGTCATTGTATAATTGGTAACTTTTTTATAATAAAATGAGACTCTGCGTGCATACATATGCACCCACAAATTAAAAAAAGTCAAATGTCATGCAACATCATTTGGTAAAAATATTTAATAGATAGTAATAGATAGATTATTGAGCCCATGCAAAGCAAAGATTTACTAATAGGCATTTATTAATATAATTTATTAGAGTACTCTTAAATGTAATACAAATTGGAGATATATATTATGTCTTACATTAAATTATATCATATATAATAAGCCGAATATGATACAAAAAATAAATATATTTTTTGATTAATACTCTAAATAAGATTCTTGATATATATATATATATATATATATATATATATATATATATATATATATATATATATATATATATATATATATATATATATTCATTTTTTACATTAATATCGTTTTGCTTCTCGGTATTTTTCGAACAAGCATCAAAACTCATGCAATGCAGGGATATTATTATCATCGTACGTATGTTAATAAAATTATGTATTGATTATATGTGATTTAATTACGATAAATCTTAAAATATTTATGTGCTCTTGTTAAAAATATCTTTTTTAATAATTAGATTTGTTAAATTCAGAGATACATTTTATTATAATAATATTTTATTTTTCATTATATGTGTTTTGATAGGAAAAGATTTTAAAATAATCAAAACTGTTAAAATAATTTTTAAAATAAGTATGACCGGTTTTTTATTATAGTGGTTATATGTGTTTTAGTTAGATACATTTCCGTATCCATTAAAAAAAAATACCGGCTCACACCTGGGCAACAATCAAAATTTTAATATTTTGGTTTTGATAGTGTGTATATATATATATATATATATATCAAAATCTGAATATAATATTCACTATCATGAATTATTATCAAAATCAGTTATATCTTCTATCATCCATTAATTATTACTAAACCTACAAAAATCTGTTAAAATCTAAATGTAATATACCTCTAATCTTTGATATGATTTTGCCTATATATAGGTATTTTCATTCTCAAATCTCAGGTAAATACAAACTCTACAAAATTATAATTTAGAAATTTATATTATTCGGAGGAGAATGGGTAGCTTGAGGTTGTTGGTGCCATTATGCATTATGTGTTTGATACTGTTTTCTTTAGCCGCTGATGCAAGGTCTCTCAGGCCAATTCAGATTGCCAGAATAGCATTGGAAAAACAATTTAGAGAGAATATGCTTACAGATGAAAGCAAAAATGCATGGCCTGCTCGAGATGCTCCCGGAGGTCCTGACCCGATACATCACCACCATATGTACTAGCTTAGCCACCCATCCAGTTATTGGTGTTATCTAAAATTGGTTCGATGTGTACCCACTTTTCCTTTTGTAGAAGTGGTTTTTTTTATATTAATAATAGATACATATTCAAAGATCAAAGATCAAAATGTTTCGAATTTTATTTTAATGTCCCGTTAAAATTTTCTTAAATAGGAGTAAAAAAAATTCATTTGTTCTTCATTAATTTTAATGATTTGTTCATGTAAAGTGGGACGGAAAAAATAACATTTTATCTCATAAATATATTTTTCATAAATTGGAATATGTTTTTATGTATACTCAGATTAGCATATTCAAACACTCGACAAAACACGTAGGTGAGTGCAGTTGAAAGCAATCGTAAACTCGTATTTATGAAACCGAAAAATCATAACATGTCCTCTTTCCCGTTAAAAATAAGTGTCGTTTTAATTTTTTTTACGTGGGTTAAGATGTAAAAAAAAGTTACTTATATATATCATTTTAAATTTTTTTTCTAATAATAACCTAAGTACCATGTTTTTATTCAAAAAATTAAAATTAAAAAAATAATATGTATAATTAACTTTTTTACGCCTCAAATTACCTATCAAAACGGAACATTTGGTACATAGGGAGTAAGATGATCATGTCAGGTCTCCAGCCAAAAATATTTGTTATGCTTGCATTGACATGTTCTGCTATACAAATTTTTACTTGAGACATTTCTATTTGTGTCCGTATGTGCGTAGCCGTAGATAATTAAATATAACTCTTTCAATTAAATTAGTGGCACATCCAAGAAAATATTGAATGTGGGATTAAGTTGTAATAATTATTTTTTTCAAAAAAAAAGTTGTAATAATTATATTTTATTATTTTCGTCCTAATAGAAATTATATGTTATTGATCTAAAATATTATTCCTTCTAGTTAGCAAAAGAAGATTATTCTTTCCTAATTTAATCTATTTTTCTATACTTAATATTTGGCTACTCTCTGTCAAATAAAATATTTGGCTACTCGTAAAAAATTTGGTTTTAAATATTCTATTTATTGTAAATAAATACAGAAAATAAAACTTAATGTT
This sequence comes from Oenanthe sinensis, assembly GCA_028671895.1. Lineage (NCBI taxonomy): Eukaryota > Viridiplantae > Streptophyta > Magnoliopsida > Apiales > Apiaceae > Oenanthe > Oenanthe sinensis. Next base: position 24,835,476 of record CM053805.1, on the reverse strand, counting down.
AATACTAATCATATTATTTTTATAAAATTAAAAAAAAATCATTAAAACAAGTACCTATAAAAATTATATCCTATTTAAAAGTACTATCACATGCCTCATCGTCGATTCCTATCAACTACATTTGTTATATATTTTATTTTAAATTATGAGATGAAATATAAAATGTAATTAAATAATTTAAATTATATATAAATAGACTTCCTAAATTGAATAGAATTAACATATAATTTTCGTAACTGTCTTTTTTCTTCAATTTCTGGACCGTTCCTGTTAGAATATAATTGTTGAACCATAATTAATTTAAAAATTATTTATCAATTTCGCGTAGACCGTAAAATCATCCAAATCTGATTTTTAGAACTCAAAACATGGCCCAAATAGTAAAGGGGTTGTTTGCCCATAAGGATAAACTATTACAGAAGGGGGTCTGAATGTAATAGTACCAGTAAATCGATTAAGAACACAAGTATGTAAAAGATTAATACGGTTTGTATTAAAGATTGAACAGATTACAAAACTCTCTCAAGAAGTTGTTTATTCTCAAGAGCTGCTAGGTTATAAAAAATACGAATTGCTAAGAATGAATTATTTTAACCTATGTATGTGTTTATATATATACACGGTTACAAATCAATTACAAATCAGAATAGGAATAGAATAACTTTTCATAAGGAAATAGTCTTGCATTCGAATTCCTTCTCACTTTCCTATTCAGACTTTGATTTGAATTGCTTCCTGCCAAACTCTGATATTAAACTTTGTCGGTTACTATTCTCTGATTGAGCATTCTTTGTTAGAGTAAACTCTGTCTGACAGCTCCTTAAACTCTGATGACGTCAGCAATGTAAACTCTGACTTGTATTCTCTGACAGCCATCAATGTTTGTTTCCTAACAATCTCCCCCAATTTATGCTTTAAGAAATAAAACATAAATTTCACTTATGATGTCAGAATTCCAAAACAAATGCATCAGAGTTTGTTTGTCATGTTTAACTCAGATTCTTCTGTAAGAAAAATCATCTTTCAGAAATTGACTTAGAAGTTTGTCTTCAGCAGCTCTCAATAAATTCACCAGCTTTTCTTTCAGTTCCTTCATCTGGTCAGAAGAATCATCAATCTGATAAATAGCAGCCCTCAAAGCATAGATAAATGATCTGTTCATTCTTTCATCCAAACTAATGCAACAAGCCTTCATTCCATCAGGATTTAAAATTAGTGTAGGTATCCCCAACACCATCTTGACTTTTGCATCTCCCTTTCTCATTGCTCTTCTAGATCTATCTTCATGTACATATCCAGGCTCATACTCATCAGAGTTTATCATAATTAATCTTTCACTTTTCTTCTTTTCAGCTATTACCCCTTCAAGAATTTTTACCTGAAAGGCATATGTTTAGAAGCCTATTTGTTTAGAGAGATGACAACTCAACTCAAACATAGATAATTTGTAAGTAAATATATTATCTGTCACATGAATCTTCAGCAGGTATTATGTTGGTGAGATTACGAAGCTATATGAATAGTAATCGTGATAACTCAACACTAGAACAGGATAAGTAAATAATACTACGCCTACACAGAAATCAGGAAGAAATGAAGACAAAGCAAAGTACAGTGAATCAAGACATTAGAAGAAGTTTTGAAGTCTACTACAGGTCATTGAGAGAAGTTCATTAATATGTTCATGCCTCAGTGAAGAATAACGGTTGAAGACTTTCAGGGTTTCAGAAGTGTTGAAGATTCAGTATAGAAGAGCCACTATAAGATTTCAGTGTAAAAGCACTGATTGAAGATAGACAGTGTTTATCAACAGTCAGTGTTCGAAGCAATAAAGAACTGCAACAATAATGTCAATTGGTTTAATTGAGAATATAGAGATCAATACAGTGTTAGTTGTGAACCAGACCAGTGCACTAAGTGTCAACACAAAGAATTTGATTAACAATTCATTGTTCAAGAAGAATTGACAGAAGCAAGTGAGCAAAGATTTTACAGCAGTTAGAATTTACCAAGTCATTGTATATGGTGAAGAATTCGACCCTTAGAAAATCAAGGTGAAGAATTCGACACCCAAGGCACACTTAGTGAAGAAATCGACACCAAGCATTACATGGTGAAGAAATCGACACTAAGTCATACATGGTGAAGAAATCGACAAGAAACGTTTCATGGTGAAGAAAATCGACACCAAGTTTTAAAGAGTGAAGAACTTCGACACCTAGTAATTTAAGTTCTCAAGTGTTAACCATGTGTGAAGAATTCGACACATAGGAATACTATGCATAGAATTCGACACCTAGCTGAGAAATTACTAAGGCAAGTACATCAAGGGAAAAACTCGACACCTAGCCATACTATACAGTAAATTCGACACCTAGGATTGTTTTTAGTATCCAAGGCATGTTCAAGGGAAGAATTCGACACCTAGTTCACACAAGGAATAGAATTCGACACATAGACTTTAAAATCTACCAAGGCATGTACCATAGACTAAAACTCGACACCTAGCTGTCAAAGTCTCAAGAATTCGACACCCATTGTTTTATGCCAAGGCAATTACATGTGACTGCAGAATTCGACACCTAGACAATTTTCTAAGGTAAAGTACATGGGATCAAAATTCGACACTTAGAAAATGTACATGGATTTTTCAAAGTCAACTCAAGTCAACATACAAGGGGAAAAGAATTCGACACTCACAACTGCAGTTCAATTATTGAAAAGTCTACACTATATTAACAAATGAATTTAATTCATTTGGAGTGGAGTGTGTGTGTGTGTGTGTGTGTGTGAAAATATACACACAGAAGCAAAGAGATACAGAGAGAGACAGAAGCAGGAGAAGAAGAGATACAAAGCTATACACATACCTTCTTCACCGGAGTTTTATAATCTAGCCAGTTCATTTTGTTGTAAATCTATAGGGCTATTATAAAGCACTCTCTGTTAGATTGAATTCCTATTGTTCATTCATAGATCTATACTTTGTAATAGGAATCGGACATATCTCTTTGTAGAAGCAAAGAACTAATCTGTTCTTTGGAAGCCAGTTATATTTTTAACTGGGTGTAGCAACCTCGGGGTTTATATACGAAAGATATATTCCCTGAAACCTGTCTCGTTTAAATTACTTGCTAATTTTCTAGAACATTAATGTTTATTCATAAATACAGAAAATTAGTAAGTCAGCCTCCTAAACACTCAAAGAACTCGAACTACTAACCGAACTCTAAATTATTTATCCGCAAAAGATTCGAAAGAATTTTTTAATTTAGTGAGTATCGTATTCAACCCCCCCTTCTACGATACATTGGGACCTAACAATTGGTATCAAAACAGGCTGATTGATATACAAATCAAGATCCGCAACTCAGTGAAGCTCAGGGTGAAGAAGCTGTCTAGACTGAAAATGAGAAGACTTTGTTTAATACAATTTATTTTTAAAATTTTAATAAGTTTATTTTATAAACTTTATAAATTTTATTTTATAAACTTTTATTAGTTTATGTTATAAATTTTAATTAATTTACTTTATAAATTTTATGTTAAATTTATTCTATAAACTTTTATTAAAATTTATTCTATAAAGTTTAATTAGTTTATGTTATAAATTTTAATTAGTTTATTTTATAAAGTTTGAATAAAATTTATGTTGTAAATTTTTAGAAAATTAATTTCATAAACTTTTATTTATTTATATTATGAATGTTATTTAGTTTATTTTATAAATTTAATAAAGTTTGAAGTTTAAATTTATTAAACAAATTATTGATGCAAGCCAAGTCATTTTTTCAAGAGGCCAAGAATTCGACACATAGATATACAAGGCTGGGAAAATCGACACATAGTCATACAGTGCAACAAAAATCGACACATAGCCTGCAAGCATGTCAAAAAGATTCTAAGTCATTCTACAGGGAAGAAAATTCGACATCTACCTATAAGAGGGAGTAGAATTCGACACCTAGAGTCTTTGGATGATAGAACATTTTCTAAGGCATACTACAGGGCAGAAAAGTCGACACATGGCTATATAGGGCAGAAAAATCGACACCCATGGTAGATGGTCAGAAAAATTGACACCCATGGTTTTTGTTGAAATTTCTAAGGCAGTTGGACACAAATTCGACTCCTAGTATCAAAATGACAGTTTGGTACCCCCAAGTTTTGTACTCTTTAATTTTTATGATAGATTATTTATTTTTGCAGGAAATTTAAAATTCTTGAAAACTAAATTTTTCTTAAGTATTAATTTACGATATTTTAATTTTTAAGAAAATTCGAAATTCTTGAAAATTAATTTGTTGTAAATTTTTATTTTTGTTTAATTTATTTTCTCAGAAAATTAAAAGTTCTATAAATTTAAATTTTTCTTAAATATTAATTTGAGGGTGCTCAAGAAGAAGATGAAGATTTTTCCGGGTATTGAAGACAACTAAAATTGATTGAAGGTTATCCAATGAAGTTAATTCTGGAACAGACTGAAGAAATAGTGGTTTTAATTTCCACAGAGGTTTACTCCATAGGATTCCACTAATATTTTGGACGCTGCAAAAGAAGAGATTAATTTGGGTACAAGTTTTGGTTAATTTTAGTCGTATTTTTGGGTGAAAAATCTAAGGGGTTTGAAGTAGTGAAGGAGAACAAACTAGACATCCTGGAATCTCAGGACAAGCCTTAAAGTTTATTCAACAGGGAGATTACAGGAAGTTCGTGCTAGCAGTGCAGATCATTTGGAACACAGGAGCACAACCAATAGGGAATCTAAGGATATAACCACATTATCTTTAGAGGAACTAGTTGTGTGTTAGAAGCCTATGGACTATAACAAAAGCTGAAGAAGATAATATTTGGTAAAGCAGGTTGTTACCATATCCACTGTATTTGTGACCCAGGAACCAAATTTGATTGACGTCAAGGTTGAGAACCTCTGAACAGAAACGAAATGAAATGATCCGAGAAGCTGAATTGAAGATGTTGTAGCTCAAGGTAGTGGTCAAGATGTTATATCTTACACTTTGGAATAACCTGAGAACTAGACTGCAAGTCAAGCCTGCAGAGCAAACAGGAAGTTAATTGACATCAGATTCAGATGGAATCCCAATTCTAAATCTAAGGTCCTTACCTATAGATTCCATAAAGGAGATTTTCAAGAACAGTTCAAGAGGCGGTTGCAAGACAGGGATGGTTTATATTAGAAAGACAAGATCAGGGGTTTGCTACACAATTTGAAGAAGCCTGTACAAGCAAAAGATGACAGACACTGTGTTGGGTTGAAGCAGTAATATCAAGCATTAGTGAGGATGCAGTAAGGGAAAGCACTTGTTGATGAAGTTAAATGCAAAGGATGATTCTATCAGTGACAACAATGAACCAAATGGATATCTGGCATCAATGACCAACACTGGAGATGAATCACTAAGCACTTCACAAGAATACATTCTAACTAGTATACGTTTATCTAATTCAGAACTGTATGTTTATTAAGTTTTGGAATGTATTATATTCATGACAGCATGTTAGCATCTTAGGACTTAAATGCTTAATTGATTGCTAAGAATAAGATTGCATGCTAGGATTCATGAGTTTAATTAGTACATTTCATACTTGATTTTATATGCAGTAAAATGAATATCTGGAGAATTAGATAGGGTGTTCTAGACGGTTAGGTGTATTCCTAAAATATTTGCTGGAACTTGAGTTAAATCTTCTGTGATTTAATACCTCTGCTAATGTTATGAAAATTGCTAAATAGACAAACAGGTCATAGATCAGATATATTATATTTGTTCTTATTGTGATAAATGACTTGTTAAGTGTATGTGGAATTTGATATTGCTCATAATATTTTATTCAAATATTCTGCATATTCTTGAATTGTTTATGTGTTTATTTTCATATGATTTGCTTCTACTCACATAGTTGTTTTAAATGTCATATCAGATCATGTATTTCTTGTTAAGGAATAAAAGATGGTAGAATTATCTAAGTAGTCAGTAAAATTTGTAGATTCGAAGCTTAATCTAAAACTCACTTATATAATTAGAGATAGTTAAAAATGTTAAACAATGACAGAAATGGATTAGACAGAATTAGTAATTAATTTGTTAGTTCTTTTATCCATGTGCTTTTACATATTGAATCTGTTGTTACCACTATTTAAAGTAATATCTCTAACCCATCTGGACTCAATTAAAATTGAGTACCAAGAAGCTTAATCATTTGTGATTGCAGAGTATGTAACAAAAGACATAGATTAAAGCTCTGACATCACAGTTGGTTGAGAAAGCCTACCCAACGGTAACCTTTGGAGATGACAGCAAAGGATGTACAAGGGATTTGGCTATATTTGGAATTGTCATCAGTGGAAGCATCTTTCTTGTTGAAGGACTTAAGCACTATCTACAGGGCACTAGGGAATTCTTTGTCAAGGGTTTTCTGGAAAAGCATCGAAAAGGAAAAGTGTTTGATCTCAAACAAGAAGGTTGGAAGATCACTCAACTGAGAGTGAGGAAGTTTGTTTGTAGCTGACATGAATTTTGTATGCAAAGGTGAAGTGAACTTTTCAGTAAAGCTTCATCAGTAAAGAGTTAACTATGGCAAAAGAAGCTCTCACACTTGTTAATCAAGACAATGGATTCTCCGATAAAGATGAAATTGGTGAGAGGACTTCTTCAAATGGAATTCTATCCAGAAGGACATTTTGAAGTACGTCACATAGGGAAGTCAAAGAAAACATCACATTGAAGCAAATTATGTCAGGGAGAAATGTTCTTAGTGGTGATTTTTGATGACAACCCTAGTTACAAGTTGGTGATGATCGTGCATTCAACAGACAAAATGTCACAGATGTTAATTGATCATCAGGTAGATCAAGTTGGAAGCAAAGTAAATTGTGAGAACTTTGAAGTCAGATAATGGGACTGAATTTCGCGAATAAAGTTCAAAATGAATTCTGCACTGAAAAAGGTACCTTGAAGCTGAAGCAATTAACACAGCATGCTGCTTTAATCAACAACAAGATCGTGAAAAGACATCATATGAGTTAATGGCCAACCAGAAGTAAACACTGAAGCTCCTTCGTGTGTTTGGAGGAAATTGATATTTATTGAAGACTTATATGAATATCTTGACAAGAAGTTAAGAATCAAGAAACAATTTTCCTCAGCTACTCAGTGATGAGGTAAAAACCAGAAGGTGATTAAAAGTCTGAATGTTTCGACCTACTACACCAAGCTCCCAAGCATTCAAATGAAAGACTATTCTGAATCTTTGAAGTTTGACATCCCGTTAGAGTCAAATTCAGATACTGATGTTGAAACTGAGGTTGCAGAAGGAATCAATGATAATGATAATGATGATGATTCAGATCCTATTAGTGGAAATGGTAGTGAAACTACACAACTCGTGAACGTTAACAGAATCCACTGAAAAAGGTGAAGGATCTTCAACACATCCTAACAGCAACTTAGGGGGAGCAAAATAAAAGAAGGATCTACTAGTCATACTCAACACAATGAAGATCAAAGGAATACATCAAGAACATATCTGTCGAGACAAAAAGTTTGAAGACAAAGTCATTCCTGGAGTCTAGTTCTTAGTGACCCGGATTATTGAGTAAAGACTAGAAGTGCTAATCAAAATGAACATATTTTTTTTTGGGACCCAACAATCAACATTTGGTTTCCCAAAGAATAGTGAAGATGCACTGATTGATCCAGATTGGGTGATTGCAAATGCAAGGTGATCTCAATCAGTTTGAAGGCAGAAATTATTGAAGCTGGAACCCAGACCACTAAAGTCGAAGCTGAAATTGGTACAGTAAGGGTTCATAGAAACTGGATAGTTATTGGCATTGTTATGAGGGACAAAGCCAAACTGATTGCTACAGGTTACTATAAAGTAGAAGGTATCGACGATGATGGAAACAGAATCTTCGGAACTTTCAAGTTCAAACAGTAAGCACCAGTGACAAGATTTGATCTTTTGGGGCCTAAAGATAAGGATCTAACAATAGGATATTCCTAGCACAAGTTGAGCATTCAAGCATGGATATCTATCAGATGAATGTGAACAAAGTGCACTCCTAAATGATGAGTTAGAAGTTGAAGCTGATGTACAACATTTCCTGGACTTTGAAGTTGCAGATCATTGGAATTTATATATCATTCTCTTCACAAGTTCTCTATGAATGGAGATAGGGATTGAAGCAAATCGTCAAGGACATGGTATGACACTCTAACAGCTAATTACTTGAAAATGATTTTATATTAGAGTATTTATACACATATATATCTCTAGAATACATGGCACACACAATGTCATATATGTGCTAGTATACCATGATAATATTATATGTGGGTCTACTAATGAAAATTTGACAAGAGATATTTGCTAAGTTAATGTAGAGTAGGTACAACATGAACATGTTGAAAGATTTGCAATTCTTTTTGGATGACAATTAATTCAAAAGAATGATGGCAATTAAAGTAAGTCAAGGATCTTTTGAAGATGCGCAATTTAGAAGATTCTAGACCTGCCAAGACTTCTTGCCAACAAACCACTAAGCTTGATCAAGGCAAATTAGGTATATGAACTGAAGTGACAAGCTATAGAGGTATGATCAGCTCATTACTTATTCAAGTGCATAAAGACCATATATTTTATTCTCGATATGCCTATGTGCAAGTTTCCAAGTGGATACTAGAGAATCTTATCTTATAGCTAAGTTATGAATTGTTAGATATCTTAGGGGATCACCAATTCTTAGAATCTGGGACCCTAAAGATACTAAGTTTAACCTAATTGGCTATATAGATATAGATAATGCAGATTGTAAGAAAGACATGGAAGTCATTCCTAGAAGCTGTCAACTCCAACAACTCTGCTGTATACTCTCTACACCACTCATGGAACAAGCACAAGGACATCAGGTATCATTTCTTTCGAGATTGTCCTTAGTAGAATAACTTGCAGATATTTGTTAAACAGCTTGATGAATTCATTTTATCTAAGTTGGTTAGTAAACTTGGGATATTATTTATTTGCATATATGTTGGAAATCCCATCTGCAAGGAATTCTCAAATGAGTTCACAAGTATTAAATTTTCCATATTTAAAGGACTTGTGAATTTATTTTTAAATCCAGTACCTCATACTTTTTTATATTAGTTTAATTATCATACTTACAATGTTATATGCATATGTGGTAGTTAAATTTTCTAGCATAAGTTAGCAGCATAATTATTTATTTGTTAAATATTTAATGAGTATTATTCAATGATATCTTGCTTAATTGCTATGATATTTTGTTCTGATATTTTTAAATATTTTATTACAAATAATTGTGATACTTTTGATATTAGTGATAGTATTTAGAATTTCTGTTCTAAATAAATAATGCATATTTCAAAACTCACTAATATTAGAAGACGAAGTATTTTCTAAGTCATGTCTATAAAATTTTCAATGTTTTATATACTTAGAAAATATTTCTAAAATTTGATTTTATTTGCGAGAAGTTGTAATTAGGATCACAAGTATTAAATATCAATATTTAAAGGACTATTGAATTTCTATTCAACTAATTCTCGAGCTTACGTATATTATTAATAATTGGTACGAGTATAATTGCAATATGCTTAAGTGACGATTATTAGATATAGCGTAGGAAGTTAGATGCCAATATTCAATCCTATGAATATTTAGTATTTAGCGAAATTATTTTATCTTATTAAAATTATGGATTGAAGCAATTCAATGTTTATTAGTTTCATAATTTTGATTTGATAAAATATAAGAAGCACAATTTATTGCATTTTGAAATTATTGATAAATATCGAATAATTAGTATCAGCGTGCAATTAATTGTGATATTTTTAATATTAGTGATAAAACAAGTTGTTTATCTGAAATCACTAATAATAAAAATATGTCTAAATGCTTATTGTTCTACTGAATGATTGTCATGTCTGTTTGATTTGTATATATGCATGCTATTGGTAATTGTTTAGTACAATATAAGTATTTAATTTATTTTGATTTATTTAAATTATGATGATATAAAACAATTCAGTGATATATTGGTTCCATGATTTAAGTAAATTAAAATAAATTCGCAGCATAATTATTCGTAGTATAAATATTCTCTTTTATTACTTTGTGATAATTGAATGATATTTTATTATAAAATAATTGTGATATATTAATACTAATGGATTTGCTTAGTCTTTATTCTAAGTAAAAATTGGTTTTTGAAAAAGCCGTCAGTATTAGTATATTTAGTTTTCTTTCTTTGATTGAATTTTGAATCTGAATGTATTAAAAAGAAATTTTTGTCTGTTTTTTTTTCAAAATGTTTTATTCAAAGATGCATTCATTTTTTTATCAGTCTTAGAGAAGAAAACATCAAATTCTTTTTCAAAACTTCTCTTTTAAAAATCATTTGATTTACAGCCCTACTTTGATTTCTAAATCCTAGCGTGTGAATCAAACTTTTTTTGCAGATAATCTTTCTTTAAATCTCAAAATATTTTATCCTCTCTCCAAAGCTGGTTTTAAATGCTATATTTTCAAAACCATTTTCTCTCCTAATTTTTCCTATAAAGTGGCAGAAACTTTGTGACTGTTATCTTATTAGGAGAAATTGTTTTTAACTTCGAGGTATCATTCACTTGTAAAATTTATTTGTTTTTAAATACTTGTTTCAATGTATGTTTCACATTGATTCAGAGTACCAAAACAGTGATTGTCGCTTTGAAGGCCTAGTACTGTATTGTTAAGCATTCATTCACCCCAATTGTCATGTTTTTATTTTAAGTCGGGGATACTATCAGGTAGACGAAAATGATGTAAATCATAATTGCATTATGAGTCGGAAAATCATAGTCCTCCATCTGATAAGGATGTTTTGCAAAACTTTTTTTAAAACTTACAATACTTAGGTTTTAAAGGAAAAGAGTTATTTTATTGAGATAAAATTTTGTAAGAGAGTTGAATTTCTTCTTTGGTGTAAATTCCCGCATTTTATTATGGGAAGTTTGCCTTATAAGAAATTCATAAGGGATAGACTTTTTCTCTGATACACATTCCCGCGTTTTATTATGGGATAAGTATCTTAAAGAAAATTTCTATTAGTTTCACACTCTTAAATGATAAATCTTTAGAACCGACAAAACTCTTTTATTAAAAGTGCTAAAATGCAATCGTTTACCATTCCTTCTTATATTTTTCCTTCTCCTTGAGATGAAAAATATGTTTTGAAATGTTAAAGTGATTATTTCATTTTATCTTATTTAATTGATTTTATCCGTTTAGCCCCCAGCGGCTACAGAAGCTGGCCAGGAGGTTGAAAACCCATAATCTCTTACCCAGGCCTTAATACTAAACACTGATTCATCTACTTTCTTATATTAACCCTTGGAAATATAAGGAACTTATGTTAATTAGAGGTTAATAAGGGAGAAACTGCACTTGATGCAGCAAATAAGGATGAAGTTGAAAGTGTACCCACAGCTCTATCTCCAGCGAGAGGATTCTTTGGCTTGACTGGAGCTTTTTGCTGAATTCTAGAAGATGATCTTGTTTGAATTTCTGAGACTGGTTTCGGTTGAGCAACTAGTTTGACTGCTTTGGGAATTTTAACACTCTTGACTTGAATGGGCTTAGCTTCTGGCTTCTTCTGTTCAACAGATACCTTCTTCTGAATTGGTCATTTCCTTACATATCTTCTCTTTTTCTGGACTTGAGCAATGTCAGTACCAGACTTCTTCAATTCATCTTCTACAGCAGCTGGATCCATTCCTGGATTTTCTTCTTCAAAAACTTTCCTAGCCAGCTCTGCATCTTTTAGATTCTGTTCTTCAATTTTCTCAGGATTCTCTTCTTCTTCAAGCCTTCTTGCAAATTCCAAATCAGCTTCAATCAGAGTTTGTTTCTTGATTACTTATCAGAGATTGGTGCCATCAGAGTTTGAGTTTGAGTAGACAAAGTTTGACTTTGACTTTGACCAATCAGAGTTTGCTGCATAACTTGTTTACCCTCCATGTGACTCCCTTGATCTGCATCATCAGGTTTATCAAGTTTTTGTACAACATCATATTTGCATTTGTCTGTAACTGAACTCTCCCCCTTTCTGACATCAAACTTTTTCTTGATAGTAAGAATATCAGTAATGATGTGTAACATCCCCTACATAGAACTGATAGAGTTTGTCAAAATATCCATCTTGGCTTCCAAAGCATCCTGTCTAGATGAGACATTCTTGAACTTGATTCCATAGAGTTTTGTAAAGATTTGACAAAGGCAGAGTTGTTGGTAATAGTATCCTTGAGTGCATCAACTTCAGTGTGAAGACCTTTAGATAACACTGTAGTAGCCTTCAACGCAGACTTCAATTCTGCAGAGTTAATCTCTTTGTCAACTTTATGAATAAAATCATGAACATGTGGCCAAAAGATATCTTCATGTGAATATTTCCAAGAACTGTCCTAAATATTCTGTTTAAGAAAATCAATTATCACATCCTGAGAAGGTCCTGGTTGAGAAGAGAAATCTCTGTGAACTCCTTCAGCATATAAATCAGTTTCAATCTCTCTTTTCAAATTTTCTGCCACCATGTAATCTGGATAGCTCATGCTTAGTCTTTCATGTGCATCATGTGAGTTGACTGGCCACTTCTTAGTATTGTACCTTTGAGAATACGGAATAGACAAATCTGTAACTTCTTCATCAGCAAAAATAGCCTCATCAGAGTTTATGTCCATCCCATCAGAGTTTGCAGCTTTGTCAGAGATTAGCAAAGCATCAGAGTTTGCAATAGATAAACTCTGAGTACCTGCAGAAGATATAGAACATCCTAAGACACTCTTATTTTTTAAAGTAATCTCATTACTTCTCACATCACACATATCATAACTTTTAAGAGTTAGATTTTGCTCACTAGAAGTAACTAACTTCTTTCTCAAGTCTACCTCACCTTTTGCCAGATCCAGTGTCTGTCTCTCATTAATTCTATTTTTCACACAGTTTACCTCAGACTCACTAGAAAGGCTCAACACACATTGTCCTACAGAAATAAGATGTGGCTGAGAAAGGTTGACTATAGTTACATGAGTAGGGGTACCCTTTTCAGGACTATTCATGATCATTCTAGCAGTTAAATTAGGAAAGGTAAAATCTGAACTTAAACTATCATAGAATGCAAATTCTGATGAAAAGTCAAAGTTTATACCTTGAGTTGTAGATGTGGATGTTGTCTCCATTGGCTGGGAAGAGATTGGTAATACCATAAGAGCAGTAGTGGTGACCAGTGGAGCTTCATCAGAATTTGTCTGTCCAATAGTAGAATCTTGGTCTGCAATTATAAAACTGATGATTGGTTCTTGTGGGACCTGAGTCATATCTTCAGCTGCTTCACCACTTTGAGGTGAAGGTTCTTGTATGCTTGACTCTGCCAAAACTTGGCCTTCAACATCAGCAATAGCAAGATCTGCAAGAAGAGTTAAAGTGCATGCATCCAAACTTTGATTGGATGGTTCTTGTGTGGCTGGGGCCTTAACAACTTCTTCAACCCTTTGAGCTGAAGGTTCTTGTAGGTTGTACCCCTGATCTAAGCTGGCTTCATCTGCTAGAAAAGTGACTTTTGTTGAACTTTGATCAACAGGTTCTTGTGTGTCTGGCCATGTAGAGATTGCTACCTCACTTTGAGAGATAGGTTCTTGTGTATCCTGGCCAAAAGTGACAGACTTCTTCTTTCTTCTTGAGAATTGTTTCAAACTTGGAGAGGCAGATGATGTGGACTTCTTGGCTTCCATTTCTTTCCTGACTTGTTCTGCCAACTCCCTTACTCTTTCATAAGAAATCTCCTTAATAATTTGCTTAGGAGAGTTTGTAGGAGAATCAGAGATTGTAAGAGGATCAGCTTCCTCTAGAGTGACATATGGCTCATCTTTCAAATAATTGTGTTGTCGCTCCTATTCATCCTTGAGCCAAAGATCATTTAGATTCCCCAAATTTTTCCTGCAGACTGGCTTGTCAACAGTAGGCCCCCGTCTAATATGTTCACGGTTATAATAGGCAATATTTGTCCAACAATCAGTTTTTGACTTGACATACCGAGGAATCATGTTCTCAATTGGAACTGGTAATCCAGGTTCCTTTCAAGGAATATTTGCCTTCCAGATATGCCATGCTTCAACAGAGTTTGCCAAGTCATCAGAGTTTAGATCAGAGATTGGAAGGTTAGAGTTTAGTGCTGCATCAGAGTTTAGTTCAGTGTTTGCAGCCTCAGAGTTTATAGCCTTGACTAATCTTCTCCTCTTCTTCTTTACCTCAGGCATTGGATTTACTGTGAATGGCTTCATAAAAGGTGCAGGAGGTATCTCAGAAGCCTGTTAAACAGTTGTTCTCTTGGCAAAAACTAACCCTTCATCAGAATCAGAATCTTCATCTATTAATTTTCTCCTTTTAGGAGAGGATTCTTTCACTGCCTTCCCTTTTCTTTTGTTGGTGCCTTGCTGAGAGGTTTGTGTTACAACCACAGCCTTTTGGGAGACTGTAAAGGTTGGCAAAAGTGTTTGGGTGTCAGTGTTTGGAGGGTGGCTTGGGTTTGAATCAAACGGTGCTAAACTCTGATCCATAGCCATGGAGAGAAAATCCCTTCCATACATGGTAGGCATTCTCTGATTTAAGAGAAGCCTGACCCATGTGGGATAAAAGAGAGGAGATAGATTACCTTTCTTAGCATCCTTCCTAGTTAGGTCAGCAAAAATCCTCCTATTCATATTAAAACTAGCTAAACTCTGATCATTCTCAAAATTTACATCAGGCAACAAAACATTAAAAATTAATTGAAGAAATCTAGCAAAATAAACAGTGTGAGCATCATCATTTATTTTGCTAGCCAGCTGTCTAATTATCATACAAGGAAAATTAAAATTAAGATTATGGGTCAGAAAATACTCAATTTATTGTGCAAGCTGTGGGATTGCATCGAAGTTTATGCACTTTCCTGTGAAGGCCCTTATGATGCAGTCGAAGAAGAAACTCCATTCTCTTCGAAGATGGGGTCTGGTAAGACTCCCCGGCTTTTTTAGGCTTTCTCCATAGTCTATAGAGGTAAAGAACTCTTTTATCTGATCATCTCCCACAATATCATCATATATAGCCACTTCTGGGAGATGAAGGGCTTGTCGAACCACTGCTGGTGTGATTAAATGCTTGCCATTGAAGTTGAAAGTGATGGCTGGATCTTCATCATCATCTACATCATTAAACTTAGCAGTCGACCAAATCCTTATCAAGGACTGAGCTGAGAAGTTAGAAGGTTCCTGTAGCGCGTAGCCAATATAACTTTGTGCCAAAAAATCTTGAATCACATGAAAATCATTAGGTGCATCAGATTTGTTTAACAAAGAAATATAGTTTGTGGGTGCAAAGGTATAGTTTTGAAAGGTTTGTCCTTTTGATGCCATTGTTACAAAGAGAAGTTGCAGGTTTAAACAGTTAGGGTTCTTGAGAAATGAGAGTATGAAAATGAATAGAAACTGATAAAATGAACACTGATAATGATTAATAGAATTAATCTATGACTATTCATATGCATAATTTATGTAGTGGGATACGTGGCAAGAATTGATTGGAAAACAATTATGAATAAGGTCTCAAAATACGGCAAGTGTATATGTATTTCTGTAAGTATATGAACCGTCATTCGTGAGTTACACGCACTTCGTTTCGAATCCAATCAGAGAGTAATAATTATGATGTCACAACAATGAATTATGATGTCATAAAAATAATTACAGAGTTTACCACGTAATCAAAGTTTAACAAGTCAGAGTTTAGATGAGTCAGACTTTACCATATCTTCAGATAAATACTGATAGATGCGAACAGAGATTAAATGACGCATTGATCAGAGTTTACTTTGATTTTATCATAGTTTATCTCATACTCTGCCATATTATCTGATTGACTGTACTTGTTAAGTCATGTTGAGCCACTTGTAATCATTCCTAATTCAGAAACCAGTCTGTTAAATGTTGCTTCAGGCAAAGGCTTTGTAAATATATCTGCAATTTGTTGATCTGTGGGAACAAAATGTAATTCAATTGTGCCTCCCATAACATGTTCCCTTATGAAATGATATCTGATACTGATGTGCTTTGTAAGAGAATGTTGAACTAGATTTCCTATCATTGCAATAGCACTTTGATTATCACAATAAATAGGAATTTAAGAAAAATTCAAACCATAATCCATCAGTTGATTTCTCATCCATAATATATGTGCACAACAGCTTCCTGCAGCTATATATTCAGCCTCTGTTGTAGATGTTGAAATTCATTTCTGCTTCTTGCTAAACCATGACACTAATCTTCCACCCAGAAATTGACAACTATCACTTGTACTTTTTCTGTCAATTTTACATCCTGCAAAGTCAGCATCTAAGTAGCCAATTAATTTAAAATCAGACTCTCTAGGATACCATAAGCCAAGATTAATAGTGCCCTTGAGATATCTGAAAATCCTCTTTACAGCTATCAGATGTGGTGCCCTTGGATCTGCTTGAAATCTAGCACATAGACATGTTGCAAACATGATGTCTGGTCTACTTGCAGTCAAATAAAGTAAAGAACCAATCATTCCTCTGTATGCAGTGATGTCAACAGGTTCTCCAATATCTTGCTCAAGCTTTGTTGCAGTAGCCATAGGAGTTGTAGCAGATGATGAGTCTTGCATTTGAAATTTTGTGAGTAGATTCTTTATATATTTAGACTGATTAATGAAAATGCCTTCTTCAGTCTGTTTTACTTATAAACCTAGAAAATAATTCATTTTCCCCATCATGCTCATTTGATACCTGGACTACATTAGCTTTGAAAATCTTTCACAGAGCTTCCCATTAGTGGAACCAAATATAATATCATCCACATATATTTGTACTAATAATAGATCCTTACCTTGAGTTCTATAAAATAGTGTTTTATCAATTGTACTTCTAGTGAAACCACTTTCAAGTAAGAATAGAGCTAAAGTTTCATACCATGCCCTTAGTGCTTGCTTTAGACCATACAAAGCTTTATCCAGTCTATAGACATGATTTGGATATTTTGGATTGACAAAGCCAGGTGGTTGTTCAACATAGACGACTTCTTTAAGTTCACCATTTAAAAATGCACTCTTAACATCCATCTGGTAAACCTTGAATTTCTTATGTGCAGCATAAGTAAGAAAAATTCTGATTACTTCTAGTCTGGCTACTGGTGCATATGTTTCATCATAATCAATGCCTTCCTGTTGAGAATAGCCTTTAGCTACTAGTTTTTCCTTATTTCTTGTAATGATTCCATCAGAATATGTCTTATTCCTGAATACTCATTTTGTGCCTACAATTGATCTGTTCTTTGGCCTAGGTACTAGTGTCCAGACTTCATTTCTCTCAAACTCATTTAACTCTTCCTGCATTGTAGTTACTCAATCTGCATCTTTAAAAGCATCTTCAACCTTCTTTGGTTCTGTTTGAGACAGAAAGCTATGAAATAGACATTCATTTTGAGTAGCTTTTTGTTAGTATTGGTGTCCTAGAGACAATACTTTTAATGTTTTATTGAAAACAATTAAGGATTATGTTTTATGTGATTATTTAATTATTATTTATTATGTCTTTATTTACTGCGTTATAAATTGAAAGGATAATAAATGTCCTTGGAATATTAATACGTAATATATATCTTTAAGTATGTGACTTAAAATTGAGATTATATGAATAGTGTTTTATTCCTAAAATTCCCTAGTCAAGTATTATTATTTAAGGACAATAATAATGCAATAAGACTAGTATGTTTGTTGACGGATGACCACATCTCATTGGTCATAGGTATGGTGATACTAAAGTCAAGAACATAAGTGTATGTATCAATACATGACACTGGAAAGACCCGCCGTGAGATTCTACATGTTAATAAGTGTCATAAGAAATCTCACTGTGATAATGATGTAATGATCCTCTGACTTAAAATCGTTATATTTCTATACGAGAATTAATATACTTTGATTACATTCAAAGTTACCTTTAACCGGGTAATGATAAAGGTGTACATTGGGTATGCTATGAATCGTATGAAGAATATGAATGATAGATATAGGATTTAACCCTCCAATTCGAGGAGTGATATTATTGGCCTCTTGATTGAGTGAGACTATGAAATGCATGGCCATGCTCAAATATTGATTTGTTTAAATAGTCTACTCATTGATCAAGAAAACCGAGATTAAACGTTGAAGAGGATGACACTATACATGCCTCGAGTTTGATCTATAATATAAGGTTAAAGGGATTATATTACATGGAACATTATTCACGAAAGGTTTAATTGAATCACCAATTATTATTGTTACTTGGGTAGCAATGATGTATTACTAGATGCCGCTCATTGTTTATAATTTTATTATTAGATAATAAAATTATTGTCAACGTAATAATAACCTAAAGGGTCACACACAAAGAACGTCAAAACGGAGGTTTATTTAAATTATGAATTTAAATATATTATTGTTTATTCGAATTTAATTATTAAATTAATTAAGTGGGACTTGATTAATTATATTAGAATTCGGATTTAATAAGTATTATTATTATTCGAATTTAATTATTGAATTAATTAAGTGGGACTTGATTAATTATATTAGAATTCAGATTTAATAATAATAATAACCCAAAGTCATAATGGGTTTTGGAAACCACATGGATTAGGGTTAGGCCCAAAATCTCTCTCTCCCCTATATATACATAATGATGTATAGTATTAGGGTTTAATCATCAAATTTCGTTTTTAGAGAAAAACCCTAGCTGCTCAATATCAAGAAAGACTAGAGAAAGAGAGGCAAACAATTCGGCTAGTACCGACTCCGGTGATCGTAGGACGATCGGGCGTTCGTTTGGACTTCTTTAGAGAGCAAATCTTTGCAACAAAGGACTGCTATGGTTCATCTTTCTGGACCTCCATTAAACAGCATACGAAAGCTTTGTTAAGGTACAGACTTCTTCACCATAATCATCCAACGTTATACATGGATCATGCGATTGGGTTTCGATTTTTTTATTATTTTTACGTTAATTCCGCTGCGTTTTCATGCCCGAAACCCTTCACTTTTCTTGTTTTTACTCCACTTTCCAGATCACCAATAATTAAATCAGGTGTGTGATCTTTTTTCCACTTTCTTGGATGTGAAAAGTTTCTAGAGCTAGATGTTTCCCCATGATTTGTTCTTTCATAGAAAGACTCTTCTGTAAATGCTGATATTCCCCCTGAGTATGTGATGTCATCAGTGTTTGATGTCTCAGAGTTTATATGCTCAGAGTTTGAGTTATCAGAGATTGAAGTTTCAGATATTGTAGTCTCAGAGTTTGATGGATCAGAATTTAAGGGTTCAGAGTTTGGATTGTTCAGAGTTTGGTCAAATTCTGATATTTCAATTACTGTGTTTTGATCTCTAATTTCAGTATTTGTATTATGTTGCTCCCCCTCAACATGTGCAGAATCTTCACTTTCTATTTCAATTAATTCTGAATCAGAGTTTAAAGAATCAGAGTTTTCCTCACCAGAGTTTATCTGAACAGAGTTTGTATTATCAGAGTTTGAACCATCAGAGTTTATTTCATGTAGTTCATTCTCAAATCTCAGAGTTTCATGTGCATCCTTATCATGTAATCCAGCTATTTTCCCTTCATCAAAAGAGACATTAATTAATTCTATGACTGTCTTTGTTCTTAGATGGAATACTTTGAATGCCCTTGAAGAGGTTTTAGAAGTTGTTGCATATCCAATAAAAATTCCTTCATCTGCTTTAAGCTCAAACTTCTTCAATTGCTCAGTGTGTGTTTTAAGAATAAAACACTTGCTTCCAAAGATATGAAAGTACTTAGCATTTGGTTTTCTTCCCTTCAAAGATTCATATGGAGTCATTCCATGTTTGTTTATCAAAGAACAATTCTGAGTAATGCATGCAGTGTTTACAGCTTCTGCCCAAAAGTAAGTATGTAGCTTTGCTCCTCCTAGCATTGTTCTAGCAACTTCAATTAGAGTTATGTTCTTTCTTTCAACTACACCATTTTGCTGAGGTGTTCCAGGTGCTGAAAATTGTTGAATGATACCTTTTGTTGAGCAGAATTCTTCTATTGCAGAGTTTTTAAACTTTGTTCCATTGTCACTTCTTAGATTCTTCACCTTGTGAGTTGATCCATTCTTAATCATTGCAATATGTTCAAAAAATTTCATCCTTTTTATGCAAAAAGTATACCCAGGTAAATCTAGTGAAGTCATGAACTATCACAAGAGTGTATTTCTTCTTTCCTATGGATATTATGTTGACAGGACCAAATAAATCAAGGTGCAATAGGTGAAATGGTTGATCAATTGAGTTTTCAGTTTTGCTCTTGAAAGATGTCTTCTTTTGTTTGGCCTTTTGACATGAATCACAAAGTCCATCAGGATGAAATTGAACTTTTGGTAGACCTCTGACTAGGTCCTTTTTTCACTAATTCATTGATGTTTCCAAAATTCAAGTGGCACAGCTTTTTATGTCAGTTCCAGCTTTCCAGGGATGATGCCTTTCCAAGTAAACAGGTTAATGGACCATCTGAGTCATTATCCAAGCTAGCTTCAAATAAATTGTTATGTATGTGACCAATAAGAACTACTTTTCCATTCTTCTTGCTTTTCACTTCACAACGAGTACCATGAAATTCCATAGAATAACCTCTGTCTGTCATTTGACTCACACTTAGAAGATTATGTTTGAGTCCTTCAACCAGAGCTACATTTTCAATGATGACATTTCCAATCACAATATTGTCATATCCCAATGTTCCCATCTCCATAAGATACTACTGGGCCAACCTTTTCCTCAAACTTTGAAAGTAGGGATTTGTTTCCAGTCATATGTGCAAAACATCCACTATCAATTATTAGGATGTTTTTCCTGTTTCCCTCATCTTCATTCTCCTTCTTTCTTTCCTCCATTTCTCTTCTTTCTTTAGTTCTACAGATTTTGATTCCTTTATCTCTTAAGTCCTTCACACTAGGATCATCAACCTCCACCAGTTGCATTAGAATCATCTCTAAGTTTTTATATTCTTTGTATACCATCTTCCCCATTTCTTAAAAAAATAAGTTTTAGGATAGTCATTGGAGTTGTAGAAGATGATTCTCTCCGGATCTCTTAGTAGACTGGAGTTGATCTTTATTTTCCTTTCTTTTTCCTTCTTTGCTTTCTTCTTTCTACCTTCAATAATATTGTGAATTTGAACTATAAAGGCTTCTTCTTCTTGATAGGAAATTTTAGTCAATTGATCAATTAACATGTTGCATGATCACGCTACTTTTATTTAATATTCAATATTTGATTTTAATTAGAATTTGGTATTATTATTATTAGACTTTAGTTAGGATTTTATTTTAGGGTTTTTATACTCCTATTATACAATGAACATTATAATATATTACTTCTTACCATCTTTTGAACTATTAAAAGCTCTTTGAGAGTTTTCTCATCTTTTCGGTAGATTCCAGAGATATCTTAATCGAATTTATGATTGCGGATTCGTTTGTGTTCTTAAGGATTAACATTTTTTATCTTAGATTTTTGTTCTGCATCATAAACAATATGCATATGATGAATACAAATATAAATGAAGTATTTTATTGATCTGAAATATAATTAACATAATTGTACATGAGAGTGTTTTTCTTTCTAAACTATTCTAATTCGTCCACCCCTTTCTTGGGGAAGGCTACTATTTATAGAATATCCTAAATGAGCTCTCCTCAAACAAATTTTCTTATTCCATCGGTAATAATCTTTGGGGTCTCGTGGTCTTACATTTAAATAAAGTCTGAAGTCTTATATAAATACAATTTTTGGGCCGCCAATATATTCAGGCCCAACGGCATGGAAGTGCCTTCGCAAAATAAATATAATTTTATGTTAGAATAACTCATGTAAAATTTCCATTCAAAAAAAAAACTCTATGTAAAATTTCAAACTTTATAAGTTTGTAAACAAAATGTTTTGGGTGGAATCGAGCGGAGGCCAAGATTTGTGAGTACCTTGATGTTTAATAAAAAGTGTAACATTAGTAAGTTGGCTACCCTTCAAACATTTTGAACATCGGTCATATGCTAATATCCAGAGCGGACCCTGAGCTCAAGCCCTTTATGCTATTGAATATGGCACAAAAAGAATCAAATTTTTAAGAGTATATTTCTTTATATACACATGAGGTAGCAAAAAAAAAAAATTAGGTACAGAAAAAAAATGTAGGGACACGTTGATTTTAAAAGAATACCAAAATAAATAATTTAATATGCAAATAATACAAAAATTAAAAATAATTAAGAGCATATTTTTTTGTATTATAAAAGAAGCATATAAATATAAATAAAGATAAACGAGTAAATATTAAAAATTAGTTAAGAAACCCTAAAAAGTGATATAAAAAACCCTAAAAAAGTAATATAAATATTTGTGTGTAATTTGATAAAATATTATACATCTCTCTGTCTCAGCTTCATCGCATCGCCAAAATCATTCTTAGTAGAGTAAACCCAAACTAAAGATTCAGTTTTTAATCATTGATTGAGGATGAAAAAACATCGATCCAGAACGAAGAAAAATCAATCAACAAATGGCTGATTTTTTAGAAGATTATAAAAAAGGTGGGAGACTTTTTAGCTTTATGAAATCAGCAAATTCGGCTAATGAAGAAGAAACTAATGGGGGTGGTAGTCACAATATTGATGTTGGAAAGCTAAGAAAGATGAAAATATGGTTGATGTTGAGAATCCAATTATTGAACAAGAAAAATTATTGTCCGACAATGTTGAGGAAGAAGATAGTGGTGTCGACGAGAACAAAACTTAGGAAGATGATTATATAGATATCTATGATCCTGAAAGTTAGGACAAAATCGATGATAAATTTAGAGACTTATGAATGATTTTGCTAGCAAAATGGCTAGAAGAATAATTTTTTAAAAGTAATAAATCGTATGTTTTTTATGATAATTTTGTGTTACTCTATTTCTTATATTTTTTCTTGTACTGATTTTCATTTTGGGGTTTCAAATATCTCAGGGCGGTCTTACTAATATCATTTCTAAGAGTACAGTACATGAATCCCAGTATTTAAGCAAACATTTGGCTAAATTTAATGATCTACTGAAATGAAAGGAACTAGAGACACAGAATGAGATGAAATAAAAACGGTAATCACAATAACATATGTAAAGCTGCTCCCACAACCAAAATGTATGATGCCTGCAACATTGGAAATAATCTTTGGCTCTCCCCAGTAGTGTCGGCAAGACTACCTGAAGCTGAAAACGATAAATTAATAAGTTAACATATATGGATTTCGTCGGTAAAGATTTCATTTCGTAAGTATTTAAATTTCTGTAATCGACCATTTTTTAAAAGAACAAACTTGCAAAGGTCTTACCACATTCTCTAGTAGCGTTAGAGTTACCCGAGCAAATACAGAGCATCCCCTGAGTCTCTACATCAAACCCACACGTCCCACCGGACTTGCCACACCGTTGGCATCCAGTTTCGGGCAAACTATAGGACAACTTCATCCCATAAACCCAATCCACAGGCACAATTCCTTTCAAATTATCGGTATTATACACTGTCGTGTAATGTGTACAATCCAAGATGTTCATACTCATATACTTGACAGTATCGTACCCTGTAAAACAGCATGGTGGCATTGTACTATTAACTGCCATATGAAACAATCTAAACGATGTGCAACCACCATAAAGCTCATCACACGAATGGCCGGAGAAGTTGAAGCAAAGAGACTTGTAATGGTTAAGAATTGGAGAGTCGATAGAGCAGTTTAGTAACGCGAAGATAGTGTCTGGTGATGGTGGCATTATGACAGACTGAATATCGGACATGATGAAGTCATGGTGAGGCTGAAGAATGGAACAAGTGGACATGGCGGGGTCGTAAATTGTTACTGTTTTTTTGGCATAGTCTATGGATTGGACCTTGTAGTTTCCGGAGGGAGTGAGGAAGAAGAGATCGTTGGCGGAGCAGTTGAGCATTTTGCGGTACGAAGGGGAGCCACAGCCATCGTCAATGCCGAAGGGGTAGTTGATTGGAATGTTGTTACAGGTTGTGCGGCATTGTGAAAGTGCAACAACTGGGAGTGGTGAGTGGAGATGGAGTAGGATTAGTAGAGTCTTTATAGAAATGGTAGATATGGAGAGCCTCATGAATTGATACATTCTTATGGTAATGTCTGAAATGAGAGCAAGAAGAGTGAAAGTAGTAACTTCAAGGCAGACTGGTTCTAATATTCAGAGTACACTCAAGAATTCGAATGAATGAATGAATTTTAACAACACAATAGCGTCAAGTGAGGTGTATAAATCGTAAAGAGTCTCCGTAAATTTCTGCAATTCGGTGCTGCAAGAGTGCTTGACAGCCCCTGCTTTGGTCCTACAGATCAAAAGTGTCTCGCCCTTTAGAATTTGTGTCCTACTTTTCAATATATCAACAGAAGAGTACTGATAAAGTCACCCTTTAGAATTTGGTCACTAATATTGTTCTCATTACAGTAATAGTGAATGACCAATAATCCACAAAACCCAAATACTAAAGAAAATAACCACAATAACCTTCAAACACCATGCACCACAAGTACTAGACACATAAATCACAAAAGTACATAATACATGTTACATTTGCCACAGCTACTCAGCTAGTTGACTTGTTCAACAAAATAGGTAAAGCTTACTGATAAGCTACAAAGATAATTAAACTTGTACACCATAACTTTAGACTTTAGTGAAGCGCAAGTAATCTTTCCCGGAGGGAAGATTAGTAGACTCAAAGCCCTGAGAAAATATCTTCTTGGCTTGTTCATTATCAACACTCGGTGCTATCACCACTTTCTCACCTTTCTTCCAATTTGCTGGAGTTGCAATTTTTTTCTCGGCTTCCTCCGCTGTCAGGAGTGAGTCCACTGCTCTCACTACTTCATCCATGTTCCGTCCCGTGCTCGCCGGATAAAGAAAGCTCAGCTTTATCTTCTTATCAGGTCCGACAATATGAAGAGCACGAGACGGAGTGTTGTTCCCGGCAGAGTCTTTCTCATCAGGATCCACCATGTTAAGCTCCTTTATTATCTCTCGCTTTGGGTCTGCACCTATTGGGTAGTTCACCTTGTGCCCACCCTGCATGTCTCGCAACAAACATTAACTTGTTACACATCCTTAACACAGAGTGCTCGTATATGCACACTCTAAACTTATTTATTTATGATTGAATTTTTTGGACTGAAATCTCTCTGTTTTTAATTTTCAACACTAAAATATATAATATTAGGAATAGAGCAATTCAATCCAAAAGCATAAATAAGTTTAGGTTGTGAATGCATGCATATGAGTCATGAGTATACATTAAAGGCTTCAATATCTTTGATCCACTCGTTGTGAGACTCAACATCATCACAAGATAATCCTAAAAGCTTGACTCCTCTTTGTGCAAACTGATTAGCATACTGAGCCATGGCTCCAAGCTCTGTAGTACACACCGGAGTGAAATCACCTACACCAAGTCCAACAACAAAAATCATATTCAGTACACAAAATTCACGCATCAAATAAATATAAAAGTAGACATTTGACTATCGCACCAAACTCTACGATATATGTCTCCAAACTATCAACTAATTAAATTGTGACAAAAATATGATATTAATTACCTGGGTGAGAGAAGATGATGGTGAAGCTATCACCAACATAGTCATGGAGCTTCATCTTTCCATGAGTGGTCTCGATTACAAGGTTGGGAAGTGTGTCTCCAATTGTCAGCCCCGGCATTTTTCTCTTCTTAAAGAACAATTGCAATGTTTTGGTCACTCTATTTTGGGCTTCTAGGCATAGGAGAAGAGTTTATTATATAGGATTGAGAGGTGATTGCATGTAGAGAACGTGGCTGCCTAAGGGGCTGCGTCGTGGCATTTGCATGTAATCGGTGTTATATTATTCTTCCACGTGTCTCTATGTGGCTAACTACTTTAGCCCCTACCAACTATCCAATTTATTTATTTGCTACGTACAAGGGCTACTCAAAGCTACTATATTTTTCTAATAAATGTTGAAAAATAATTGAATTTATTTATTTTACAGAAGAAAAGAAATTCAATTTATTGTTTAAATATTGTAAAATATGATATAAACTCGTAATCTACGTCCGATAGGCCCAGTTCTAAAATTTTTCATATGCACTAAATTATATAGATTAAAATATTTTATTCATACATTACTATTTTCTAAAACCAAAAAGTAGTATTTTTTATGTTTAATAATTTTAAGCATGCATTATGCATACGGTTAGGGTTTGTAAAATCGAATTGAAATTGAAATTTGA
Source organism: Oenanthe sinensis (assembly GCA_028671895.1). NCBI lineage: Eukaryota > Viridiplantae > Streptophyta > Magnoliopsida > Apiales > Apiaceae > Oenanthe > Oenanthe sinensis. The sequence continues at coordinate 24,809,029 of CM053805.1, read as the reverse complement.
CTAAATCGAATAATTTCAGCTCGCTTCAATTCTATTTTTTTTAAAATTAATCCATTCAATTTAAACAGAAATTCAGTTTGACTGAAGTTGGGCTTCGCCTGAAGTTGGGCTTCTTCCTAGTGTCGGGCTTCTCCTGGAATCGGCATCCTCCTAGTGTCGGGCTTCTCCTGGAATCGGCTTCCTCCTAGTGTCGGACTTCTCCTGGAATCGGCCTCCCTGGTATGAAGATGAAGAAGAGGGAGATGACGACTCTCCCTGAAGAAGGCTCTCCCTAGTTAGGAAGAGGGATATGGGGGCTCTCCCTGAAGAAGAGGGCGCGCCCTGGTATGAAGATGAGGAAGAGGGAGATGACGACGACGACTCTCGCTGAAGAAGGCTCTCCCTAGTTAGGAAGAGGGATATGGGGGCTCTCCCTGAAGAAGAGGGCGCGCCCTGGTATGAAGATGAGGAAGAGGGAGATGACGACGACGACTCTCCCTGAATAAGTTGGCTCACCTTGAGGAAGAGGGAGACGACGACTCTCCCTGAGGTTGGCTCGCCCTAGTGAAGAAGAAGAGGATGAGGGCTCCTCCTGAAGAGGGTTTTCTCTGAGGAAGAGGGCGCGCCCTGATCTTGCACTGCAGACACTGTTTGGGTCATATCTCAAGTTCTAGAAGTCAGAATTGGACGATCTTACAGTCCACGCGAAGCTTATGGAATGCTCTTTAATTTAGAAGTGGTCCAATAAGGAGGCGCGCCTTGGTTCTTGATGGTATAGGGCGCGCCCTCCTTCGTCCGTTGCTGGGAAAGTCGGCATGTCTCCCTGCATTCACTTACTTGTAATAATAATCAAAGGACATAGCTCCACATTCCTCGGGTTGCCCTCGTAGGGGAGTTATGGAGGCATATTTGGCCTTATCTTGGAAGTTCCTTTCCCTGTACTCAGGCGGGTTGCCCTCGTCTGGGGGCTTAGGACGTGACCTACGATTTGTGGTGGATCTAGTGCTGGCCTCCAGTTAAGGTATCCTTGGAAATAGCTGTAGTGGACCGGTTAGAGCCCACGGTTTCCGGGTCAATGTCGGATCCATGAAGTCCTTGGACCTTATACTGGGCTTTGACCTATCCGAACAAGCCCGAATGTAGAGTCCTCTTCCAGGAAGGTTCCACTTGTCTTTTCTGCATTCGATTCGAAGAATGAAACTCAGGTTTCCTAACGGGCCTCTGCTTTGTCAAGAACTACGTGGGCTTGATCCTCTATTTTGCCTATAAATAGAGGTACGTAGGCACATTGTTGGGGGTCGGAATTTTTAGAGCTCACAGCCGCCAGAGAACACAAGGCATGCCTTAGCCCTCCATAAACTCCTCAAGTCACACCAGCATCAAACACCCAAACCGCACCCATGCCTCAGGGCGCGCCCTTACTCAACACAACTCTCAAGGAGAAAAGATGTCACAACCACAAGATCAGTGGATGAATGACATGAGGGACGAAGAAGTACAGTCACCTGGCCGGAATCATGGTCAGAACAACCAGAACTACCATGATCATGAGGAGTATGTTCCTGAGCATGTAACCAATCCTTCCAATGTTGGTCGGATCGTTGGAGGACCTCCCCCCATTATGATGACAAATTCAGAGATGATGGAGCAGTTGTTTTTGATTGAAGACACGACCAGGAGTCTCCATACGAATTTCAATGGATTTGATGAATGCCTTCGCACTATTGAACGTCGCTCCGGGAAAGAGCCAATGATTCAGGGAGGGAGACACCCTCATGGTGATGAAGGAAGAATGCTGGAAGGTGCTCGTGATGGTAGGTTCTATGGAGTCACCCCCAGAAGGCTGGAATTTGGGAGTTGTGCTACCAACCAGAATTAACATGAGAATACTGATAGGAGGATGGCCCTTGCAGGTGAATTCCGTCATCCTCAGATCCTACTTTTGTTAGAGCCAGTAACATACAAATCATTTTTGGAGGACACCATAGGAGAAACGCCATGGAGAGGTATGTAAATGAGGCCAAGTACCGACCCCTCACCAATGTCAACAGCTTGTCTTCAAGGCCAACGAATCTCTTCAAAGGAGAATCCACAGACATCACCTTCACAGAGGAGGACGCCAAGTGGGGTGCATCACCGACATAATAATGCCTTGGTGGTGACGAAAAAACTGAGGAACAAGCCTTAGCCACAATTCATAGAAGGAATCGTGGAGGATGTCAGCGACGAAGAAACTGAAGAGTAAGCCTTAGCCAGAAAAAGGAATGGAAAATCGGTCATTCTTGAATCTCTTCCCATCATTGAACTGGAAGAAAATTTTCAACAATCTCCCGGGGAGAGAGAGGGCGCGCCCTCTAATAGGAGGAAGGAAGAAGACGACTTTGACTTTGACCTGGATCCTTGAATGCCTCTTGTAGTGAAAAAGCAGGGCTAACAGAAGAAACTTATGATATTCCTGACAAAATGTTTGAAGGTGGACACCCAGTTATGGAGCGCTTTAAGTTGGTAGTTTACCAGGTGAATGGGGGGTACTAGGCTCGGGGCCCCAAGATGATGTATTTGGAGTATGCTCAGCGACTGATGCAAAAATTCAAGGAGGTGCTCCTGCAGCAGATGTCGAGGAAGAGTGATAGTAGTGTTGATGTCTTGACCAAATTAGGTTCTCAGAAGAATGCTCATATATTGCGGGGTGTTTCCGTTGCAAGTTCAGGAGAAGCCTAGTGTTCTCGAGATAAAGGTAATACAGGTGGAGGAAGATGCTCAAGTCACGTGGACGACTCATATTCTAAAATATTTGAAGGAAGAAAATCTCCATATCTTGAAGGAAGATAGCATAAGGATAATTTGAAGGCAATCATAGGAAGAAGTAAACTGTTTTAGGAGGATGTTATGGACACACCAAAACTACAGGGCACACATTCTTTTGAAAAATGGAGGAGCATGGTGAATGAAGAAATTCTCTCATATTTTAATATTTCGAGAATTTGGGGGGTAGTTGTTATGCCCATATTTTGCCTGAAGTTGGGCTTCGCCTGAAGTTGGGCTTCTTCCTAGTGTCGGGCTTCTCCTGGAATCGGCATCCTCCTAGTGTCGGGCTTCTCCTGGAATCGGCTTCCTCCTAGTGTCGGACTTCTCCTGGAATCGGCCTCCCTGGTATGAAGATGAAGAAGAGGGAGATGACGACTCTCCCTGAAGAAGGCTCTCCCTAGTTAGGAAGAGGGATATGGGGGCTCTCCCTGAAGAAGAGGGCGCGCCCTGGTATGAAGATGAGGAAGAGGGAGATGACGACGACGACTCTCGCTGAAGAAGGCTCTCCCTAGTTAGGAAGAGGGATATGGGGGCTCTCCCTGAAGAAGAGGGCGCGCCCTGGTATGAAGATGAGGAAGAGGGAGATGACGACGACGACTCTCCCTGAATAAGTTGGCTCACCTTGAGGAAGAGGGAGACGACGACTCTCCCTGAGGTTGGCTCGCCCTAGTGAAGAAGAAGAGGAGGAGGGCTCCCCCTGAAGAGGGCTTTCTCTGAGGAAGAGGGCGCGCCCTGATCTTGCACTGCAGACACTGTTTGGGTCATATCTCAAGTTCTAGAAGTCAGAATTGGACGATCTTACAGTCCACGCGAAGCTTATGGAATGCTCTTTAATTTAGAAGTGGTCCAATAAGGAGGCGCGCCTTGGTTCTTGATGGTATAGGGCGCGCCCTCCTTCGTCCGTTGCTGGGAAAGTCGGCATGTCTCCCTGCATTCACTTACTTGTAATAATAATCAAAGGACATAGCTCCACATTCCTCGGGTTGCCCTCGTAGGGGAGTTATGGAGGCATATTTGGCCTTATCTTGGAAGTTCCTTTCCCTGTACTCAGGCGGGTTGCCCTCGTCTGGGGGCTTAGGACGTGACCTACGATTTGTGGTGGATCTAGTGCTGGCCTCCAGTCAAGGTATCCTTGGAAATAGCTGTAGTGGACCGGTTAGAGCCCACGGTTTCCGGGTCAATGTCGGATCCATGAAGTCCTTGGACCTTATACTGGGCTTTGACCTATCCGAACAAGCCCGAATGTAGAGTCCTCTTCCAGGAAGGTTCCACTTGCCTTTTCTGCATTCGATTCGAAGAATGAAACTCAGGTTTCCTAACGGGCCTCTGCTTTGTCAAGAACTATGTGGGCTTGATCCTCTATTTTGCCTATAAATAGAGGTACGTAGGCACATTGTTGGGGGTCGGAATTTTTAGAGCTCACAGCCGCCAGAGAACACAAAGCTCTAGTTATTCTAAAACCCAGCAATCTCAGCCCCAAATCTCATACAAACCACCACGTTCCGCCGCATCTCAGCCTCGTCAGATTTTTTTCCGGCAAAGAACCTTGATCTTTGTTGATTACCAGATTTCTCCATCAACACATTATGCATACGGTTAGGGTTTGTAAAATCGAATTGAAATTGAAATTTGACTAAATCGAATAATTTCAGCTCGCTTCAATTCTATTTTTTTTTAAATTAATCCATTCAATTTAAATAGAAATTCAGTTTGATTTTAACAAAAAATAATTCAGTTCAAATCAGTCAAATCGACTGAATTATTAAACTCGGACAACCATATAATAATTAATATTTTTTATAAATTAAATATGTTCTACACTATATTATGTATTATACTATACAATATATGTTCTGTGTAATTTATTTTTTAATATGTTCTTAAACATATTTTGTAATATATTCTTTTTTATGCTATGTAATATTATAATTTTGTTGAACATATTTTCAAAAATTTTATAAAATTATTAATATGTATTACCATTTAATTAAATACCTAATATATATATAATTGAACTTTAATAATTAATTAGATCATGTCAAATTAAAGAAATCAGCTTATTTGATTAATAATGAGTTCATATTTGAATTTTAGTATATATATATAGAGTCCTACTCTATAAACCAATAAAAACTAGAAACTACCGGCCTACTAAAATTGAACTCGGCCCATTAAATAGTAGCCCACCACCTTCCCCCTTCCCAGACAGCTAAAAGCCCCCTTCCCATGATTTTTTTTCGCAGGTGACAAAATTCATTTAAAATGTAAACAAATCATCATCGGGAGAATATTTTACCTGTTTGGCCTGCCTTAAAATAAGTCATTCTGGACTTATTTTCGGGTAAAAATTTCATATTTTGATAAATGTTTTTTATACAAGTATTTAATGTATATTTGAGATTCTATAAGTTGCAAAAAAAAATTAACTTTTTTCAGAAAAAAGTTAGGATTCTCTTAAATTAACTTTGTCTTAAAATAAGTTGACTTATTCTGGAAAAAAGTTCCCCCAAACACCCCCATTGTATCGTCAAACTGGTAAACAGTAGTAAAATATAAACCATCAATCTTAATTAAAAAATTTCTTAATTACCTACAAATATTCTCTAAATCATTAAATTATTAATATTAAATAACTAAAATTAGTAATTAAATAATACAATAAACTATCTTGATTAAAAATTTCATTTATTATAACTACAAACCTCAAAATCACTAAAATTAGTATACATATCACTAGATACATTAATAAAAATCACCAAACATTGATTTTGATAAGAAATTCTCTTAATTACACACTACTAATATCAAAATCACTATATCATAAATTAATATACAAATAATTAAATCTAAATAATAATAATAATAATAATAACTAAATTAAATATTAAAAATCATATGTCTTTAAAACGTTCCTTAATTATAAACTAAATGTCTCAAAAGTAATAAATTATTAAAATTGATATATAAATCACCAAATTAAATAATAAAAATCACAAAATTGGATGAGAAATCACTATTTATAACTATTCAAATCGCCATATTACCATATCGAATAATAAAAATTATAAAATCAATTGGTACACGTCACTATTTCAAATTGTTTACATAGTCTACCTTCTAAATTATTGATATATTGTATTTCATTGACATTTTATTTTTATTTTTTTAACTAATTAGCTTTATATGCCTTACAAATGAGCATATGTTCTAACAAATTTCGGGTGAGCAAAAATAGAACTCAGCACGGACCACAAGAGATAAACATATCCAAGAAATTCCGTGAGGTAACATGGTGTTATTGTATTCATTCAATTACATTATTATTTAACAACAATTTATTTGGAAGATCAAATAAAGAGTCAAAAGAGTCAAAAGGCTCATAATATTATTCAATTAGAGCATATTTTAAGTTTTCAAGGGCTTACCATTTCAATTGGTAGCTTGTAGGTACACCATAACCCAAAATAATAGTGAATCTCAAATTTTAAACTATTAATACTTCATAATTTCATTTTACACTTTACAAGCCTAATTTTACGAACCATTGTACGAAATTCATTAATATGACATTTATAGAAATCCATGGATGAACACACAACCCAAATAAGTTCATGAACTAACACACAATACAAACAAGTTCTTGGACAAGCACCGGAATTTCAACTATATGTAATGTGTATAATTGTATTTATATCGAATCCAGTATGATTGTATGAGATTAGTACAAAAATTTTCATTAAAAATAAACATAAAATTAAGAAATTACCACAATATAGACAAAAAGATCCAATTTTAAAATTTTAAGATTATTTAACATTAAGAAATCTACACAATACCTAGTACAGAGTAAGTTTAGAATAAGTTTAATATGTAATTCTAGAAAAGAAAATCTATCATTAGACAAAGAAAATTTATATAGGGTAAAACGAATACAAAGTGAATTGAAGTTCATTAGCAAATGGTCGAAAGAAAACGAGGCTTGTTTATTGTTGCAGACTGTTCATTGTGAGATTCAATATAATTTATGTCTGCCTATCCTCTAGTCACCCTCGTTGACCAACCAATAGTCAAACACGTACTCGTTTTGACCTTAAACTCCTGCACAACGTAAAATTAGCTATATTAATTAAACACTAATCACAAAGTAAACAAGAAAAATTTTATTAAAAAATATCTCGAGTAAAATCTGCTCTAGCAAAACCTAAAAATACAAAAATTACAAAAAGTAATAGATAAATACCAAAATAGTTCTAAACATATCACTAAAATCATTGTCATATACATATACTAAATTACCACTTTCTAATGCTTTGGCAGCTGAATCTGTTTGCTGTAAAAAAAAAAAAATGAAACACAACTGATTGTCAAAAATGTGTGGCAAAACTAAAAAGAGTGTACTGCCATATATTTGAAACTAATTTATATATTTAACTACAGAAATTTTAACATGTCTTATTCACTATATGGTTCAAACTAATTTACAACAAAAGCATAAATAGAATTGTTTCTACTTTCTATATAGGAACATCTGTGACACCCCTAGATCCGGGATCAGGGATAGTCAACCCACATACCCACGAGAGTACTTCCACATAATTTCGAAAGTGAATCCATTATTTGATATTGAAATCTAAGAAATGATTGTTGTTATTCTGGAATGTTAGGTTAAATTTCCCTTCCAGACTCATTGATTTCATATATTCAAAGGGACTGGAGATATAAGTGTAAGAACATCTTTTTTACAATTAACAGATATTGAAAATAATTCTAACATAAATAAGGATTTTGGCACTGATATTAAATGGGGTTTTGGTTTCTTTTTTAGACATTTTGAGCTTATTAATGTTCTGCATGATGTTACCAGCTAACTAATAATTATAAATTCAAGTCAACAACTAACTTGTTGAAATAGTTGCATTGCAATGATGGCCAATTTGATGAAAAAATACATGAAGTAACAGGGCGCTATCCCACACATTTAGTCTATTAAAATAGTGGCCAAATTAAAATTACCTGAAAAATGGAACTTTGATCACAACATAAAATTAGTTCTATTATTAAATATTGACCGCAAATTAAATAAGCAAAAATATAATCTACTGCCGTAAAACCTAGAAAGTGCAAAAATCACAAAAATGCACCGGACAAATCACTAAATATTCCTCAATAAATCACTAAAATATACTACATAAATCACCAAATATACAAACATAACAAACAGTAGAATATTTATGAATCAAAATAAGTGTTTAATCGAATTATTTACAATTACCTTTGTTTGTTTTAAAAAAGCTTAGTCATTCCTAATTTTGCTCTCAAAAATTGCCTACATGCTTCACTAGGTGATGAATGGTTGCAGCCTACTTGCTTCACTTGCTAGTTGTTGCCTACTTGATTCACTTGCTTCACTAGTCAAGGGAGGGTTGTTTTTCAATATATTTACAAAAATAAATCTTTTTCACCTACAAATTTAAGGACTACTTTTGCTTTGCCATCACACCTCCTTATAACAGTCCTTAGCTTAACTAGCTTACCATAACTGTCATCGATACAATCAAATTTTTCATCATCCAAACCATCCTCAGGGCAAACAAAATGCTTGAGTAAAATAGTACCATCAATATCTTTTCTTTGTGATCTTTCTAACATTAGAACCATTCATTAACAACCATACTCCTTTTAAAAATATAAACCTTTCATAAAACTTTCAAAGACATAATGGTTTTGCAATCTTACCATAACCAACACAAGTAGGAGTAAAGTACTTACCACCACCAAAAGATATAATATAACTCGTCACATTATTATCATTTCATTAGAACAACTACCATTAACAACTGAAATTACATCATCAACCAAAGTGCTTACACACGACAAACTATCACAACTAGAACCTACAATTCAATAGCAATAATGCACACACAGTCAACATTTTTTAACAAATAAACAAAAGTCCAATCAAATTAACAAAAAAATTGAAAAAGCTACTAACAAAAAAAATGAGAAAATAAATAAAAAACAACTAATTAAATTAACAAATTCCAGATAGCAAAATGAAAGTCAAATTAACAATTCAAATAATTTTAAAAAATTATATTCAATGAATTACCTTGATTACGATAAATCTTCTGTTATCATTTTTTAATCTTTGAATCACTACATTCCTGTAATCGAACATTGAAAAACATAAATCAGTGCAATCAAATTGAATTATTTAAAAAAAAATAAACTATCTATACAGAATCACTAAATTTGTACTCTATATGATCAAATTACAACAATCATGTACACAAACAAATATATGCACAAAGCGATAAATAAAGATAGAGAGAGATATACAAAGATATTTGATTTATAATCGAGGAGGGGAGAGGGAGGGAGATAGAGAGAACATACAATCGAGTACGAGAGATACACAGATTTGGGAGAGAATCAATGACGGTTATACGTATTCATTGTATCTCTTTGTCTTTATAGAAATAAGATATAATATCGGTGTTTAAAATGAGTAGGCAAAGATAATATCAAGCAGTTGTAAAACGAATGACCAAGATTAGTTTCTAATTTTTACCTTAATTTTACTTTCTATTTGATCAAAAGCATATATATATATATATATATATATATATATAGTTGAATGGAGACTACTATTTATATATACTGTTTATTAAAAATGAGTTGAATAAAACTTATACAGGGGTGAATATACAAATATTCCTCCCCTCAACTATTTTAATTTTGACTGGGAATATCTTCATTAACAAGGAATACAAATGTGTTTATGGGAATGTGATTTAGTATTTATGTAGATTTATGTGTTTACAAAAATGTCAAATAATAAAAATATAAATTTCAAAATAATATTATATTATAATGAACTTGCTACAATCCTGAAAATTCAAAAGTGAATTTTTAGCTTCTTATTTTTGTAAAGAAAATAAGAAATAGATATTTTAAATTGTTTATTACAATGGAGTTAAGTGCATGTTTCTATATAGAAAACATGTTTGTTAGCACATGCAGCACTGAATATTTTTTAGCTAGTTTGTTTATATTTTATAAATAATATGAGGTGGAGGCTAGTTTCACCCCGCCTCCAAAGGAGGGAATCCACATCAATTACAACGAAACAAGTTCAGAGAACCAGTTTAAGAAAAACTAGCATTGATCAAACAAGAGTAACTAGATTAACTAGATAGCAAGCAAGATAGAACAACTCGGCAGATAGTTATAAATCATTAGGCATCCTCCCGTGCTTTGCCGCATGCCAATGGCCAAACCATTCATTGTTCACACTGGGCAATCCAACAATTATTGCCCTACTTGCTGCCTGGTTAGTTGTAGGGACTGAGGAGCATTGGTAATCTTCTTCTGAATCTTTATTGGAGCCTTCCTGAGCTGGCATCACTCGTTTGACTACTGTTTTGTCCATGTTCTTGTCCTTACCATTGTCATTGTCCCTCATATTAGTAGTGATCACCTGCACAGAATCAGAGTTGTCAATTTGAACTGGGTTCTCCTGTGAACCCACTTTGTTGGTCAGCATTTGGGATGTTATCCTTCATTGGTAGACCATAGTCTTGTCACACTTACCTTCTGGAGCACTGTTCGAATGAAAAGTATCACTGGAAGAAACATACTCAGTACTAGGGGTAAATATAGTACCAATATGGTTAGCACTCCCTTTAACGTGGGGAAGAGAGTCTGTCAATACAGGGCAAAGCTCATGACCATGGCTACAATTGCAAGATAAACATATGGGACAAAAATCATCCGCAGAGATATACATAACTTGAATCCTGACTAAAAAATGGGTAGTTTGTCCCAGTATAGGGACAAGGACAATAGAGGGTTTGGCACTAAGGGCTGTGATTTTCACGAGCACAAAGGCTTCCAAAGCAGAGTCTAGACTTTGTAAACGGTTCCAGGTGCATTCAACAATAGCTAGGGGTTTACCAACTGCATTACTAATAGAACAAATGCCATCAGAGGTCCAATTGGTAAAAGGAACATTTTTAAGACAGATCCAAACCTTTTGAGTTCCAATAGGTTGAAGACTATGAAAATGCTCCATCCAAGAGTTCAAACGCAGCTTAATAGATCTAACATAAAAGGGGTTGTAGTGTAAAGTTCTCTTATAAGACTCGTAGTTATCAAACATCATAACATAATAATCAACAAAGTGCTTAGAAACTTTTATCAAACTAGCAGAAGCATACTTATCAAGCAACAACTTTATGACCTCATCACTATTCATAACAACTAGACTCTCAAAGTAATCTAGGAAATAATTCTTCCAAATGATTTGAGCATTGGCAAAGATAGCATAGAAGTTTTAATGCAAACAATACCATTAGACTTGAATAGAGCATTACCTTGGTGTTGAGTTGGGCTCGTATAACTAACAACATTAATGTCCAAAACACGTAAATCTTTAGGTATAGAGTTTGAGAAAACATGTCCTGAAGACTTAGCCTGCTCCAAGTGTATAGAAGATTGAGTTTCAGAGCCGAACTCCTTGCCCTGAACTAGCTTTGGCGAAGAACCAGAGCCATTCAAGTGAGGGGAGGGGTTAACACGAGGTTTCGACAGATCTGAGCCATTGAAGGAGATGGAGATGATTGACATGGTCAAGAGGTGGCAAGAATCAGAGGAAAGAAAGGCCTCAAATGGAGTAGCGGTAGCGAAATTAGGGCAAAGAAAGAAAGGGGGGAAAGAAAAGAGAGAGGGAGAGAGAGAAAGCGTGAGAGTCGACTCTCATCTCTTTTTCACAAATGTTGGACCAAATCAATCCTACTATATTGAATGTACTTGTCTTATTGTAACATATTTAGAACTTCTGTATTAGGTTTATGACTTAGATACTTTAACGCACTATTAGAGATAAAAGTATGATCAAATTTTAATTCCAAGTTATAATTAAAGTCAAAGAATAAAGTCTGATAGAATATTAAAGTTGAATCATGCCTCTAGAGAAAGAAGACTTCTCCAAGAATAAGGAATGCAGTCTGAGAATTCTTTTAAGGCAAACATCTGTTCAAAAAGTCACCACAATCGAGAAGTCAAAATGTGTAACTGGTAGAGAAGTCTCAAAATAATCAATGGCTAAGTACTCGATTGAGAAGTGTTCATTCGAGAAGTCAAGAAATCGAAGTCATTCGAGAAGTGTCAAAGGTAATATACATTCGAGAAGTCCAGTAGAACAAATTGAGAAGTTAGAAATGGAAGCAATCGAGAAGTCTGAGAAAAGAGATCAATCGAGAAGTCTGTAGTAGTAGACCATTCGAGAAGTCTAGCCTAATCGAGAAGTCATCTAAGCTATATCCAATCGAGAAGTCTAGGCACTCGAGAAGTAACAAATCAATAGGCTTATCGAGAAGTCTCAGAAGTACTCGATCGAGAAGTCTATTTCATGACTTCTCAAAGCAACAACAGTTGAGTATTCGAATATTTCAAGTAACTAGTTTTAAGGAAATTTGCAGAAGAATAAGACAAGTAATTTGAAGAATTGTCATGATCAGGTCAATCAAATCTGTGAAGATAATGACATGTACAATTCTAGACTTCTCTACATTTTCATTAAAGTACTTCTTGACATAAGTACTTCTCGATATACAATTGTAATAAACTTGTCGATATGATGCTTTTCCTGCGTCTTCTTGGTAAACCATTCAAGATTATTTTTTGTGGATTAACGCAACCAACTTTCATAATTTGTCAAATAAATAAAAAAATTTAACCATGATTAAGTTAAAGTTTCATATTTGTTATTCAACTTTCATATTATTAGCAAAAACAATTTTCTAAATTCTTTTTGACTTATTAATAGAACTATACTTTATAAATTATTAAATATAAAAACTTTAACCATGATTATATTAAAATATAATATCTATAAATATATATACTCCCTGTGCATCATTTTATCTATCATATTTGACTTTTTTCATTTAAATTAACAAAAGTTTGACTCAAAATTATACCTATTATATAATTGAAAAAAATTATAAAAATTAAAAAATACATATAATCTATTTTAAAATATAATTTTTATATTTTTAAAATTATTAAAAAATATATAAATCACAGTCAATATTTGACCAATTTGACAATTAAAAGTCAAACAATATAGTTAATTTGGGAGGGGGGAGTATTTTACACATGTCATATGTATTTTATATTATATATGTTAAAAATATAATATTTAATTTATATAAATACGTATGTCTACCAATTACGTGTAATATTCACTTAAAATTTAACAAATATAATTTTGTGGACTAAAATTATAAGATGAAATTTGATATTTTATGAGAACAATAAATTTATTTTTGTACTTTTTTGTAACATGTTTTGTTTATAAATTGTGATATATATTTATGGATAAATACTTTATTTTAAGAAAAAAATAAACATGTTTAATCAGTTGATATAGAAAATGGGTATTTTAAATTATATTAGACAAAAGAGTATAAAAATAAATTTATTATTCTTATAAAATCTCGAATTACATCTTATAATTTAAATTTGATAAAATTACGTTTGTTAATTTTAGGTGAATATAACAATAATTGTTTAAATTTTTTACATTTTTAAAAAACTCGACTGTTAGGAATTTAGAGTCAACAGAAGTATGCAGGGGGTGAATGTATACTTCAAATTTCTATGCCCTTTTTGATTTTGATGAACTGTTTCTTTAGTGTATGTAGTTTTAGCAATTCAAGTGTTTACAAAACATAATGCAGAAATTGAAATAAACACATAATATAATTTTCAATCTAATTTGTATTAGAATTGAACTTTGCTACAATCTGAAATTCAGTGTGAATTTCAGCTTCTTGTTCTTAGAAGATACAAGGTATGAACACTTGATAATTTTCAAAGATACTGACTAATGAGACAGTGCAAAGCCTATATAGACAACATGTCTTTTGACACATATTCTCACTAGTCAGTTAAGCTAAAACTAGAAATAGACAAAGACAACTTTACATTTGACTACTATCTATTTTTAGCTAACACATTCTTTTGACGGTCTGTAGCTTTCTACCTTATCTCTCTTATCATTTGTCTTATATATCTTCCAAACTTTATTGTAGACTTGTCTCTATCATCACAGGTTTGACTGACTCTGTAATGACAGTGCTACAAATTATTTGTCTTGTTCTTCTGCAATTTTCCTTGAAACTAGCCTCTTGAAGTAGTCGAATACTCTGTTGATTTTTCTTCGAGAAGTCATGGTGATTGACTTCTCGATTAGGTGCATGTTGAGACTTCTCGATTAGTCCTTGAATAGCTTACTTCTTTAATGACTAGACTTCTCGATTGCATACTTCACTTGATGACTTCTCGATTAGACTAGACTTCTCGAATGGATACTTGAAACTGAGACTTCTCGATTGATTCAGCCCTATCACTTCTCGAATGCTCATTTGGCTAACTTCTCGAATTGCTTTTCTGGACTTCTCGAATGTACAACATTTTCATACTACTCGATTGAATTCAATTCCTTGACTTCTCTTATGTGCACTTCTCGATCGAACACTGAGCCAATGAGTATTCTGATATTTCTCGACCAGTTGCATATTTGTGACTTCTGAATGTGGTGACTTCTCGAATGTGGTGACTTCTCGAATGGTTTCTTGCCTTAGAAGAATTCTCAGACTGCATTCCTTATTCTTTAAGTAGTCTTATTTTTCTAGTTGCATGATTCAGCTTGAATCTTCTAATAGACTTTATTCTTTGACTTTAATTACAACTTGGAATTACACTTTGATCACACTTCTAACTGCAATAGTACATTGAAGCATCTAAGTCACTAATCTAATACAGAAGTTCTAAATATGTTACAGCAAGACAAATAATTACATAGAGTAGGCTTGATTTGGTCCAACAATCTCCTCCAATTTGGGAAAAGACAAATTTCATTAATTAATATAAAATATCAAGCCTACCTATTTTGTTGTTGTTTTTGTCTGAATTGATCATATCTTTCTTTCTTTTCTTTCTCTTCCCTTGAATTGATTTTTTCAATAGCATGGAGGATTTGTTATCTGGCCATGACTTCTTCAATTAGAATTGCACCATCTAGCATGTCAGCAGCAATTTTGAGAGTTTGCACAGGGTAATCAAAGATAAACTTGAGTCTGAGTTTGATTGTTACTCCATTTCTCAGGGTCTTTGAATACTCTGCATTTTCCCTGTCTTCTCAGTTCTTCAGACAATCTTTCTATTTCTTCATCTTTCTTCTTCTTCTTTTCTACCATCTCCTCCAAGTACTTGACTTTATCAATTTTCTTTTGGTACTTCCTAGCCAAGTACTCAGCCATTTCCACCATTTTCAATTTATCTACATGCACCTTTTGTCAAAAAGACTGACCACTATTTTGATGTCATGGGTGGTTGAAGTTGAGTTGTCATGATGGAAGGCTCTTTCTTCCCAATCAACAGTGGTCATAAACATTTTCTTGTCCCTGATTTCAACCTTGTTAATTCTATCTACCTTCCATTGTTTGATCTTTACTTTATTAACTTCAGTAATTTCTTGGATAGGTTTAACTTGTAGACCTTTCTCAGGAAAAATGAGTTGTTTTATCCATTTAGGACACCTAACTAGCAATGAACTAGTAGATTTCTTGAATTTTGTTCTTGTGGCAAAGTTGATCTTGACCTGTTGATATGGCTTCAATTTCTTGATTTGATTCTTTTTTACTTCCTTTCTTATCACTCTATGGGCAGTCACCTTGACAAGATGTCTTCTTGGTGATTTAGATTTTGGGATCATAGCAGCTTCAGAAACTGTTGGGACCATACTAGTACCCTGAATTTTGGTAGATGTACTAGAATGAACACCAACAGCTTGCTGCTTGGATGGTTTCTTTCTTTCATATTTCTTTTCTTTTGCAGAATCCTCTCTCTTTTTCTTATCCACATTCTCCTTTTTCTTGTCATCTTTCTTACCTCCCTTATCACTCCTGAACTCAGGCTTCTTATCATTCGTGTCCTGATCCTTGTCTTCATCATCTTTCTTCTTTCTCTTTAATTCTTCATTTACAAAGTCAGAAATCTGATCATTCATAAATTTTTTCATCTTCTCTAGGATCAACTTATCATCTTCTTGCTTAACCTTCTTCTTTTCAATTACCTCAATAAGATTTATGATTTGACTTCTATTTCCTGAATTGAGGTGTTGAGGAATTTTAAAGTGAGCAAGTTTATTTCATCTTGGCATGTACATCACACCATCTGGGTTGTAGTATGTCTCAGGGAGTACATTGGGTAGAAGAGGGCCCAATATTTGATTTTTCAATTCTTCATCCTCCTGAGTGACTAACTCAACTGCTTTGTGTAGGCAATCCAGTTCAGTGTATGACAGACTCCATCTGCACTATTGGCTCTTTGAACATTTTGCCATATTTCTCAAACTTGACTCCCCTTACTGTAACAATAGCATTGTCAAGCATTTTCTTGTAGCTCCAATGATTGCCTTTGACTCTTTTTTTAATATGTTTCAGAAGGTCTAAGAAGTCTTTATCAGCATTTGGCTTTAGAATTTCTCCCCTCAGCTTTCTCATGACTACCTTTTGCCTCTCAGCCTCTATTTCATTCCTTCTTTCTTTCTCCCCCTTAGGGTTGATATATTGTGATGGAATGAATGTAGAGTGACTGGGCTTAATTTGAGTTGGCACTTGAACTGAAGGAGCTTGATTGGTGTGGCCCAAGTTGGAGAGAAGAGTTTGCAGAGATGTGAGTTGAGTAGAAATTTGTGCAAGTGTGGTGCCTTGAGAGGCAGTGGAGGTGTCAAACTCCTTTTGTAGAGTTCTCACACTTGA
This sequence comes from Oenanthe sinensis, assembly GCA_028671895.1. Classification (NCBI taxonomy): domain Eukaryota; kingdom Viridiplantae; phylum Streptophyta; class Magnoliopsida; order Apiales; family Apiaceae; genus Oenanthe; species Oenanthe sinensis. The sequence continues at coordinate 24,792,410 of CM053805.1, read as the reverse complement.
CACAACTGTAGAAATAGTAGAGGTGAGAGATTCAACTTTTGCATTCAAATCAGCAATTGTTCTGGCCTTAGCAACTTCATCCTTAGCCTTGGATTGATAATAAATATCCACTTGAAGTGGTTATAAGGCATGAAGGGGCACATCCTCAGGTAATCTATTTGCATGTCTGTTTGTGTAGAGCACTTCAACCATATTATTAATTTTTCTTTGATTGTTAAGTATGGTTGCATTGCTTTGAATCATTTCTCTATAAGCTTTCTCCATTGCATACTCTTGGTGTAAAGAAGTCATGATTTTCCATACTCAGCCCTAGATGATATGTTTCCGTATATACCTCCAGGTTTCATCTTTTCCTCAATTGCTTTGAGAGTGCCCTCCACCTTGGTTCTGTGATCATGAATTTCAGCTTGCACACCTCTAGCAAGGTAATGGTTTGATTGAAGTTGAACCATGGCAGCTTCATGTATGGCATCATAGATTGCACTTTGAATGAAGGTTTTCTCACAAGATCCAAGAGAGGTTAAATATTTCTGCTTCATCCACTATAGCATCTCCTCCATGCTCACAGTGGTTTTGTTGTCCAACCAAGCAACTATATTGGCCTCTTCATATTCATCCATATGAACATTTTTATCCTTGATTTCCTCTTAGTCTTTAGCATACTCCAACATTATTGCAGCATAATCTTTATTGGGTAGGTGAGATGTGAGAAGTTGTTGAGCAATATGATAGAAACCATCCAATTGATCACCATACAATTATGTGAGTTGTTCATCTGAAAGTGACCCACCATGAGATGATGGTCCTGATTCCCTGTCATGTTGCACAGGATTTCAGCCATTATTTCAAGAAGTTAGAGTTAGGGCCACTTGTTATAGTGGTCCTCTCAATATCTATGTCATCATCCAATTTCTCAGATGATTCTCTAGACACTGGATAGATAGGTGATTTCTCCCTAGGAGATAGTCTTTGAATGACTAGAGAGTGTCCAGGGAATGCCATTTGCATGGTGTGGAGGTCCCCTAGATTTCCAATGTCTGTGAAGACACTTGTTGCTCAAACTCTTTAGCCACCACAAAGTTTGAAGTAAAAACTCATGGATCCTCTATAGTTTTGATGGTGTCATCAGGATATGCCTCAGCATGCATTCCTTCACCATCTAAATGTATGTTCTGAGTGGTGAGCATAGTGTCATGCACTATGTCACTTGAATGTGGCTCACCAGGGAAATAGGGATCCTGATGATCAGCAACCTCATGTGTTTGGCTAGACACATTTGGTTGAGAAAAAAATTGAGTACAAAGAGAAGTAGAGTGTAAAAATTTGAGTGTTGGCAACTCCCCCTGAGAAAATGGGGAAGTTTCAATAGATAGTCCTATATGCACCTGTGTTTCCTTTCCAACTTCACACATATCATCAACATGAGTGTGTTCCTGTGATGGTGCAGACTCTTTACAGAGTGGAATGGGTTGGCTCTCAATTTCAATAGATACATTCTGTTGAGAGAATGCATATAGTAACAAGTCTATTCCCTTATTAATCTCTACATCCTGTTGGGAGGTTGCAGAGTGGCTTTGTGTGGCCTCTTTATTTTTTCTCCTCTCTTTAGAGGTACCACAGGTGACTCAGGTTCTTCTACTACTACTTTTAATTTCTTCTTGATAGCAGGTTTCTTCCTTTTCTTCTTTTCAACCACACCCTGTTGAGAGGATGTGGAGGTTGGTTCACTATCATCTATTGGATTTGAAAGAATAGGCTCAGTTTAGTTAAGGTTCTATGGGTTAGGTGCAATTGGTACTTCTGCAACCTTGGGATCCTCTACTGTATGCAAGTAACCATATATAGGTTGCACAAGTGGATACCCTTCAAACATACTCCTCATATGAGGTGTGATTTGAAGATGTACATTCACTGTGGTTCTCCTATCCAATGTAATAAAAATGATTTTTGACATAGATTTGGAGTAGCCAATTCTATTTTTGTTCATCCCAAGTAGTTCAATCAAAGTAGGATTTTTATAATTGAGTATTGATTGAATAAAATGAGGGAAGAAAATTTCATTACCTCTCTTAGGAATCCTAGTGGTGAGCTCCCTAAGAATCAACTTCCCAACATTGAGCTTCTGGTTGTAGGCTAATGAATAGGCCAGCTTCAAGGTAATGCTACTAATCTGGTCAAGCCCTGTTTTTCTCCAGGTAAACACTCTAAGTATGGTGTCAAATAGGAATGACCACTTCTTCCTCGTGTACTTCTTATTTATTTTGCCTAGCATGTACTTCTCAGCTCCTTTCTCCATAGTGTCTGAGTACCTAATGAGCTCTAGGAAATCTAGAAGATCATTTTTAGATGGTTCAGCATCAAACTTCTCAGTTGGAAACAGCAAACTCTTGTTCACCTCATATTCAGTAAAGTTTATGTCCTCCTTTTGGATTTTGCAGGTCACCACAATCACAGAGCTACCATCCTTCAAAGCTATGTCTTCCCAAGTTGCAGTGTTCCAGAACTGCTCCAATATATCAATGTAAAGAGTGGGGTTGGGCAAAAATGCTTCATATAAGTAGAAATTAATGACAAACCTAGTGAAGCACTTGTACTGAGGTTTTACATCTGAATCCCTTTCTATGGCTAGAAATTTAGTTTCAGGGATGACACAAGTTTCGGGTACAGAAGTAGAACTTGGAGATGCCATTGAGTAGTGTATAGAAAGGAGAAAAAAGAGGAAACAAAGGTTTTAGAGAAAATAAAAGCAAGGGTTTGAATGTAATTGTTGATAGCAAGGGTTCTTTGAGTTTGCGATTAAGTGTAGAAATGAAATGTTAGATCTACTTTGCTATTTATATGACTTGGACAACTCGACTAGAATTGAAATCGATTTTAGTGATGGAGAACTCAGAAAAGAGTAAAGTTAATTTCAGTAGAGAACTGTTTAATTTTGGTCGAGAACTCAGATTGTGTTTGTTTATTGATTCGAGAACTAAGTCAATCGAGAACTCACCCAAAAATGTAGTCGAGAACTCTAATGATTCGAGAACTCTCAATAATACTCGATCGAGAACTCTAGAAATGAACTGTTCGAGAACTCACTAAATCATTAACCGAGAACTCAGAAATTATACCTAGTCGAGAAGTCAGAAAGGATGGCAACTTAATCACAAACTCCAGTTTTGAAGGGTTATTCTATTTTCACTTGGAAAACAAAATAATAATTTACAAGCCTCATTTCTTAAATAAATAAAATTTATTTATTCATTTTTAAAGTAAGAAATGTGTTTGATCAATATTCCTGAAATTTTAATTATCACACTTGTTATTTAACAATGCACAAGTATAATAATTTTTTTCAGGCTTCCTTAGAACAAAGAAATAGTTCCAAGTTAATTTTTACAAAATATTTTGAAGCACAATAATGTACAACAATATAACTGATATATTTATAAATAAACACTGGTTTTGTTTCACTTAGATAAATCATTTAGCTTCATGTTTGTAAAACAATTGTTGTAATAGTTGAGAAGATATATTTATTTGGCCACTTATCCTGAAGAATTTAGCATTCCAATTTCACTAACCAACTTGTTGAAGGTGGCTTCATCAAGTGGTTTAATAAATATATCATCCAACTATTTTTGTGTAGGAACATAGAATAATTCAATTACTCCATTTTCTGCATGTTCCCTTATGAAATAGTACCTTACATCAATGTGCTTTGTCTTAGAATGGTTGACTGGATTGGCAACAATTGATATGGCACTAGTGTTGTCACACATGATAGGAATTCTTTCCAATACTAGTCCATAGTCCCTTAGTTGATTCTTGATCCAAAGCACAACAGCTTCCAGCAGTAATGTATTCAGCCTCAGCTGTGGAAGTAGAGAGTGATTTTTACTTTTTGCTAAACCAAGACACCAATCTCTGTCCAAGAAATTGACAGCTTCCTGAGGTGATGCATTCAACAAAATCAACATCTGAATATCCAACTAAGTTGAATCCTGTTTCTTTAGGGTATCATAAACCCACGAAAAGTGTTCCTTTGAGGTATCTCAGAATCCTTTTGACAGCGATGAGATGAGATTCCTTGGGATTTGCCTGAAATCTTGCTCATAGACAGGTAGAAAACATAATGTCAGGTCTGCTAGCTGTGAGATAGAGAAGAGATCCAATCATTCCTCTGTAGGTCTTCATGTCTACACTTTTTCCTTTCTTATCTTCATCAAGTTTTGTAGCTGTAGACATTGGAGTTTTGACAGTTAAGCAATCTTGCATGTCAAATCTCTTGAGTAAGTCATTGATGTATTTAGTTTGACTTATAAAAATGTCATTTGTCATTTGACTTATTTGAAGGCCTAGAAAGTAATTGAGCTCTTCCATCATGCTCATCTCATATTCACCTTGCATTAGCTTAGAGAAGCTTTGACACAATTTTTCATTTGTAGACCCAAAAATGATATCATCCACATAAATTTGAACTAGTATGATATCCTCACCATGCTTCTTGTAGAAAATATTTTTATAAATTGTTCCTCTAGTGAATTTATTTTCAAGAAGAAATTTTGACAGAGTGGCATACCATGCTCTAGGGGCTTGTTTGAGTTCATACAATAAATAAAATCTGGAAAATTGGGATCCTCAAAGCCAGGTGGTTGCTGCACATATACTTCTTCTTTTAACTCACCATTAAGAAATGCACTTTTGGCATCCATTTGATAGACTTTGAAGTTTGAGTGTGCTGCAAAGGCCAGAAAAATTCTAATGGCTTCCAGTCTTGCAACAGGAGCAAAAGTCTCATCATAGTCAATGCCTTCTTCTTGTGAATAGCCTTTTGTAACCAACCTTGCCTTATTTCTTATCACAATTCCATGTTCATCCATTTTGTTTCTATAGACCCACTTAGTGCCAATTACTGATCTATCCTTTGGAGGTGGAACTAATTCCTAAATATTTTTTCTCATAAATTGATTCAATTTCTCTTGCATGGAAATTATCCATTCTGGATCCAACATGGTTTCTTCAACTCTTTTTGGCTCATTTTGAGACAGAAAGCAAGCAAATAAGCATTCATTCATAATTGTTCTCCTTGTTCTCACACTTTCATCAGGATTTCCAATTATTTGATCAACTGTGTGAGCTCTATTCCATTTAGTTTGATGAGCTACATATATATCACTTGAACATATTTCCTCTTGATTGAAGTTGGTGTCATTTGTTGCAGACACTTGAGAAGCTCCCCCTGAGTTGATGCTAGGGTTATGTGGAGAATTCTCAAGCTGAATATGACTGAAATCATCATTTTCTCTTTCCCTATTTGTTCCATGTGAGATGTCTACATGTGATCTTCATGAGTATTGATAACATTTTCAGTTGTAAGTGACTCAGGCTCCATTTCATTTTCAAATCTCAATGTGTCACAGTTTTCACCTTCCAAATTTATTGCATGAAACTTGAAATCATCAAATGTCACATTTGTGCTTTCCATTACTTTTTATTGATCAATCACATATACTCTATAGACAGGTTTTTCCAAGGTGTATCCCACAAAAATTCCTTCATATGCCTTGGCTTCAAACTTCCCAAGGTTGTCAGCATCATCCTTGAGAAAAAAACATTTTGTTCCAAACACATGCATGTACTTCACAGATGGTCTTCTATTTGTCATGATGTGGTAATGAGTCTTTCCAACTGGTTTTGTAATGAGTGCTCTATTTTGAGTGTAGCATGCAGTCCTAATAGCTTCAGCCCAAAAACTGGTTGGAAGATTTGCTTCTGCTAACATGGTTCTTGCAGCTTCAATAAGAGTCTTTTTTTTCTCTCAACAACTCCATTTTGTTGTGGAGTTCTTGGAGCTGAGAATTGGTGAGTGGTTCCATTTTCTTTGCAGAATTCATTTAGTTTAGTATTTTTGAATTCTGTTCCATTATCACTTCTTATGGCTACAACAGGTGTTGGGCCTTTGTCCAATCTTCTCAAATTTTCAATAATAACTTCAGGAGCTTCATTTTTTAATGCAAGAATTCCACCCAAGTGTATTTTGAGAAGTCATCAACCATGACTAGTGGATATCTTTTCTTAGACATGGACATGATATTTACTGGTCCAAAGAGATCCATATGAATCAATTATAGTGGTTTGGTGATTGATGTAAATTCTTTACTCATGTGACTTGATCTCTTCATTTTCCCCTTTTGACATGCCTCACACAATCCTTCTATGCAGAATTCAAGTGAGGGCAGATTATTCACTAATTTTCTTTTGACTAGAGAATTAATGTTCTTGAAATTTAAATGAGACAATCTCTTGTGCCAAAGCCAACTTTCATTTTCTGAGGCCTTGGTGTAGAAACAGTAAATTTTCTCCTTGTTTGCAGAGTCCAATTCTGCTACAAACAGGTTTCCTTTTCTTACTCCTTATAGAGCAATCTCTTTGGTCTTTCTGTGTGATATGAGGCATGATTCTTTGTCAAACTCCGCTTTTAAATATTTGTTACAGAATTGAGTGATGCTTAGTAGATTATGCTTCAAACCACTGACCAAAGCTACGTCTTCAATCACAACATTTCCATGAATCAATTTGCCATATCTCATGGTGAAACCAATGTTATTGTCTTCAAAGGTTACCATTGGGCCAGCCTCATCTTTGAATTGTGACAGCAGGGCTTTGTCACCAGTCATATGCCTTGAACATCCACTATCCAAGATCCACATGACCTTCTTTTTACATGTGTCCTGCAAACACAAATAAATCAAGTTTTCTTTGGTACCCAAACAAGGTTGGGTCCTTTATGCTTAGTCACATGAATGTCATTGTTGTTCTTAACAGTCTTAGTCACTTGATCATGCATACTTTCATTTTTCTGGTTTTGATTTTTAGTCAAATTTGTACTTCCTGAACTAGATGCACACTTAGGTGACATGGAGTGTTTTCTTTGTTTAATAGGACTAGCAGTCTTAGGCCAAGAGTGTTGATGTTTAAGTTGTGACTTATGCATCTATCAACAAACTGTTTTTTAAGCCTAAAACAAGTGTTCATGATATTCATGGTACATGGCATACAATCAAATTTGTCACAGAATTTATGATTATCATGCATCAAGGGTTTCACATAGCCACATGCAAATTCAGCATTATTAACAACAGGTTTCTTGCACACATGTGTAAGGTGATTTGTTGATCCATATTTTTTGCAAACCTTCCTGGGAGTATTATGAACAGATGCATAGTTATTGTGTTTGTTAATGCCTACCTTGCCATTTCTATTTGCCTTTTTCTTCTTAGCATGCATGGTGTCATTTTTCTGGACAGTTTGTTTTGATTTTATTTTAATAGGGATGGACTTGGCCTTGACTACTAGTTCTTCTACTTCAACATAAGGCACATCACTCTTAGTTGTTATATCATCCTCATCATTCAATTGTTGCTTGATGACCATACTGATTTCATCAAGTTCAACAATTGCTTTCTTAAAAATTGGTGCCTTAACATTTTTTAAAATGTGAGGATTTTCAAGAATTTCAGTTTTCTTGCTTTTTGTTGAAACAGAATTCTTTTTTCTTGAGAGTGTCATAATCAAAACCAATCCCAATCCTAGAATTTTCCTGATGCTTCTCATGGAATTCTTGAACAATAGTGGATGAGTTTTGGTAAGATTTTATTTTCAATTCATTTCAAAATTTTGTCTTTAATAAATTTTTCAATTTGATCAGAGCAAATAACTTTGTTTCTGAGATACTAATTCTCTTGTTTCAAGTTTTCCAGAGTTATCAAGGACAATTCTAAGGTTTCATTCTTAGCAGTCAATTCATCATTGGTCTTTAGTAATCTAGCAATTTTCTCATATGCAGCAGTCATACTAGTGTGAATATTAAACATTTCAATGCTCAATTCTTCAATAATTTTCTTATACTGAGAATTTGACATGTCAAACGAGACTAATGAAGGTACCTGAGTGTTTGAGGATGATGCTCCATCATGTGAGTTAGCCATGAGTGCAACATTCTCATATTCATCTTCATCATCTTCATCTGTGTCATCCCAGCATTTTACTTCAACTATGTAAGCCCTTCTTGTCTGCTTTTTGAGGAGTGCCTCATACTTGGCTTCCAGTTCCAAGTAATCTTTGTCCTTCTTGATGGCTTTAAGTTTTCTACACTCTGTTACAAAGTGTCCAAGCTCATTACAGTTATAGCATTTTATTCTAAATCTATCAATTGTTCCAGTTTTATACCCTCCATTGGTGTTGCTTCTTGTTGGAGACTTTCCTTTGCTTGAAGATTTGAAGAAAAAAATTGGTCTAAAACTTTTATTTTTCTTGAATCTTAAGTTTCCAAATTACTTTGCCATGAAGACCATGGTTTTGTTGTCCATTCCTTCAAGTTCTTCAATAGTGTAGAACTCTTTTTCACATGATTCACTCTTAATAGAGTCCTTTTATTCTTGTTCCTTTTCTTCAAATTCTTCTATCTTTAATTTCTTACTTGTACCAGTCTTCTCAGTTCTTGATGGTTCATTTGCAACCAAGGCATTTGAAACATTTGCCATCTTTCCTCTATTTGTTAAAATGGACTTCTTTTGGTAGAACTCCAGTTCATATGTCTTTAAAATTCCATAGAGGGTTTCAAGTGAAAGTTTTGTTAGATCTCTCCCTTCTCTAATTGCAGAGATTTTGTGCTCCAAATATTCTGGGAGAGTCAACAAAAACTTCATGTTCTTCTCCTTTGTTTCATAGTACTTTTCATGGAGTTGAAGGTCATTGGTGAGTTTGTTGAATCTTTCAAACACTTCAGTTATTCCTTCATTTTGTTTTGACATGAAAGCCTCATACTGTGAGACAAGGAATTGCCTTTGGTTGTCCCTTACCTCTTCAGTTCCTTCACACAGAATCTCTATGGTTTCCCATATGTGTTTTGCAAAGGTGCAGTTAACAATATTTTTATACATAACAATGTCTAGAGATTCTATGAGTATGAGCATTAGACTATTGTCAAGTGACACATTCTCTTTTTCTGTGTCTGTGTACTGAGATAGATCTTTGGGTATCCATATTGCAGGTATTACCTCAGACCCACTGGTAGTTTCAGGAACCAATGTTACTGGCATAAAGGGGTCATTTTTCAAGATTTCTGGATACATGGAGTTAGCAGCCCTTATGAAAATTAACATTTTCATTTTCCATAGGTTGTAGTTTTCTTTGTCAAAATGAGGAATCTTTATACTACTCAGCTTCTGAGAACTCATTTTGATCTTCAAATTGTATGTATATTAACAGCCTGAGCTCTGATACCACTTGTTAGGAATTTAGAGTCAACAGAAGTATACAGAGGGGGGTGAATGAATACTTCAAATTTCTATGCTCTTTTTGATTTTGATGAACTATTTCTTTAGTGTATGTAGCTTTATCAATTCAAGTGTTTACAAAACATAATGCAGAAATTGAAGTAAACACATAATATAATTTTCAATCTAATTTGTATTAGAATTGAACTTTGTTACAATATGAAATTCAATGTGAATTTCAGCTTCTTGTTCTTAGAAGATACAAGGTATGAACACTTGATAATTTTCAAAGATACTGACTAGTGAGACAGTGTAAAGCCTATATAGACAACATGTCTTTTGGCACATGTTCTCACTAGTCAGTTAAGCTAAAACTAGAAATAGACAAAGATAACTTTACATTTGACTACTATTTATTTCTAGCTAACACATTCTTTTGACAGTCTGTAGCTTTCTGCCTTATCTCTTATGTCATTTATCTTATATATCTTCCAAGCTTCATTGTAGACTTGTCTCTATCATCACAGGTTTGACTGACCCTGTAATGACAGTGCTGCAAATTATTTGTTTTGTTCTTCTACAATTTTCCTTGAAACTAACCTCTTGAAGAAGTCGAATAATCTGTTGATTTTGCTTCGAGAAGTCATGGTGATTGACTTATCTTCTCGATTAGGTACATGCTGAGACTTCTCGATTAGTTCTTGAATAGTTTACTTCTTGAATGACTAGACTTCTCGATTGTATACTTCACTTGATGACTTCTCGATTAGACTAGACTTCTCGAATGGATACTTGAAACTGGGACTTCTCGATTGATTCAGCCCTATCACTTCTCGAATGCTCATTTGGCTAACTTCTCGAATTGTTTTTATGGACTTCTCGAATGTATAACATTTTCACACTACTCGATTGGCTTCAATTCCTTGACTTCTCGAATGTGCACTTCTCGATCGAACACTGAGCCAATGAGTATTTTGAGATTTCTCGACCAGTTACATATTTACGACTTCTCGAATGTGGTGACTTCTCGAACGGTTACTTGCCTTAGAAGAATTCTCACACTGCATTTCTTATTCTTTAAGTAGTCTTCTTTGTCTAGTTGCATGATTCAGCTTGAATCTTTTAACAGACTTCATTCTTTGACTTTAATTACAACTTGGAATTACACTTTGATCACACTTCTAACTGCAATAGTACATTGAAGCATCTAAGTCACTAATTTAGTACAGAAGTTCAAAATATGTTACAGCAAGACAGATAATTACATAGAGTATGCTTGATTTGGTCCAACTTCGACATATACATATATATTTAAGTTGAGTTATATATTTTTAAATATATAATATAAAATATATATTTCATGTTTAAAGATAGATATGATATTTTAACTTGATTATAGTTAAAATTTTATATTTTTCATAATTTATATAAGTTGGTTGTGTTAATCTATTAAAAATAATCATAAATAATATTTTTGCTAGTAGTTTGAAAGTTAAATGCATAAATATGATATTTTAATTAATCATGATTAAAATTTTACTTTTTTCACTATTTATGCAAGTTGATTGTGTTAATCCACCAAAAATAATCTTGAATGATTTTTTTGCTTAACAATATCAAAGTTAGTTGGTTTTTTGTGTGATTAACTCTTAAATAAAATAATTTCTTAATTGTGTCCTTAAATTAATTTTCGTTTTAAAATTACATCGTTCTGCCTAAATTCCAATAAAAAAGATCTTCAAAATTCCAATCAAAAAGATCTTTTCAAAAAATCCAAAATCAACGAATTCCAGACTTACGGTGAATTTACTACAAGTAAAAATAATAAAATTGTATATAAAAAGTCTTGCAAATTTTAATTGGGTTAAAATGGTCAAATATAGATCTGATCAGAATTAAAATTATAAAGATGTTCGAAATTTGAGATATGATATTTTTAGTTTGGTGCAATGATTGAATATATGTTCTAACATGATGTGAAATAAATATTTGTATGAAAGAGTAATGTCTAGTTTAGTGGTTCGAAAAAAATATTAAAAAGATAAGGAGATCTTAAACTATATACTGTTTTAAAACTCCAAATTCTAAAGTTTTAGAATTCGTTATTCGCATCTGATCTAATATAAGCTCATTATTTTAGTATAATTCTAATTTCTAATTTATATTAAATTTTATTATGATTATTAATCTTTTTTATTATTCTAATAAAATATGAGATAATAGTATATTACCATTACTATGATTGGAATGCAATTGACCGGGCAAAGTGATACATGAAAAAATTAAGCACATGTTGATCACTACACCGTACGATAAGCTTAGTACTCCCTTCGGTGGCCACTCTAAATCTTAATAAAATAGTTTTACTTATTATTTTTAAATTATTCTTTTTTTGAATAAAAGAATTTTTAAAACCCTTTTATTGAAAAAAAGAATTTTAAAAAAATATTAAACAGAATTCTTTTTATTTATACATTGAGTTACGTCCAGTATCGAGCACCCTAGGAAAGTAATTAAGACAGAACATATATAACATATGGTCTGTTTGGCTGGACTTAAAAATAAGTCATTTTGGACTTATTTTCGCGTAAAAATTTCATATTTTGATAAATATTTTTTATACAAGTATTTAATGTATATTTGAGATTCTATAAGTTGCAAAAAAAAGTCAACTTTTTTCAGAAAAAAGTTAGGAATCTCTAACTTTGTCTTAAAATAAGTTGACTTATTCTAGAAAAAAATTCCCCCAAACACCCCCATAGTAATACACATGCACGAAAAGTAAGGATTGACAATGAGTAGAATAACTACCCGAAAATGAGGGAGAAACAGTTAATAACTAGAATTAGGTATGACTTGTCATTTGTATATTTACATTCTCCACCGCTGCCCCAACATTTGCTATATTTCCTAAACTAGGCGCAGTTGCACATTATTTTCACATAATACTTGTGGTGTATTATTTATATATATTGTCCCCTGCTCGTACGTAACATTGAATTCAGGTAAAGCTCTTGCATGTTGTATGACAATGTTAAATTTCAATCGTTAAGAATTGCTTTGGGTTGCTCCTGGTTTTGTGATTGTTGTACCCTTGATTATAATAATTTTGTCGAGTCCGTAAATCTTTATGTTTGAGAACTTAAGTGATGATTCTCCACTTGATTGATGCTTGATTTTGCGAGGAATGATGAGAATGTAGTTGCATGTTGTGAGGTTAATTGTATTTCATATCGAAATAGAGCTAATGTAATTCAGGAAACTGTGAAAGGAGTAAATAGAGCTTACACAGTTAGTTGCATCTATGTTTCTTGTATGTTATCTATTATTCATCTCTGTAGTTCTAATTGTTTAGTCTGGTTTAATCATTATTTGTTGCACATTGTATAGCTAAACACGTATATCATCGAGAATCTTTCTGTAGTTATCTGTGGCACAAGAATACATTTAGAGGTGGAAGTAAAATATGGTGGAAGGGGGAATAACTAAAGCCGATAAAACAGAGTTCAGTGAATGTTGGAGAACATCATGGCAAACGCCTTATATCATGAGGCTAGCTCTATCAGCTGGCATTGGTGGTCTCCTTTTTGGCTACGACACAGGTACCACTCGAATTTAACTTCATTCATTAGTCACCTTGTTTAGTTATCACCTTGTACACTGAATCATTGGTTTTAAAATAGATTATGCTTGTTATTTGGTGTCTTTTGAGAACCAAAACAGTAAGTTAAAACTGATTTTATGTGTAAAACCTTATACTGTTCTTATTCAAATATACGCCTGAGGCGCATAATCTTTGATACGACACAGGTACCACTCGAATTTAACTTCATTCATTAGTCACCTTGTTTAGTTATCACCTTGTACACTGAATCATTGGTTTTAAAATACATTATGCTTGTTATTTGGTGTCTTTTGAGAACCAAAACAGTAAGTTAAAACTGATTTTATGTGTAAAACCTTATACTGTTCTTATTCAAATATACGCCTGAGGCGCATAATCTTTGATGACTTTATGGGCTGTAGCAGTTACAAGAATAAGAATTTTCTTCATAAGGGTGTTTTATAACTTGATGAATTGTTGATGGGAGTGCAGGAGTTATTTCTGGTGCACTGCTTTACATTCGTGAAGATTTCAGGTCTGTTGATAGAAAGACATGGCTGCAGGTGCTTACCTTGATCATCTTACCGTCTAGTAATCAAGAAAGAAGTTGATGCTTTAAATATGAGTATATGTATTAATGTTATATTCTTTAGTCACTATCACCCTAAGTATATATTTTCTTGTCAATCCATAGGAAACTATTGTCAGCATGGCTGTTGCGGGAGCCATCATTGGCGCTGCAGTAGGTGGATGGATTAATGATAGGTTTGGTAGGAAAATATCGCTTTTGTTGGCTGATTTTCTGTTCTTAGTTGGTGCTATAATTATGGCATCTGCTCCAGTTCCGGCATTGATTATTGTTGGACGAGTATTTGTTGGCTTTGGGGTTGGGATGGCTTCCATGACTGCACCTTTGTACATTTCAGAAGCTTCCCCTCATAGAATTAGAGGAGCCCTTGTTAGCACAAATGGGTTACTAATAACTGGAGGCCAATTTTTTTCATATCTCATTAATCTAGCTTTCACCCATGTATGGTTTAAGCCTTCCCATTTCTTTAGTGTTTGAATTGGTTATTTGCTTGTTCTTCTTTTTTGACAAATTTGCTTGTTCTTTTAAAATCATGAAGATCATAGTAAAAGTTGTGAAGATAATATGTCCTTTCTCCACATGTTTTAGGTGAAAGGAACCTGGCGTTGGATGCTTGGTGTTGCAGGAGTTCCTGCCCTTCTCCAATTTCTGTTAATGTTGGGCCTCCCTGAGTCTCCCAGATGGTTGTACGTAAATGTGCGTGTTAATGAATTACCCATATTAGTTTCTGTAGATTTCATATGTATGATGGTATGTAGTTTTATGGATTTTGTTTGATCAGAACAAGGAAGACGAAGCGCGTGAAATCTTAGCGAGGATCTACCCTGAAGATGAAGTTGAAGAAGAGATGGAAGCATTGCGCTCTTCTGTTGAAGCTGAAAGGGAACTGGAAATGTCAGGCGGAAATATGTTTCAGCGGGTTAAGGAAGCTTGGGGTAATATAGTTGTTAGAAGAGGACTCTATGCTGGTATTACTGTTCAAGTTGCTCAACAATTTGTAGGCATTAACACGGTCATGTATTATAGTCCCACCATAGTTCAGTATGCAGGATATGCTTCAAACCAGACAGCTTTAGCTCTATCTCTTGTAACTTCTGGTCTCAATTGTGCTGGATCCATCGTCAGTATGTTTTGCGTTGATAAATATGGGAGAAGGAAGCTTATGATTATATCTATGTTTGGTATTATTACTTGCCTGGTGATACTATCTGCTATCTTCTTCCGTGCTTCTTCCACTTCACCATCTGTAAGTACATTTGAGTCTGAGACTTTTGGTAAGAATTCTACTTGTCCGGCCTACCTGGATGCATCAGATCCATCATCCTGGGACTGCACGAAATGCTTGCAATACTCGAGTTGTGCTTTCTGTTCAAATAAGTATGGTAAGGTAAGTGTAATATCCTCACTATCTTAAAGTAAGTTACTTCATTTGCCATGTAACTATTTGAGTCCGCTGATGAAAAAAGTAGGATGAACGGAAATTTCTTGTGTTTCTTTCAAAAAGTATAAAACCGGAGCTTGTTTGGCTCTCAACGATGATGTAAGGGGATCATGTCGATCTGAGCACAGAACGTGGTACACAAAGGGCTGTCCAAGCAAGATAGGATTCGCTGCAATAATATTCTTGGGACTTTACATTTTATTTTTCTCTCCGGGAATGGGGACAGTACCTTGGGTTATAAACTCAGAAATATATCCACTAAAATACAGAGGCATTGGTGGTGGAATAGCTGCAGTTGCTAACTGGTGTTCAAATCTCCTCGTGAGCGAAACATTCTTGACATTAACCGAGGCTCTTGGTGCTTCTGGAACTTTCCTCCTCTTTGCTGGTTTTTCGATCCTCGGACTAGTTGGAATATTTTTCCTAGTACCAGAAACTAAAGGTCTGCCATTTGAGGAGGTTGAGAAGCTGCTAAAAAGAGGGTATTCTCCATTCAAGAAATATAGAGACGACGATGATGATTGACGTATGTACATCAAATTACTTGAAGATGAATACTGGATAGATCATTGAAAGAAGCATTAATCCAAGCTGCTTGATCTTATAGTGCAGAACTGTCAAATATTTACAGAGCAGTAGTAGTAAAAAATAAAAAAGTTCTGTAGTCGTTGAACTCATCATATCAACCTTCTTCTGCATGAATAAGCTTGAGTATTGTTTAGATTCTATGCCTACTCATAATGATAGTAGACCCTATTCATAAGAAGCTCTTGTCCCTGCTTTGCTTGTAAATTCTTCTCGGAAATATTTCATACTTGGCCTCATTAAAATTTAATCTAGTCCAAAATATTATAATCCGAATTACATATGAATTCTAATTAAACACATACCACTACGTACATACAATTACATATGTAAAATTAATAAAAATAATAATTTGAAGAAATGAAACGAAAAACATTGAAATCTAATATAATTTAAAGGGGTAAAAAAATGGTTTTTTTTTGCTAAGTTTATATTGATCCGAAAAAAATGGTATTTTTAATTACATCCCGTTGTATTTAGTTGTAAAATCGTATTTTTGCAATAAAAAAATAAATAAATCATATTTAAAGCTCTTTTTTATATGATTAAATGAACCCTCCTTACCCACGGGATTTCATATCATTCTCATTCTTGTTTACGCCATTCCCGTTTATCCTCCATTCCCACTTACCATTCCCGATCCATTCCCTTCCCCAATCCAAACGCCCCCGTAGTATACTTTATCTCATATTGTCATTTTATCGCCTGTAAGTTTACCTGGTATTTTCTGTTTGCTACTCTTGGTTCCTGCTGGCAGTATAAAAATTTGGAAGTCATCACTAAGAGTACAATGCCTAATCAATTAAGCAAGCCTCAATTCATTCTAAACTACAAAGGGAGGATCTTGGACTAGATGATCAGTGCAGCCATGCAGGTAAGTGTGTGTGACTTCTTCATTAAGGAATGTATCAGTTTCTTCCACCTTCCATTTATGACAGCCTGGAAAGTGTCGTAGAGCAATGTATAATCTTCTTTCTCATGATATCCAAGTCAGAGACTTTAGTTCAGCATTACCTGAATTTCATGCTCTTTTTTCAGTGTCAAGCAAGATTTGTAAATAATGTTATGATTCACAAAACTACAGACGGGTTCGTTTCTTATAATGCAAAGCTGTATCACAGCTCTTAATGGTTCGGAAAAGACTAAGCTGTCGCCTTTGCAGAAGAACTTTTGCAATGCGCAAATAGGCAGGTAAAGAGAGATAATACGCAAGACTATAATAATTTGTTATTGGAGGGCAAGCAGGGAACAAACCTAGTAGTATAAAGAACTGGAAAGGGTAGATATACTATTAAGCATCAAATAAATTAATGATAGGAATTCTAAATAAACTACTAGTAAACAAGATACTACTAGAGCCCTGCTGCAGCTTATACTTGATACCTATCAAAAAACTAAATCAACTATATACTTTACAAAAAATGAAAGAAAGAAAGCCGCTTCTTTCAGCAATTTCTACTATATTCTAGCACCATGCTGCTTTAACAATATGATCTCCAATCGATTCTTCATTCTGTAGTCACTTAAACAAAGAGCTCTAAAGAGTACTAACCATAAACATATACTCATGGCATAAGATTCCTCGTGGTGCACAACATAGAGAATAAGTTCTGCTCCTTTCACTGAAATCATGCTTGCATCACTGATAATCTCTCTGAAAAAAGGGGTCATGGAAAATCGTTAGTTTTTAATCGGAAATAAGAGATTCAACGCAACAAACTAATGTTTACTTTTTTTCAGACACGCATACTTTATTTCAGTGTATAACTTGTAATCATCGCTATAAATTTGCCATGGGTTACTGTAAAGACCAAATTTTAACAAAATATTACACTTCAGAGAGAACATATTTAGAAATATAGTGACACATATACAAAAGAATACACGTGTCATAATACTTAAAAGGGGGAATAAAGTTGGAAATCTTGTTTTGAAATATTAATATAGAGAAAATTTGATTGAAAGAAGAAAGCAACTTATGTAACGCAAACTGTGTCACATGCACAAAAAGACACTAAATATAGCAGAATATAACCCCGCACAATAACAAAATTTTCCCCAAATATAGAGGTTGCTAAGAAGCCATACTTATCAGTTCGTATGTAACAATCATGGTAGTTCCATAGAGTGACATGTTCAGGAATCGAGGTCCAAAACCCCTATAGAATCCCCACCACCCATCTTCCTGGAGAAGAGTGTTTATAGTCTTCATCACTGATGGTCGTCCAACACAGAAATCGTCAATAACCTTCAATATTCACATAGAAGTAACAAGGAAAATATTGTTCATTAGAGCTTCTCATGTGTGTTATGTCCTAAAAACAACATATAATGATTTTAGACATCTTAAGAACACTAATCTCTCCCTCAGTCAGTGATGGAACTTATAACTCATCGTACCTGAAGTCGTGTCTTTATGGTGTCTATAGGAGTAGTGATCACTGATGAACAAGCCCCTGCTACCATTCCTGCTGTAGCCTGAACCGTCACCATCTCCATGTGAGAAGGCTTCCTTTCAAGATCATCTCTATAGCCCAGGCTCCTAAGGATGAGAATACAACGAAAAGATACTTTTTTTATCAGGTATATATAGGTCATGTTGTAATAGTGCTAATATGATATAATCACAACATAAAACTATACCTCCAGATGATGTGCTGGGCAGCACCATATGTGCCCCACCAAAGTGCAGATGCTGGAGACTGTGTCAGGGCTGTTAATCCAAAGCCTCTATACATACCTCGAAAACCTTCAGCCTTCATAACTTTCCGTACGACATCAACTGGACCATTGCAGGATGTAGTCCCTCCAAGTCCTTGTACTATCAGTCTCTGGGAGACCTGTGAAGCATGTAACATACAGTTTAAAAAAGACGCAAAGAATTATCAAAATTTTAAATATGCATGTCGCTGGAAAGCCTGCCAAGAACTTCACATTAACAGCAGTCATCACTTAAAAATGGACAGCATGATGCTAATATCAAAAACTATACATGTAAAGGGACTCTACAGAAGATGTATGTCTGACTTGACTTTAAAAGAAAATACTTACTTACCACATCTAGAGGCACAAAGTATACACACGAAATTAAATTTGATAGCATGCCTCCGAACCCATTGGAAAGGCCGATGCGTGCTGCTTCAGACATATTCAGAGCTTCAGTGTATTTCAGCATCATATCTTTGGACAGCTCAAGTGAAGTTAAAGCAAGTACCCTGCCAGGCAGTGCTCCTACGGCAGAAGTGCCATAACCTCTGAAGATTCCACGAATTCCATCATTTTTCAGTATAAGCTTAAATACAGCCATTCCACTCGTGTGAAATGAATTAGGACTAGCAACTTGCATTCTAGTTTTTACAACATGAGTTGGATGCAGCAATGCTTGTTGCGCGCTGAAGAGAACTGCCCCCATTAGATGAAATCTCGTCTTATCCAACCTACAGTTCATTTCATGATATCAAAAAGAAGCCAAACTCTGATAATCCAATTTAATGAGTGGTACGTCATTAAAGAATTTAATGAGTCCCAAATCCTGATTATACAGGTGGAAGCAAAGAAACCAGTGTCGTTATAAGACTTACTAAACTACCTAATTGCTCATACACATCAGGCAAGCGATATACTGTACCGAAAGATTGAAGTCCATGTTTTTTTCTGGTTTTTAGGGTAAATATTTTTTCTTCTAACATCATTACATCAGTCAAATTACTGTGTGTAGTGTTGTATAATGCACACATCCTTATAAAGCACAACTCGTGAAGCGCTTAACCAAGCGTGCTCTTCTTTGCCAAAAAAAGACATGTGCTCTTCAAGGCATGTTTATTTCACTTTTTAAGTATAGGGGTATTTTTGTCTTCAAGGCATATGTGCTCTTTTCTGCGCTTAAGCACGCTTCGGCAATGCTTTTTTACGATTTTGAGACTGCACAAAATCACACATTTTTTAATTGCATACCTTGCGCCGAAGCAGCAAGCGCAAATTATCCCACGCTTAAGCATGATTCGGCAATGCTTTTTTACAATTTTGAAATCGCACATTTTTTACTCGTAGACCTTTAGCCTAAGTGGCAAGACCAAATGAACTCATGCTTAAGTGCCCCTAAACAACATTGAATGTGTGTAACCAATTGAAATTAACTAGGCGAAAGAAGAAGTCCTTTCTAAATTGTAAAATCAATTCTTTTAAAGACCACATCCATAAAAGTTCAGGAGTCATGTTACACAACTGTTTAAACTCTTCCGTAGCCAAAACACAATGACTCTCGCTCACACCGAAATTTATTAGAGAACAGATACTCAATTGTTAGACTATAAACCTACTTATTCCAAAAAAAAAACACAAATAGCAGAAAAATGTGTCAGTTTTTCAATGCACCCTTTCTCATGTCCAGTCACTTTAGGGGAGTCAGCTAGAGAGCAACCTTCCCCACACTAAAAACTCTGATCCCCATAACTTGTTCATTGTTATGTATTTTCCCCAACCTAAAAGAAAATCAACAAATAAATTGTTGCTAGTTTCATCTATCCTACCAATTAACGAGAAATGGCCCTATATGTCACAAATTGGAGGCAAAATGCCCAAAATGGCACAACTCATAAAAATGGCCCTAAATGTCACTTCAAGACTCAACATAGTGTAGCGTTTTTGTTCTTTTGATTTTGAATGAAAAACGTCACTTAGTTTCATGTTTATCACAAATATTTTTTTAAAAAATCTGTACAAAACTCAACTTAAAGTAGCATTTTTGCCCTAAAACTCTACTTCATCTTGCGTCTTGCCCTAAAACTCTGCTTCTTCTTGCGTTTTGAACTTTAAAAATTTAACAGAAAAAATAAATTGCTCGAGACGCGACACGATATAGCGTTTTGTGAAAACTCAACTTCATGTAGCGTTTTGGAGCGACATTTTGGACCATTTCTCCGGACTGTGCCATTTTGGGCATTTATTTTTGTAAAAGTGACACATAGGGCCATTACCCCCAATTAACTTGATAGCAAATTGCAAAGATGGCAACTTTATAAAAGAACATACAAAAAAATGCACATATAACCAAATGGGTCAGCAAGATTCATAGAAAACATCAAGAAAATCATCAAAAGTATAACAAATTCATGATCATAAAGATTTAACATAAATGGGTCACGACCCACTAATATAATATATACAATACATACATACATATATATATATATATGTACCTGTCCCAGTTAATATCGGTGTCAGCAAGGGCCAGTTCTGCGGCAGTTGTAGCCTCTGTTTCAACAGCCATTGTTATCGACTTGTGCTTTTATTTACTGTGTGTTTATATTTATTTACTGTGTGTATATATGTGTGTAAGAAATATATTGTCGGCTTGATTTGAGCAGTTTTTTTAGGAAGGAAAAAGAGACGATGATACTTTAAAGAACTGGAAAATTATATATAAATAAATATAAAAGGGAAACTAGACGAGCACAGAGACAAGTATGACAGGTGGACCCCACTGTTACCTTGTTTTAGAATATACTTGACCAAAAAAATGTTATTTTCCTAAAATTGATTTTTCCCCCTCCATTTATTACTGTTAATTAATTAAAGAGTAACATTAGACAACCAAAAAAAAAATATAAAAAAATTTTCAAATGACTCTCGTCCTGATTGATTATGAGAATAATTAATAAAATAAATTATTCTATATTCAAATCAATCAAATCAATTAAAACTTTTTATCTTGCCATATGCATCATACCTTATTATTTTAGGAAAAAAAATTGTGAGATTTGTTTGGTTCTCTATCATTACTCTTAATTAAAAACTAAAATTATCGAGATGAAAAGTGAATCTATTTATTCATTTTAAGACATTAGAATTTATCCCGTGCTAGGTATTGAATTTATTTTTTTAACTTTCTGACACACATTATAAGATAATTCGATTGTGTAATTAAAAATATTATTTTTAAAATTTTAGCTTTGTGACTAATAATATTAAACAAATATTTTTATTCATAAAAAATTGAAAATATTACTCCCTCTATCGTATTTTAACTGTTTTGATTTTTTTACACTTAAATTGTGGTATTAAAAAAATTATATTATAATATAATTCTTATTTTTAATATTTGTATCAAATTAAAGTTTAGAAATTCAATATTAAATATAATAATTATTTTTTTAACAGTTAAAATGAAAAAAAAAATCTTTTTAATCACAATTTAATAATAAAATGTCCAAAATATCACATTCGAATAAACTGCCCGATCACGTTTATATAAATTTTGTATGCAACGCTATTTTGAACACACAGTGTAACTTCTACACGCGTTAAATTAAAAAAAAAATTTGAAATGCAAATTAAAAATGCATTTTTATTTTTTTTTAAATTTAGTAAAAACATAATATAAAATTACGTTTTTTAAAAAGAGTCATTAGGTCATTATCCACCTAAATTGTAATACGAAGGGTCATTACCCATTTTAATGGGATCTAATAATATTTTTCGTCATACCGTAAAATCTCGTACCGCTCCATCTCAAAATAATTGACATTTTTTAACTTTTATCGGTTAAATTAAATTAACCAATTTTTGATCAAATAATACACAAAATATATAATTAAGAAAAAATTAAAAATTATATTATTAGAAAATATATTTAATAAACCTTGAAATGTATTTTTCAATTTTAAAAAAATATAAAAAAATAATTTTTAATTTATGTTCAAAATGGAATCAATTTGATCGCAAAAAAACCCGCAAAGTGCAAATATTTAAAAAGTGAGAGATTATTAAAATTTGAGATGTTCCGAAATGAATTGCATGAGGAGTTGAATAGATATTGTGCAGATGTTGGGTATTCAAAGGCACTTACATTTCAATCTCACCAAGTTGCCACCTTCATTTCTCCCCATAATTTTCAACAATTATTATAATGGGGTGTTTAAAACTGAACACGATGATGAAGAATTGAAATACTCTATTTTGTTAAGAAACTGCACTGAATCTTTGAGCTTAATCCATGGCAGAGCAGTCCATGGGAAGTTTATTAAAGCTGCAATTCACACTTGTTCACTCTATCTCCACAATTTTCTACTCAATATGTATGTAAAATGTGGTGATCTTAAGAATGGGTCTCAGCTGTTTGATGAAATGCCCCAGAGAAATGTTGTGTCATGGACTGCTGTTATTGCTGGTTTTGTTCAACATGGCAGGCCTGAAAAAGGTCTTTTGTTGTTTACAGGGATGCATCAGAGTGGAACTAAGCCTAATGGCTTCACCTTTGTTAGTGTTCTTCAGGCATGTTCTTTTGCTAGTAGCTTGATACCCGTGTATCAAGTTTATGGGTTGATTGTTAAGGTTGGGTTGATGTCGAATGTGTATTTGGTGAATGCTTTTTTGACTGCATTGTTGCGTCATAATGAGTTTGGTGAAGCTTTGCATGTTTTTGAGAATTGTTTGAATAGGGATATTGTTTCTTATAATGCCATGATGGCTGGTTATTTGCAGTGTTCCTATTCGGATGTTCCGGGATTTTGGTGTAAGATGATTCGGGAAGGGGTGATGCCGGATAATTTTACGTTTGCTAGTGTTCTCACGGCTTTGGCTGCCCTTACTGATCTTAGTTTAGGATTGCAAGTGCACGCGCGGCTTGCTAAGTGTGGTCATGGAAATGAAATGTGTGTAGGCAATTCCTTGGTCGATATGTACCTGAAAAACCAAAAACTTGATGATGGTCGGAAAGCATTTAAAGAAATGCCTTGCAGAGATGTGCACACTTGGACTCAAGTGGCAGCTGGGTGTTTAAATTGCGGTGAACCTAGAAAAGCACTAGAGGTTGTAGAAGAGATGAGGGAGATAGGAGTAAGGCCAAACAAGTTCACTCTTGTTACTGCTCTCAATGCATGTGCTAATTTAGCTTCTTTAGAGGAAGGGAAAAAGATTCATGGTTGGAAAATTAAGCTTGATGATGAAGTCGATGTATGTGTGGATAATGCTTTGTTGGACATGTATGCAAAATGTGGATCAATGGATAGAGCGCTGAACATTTTTCGATCAATGAAGGACAGGACAGTTGTTTCATGGACGACAATGATAATGGGATATGCACAAAATGGGCTTGCACAGAAAGCTTTAGATATTTTCAGTGAGATGAGGGTGCAAGGTCCGGAACCTAATTATATTACGTTCATATGTGTACTTTATGCATGTAGCCTGGGAGGATATATTGATGAAGCTAGGACACATCTTTCTTCCATGACAGATGACTACGGCATCTCACCCGGAGAAGATCACTATGCATGCATGGTAAATCTCTTAGGCCTGGCTGGGCGTACAAAAGAAGCCGAGGCCTTAATCCTACAAATGCCATCTAAACCAGGAGTGCTAGTTTGGCAGACTTTACTTGGTGCATGTAGGCTTCATGGGGATATTGACACTGCAACTCGTGCAGCAGAGCATGCTTTAAATCTGGACAGACAAACCCCTTCAACTTATGTATTGTTAAGTAACACATTCGCTGATACCAGCAATTGGAATGCCGTAGGGACACTGAGAGAACTTATGGGAAGTAGGGCTGTGAAGAAGAGTTTGGGCTCTAGCTGGATTAGCTAAATGTAGATCAAAAACAAAATTTAACCACTGGGGTTAAATTCTGGGATCGAGTATTCCTTGATCCAGTAATTCGCACACAACTACTTGGGAAGGGTGTGGTAGTACTCTAGCTGAATTTCAAAAAAAAAAGTTTGAGACTTTTTCATTTTTTAGACATTTATTTTTAGAAATTATGGTACTAGAGTTTTAATTTGATTCAATACCATTTAAAGATGCATATTTTAGGATAAGCCACTGCTCAAGATGATTATTTTCTGGTTTAGGTATTAGCCTGTTGTATATTTTTGTTGAATTAGAATCCATATTTTGAGAGTTTCCTGTTTCGAATGATGAAAATATATAAAAATGCTCTCGTTTATATAGGACTATGTATTTTCCATTGACATTGATGAGTATAGATGAAACCCACCTGGAGTATTTGTATTATTCTATTTCACATATGAAATTACATCACACAGCTTCTTGTGTTTTTGCATCACTTAGTTTCCAATATTGATGTAATTTGTTTTGTTTGAGATTAACATTGACGTTGAAGCCCCATGTCCTTGATATTCTTCTTTCACATATGAACCTATGTCAACTAAAATAGATTTAAAAGAGTTGAAGTTTTTGTGGTAATTTTCTTGTCTTTATCCGGTATGGGTCTAATTTTCTCAACTAAGAATATTAGTTGTTTGCAGTGATCCCTCTTTGTGTTTTATGTGAATTTAGTGTAAGGATGATGCTTACCCTTCCGGCCTACCTCTGTTATAATAAAAAAAACAAATCTCTTCTAAAATTATACTTCTGTATTAATCTCTAAATTTTTTAATCGACGGTGATTTTTAGTTTACGTATCATGAACAATTATGATTCATTGGGGGCATTAGCGATGGCTTAATTTTTTCAGTTTTCTATTTCCTCGATTTTTTTCCTAATACATATAATGTCTGTTCTATATTCTCGTGGTGCTTGTGCTTTTATCATGTTATAAAATTTTATTTATATTTTTGATAGGACACTAGGATGGCTCCTTCTTCAAAATGCCCTGCATACTCAGGCTGTCCACCTATTCCAGGGCCTACTTCGCAGAATATTCATAATCGTACAATTGATGTACCACCTTTTTGCCCGTAGTCCTATGACCTCCTTCAACGGTTATGTGATCTCCGTTT
Source organism: Oenanthe sinensis (assembly GCA_028671895.1). Taxonomy (NCBI): domain Eukaryota; kingdom Viridiplantae; phylum Streptophyta; class Magnoliopsida; order Apiales; family Apiaceae; genus Oenanthe; species Oenanthe sinensis. The sequence continues at coordinate 24,767,185 of CM053805.1, read as the reverse complement.
ACTATTAGTCTCTCAACTGCTGAAGTTTACCGTCAAAAGCATGAAGTTACAGCAACGGTTGGTACCATACCTTCAGTGTTTGACATTTTAACTCTGTTCCATCATGCTTTTACGGAGTGTCATGTGGCATTCTATGTTTGTGGAATTTCCTTTGATAACAACACAAATTTATATATATTTACTTCCCTTGCAGGGTTTATCCAGAGTTCCAAATAGGCAAATTTTCTTCATGGCGAAAGTCTGGGCACATATTTAGAGTTCACAAGGCTTATTAAGCTATAGTAATAAAGTCATGTCCAAGAGTGTAACACTTAAAGAATGCACTTAACTATTGCTTAGTCCATGTAAGATTTTATGAAGGTAATTAGAATCTATGACATCAGTTATAAACCTATAGTATTTGAATAGTTCCATATTTATTAAATCTATTAAATTGTTTGCCTCTTAATAAAAAAGGGTAGAAAAGCAATATGATTACCTGGCTTTTAATCTCATTGTTTTGATAAATTTCTTTCATTTTTAGAATAATCCTGGTTCCTGGAAGTATAATTGTCTTCACAAAGTTGTACATATACTCCTAATGTTTGCTGCTATTTGTTTGCCTTTATTACTAATTTGTGTTAATATCTGGCAAACTGTTATTATTTAAATATTATTGCTACGGGTGACGTACATTTTAACTAAAATGCATGTTTGTCCTTGACTGTGACCAACGATTCCGCAGTATAGTGGTGTAAAGTGAAATTTTTGTTGTAATTTCAATTTGTTTTCAGTTTTTTTCCCATAAAATATACTTCAAGTTTACCAATTCTTACTCATCCCAGGTGCGATATTTGCTCTGGAGGAGCATAGGTTGTAGTCATACACTGCACTACTATTCACATAGTTACGCAAGAATAGATTCTGGGTTTTGAAGTCTGCAAATTAAACAGTTGGAGCCTTCCTTGGCATCTTCTATTTGGGTGGCTGGCCCTTCCTCCACATTACATTTGTTGTGACGGGAATCCTAGATTGGCTCCTGTTTTCTTAATTGCTTCTTTTGTTGCCTCAAGTTGCAAAGCAACTTTATACCCATGGGCAGTATGTCTTTCGTTTTTTATTCCTATGATTATATAAGTGGATTTAGGAACTTTACCAATACGATGGGAGGTTTCATTTATATCATAGATTCTGTTGGTGATTCCCAAACTTCAGGTTCTCGCCATCGTCATTTGCCGTTGATGATTCGCAAATATCACATTGTAGCATTTACACAATTTGGACAATACCAGTCATTTGTTATTGGTAATTCACGATTTGATATCACATTGTGGTATTTGTATCCATACCCAGCACTCATGTTAGATCGAGTGGTTAGCACTTCGCACTCCCCCCCCCAACCCCCACCCCCACCCCCACCCCCACCCCCACCCCCAAATGCACCCCACCAATGGCACATCTGCGGTTATATGCTCAAAGTACATTCATCAATCATCATCCTTATTACCTTATATTATCATGCATGATAATTTTTGTACAAGTATATCTTACAAACTTCACAACTAGTTTTATTTTTTTAATGTAAATGAGGAATTTATTGTAACTTACACAGTTCTCAAGTTCTGTAACCACAAATGTGTGTTAATAATATACTCCTCTACCAAAATTTATTTAAATATTATTTTTATAATATAATTGATTAAAAATATGCTCAACATAATAAAATCTAAAGCTTTAACACTACTACTACATAGTTTAAAAGAGAAATGTTTTGTGTATGACTTCGAGCATAGAGGGTTTACAATTGTAGTGGAAAAGCTACACTTGTGCTCTATTATGCAACAAACACCAAACAAGTAAGCAGAGCATTTTCTAACAACTAACCATTAGATTTAAAATATTTCAAGTTTAAAGGTGCTTAACACATTCTTTCCTGCACCTTCGTCGCAACTTCTGCTATTGCACCTTGTAAACCAATCTAAGCACAAAGTATTACAAGAGCACCTTTACATGATTTTTGTTCCTAAAATCTTCGAATTTGTCTCGTGCCACACACACCATGTAACATAAAGCTCCTTTTTCCTCCCACCATCTAGCAACAGCTATAGCATCTTTCAGTTTTAATCAAGTTACTACTGTTGTGATATTATTTCGTAATTATTTTAATCAGTTTTTATCCATGATTTGTAGTAGTCTCATTGGTTAAAAAAAAGGAGATAAGACCCCGTAAAAGATACAACTCAACAAAATTGAAATATACATTTTTTTTCAGAATGAAATTTGTAAACATTATTTCAAATTGCGAGGACTTGAATTTAAAATAATGAGGTTCTACTTGCAAACTTTATTAGATTTTCTTCATTTCTACCGACCAAAAACTGAGTAGGGCTGTCAAAAAAATTTGAACTATTCGATATCAGTTTAAAATATCTGTATTCGTATTCAAAATAAATCGGATATTATCTGTATTCGAAATAAATCGGATATTATCCATATTCGAAATAAACCGGATATTTTCCGTATTCGAATCCGACAATTTCATATACGAATACGAATATGGTATATATGTATCCGATAATATCTAAATCCGAATTTAAATATATATTTATTAAGTTCAATTTATAAATATATTTATTTATTTATTTTTAAAATTATATATCTTTCTAAGATATATATAATTAATATAAATATATATCATATTAATTTAGAATTTTAAAAAAAATGATTATTTATCTATTTTTGAAAAATGTAAAACAGGATTCGGATTCAGATATTATTAACTGGATTCAGATATATTGTTTTCAGATATTTTCGAATTCAGATACGGATTCAATTTTTTGGATTCGAATTCTGATATAGATAGATCCCCGAAATATCCGTTTAACAGTCCTAATAATGAGTTTAGAACTTTAGATGTCCCTAATTTAAATTTAAATTAAAAATTATATTATTCTAATTGATTACAATTTTTTACTAAAATTTTAATGTTCGAATCTCATTATATATTATTATTTTAAATATAAATAATAAATTTTATTTAATTTTGATTAAAAATAATAATTTTTTATTTTTGTTGAAATTATATAATAAAAGTTTAAAATATTAGAAAAACTTGTATATATAATTAATTTAACAAAACACTAGTAGTGTCCGACTTTTCCTCGATATCTTGTGCAATGCTACGAGCCTACAGGTCAATTGATCCGCCCAAGTTGCGCTTTCTAATTGCTTCCACGTCATCTTTCATATTTGTTTGTCAGTATACATTTTTAATTTAAGTTTGACATTATGGTTAGTTTTTATTCAAACTAGGAAGAAAAATCAATAAATTAAAAAAAGTACTGTGTTGTGCATTGAATTTAATATTTAATATTTTTTATTAAACTTTAAAAATTTAAAATAATTAATAATTTTAATTTATGTAGAGGTAAACATAGTACTACTAATTTAATATCTACTTGTACAAGAGATGCAGCAGAATTAAGTTGTTTGGAACTCGAATTTTAAAATTTCATGTAGCTCAAATTTGCCTGTTCAAATGGATTTATATACACACATGACACGTGTATATGTATATTATAAAATTTTGTGTAAAATAAAATAAAATCGAAATAAACTAAGACGATGACAAATTTGAAATTGGCAGCTCACTATGACCACACCCCCTTTGGATATTTCCCCATAAATCAATCCCGTTACGACACTGCCAACGGTCACTCCACGACGTCGTTTCAAGAAACCCAAACCAAACCCTGTACATACACGATCATTACACGTATGTTACATTTCAATTTGTTGTGTGTTTGGGTTTTGGTTTGGGAAATTTCTAGGGCTAGGGTTTGCTTAGGCGCGTCTACGTTGACAAATACAGTACCTGCTGTATGTATATTTATATATATATATGAAATTGAATGGCGCATGTAAAGTTGGAATCAAATATGAATAATATTAGTATACTATTGCTTTCAAGTTTGTGTGTTGAGCAAGAAATACTCTCTTCTTCTGGGTCAGCTATGGCTTAATTTCACCCATCACCCCCCCCCCCCCAAATCATCTACTGGGTAACCCCTCTCTCTCCCCCCTCCCTCTCTCGGTCTCTCTCTCCCTCTCTCTCCTGTCTCTCTCCCTTCTCTCTCTCTCGGTCTCTCTCTCTCATTCTCTCTCCTCTCTCTCTCCTCGTCTCTCTCTCCCCCTCCCTCTCTCGGTCTCTCTCTCTCTCTCTCTCCTGTCTCTCTCTCGTGTGTATATATATTGTAATTGATAATTGTAGTTTTGGGAATTTAGGCTTTACTTATTCCACTTTATTATTTGTGAATCATGATTAATTGTGAGTATGGGTGTTACATATGTGTGTATTTTTATTTGGCTTTATGATTATTTTATGCTAATTATCTCATTATCTTTTCAAGTTTGGATTTTTATTCTATCCTTTTCCCAATTTCAATTTCACCCTTCTTGGATATTTTGACGATTTTAAACTTCTCATCAAAGCTTGCCAAAGTTTATTTTCAAGGCTTTTTTTTATTACTATAAGTTGTAAAAAGTACCTACTTTTTGCTCTCTTTTTTTGAATTAGTAATTTTGATTGTGAACTAATTTTGTTGTTGAGTGTTTCTCTTGTCTTCTTGAATGATGTTCATTTAATACTCGGGTACTGGTTAAGACTTAATTGAAAAGTGTTTGTTTCCGGAGACAAATTAATTTTTTGACTTGTATGAGTTCAGTCTTCTTTCTAATCACAGTGTAATTTTTGAGGTTTGGTTTGTACATATTGCTGTTTTTAGTTTTCATTGCCCTCGAGTTTCAATTATGCGTTGTTCTTTTTTATATAAAGCCCTAGTGTTTTGTGTTTGGGTATCTCTTTGAAATTCGTGTATGGTCTAGAGTTTTGCAGTTGCTTAATGTAAAAAAAAAATCCGTTTGTGACTAGATTGCATCTGTTTGTACAGTGGTGTGACAGTCCTGGGATGGAAGTTTATAAAATTCCTGAACATGGACATGCAGATGCTTACCTGGTACATTCTTTCAAGCACAATTTGCTCATTTTTAGTAAATTAATTATAATTCTATGACATATTGTACCGAAGTCAAACTTTCACACTGTATCTACTGGACTTTGTTGAAGATGGATTTTTTTTTTTCATTATGTATTTCAGATTCACGGTACCGAGTCAAACCCTGTTCTAACAAGTCCAGTAATGGAACAATTTGTGTATAACAACGGAACCTTAGAGTTTGCTGTTCAGCAGGGCTTGTATCATCCTACTGCCAACAATTTTGGGTATATCAGTGCAGGTAATCTTTTGTGGCTGCTGTACTACATTTTTGCACCATTGTGATTTGCGCTTTATGCTTACTGTTCACGTTGCTTGTTATGACCAGGAATGGAATCACCTAGCGGTCTGAATGATCACCAAAGAATTTTTGGATTGGATGGTCAACAAATTCAGTATGCGGTGAGTTTATGTACATATTCTTGGTTTTGTGAACCTTGGATCCTTTTTTTACTATCCGATCTTTGGATAGGGTTCTGAATTTTTATGATGTTCTTCTCTCAGGGTGTGCCAACTGAAAATTTTCCTTATTTATATTACACACCTAGCTATGGGTATACACAAACTCCATACAACCCATATAACCCTTATATTCCTGGTGCCTTAATAGGCGTTGATGGGTCATATTCACAACAGTATCACACTGTTCCTACCAATGAAAACACATTATTCTCACCTGGTTATTACCCCATGGTTGTCCAGTCAGGACCAGACGTATATTCAAATAGTACTCGTGAACCATTCATGGATGCTGCACCATTTATTGCTAATAGGACTGATGTCCCTGGTCTTAAGCATAACCTGTCTTCAGCCTCTGCTGCCTTTAAGATGAATCCTTCGCGGATTACTTCCGAACTAACAAACTCATTCACCAGGATGTCCGGTGGGTCAAAGATTAATGCTGCGCCAAGCAAGCAGCCTTTTACTCAGGGCAATGTTCTATCAAATGGTTATTCCAATGCAGCAGCCATGTCAAATGTGTTCCAGGTTAGTCCTTTACTAGTCTTAGATATTAGTTTATTATTTTTCTTAAGTACTTATTATAACGTGTCTTCCTCTACTGTCTACAGGGTAGAGGCACTCAAATTGTTGATAACCTGTCTCAAGGAAAGGTTTGGTCTAATCGTAACCAATTAAAAGTTCCACAGCCTGGTAATGGCTTGTCTACTTTTGGTTCAAGTACCCAGGGGAAGACCGTGATCGACAAGGTTCGAACAAAATTCAATGGTGGCAGTGGAAGTCCTGATATATCTTCCGAACAGAATAAAGGCCCTAGGACTAGTAAATTAACTAACCAATTGGCTGTAAAAGCCTACACAGGCATGGCTGGAGAAAATGAAGCTAAAGAAAGTATAATTATTCATACAGATCAGTATAACAAGGACGATTTTCCGCTTGACTATGTGAATGCAAAGTTCTTTGTTATAAAATCATACAGTGAGGATGATGTGCACAAGAGTATCAAGTACAATGTATGGTCTTCGACACCTAATGGAAACAAGAAGTTGTACATTGCTTATGACGATGTTCAGCGGATAGCTGGAGAGGAGCCTAAAGGCTGTCCTGTTTTCCTCTTCTTCTCTGTAAGAGTTGTTTTCTGTTTCTCTTTCTAAAAGTGCAGTCTATTATTAATTTTCCTTGTCTACTAGACTAAGTGGATTCAACCCTTTCGTAATAAAGGTAAATGCTAGCGGTCAATTTTGTGGAGTTGCTGAAATGATTGGAGCAGTAGATTTTAAAAAAGATATGGATTTCTGGCAGCAAGATAAATGGTCTGGGAGCTTCCCAGTCAAGTGGCACATCATTAAAGATGTTCCAAACCCCAACTTCCGGCACATCATTTTAGAGAACAATGAGAACAAGCCAGTGACCAACAGCAGAGACACTCAAGAGGTTTGATAGCTGTAAACTAGTTTTACTTGATGCACTTTCAGAATAAAATCCTTTTATTTTTATATTTTTGATTGTGTGGAAATATGTTGTATGCGTGCTTTATGGTCTTTTTTTTTACTTGTGGATACTTGGTAAATATCCTGGAGGGATTGAACCTGACATAGTTTAAGTTTTGTTATACCATTTTGTCATTCAAACTTTCGGTCACCTACTTGCTTTATATAAGCAGAGCCCTTCCAAAAAACCCAAGGCAGCCGGACAAAATCCATCCACCTAACCCGCTCTGGACTCTGAACAATTTTTCTATTGATCATAAGCTAAATAGATATGGTGAATCCCTTGCTTTGATTAAAGCATTTTATTAAAATAATTCACCCCCCCTCCTTAATTTCTGGTACTGTTCATTAGTTGTGGAATACTTTGCTTAAAATGTACTTTAGCTGTGTGAGGTAAATTTTTGGCATCATATTCTTAAGATACTTCTTATTCTACAGATAAGGTACAAAAAAGGTATGGAAATGCTTAAAATATTTAAGCACTATGCATCAAACACGTCTCTGCTAGATGACTTTATGTACTATGAGAATCGACAGAAGCTCCTGCAACAGGAGAAAGCAAGGCTACTGATAAAAAATAATGAAAATCCATTTATTTTGCCTCGTATCGAACCGTCGCGCAAGCTGACTGGTGCCCTTAAGTTACCGATAAATGAAGATGCAAAACCGGAGAAAAATAATTATGAAAGCAATTTAGAGAAGGCCCCTATTTTCCCTGATCAGGTTTTGGTGGACAAAGAAGTTAAAGAAGTAACTACGGAAGATTATGATACATCTGCAGCAGCAAATAAGGTAGAAGAGGAGAGTGAAGATTATGATACATCTGCAGCAGCAAATAAGGTAGAAGAGGAGAGTGGTATTTTAAAAATTGGTTCGCTCAGCATTAATCCGGAGAAGGCTGGCATGAACCCTGTGGGCAGTGGCGGTGCTGCGGCGAATTCCCATGTCATTGGTCCTGCCCCTGCTACAGAGACTCCAATTGCCAAACCAGTTGATGTTGTCACTGTAGGTTCAATGCCTGTTAATGTTAATGGATTTGCGAACTCTGTTGGTTTTGTAACTGTTGGAATGATCCCTCTTGATGCTAGAGCGCTAAACGTGAATAAGGCTGGTCTCTCAGGAAATAGCGGTTCTAGGAAAGCTTAACTGGGTGGTAAATTCATATCATCATCAAAAGTGTTTTTCCCCCAAACTAATGCAAAAAAAAAGAGAAGAAAGTCTAGATCAATAATACATATAAATCGTTCAATGTACAAGTCAATCATCCTCGTTCGTGGTTTAGGTCTTGAGAAATCATTTTCTCAGGCCATGACTATTGGTTTGTTGTTTTTCTAAAGTTTGTTGATCATTTGGGCAGAAGGTTGGTATCATACAATTTAACAGTAGTACATTCTTTAAGGGCTGTTTACTTGCCTGTTTTTCCAGAAATTTTTTCATTAAAAACTAAGAAAACGTAAAACGTGTTCATTTTAGCTATTTTCTAAAATAAAATTTTAAAAAATAGAAAACCGGGTTTTCCACACTTTTCAGAAATACAACTGTGATTTGGAAAATAGTCGAAAACTACAATTTATGGTTTTCTATTATATATATATATAATTGATTTAAAAATGAATAAATTTATTGAAAAGAATCATATACATAATTGACTAAAATTTATACGATTTATTATTTAAAACCTTAGTATCATAAATTTTGATATAATTTTTTTTAATTAATTAAATAGTGGAGTTTTAAATCAGCTAAAATATATGAATGAGTTAAAACATGATTTTTTTAAAAATTATTAATAAATATTAAATTTAAATAAAAAAATAATAAAAAAATATATAATAAAAAAATAGATTTAAAATAGAACTCTTGTATTGCACGAGTGTATATCTATAATAGTAATTTAATATATATAACTGATTTAAAAATAATTAAATTAGAGCAAAAGAATCATATAAATAATTGATTAAAATTTATACTATTTATTATTAATTTTTATATGCATAAAATCTTTGTATCATAAAATTTGACTTAAAATTTTAGTTTGATTAAATAGTCTGGTTTTACATTAGTTAAAATATATGAATGAACTAAAATATAAATTAAAAAAATAAATAAATAATGAATCTTAAATTTTAATTTTAACTAAAAGTTAATTACAAAATATAAAAATATAATTTAAAATAAAAAGCTATGCATTACCCGAATTTTGTTGATATGAACAACATAACGAAACGAAAATGAGACAAAAGTGGGAAATCTAAAACCGGGTCAACCCACCCACCCGTTACTGACAAGTACCTCGTATATTGTTGCAGTCCTTCTGACACGCACACATAGACACACACACACATACATAGTATATATTATACTTACAAAACAACAACCTGAACCGGAGTTGTGAAAATGAACTAGTACCATAGTTTCCCGATTTCACCTCCTACTTCAACTGCTCTCTCTCTCTCTCTCTCTCTCTCTCTCTCTCTCTCTCTCTCTCTCTCTCTCCATTCTCTCTCTCTCCACTCTCTCTCTCTCTCTCTCTCTCCACATATGTGTTTATTAACTTAAGATAGGGTTTTGATCTATCTTAATCATTAATCTCAGCAATGACGGACCCTAATGTGCGCAGGGATCAGCTGACGTGTTAGTTGTATCAAGAATCGATTTCACCTTTCATCATGTTCGAAGCGCACGTAAGGACTTTTTATTTATTTATTTATTTAATTTGATTTTCTGTTATAGTTTTAATGCAATCACTACATTTATATATTACCTTGTATCTAACAAAGTTTTAAACTGGTGATTATTACTGGAATTAGTTAAATTAGAGTGGTTTGCGAGTTGCAATTAAATTATCTGGGACGAATGATAGCTTTGTATTTGATGTTAATGAGTGTTACTCGGATTCATCAACTTCAGTGTTCTCTATGTTTTTCGGTGATTGATAGTGTGGAGAACTGTAGGAATAGCAGAAATATAGACTGCGTGTATGAGAGGTTTTTTTATTGGATTGTTAATGCTTATCATCGACTAAAGGGTGTACTTGTTGGCCTAGTGTACTGTTCTTCTTTTTAGCCTAGTGTACTGTTCTTCTTTTTATTTTTTCCTTTTATTATTGTTATTTTTATACTTTGTTTGAGACATTTGTTCTGTAGTGTAATGTTGTTTTTAGTCATGTTTATGTGCCGAATCTACTAGTTCCAATTTTCTGCTTAAATGTTACTGGAAATTTACTTTTATGTAGGTTTTGCACTTGCTTCGAAGATATTTGGGTGAATATGTTCACGGTCTTTCAGCAGAGGCTTTGAGGATCAGTGTATGGAAAGGTTTGTTCGGGACACTGAATTATTTATCATTTTATTTGGCTAACAAGTACATGTGAAACATAATATGTATTAATATTGGGCACCCCTCGGAGTTCGTCTTCAAATTGCTTGATGATGGGACTCAAGAAGCAATGAGCAGAGTAATTTATGATACAAGTTGCAAAGATGTCCCCTTGCATAAGAATTAGGGATGGGCCCTGGGGTCCCCTTCTTAGATCCTGAGTTCAATATAATAGTATGCTGCATTTTGTGCAAAAATATATGCCTAGATGTGCTGGCTTTTTACTGGTTGTTGTCAATATTTGACCAGGTTCCAGCAATCCAGCCTTCATACTAGTAAATAACTTTTTATCTTTATAAAATAAAAGTACATTTAGGGTGGGGGATAGGCGGGGGAGTTCAGTCCTTTCACCTAGCCTTTATTCTAATATAATTTGTTATTATGGTTGCTTGTTCGTCTTTAATTTGTCAACTTGTTCACTTTCCTTCTATATATCATATCATATAAATGTAATACATTTGCATGTATATATGTCATGTTTATATTGGCTTTCATTCTATTACCTCAGGTAAGTTTCCTGAGGTAACCTCAGGAACTTTATTCTCATATAATAAACTACTTTTTTACTTAAACTCATATTCTAATACTTAATAATTAATATGTTGCATTAAAAGATAATATATAATATGCTAACTATTTGGCCCCCAAAGCCTTTTATATTGTTCGCCAAATACTCTCTTTGGGCTTCTTGACCCCTATGTTGGGCCTGCAAGCAAGCCTTAACTCCACAATAGTATGATATTGTCCGCTAAAGTCTTCACGGATTTGTATTTGGGTACACCCCAAAAGACCTCATACTAATGAAGTTAACTTGACTACTTATTAACTAGCAAACTGCCTCTCCCACAAACGATGTGGGATAACTCCCAACACCCTAGTCTTGTATCATTAATATTATGAATATCAGTGCCATGAAGAAATACGATGGCCTCCCCCCTCCCCAAAATAAACTACTTGTGAATCACCGAAAAGAATTGTAATTTAGTTTAGTCACTTGTTTAAACTGACTATTGGTAAAGTTTAGTTGGCGTGTTTTTGTGATGGATTTTAACTTAGTTAATAGTGTTTGCGCACAAACTGAACTGACATTGTTTCCTTTGTTATATGTTTATGTTGATTCATGGTTCTGTTTAGTTACTAATTAATTAGCCAAGTTTAATATTTTTATTTGATGTTATTGTTTTTTTTAATTATACATCTCTGTAGGTGATGTAGTTCTCAAAGATCTGAAATTGAAAGCAGAGGCACTTAATTCACTACAACTTCCTGTTACTGTCAAAGCAGGATTCATCGGGACAATAACACTAAAGGTACCTTTTTTCATGACAGGGTTAATAAATGATTAAAAATAGCAACAAAAGGATATAATAATTAGATACAATTATTAATTTTAGTTTCATGTTCTGCATCACAAGGATTCAATCCTATAAAAAATAAATTACTTATTTACCTCCAATGAATGTCCACTTCATACGATTAGTTATATTGAAGTATATACAAATAGAATGTGTAAAGGGGACCTTTAGTCGTCGCGGAAGAGGGACCTTTGTTCGGCAAACATAGTAAAAATGAATGAAGGTGAAGGTTTTCAACACTCGGGAACTACATCTGTTTCAGTAAAATTAAAAAGATTAAAATGAAAATAATCGATACATGTACTAAGAAAGATCAAGAGAACTCGGGAATTATATCTGTTTGAGAAAGGTCAAGAGTTCGATACATCGTAATTGCATATGTTTTAATAAACATTTAAACAATTAACATAATTTTACAACATAAATATCAATTTGAACATTAATATAAAAAGCACACATCATACCAGTTATATAAGCTTGTAATAGTAAAATAATAATCCACTACCATAATAAACATATATCCAAGCCTAATATTATTGCTAAGCAACAAAATTAATTAAAATCTAATTTCTCTTTAGATAATATAAAATGATCAATTTCAACTGATTATTTTCTTGCTCTGTTTTTGTCTTTCACCATAGATATATTGTTTAAGATGCATAGTAATACCAGAGTCCAATATTAGTAAAACATGTAAGATGATGTGGGACAACGTTAAAAAAGATGGATATATGAGATAAAATGAGAAAAAGATGAACTCAGGTGGATTAACCGTAGAAAATCCACTATCCGAAGGATTTCTCAACTAGGGCTAAACCAATGGATTGCAACCCAAAGAACACACTCAATTCAATATCCACTAATAATATCTCAGTAATCAAGTCTTCTCTGAGTCTTCTCAATATGTGGGGATTACAATGCTTGTATAAGGAATACAAACCCTGATAAAATAACTTGACGGACGAAGGCCCGTGAACAATAGTAACACATTAATCTTGATAAGCTTTAATTAGGCTATGGAATATAGCAATGATATATATGGTAGGTATGGTAGGTTTTTTTCCTAAAAGTTATGGTATCCATATGATCTTTGGAATTCTATTATGTGCTAAGCCTAAAGCGTTTGTCTCAAGTCTAGGTTGCTTATAAAGCAATTGTAGTTCTAAGGATTGTGTCCAATATGGACCTTTTGACATGTTATATCTATACTATATTATTATACCTGAACTTGAGATTTTGTAGTTGGTTTGGTTGACCCCAAAATTTGGTTACCTCAAAATTTTGGTTATCTCAATTAAAATTTTATTATATCTAAATTGTATCCTAAATTTTATGAAGAAGTTTATGTAAATAAATTCTTATGTAACATGGTTGTACTAGATATAATCTACTTGCACATCTCAATTTTATCAGGGCTCAGACTCAATTCATTAAAAATTGCAGCTCATTAATTAAATTTCATAAATATTATATTATTATTATTGTTATTGTTATTATTATTATTATTATATCTATATTAAAATTTATTAAAATCTCATGTAAATTATATTAAAATTTAAAATAGGAGTTTTAACAAATACAAAATATTTGATAATACTTTTTTAGACGTACTTCTATTATAAAAAAATTATTATACTATATTATTAAAACCAAAATATTAAAATTTATGATCAGTCAATCCGTACTTGGGCCATGAGCCTAAACTATAAAAATATTTATATTAATTAGAATTCTACATATTATAACATGATATATATATATATATATGATTTATTATACCAAACTTTTATGGGCCTAAATTATATACATACGTATATTAATTATTAAATAGTTTTTTATTTATTATACTTGACTGATAATTATTGTTAAACTAATTTTCTAATTAATTTATTATCATCGGTCTCTTTACCAAATGCAAATAAAACAAGAAAATATATCATACATATTAATTTAATTTCTCACTCTTACAAAAATTTAATATAAAAAATTTCATATCAAACACGAATAAAAATATAATATAAAAATTAATGTTTAGTTTGGTTGTTACTAATCGGTTAACCCCAGATATATATTTTATTGAATAATATTTTTTAGTGATGAATATTTTGTTAACCAGTTTCATATCATTATTACTTTTGTCAACAGAGGATTAACTTATACATGAGAAGTTGAATTGATTATATTATATATTACGATTTTCATTAGAAAAGAAATAGCATTTCTATTGAAGATTCATTAGTACCATTCCTAATGACTGATGTACTGATATCACGACATGTTGTTAATTAGTTATAATTTATAAATGATCATTTAAGGAATACTAAAATCGTAGACAAGTTATTATAAACTACATCAAGGGTAGATTCATCTAGGTTCATAAAGAGGCGAATCTTTTTTGTAATTCATGTTGAAGACTAGCCTACTTAAAGACAAACAATTAGGGTTGGAGCTAGCAAAATTTCTACTCTGATTTGCTAAGTGGGTAAGAGAACCCTCACTCCAATGAAAAAGCCCATAAAGAATGTAAGAGTCTATTCTGACCGAGATGAAGGGACAAGATGCATATTAGCTATCACTCGCTACCAAGGGAGATTTTCAGTATTTTTAATGTGCCTTAACATTTTAATATCTGCCTTAACATTTTAATATCAACAAGCATTCAATCCACCTTATTTTGAAATATTGCATTTGGCTGCTTTTGTAAAATATCATGTCCGATTCATATTTTATACTTTTTTCAATATTTGCTAAAACAATAGGTTCCCTGGAAAAGTCTTGGCAAAGAGCCTGTAATTGTGCTCATTGATCGTGTGTTTGTCCTTGCTTGTCCGGCACCTGATGCAAGGTCTTTAAAGGTAGTCAATACATACCATGTTCATTGAATGCATTTTAACTTAACATATATTCGTGTTCTTGGGATGATATATCAATTGTTGTAGGAGGAGGATCGAGAAAAACTTTTTGAAGCAAAGCTTCAACGGATCAAGGTAAACTCTTGTACTATGTCCACATATTTTTTGACAAGAAATTCAAATACACCTGCACAATGCTAGGGATACATCCATGAGGCTTGTTTGTGTTTTCCGTAAACCTTTATTTTCATAATGAGTTTGAGCAAATTTTTCTATCTTTTCTTTATAATTAATATTCTTTATATGTATATATATATATATAAATACATATATGCATACGGTTTCTCTGCGATCCAATCAAAATATAAATGGTTGAGATTAAAACAAAATTTTTAAGCTTATCGTGGATATTTTGTGGGGTAAGCACACTCACCGCTCATAGTAAGCCTTGAAGTTGTTATACCCTAATTTTTAAAATTTTAATCTACAATTATATTTAAAATTTATTATAACTAAATTTTAAAGCATATGCGAGCATATATATTATCTGACCTTCAATTGTTTTTTCCAAAATGTCATGTATAATTTTTTTTTTCCAATTATATTTTTATTATAAATTTTAGAAATATATCATTTTATTTGTTATGTAAACTAAAAAGGACAATAAATAGTTAGCAAAAAAAAGGACAATAAACTGTTGAAGGTAGAAAGTTTATAAAAATAAATTTTATGTTTGTGATGTTTTTAATTTGAAACACTCCTTACTCTTTAATTTAAGTCTACAAAAAACTCTTAGTTGCAACTCATAATTAAATGAATACTTTTTATACTTTGAATAGTTTGAGACCAAATTTTTAATTTTATTTTAAAATTGAATAATGAATGTATATACTTGATTATATTTAGATTATCTTATAATAAAATTTTACACATTATATAAAAATTTATAGAATTAGAATAGTTATTAAAAAATTTATTACATTGTTTCTAAGAAGTAAGAAAAATAATTATAAAAAGTTATATATAATTTGTTAAAAAGATTCTTTTTAAAGTTCAATATTATATATATAATTATTTATATTTCAAATTTTATTTATAGTAGAATTTAAAACTCAAAATATAAATATAAGTTAAGATTTTAAAACTATGTTTCTCAGGAACTGTAATTCGTAATTATATAATAGAGCATACAATACGTTATAGTCAAAGAAATTTCTGAGAGAGTACCTTGCACCTCACTTTCAAAAACTAATATGTTTTTAATAAACTCATATATTAATTTATAAAATTAAAATATAATTATTAGTTAAGAGTTTAAAAATTTATATAAATTTATAAAAATTCATATTATTTTATAAAATCCTAAGTTATAATTATATCTTAAATGTTAAATTCTATTGTAAATAAATTATAAAATATAAGTAGGCTTATATATTATTAAATTTTAATATAATTTTTTAAAAGAAATTACGTATAAATTTTTAAAATTATGTTTTTCAAAAACAATGTAATAAATGTTTTTGAGAAACTATGCTAATTCTATAAACATTTATAAGATGTATAAGATTTTAAATTTTATTGAAAATGAATCTCAATATATGTTATGAAGTATATACATATATAATTAAATTTTAGAATAAAATTATGATATTGGTTTCATAATGTTTAGAGTATCAAAAGTTTATTTTATTAATAGTAACTGAAACAAAAACATCACTCTTTCAAAAAATTGTAAGTTACATAATAAAATTTATTCTCATAAAATTTCCATCTTTGTAACTAGTTGCCCTTTTTAATTTACATATCAAATTAAATGATATATAAGTTTTTAAAATTTAGTTATGTACAATATATATAAGTTTTTATTCATTTGTAATAAAAATAAATTTTATATATAACTTTTAAAAATAAATAAATAAATGAAGATTGAATAATATATATGCCCACTTATGCTTTAAACTTGAGTTATAATAAATTTTAAACTTTTAAATATAATTGTAAATTGAGATTTTGAAAACTAGGGTATAACAACTTCAAGCTTCAAGGCTTAGCACTAGTATTATGAGTATTAAGTGTGATTATCACAGAGATACTTGCGGTAAGCTTCAAAATTTTGTTTTAATCTCAATCATTGATATTTTGATGTGATGGCAGAGAAACATCCACCCCTACAAAAAAAGACATAAATATTTTTTTTACAACGTGTGTTCAACACAATTATAACTATTTTTCAACAAGATGATGTTAAACACAAGTTATATGTGTGTTGAATAGTAGTTATAATTTTTTTGTGTTAAAACACATTTATAAGTATTTTTGAACAAGATAAAGTTGAACCTAAGCTATATATGTGTTGAACACATGTTATACAAAAAATTAACTTCTGTGTTATTTGATTAGTAGTTGATGTATTTTCAATTATTTACAATATGAGCAATTAATGTAACTAAGAATCCATAAAAATTAACTTCTGTGTTATTTGATTAGTAGTTGATGTATTTTCAATTATTTACAATATGAGCAATTAATGTAACTAAGAATCCATATGTTGGCAAAAGTTTGTAAGTATTTAACAAAAGTTTATACCAGAACCTCTCTAATTGTATGTATATATATATATATATGTAATATGTGTGTGTGTGTATATACACATTGTTGGCACTTCATATTAGTTTTAGAAATTATAGTATTTTTAATTTGAGATATAAATAACTTCGAGCATGTCAAAGTCTTGGGCAAGTTTTAACATGCTCAAATGTACATGAATTATATTCTTTTAATAAGATTATTTGGAACAACTTTTTTCGCCTCTAGGTGTTGCTTTTAGCTATTTCAGCAATTTTTTTATATACGACTATGTGTCACTTATGTTTGTCTGTATCTATGCTAATATATTTATATGATTTTCGTGTGAATTTAAATGTCTATTGCATGCAGGAAGCTGAATCAGCTACACTTGAAGCAATATCAAGATCAAAACTTGGAAGTGTATGTCTTGATATTTTTATGCTATGCTTTATTCGTTCAAGGATGTTTACATGTTACAGAAAATAAAATTATTTTAGTTGAATTGCTTGGAGTGCATGAACTGATTTTTTATGTACGTTAAAGTATACTGAGTAGGCTAAAAATCC
Source organism: Oenanthe sinensis (assembly GCA_028671895.1). Lineage (NCBI taxonomy): Eukaryota > Viridiplantae > Streptophyta > Magnoliopsida > Apiales > Apiaceae > Oenanthe > Oenanthe sinensis. Next base: position 24,749,484 of record CM053805.1, on the reverse strand, counting down.
ATTAGTCAAACTATCTATTGCACTAGTACATTTTTAACATCTAATAAGATCCAGTTACATTTAAATAATACAAAAGCTCATTGCATTTTTCCTTAAAAAAGAAAATGAAGCCATTGGATTCTATGTCTATCCATATATTTATTTGACCCATATAGAAATTGAATTCATTTTATTATCTTTTTTATAAAGAATTCAAGGTTTTGTATCGAACTGGAAAGAATGAAACCTTCTCATAACTCCGTGTTTGTTGTGCAGACCTAATAAATAGGTCCACGTTAAAAAAAGTGTTAGTGCATCTTTCGAGTCAGTTGTGGAGTTTTTGCACAGCTAATTGCTTTTCCATTTTTTTGATCGCTATTAATGCTTCTTGTGGTTAGAGCTTTGCTGCCTTACTGAAATACTTCCTCACTATTCCAATAGTTCATAATCGTGATGATGAAATCACATTTTACGTGATCTAATCAGTGATATTTCTAGAGATGAAATTCCACTCTACTGGACTGTGAAGAAGGGATAACTTGGATAATTCTCCTTCAGACTTAATAATTTTAACTGAGTCCGACTTGAAGCACTTTAGATTGGAATCACAATACATTTATGTTATTTAGAAGTAAAATTAAAGCAGGCAGTGCCATAGTGGATAAGGCCAGTGATACATGTGGCGAATTAGCAAAATTATGCAATAAACAGTTATCTTGATAATCAGGGCTACTTATATGTCAGAATCTTTTGCGTATACAAGCCACACTTCATGCACAAACTTGTGTTTGTTTGCCTAGAGTTGCCAGGAATTTGTTAAAGTGACTTTTCCCCTTTTCCTTGATATAATTGCATATGAAGCAATTAATATGTTTATTACCAGTATGTTGGGGAAAGGTCATATAATTTAGGGATTTTTTTTAGTTTTTCCATTCGTGTTAGATTTTAGTAATCGGAAAGAATAACTAAAATTTTCACATTCATTTTTTAAATAACAGATTTAACTTCAAACCGACTTGGAACATTGTGTTAGTATTTTAATCTGTAGGTGGTTATCAGTATTCTATTAGATTTTCCGGTTCAGAGATTTATCTGAATAGCTACTCTTTAGCAGTCACCGTCAGGTAATTCATGGCTAGGTTCGTTGATTGCTACAATAATTGGGAATCTGAAGATAACCATTAGCAACGTACATGTCAGATACGAGGATTCTACAAGGTTAGTGCACATGCATCTCTTTCATGTTGTACTACACTTTACTGCAAAAAGATATATCTTTTTAATGTACATGTTTTTAGATTCAAGATCTTGGATCGTAATTATTGTAATAATTTATCTACCCTGTTAACTCCGTGTCTTAAAATGGAATGAATGTTCTTCTTCTGTAGCAATCCAGGAAATTCATTTGCTTGTGGTGTTACTTTGGCGAAGCTTGCTGCTGTTACAATGGACGAGCACGGGAATGAAACTTTTGATACCAGTGGTGCTCTAGATAAGTTGCGAAAGGTTAGCTTCATTTTCCTAAACTTATGCAATTTTTCCAATTAGACTGTAATTGTAGTTCCCTTATTTTTTTGTGTGGGCAACTTCTGCATTTCTATTTACTCTGTTAGTAAAATTGTCACTGTTAGTAAATATGTCAAAATGGGGACACAAATTGTTGGTATGGATATAAAATTTTCATAAACATGTTGGTTAAACAATGTTTATATAATTGATTGTGGTCAATACAATTACTTATATATTGATTGCTATGTTGTATTTTGTCACTTGTCACATTTTTATTATTCTCTTTTTAATACTCTCTTGAATTATGCATCTTCTTGAATTTTGAGCTGCATCACTAATTAAGGGAACTGCAATTATGTCTTTCTTTATCAGTCATATAAATGTTTTATAAGTTATAACTATAATGTCAAGAAATTTGTATAAGCAGTGGTGCTTGTTAGGATTTATGAGTGTGAGTGTGTGACTATAAGCTCTTTGGGGTCTGAGGATGGCAAAACAAGATTTTATTTATTTATTTAATTGTTATTATTTTTTGCAAGTGTTAGGGCAAACAATGGTTACATTCCTTTTGATCAAGGCTAAAGTGATGTTTTATTATATTGTTGTCACTTTTTATTCAATATTACGGTGATATCTGATGCAGAAGCACCCTTAAAAAGGTCCAAGGAGATTTTTTGGGCCTCTGCATGGAGCTATAAATTTTCATGAAATCTCTGAGTCGAAGAAGAAAAATTGGTAGATTAGGACTGTGTGATATATCTTATTTTAATGTATAACTGTAGAGAAACAGAATATCACCAGAGTAGTTTTACTCCAGGGACAAATAAATTGTAATCTGCATGCTTCATAGCAGCAGCAGCAGCAGTAATAATAATAATAGTTGTAGTAGGACAACTAATAATAGTACGGTATAATCTTGAAAAATGTATCTTTCAGAATGATATAATTGAGATTATTGGTTAATTCTCCTTTTCCTCTGGTCTTTGCCTGTAATCTGTGCCTGCCGTCGATAAAGAATTGTGTATTTAGGAAAATAGTAATATTATATATAAATGTTTTTGCTCAAGGGTGAGGATGGATGACTGTTGGTTTGTATGTCTGCACACCTTCACCACAAGTGGCATGTCCACTAGCCAGCTTAAACAGCCTTATGTTCTTCAAAATGAGTTATAAGCTTCATAAATAAGATTAGTTGCATGTTACTTTTAATAGTATCTCATGTAGTTCAAAGATTCTGCCAACTCTGTCTGTTCAACTGTTAATTTCTGATACTTGTTATGCGTTATAATCTATTTTTGGTTATATTTACATGTTAATGAACTACCTGGGCCAGAACTCATATGTTCTCTTTGTAGTCTGTGCAATTGGGCAGGCTTGCCATGTACCATGATTCCAACCAGCTTCCTTGGAGCTTGGATAAGAAATGGGAAGATCTCATTCCCAAGGAATGGATTGAGGTATGTTCTGATTCTTCAAGACTGGAAAATGATGGTGGCATATATTGTTGTAAAATCACAAAATGACTTGTTTTACTATCTCTAAAAGGTTGTTTCGTAATGTAGATTTTTGAAGATGGTATCAGTGAATCTGGCGAAGCTGGGGGAACAGTGTCTAAATGGGCTCAGGATCGCAATTACTTAGTTTCACCTATTAATGGAGACCTCAAGTATCACAGAGTAGGCAATCAAGAGAAAACTAATATTGATGAGCCATTGGAGAAGGTTTCTCTGATCCTTAGTGATGTGTCCTTGACAATTACCGAGGTTCTAAATCCTGACTTATATCAGTGATATGTTTTATTTGATATTTTCTTGCCTTCCGACTATTATTAGTTGGAATATTATAATAAACGGAAGTTATCAGGGAATGAGATTTTGAGTGACATACTGTATTATCATCTTAAAATTCATTGAAGAAGAATTTTTCTTTCTCTGTTGTATCTTCTTAATTTTGTTTATGTAAAAGAAAGAAAGTAAATAAGAAGCCAAAAATTTTCGTGTAGGGACCTAGTTTTAGTGATGGTTGATTCTGGTGCTTGTTCATAACTCCTGGTTTTTCTAGTTTGCTTATAAACTCAAGAAAAACAGATGTATTCCAGTCGTACTTTCAGTTGATCGAATAAAGTGAATGATTTATTATCTTTGATCTTCTTGCAGGCCCAGTATCATGATTGGATTAGACTTTTTGAGGTTTTCTCAAGATATAAGGCATATCTTGAGCTTTCTCATATCAGACCAGTGGTACCAGTTTTAGAAAACCCCAAGTTTTGGTGGCGTTATGCTGCTCAAGCTAGTCTGCAGCAGAAGAGAATTTGGTAAATTAAAACAGTCAATTGATTATGTATAGGTAGTTTAAGCCATTTAAATGATTTCTCGGGTATTTGCGAACTGGTATATGTACTGCATTAATTAATTTCAGAATTTATTAGAACATTTTAATTTGTAAACTCACTGAATTTGTAATGCTTAAATATGATCTTCTGGTCTTCATTACCATGCACAAGCTAATAAGATGTGGCAGACAATTTGGTATTGCAAGTAGTATAGTTTTAATTGAAAACAGAGAACAACTGTAAATTTGTCTTAATTCGTTTCACCAATTATTTTTATATGTGCTGTTCCAGCTATAGATTCTCTTGGGACCAAGTTCAGTCCCTGTGTCATCTGCGTCGACGGTATATTCAGTTGTATGCTAGTTCTCTGCAGAAGATGACAAATGTTGATAACAACGAAAGTAGAGATATAGAGAAGGATCTTGATCCCAAAGTAATTCTTTTGTGGAGGTATGCAGTCTATAAATTATGTGGAAATGAAGTTCATATCTATTATACTGTGCCTATTATTGGTTTGGGTAATGCATGTTGCTAGATATAATGTTTGCTCGGAGTCATTGTAATATTTCCAGCTTTGTGCTCACATTCAGCTACTTCTGTCTCTCCATGTCTTCAATTCTTTTGTAAATGTGGGACCATTTTGTAGTCGAAGCGTCAACAGATTTCTAATTACTGTACTGCACTCTAATTTAGGGTGCAAGGGGCATAGGCTGTCATTAAATACACTATCACAAGATTAAAAGAAAAAAAGAATAGTTATATTTATATAAGTACACACACACACATATTTGTGTGTGTGTTTGACTGTAAAAGATGAAAGAAGAAAAGATGTTATAGAAGAACATATGTATGACAAGAGAAGAACAACCTGATAGATCGTTGGCAGGAGATAACCATGCTGTGAATAGTGACGGGGAACGGTACTTGTGAATAGTGTCCGATGAATAGTACTTTTTTTTGCAAAACCCTAGATCTTCCACCAATTAAGAAATTGATGTTGAAACCTAAGATCTTGATACTAATTTGATGCACGGTAAGAACGAAATAAGGATAGATATTTATGGATTAACCGTAGAAAACCGCAAGCCAAGGTGATCCAACCGCAGAAAAACCACTACCCCTAGGATTTCTAAACCACACGAGAAGAATATGCCTGGATTGCAACCTATAACAAAAGAGCGAAATCTCACTTTCAAAAATAATTGAAGTCTTCTTAATAAGAAAATATTACATCTATCCCTAAGGCCTAAACTTAACCACCAATTGAAATCTCAATAGTAAAGGACAAAAATCATTTTCTTATTCTCTGCAATTATATGCAATTATATCCAGACTGTGCGACTAGTCGGCGACTCTCATTTTCTTATTCCCTGCCTGCCATTATATCCCGACTGGGCGACTAGTCGCCGACTAGTTGCCGGCTCAATAACCATGTATCCAGTATATGATAAGCGTAACAACGATCTTATCCAAGTACTACCAAAGGTCTATTGATACTCACTAACAACTTTTTTAAATATAATATTTATAACTAAATATATTAACATAAGTTTAAGGTTCAAATCCCATCAACAATATATAAAAAAATGGATTGTTTTAAGTTAAGACCATGAATAATGCCAGAGGTACAAATTATTTCCCAAATTAAGGTCCCAAGTGACATGGCACTTATGATATGCCATGTCATTTGGGACCTGAATTTGGAAAACATGACACTTATGATGTGTCATTATGGAATGTTTTAAGGGGTGAGATTTATGTGAAAGCAGGGGGATCCATTATTATTAATTAAGTTGGAGCTTATCATAATGTAACACATGACATTTGGCAAATATTTTGGGAACAAATTTGGGACCTATAACATTACTCTAAGACCAAACCTTATTTCAATGTTCATTTTTCGGATAAATATCTGGAAGATCCCTTTAAATAGTTGATTCTGTATGTAAATAGTTGAAGTTACTATAGAATTTTTGCTCGACATAAGATAACAATTCAATAAAATCTAATAACCTAAATAATTATAAAGACTTGACATAAAATCAAAATTAAATATTAAAGGGATCTTATTCAAGTACTTCTTTGGTTTAAGATTCGATACTAACTAACTGCTTTAAATATATAATATTAATAACTTTAAAGATATTAACTTACATTTAAGGTTCAAATCCTATTAACAACATATGAAAATCTAATATATGTTATTAATTCCAAGAACACCAACACAAGTTAAGAGTTTAAAACATACTACAACATATAATAATATAATACTCATATGTTCAGTTTTGAAACTAGTACTAACAAATCTGAAGGATTATGATTTAAAAAAATTGAAGAAACACAAAATTACGTTAAATATAATATTTATAACTATAAAGATACTAACATGGTTTTAAGAATATAATCTTATCAACAAAATATTAAAATATAATATCTGTATTATTAGTTCTTATAATAGTAAATTAGTAACACACATTTAGTTTTTAAATCGTATTAAGAACATATTAAAATTTAATATTCTTGTCATTTTTAAAAATTTTCAAAAAGATAAAGGATTTTGATTTGACAATAACTAAATAGATCATTATATCCAACATATAATAAGCGTAATAGAGATTTTATCTAAAGTACTACAAAAGGTGAAGGGTTCGATACCCTTTATCAAGATATTTAAATTTGATATTGATGAGTCCAAATATTCTAATAAAAGTTCAAATGCGAATCTTATTAATAACATATTACAAGCCAATATTTATATTACTAGCTCTAAGAGTACTAACATTATTTTATATTTTAATCGTCTTGATAAAATATTATTTAATAATCTATAATATTTAACTCTAAAAATGCTCACAAAAATTCATGCTTCAAATCTAATTAGCAATATATTAATATTTATATTATAAGTTATAAAAATGCTATTGAGTATTATATTTTGAATCAGTTGTCAACATATTAAAATTTTATAATTTAATTTATTAGCTCTAATAATAGTACAAAAGTTAAATTATTTTAAATTAAACACCTAAAAAATAGTAAATATTCTTTAATGAAAAAAATTTGTCCCATTCTTGAGAACTATATATAATTTATGTAAATTCCTCTAGTTTTCTTCCCAAATCAAATACAAGTTCAAAATTTCAGAAAATAAAAATAATACAACAAACACATGACAATACATGCATATATATACACATGGTGGCTGCCGGTCAGATTAATGGTGACACCACCGCCATCCTCCTCCATTCCATCTCATCGTCTGCCTTCTTTCTCTTCACTTAATCCAACTATTTTCTTACCCACAAACTCACATAGTTAAACAATCATTCACAATTAAAAACCCTAGTTCTATTTACACCACTCCTATAACTATTCATCTCATCCCCAAATTACAAACCCTAACTTTATTTACAATTACAAATTAAAGAGAACAAAATCGTTGAGATAGTCTTGAATCTCAGGAATTAACGATCAATTAAGAATCCCCAAATTGATTTTAAACCTTAATTTCCTTACTTGGAACCCTAATCTCCACATGTTTATAATTTGTGTTTTAATACATAATAACGGGTATAATTTTAATCAACTATTTTTTTTTGCCACGTTTTGTCCAAATCATGTATGAAATGCAAAAGAACCAGACGTCCGTTGATGTTTTTTAACGGAAGGACTTGAACCAGAAAATTTCAAAAGTTAAATTACCCGAATTGCGGAATCTTTAGTTTAGGGTCCCAGAAAATATAACAACAATAGTTCAGGATGATTGAATTTATTTTCCCAATAATATAATTAAATTTTATAATGAATACAATTAAAGTATTCCTAAAATAATAACATAAAATTAAAACAAACTAATATTTGAACTTCTCGTTCAGCATCATTGTACATTAACAAAATAATAAACAAGTCGTGTAAAATTAATTGCTGTACAATGGGTTATAATTGGCCCTTCATAGTTTATAATCTGGCTCCGTAAGAATGAAGAAGCAAGGGTCTCTGAGACTTTCTTAAATTGCAGGAGTTAAAGTGTAATTTTAAAAAATATGATTTCAGTAATTAATTCTATTAAGATAAGATGGGAAATAAGAGAAGATGGTGAAGGCTTGTGCTATAAGGAGGAATGAAATAGATATATACGATGTCTAATATCTTGTAAGCACATCATTATCTCATCTGGTGTTATATAGCTGTTGTCCTGTTTTTTTAAATTCTTTTAATCTCTGCTGTTATTAGCTGTCAGTGATTTGTGCATCTATTGAACAAGTAGATAGATCCCTTGGTTGTGGTTGCATTTCATTATTTCTTTTGTACTGCTCTAATTATTTTGGTTAATGAAAATATGAAATTCATTTATTGTAACCCAGTACCTTGCTGTTTCCTGAATTCTGAGATAATTATATGGATTGCGTGGGTCTTTTGCAGGTTTCTCGCTCATGCCAAAGTAAAATCTGTAAGATCTAAGGAAGAAGCTGAGCGGAGGCTGTTAAAAACGAAAAGCTGGTTTTCATTTTCTTGGTTGGTTACTTGAAAGGCCATTCAATTCATTTTTCTCACACACGCATGTGTACACACAAGCATAGGCGGAGCCAGAGTACAATTTGGGGGGGCGAGGGAATTCATTTAGAGGAAAACAGAAAGTCGGGGCTGAGAAGATTTTAGCAAAAACTCTCTATATAATGCTTGTCCAATGGGTTAAACCCATGACCTGTTAATATTAAAACACAGGCCCAACAACTCAGCTTCAAATTTATTGCTAATATCAGTAAGGCTTAGTGTTTGACCAGAAACCCAGGGCACATGCATACACATGCTCTTATCTGTTCTTATATTTCTTTACATTGTGTCATTGTGTAAATATGCTTGAATATGGAATTTTTGTGTGTCATATTGAGGATATCATTATCATTGCCACCCTTTTATTTCTTGAAATCTTAGGCGAACGCCTTCTGAAGAGCCTTCTAAAGAGCCTTCTGAAGATGCCCTAGTAGAGGAGACCTCTGATGCACCAAGGATAGAGGAAAGATTAACTAAAGAAGAATGGCAGGCAATCAATAATTTACTAAGCTACCAGCCAGATGAAGATTTGACTTTTCGTTCAGGGAAGGATATGCAAAATATGACACATTATTTAATTAACGTAGCAGTTGGTCATGCTGCTGCCAAGATCGTGAATTTTAGTCAGACAGAGATTGTTTGCGGTAGATTTGAGAAACTTAATGTGTCAACAAAATTAAAACATCGTAGTACTCATTGTGATTTGACACTGAAGTATTATGGCGTGTCTGCACCAGAAGGTTCACTTGCCCAGGTTTGTTAATTTCATGGTTTTTTTTTTGTTCCACTTAAAGTTAGAAAGTTGAAACTGATGCTTATAATGACAGTTGTAAATCAATGTCAACCAGTTGTCCTATCGATTGACTATCTTTTGTATGTCCTCTTACCTGTGAATTTTTTGGTTGCTGCGACTCAGAATTAAGAATTTCTATGTTTCACCTATAAATAATTTTACTATCGGATTTGAATAAGTTGTATGATATTTTATTGTTTTCCTGGCTATACTTATGTACTTTTGCAGAGTGGCTATGATGAGGAGAAGCTGAATGCAGTAGCGGCTAGTTTTGTATACTCACCAATCGGGGAAAATGTTGATTGGCGGCTTTCAGCAACAATCTCTCCTTGCCATGCCACAGTTAAACACTTCTTTCTTTTCGTTGTAGTGTCTGTGCACAGCAGATTGGTTAAAACACTTGTTCAGATGCTTATAAGAATCTCTTAGATTTTATATTTGTTCTCTCAGTGATGTATTGCAGGTTTTTACTGTTTAAATGCTATTCGGATGAACAATTTAAATATCCAAGAACTGGGTTAATGCTAATTACAATTATCATGGAAAAAGAACGGTCTGCGTTGTGCTCACCCTCTCATGTGTTTACGGTTACGTGTCAAATTTAGGAGTGAGGTGTCTGAAATACTTTCTTTGTAGGAAATCTATATAGGATAGGGAGTTACAAACCAGGCATATATGAACCGAGGTTATTGTTTGTTTTTCCTTACGATGAAATTTTTAGTGTCATCTTAGTCTAATAAACCAGAAACCCAGAATAATCAGTCGAGATTTCATGTATTGAATTTTCTTTATAAAGGGGTTAGTTTGTGTGTCAACGTCAGTTATCTTGTCATTTCAGATGAGTTCTTGGGTCTGATTCTCTTTTTATGAAGTTGTATGGTCCATGTTTGTTTATGCAAAAGCTGCTTGTGTGTGTGATGATTTGTTTGGGATGAAGAAGAGATAATATCTAGTTCTTTGTTGTTTGTGATTGTGTTGGGAGATAAACAACCGTGTCTTCGTATTTTATGTGGGAGACAAAAAACCGTCTTCATATTTTATATGCGACAGATATATCTGAGTGTCAATGAGTGCGTCTGGTGCCTATCCTGAATTCAGAGATATATTTATGTATTTTTCGTTGCTTTTCCTTGTTCATAGAGTTTGATGGCTTTGGTTAGAGACTTAGAGGAGCTACATGTCTTTTTGCTATATCTGAGTATCATTGAGTGTTTATGAATGCCCGTTATCTTTTCTGATGATTTTATGAAACTAAAGTTCATATTCAACTTTTTTGTGACATACCTGATGGTTCCACAAAATGTAGGGCGGACTGCTATTGTTTCTACTTGAAACACCGACATTTTGATATAAGAGTCATTTTCTCTTTTAAATATTTTTCAGGTTTTTATGGAAAGCTATGACCGTTTTTTTGACTTTTTGAAGAGAAGTAAAGCCATTAGTCCCACTGTTGCATTGGAAACTGCCACTGCGCTGCAGGTAATTTTTTCATAGCATTAAATTGCATTTTATTTTTCCTAAGAGCTTACGAAGGTATGTCCTGATGCGAATTGCAGAATAAGATTGAGAAGGTGACTCGTAGGGCCCAAGAGCAGTTTCAAATGGTGCTAGAGGAGCAGAGCAGGTGCTTCCTAAAACATGTTCTTCTCGAACTACTTTGGTTTTCATTCAAAATTATCTACAATGCATCTTATGATATGAAATATTTGCTTCTTTCTTATATATCCAACCAGTGCCTTTTTAGAATGTATACATCAAGTGGATATAGATTTCAATTCAATGAATGACTTGTGGGGTAAATTAATGGTATCGTGTAAAATTAGTAATATATCTATTGTATTCCGATGGTTCAAGGGAATTGTAAAATAGAATTCTAATCTGAAATCAAATTTGGTACAATGCGATATAACTGGAAAGGGGTCCTCGTTATTAATAGAAGGTATAGATTTGTCCTAATTTCTCATTCTAATAGAATTACAATGAAGTTTAAAACTATTGTCTTCTTTTATTTAGAATTTTTTATCAATATCCTGCAATGGTCTACCATTTTTATATGTAATAACTTGATTATAATAAAGTGTACATGTTAAATAAAATAGGATAATAGATAGATAATATTGAGATTATTGCTTTACAAGTAGCTAATTTATGGGGAATGGGGGCTGATTAGGGTCTGATAATATATTTTTCGCAAGAGCAAGTGAAAACAATGATATACTATTCCAATAATAAGGCTCTAATCTGTATAGAGTACAAGCTAATATTTCTATATATAATAAAGCTAAAGTACTTTCCTAATACAAATCAAACTCTAACAGCAAATAGATATAAGAGAATATCATCCTAAATTAAATTATAACTAATAAAAAACTGGGCTTTCAAATCCTCCTATACTTTCTTTGAGCCTTTTTAACGTTTGTCCGACATCAGTAATACATAGGAGTAGGGTTGTAATGTAATTGAATTTTTAATTCTATTAAGATACCGACAAAAATGATAAATAATCGTACTATTTTAATAAAATGGCTTATTGTATTTGTTCATATATCTTTTGTATTACTATTGGTCATGATCAAAATTTGGTATTACTGACATACCATGGTACACATAACATACCATTAAAACTTTTGCTTTTGATTAATAGTGTAGATGCTCATTACAAAATGTTCCCATCGTTTCGATTTGGTTTACATTGACATTTAGCATGGACATGGTTGAGATATTTGGCCTGTTTATAATTTTTTGCTGTCAATATATTACAAGTAGAAAGAACGATGATTGCATATGATGTATAATCCTTATGGCCATACTTTTGATGTGGTTAGTTCAATAATGGTGTTGGTATGAGTACGATTTTTGAAGCGATGTACATAATAGGCGGCACATATTTGTGACATTGAAAATATTAGGTGGTCTAGTAACATGTTCAATTATGGGAGTGCCAATAATGTATCATGAATGATGCAACATGACATATATGTCATTGATAGGGCACATGACAACCCTGATAACATATCTCAATTCATTTCTCCTACGGTGGTGAAATAATGTTTTCTAGGCTCATCATTATATTTTCTCTGTCCCTTTTGTAAAGTTGTCAAAACTTTGAATTCAAATCATGTTGTCAACCTCACTAGTTATTTAGCAAATCTATTTGGTCAATTGCCTATTTTTGCATCTATTTTGATATTTTGTGGATTATAATCCAAAGAAATGCTTTTAATCATTAATGGCATCTATCAGTCTTCCTTTTCTTGAGATAATGTATCACTGTTTTGTTTTGGTATTTAATGGATTATGAACGGAAGGAATCTTAGTGTTTTTGTTTCATATACATGTATATTTATCTATTTTCAATGATCTAGGTTTGCCCTTGATATTGATCTTCATGCTCCGAAAGTTAGAATACCTATTAGAACAGGTGCCTCTTCTACATATGACAGCCAATTTCTTCTGGATTTGGGTCATTTTACGTTGCACACTAAGGTATCCTTTCCATTTTCTCATTAAAGATATTTCCTACATTAGCTTCATTTCCCCCCTTCATTTTATGTCTTTACTTTTACAGGAGACGGATCCAGTTGATGAGGGCCAAAGTCTTTATTCTCGTTTTTACATATCTGGAAGGGATATAGCTGTTATTTTTACAGATTGTGGTTCTGACATTCAGAGCAATATGCTAACATCATCAAGTTTTGATAGCCAACTCTCTATGTCTCCCGATGCTGTTAATTTTTACTCTATCGTTGATAGATGTGGGATGTCTGTAATTGTTGATCAGGTATAGCAATCTTATTATTGTTTAAATAAGTGTAAAACTAGGAAGCACAGACAAGATTGAGAAGCTGTTAGAACGCGTTTTGGACGCGGTGACATGGTTGAGTAGGTGTCCATTGGCGAAGTTAATTCTATACAGATAATCGAAAACGAGAAAAATCTGTGGTGTGTCTACACGCTTTGTGGACTCGTCAATGACATGGCTGCAACACGGCCCACCGATTCAGTCTACCCAAAATGGCTCAATCTAGTTTGATTTTAACCTAATTTTAAAGTGAATTTCTCATATATAACTATATCTCATCTCATCAAACCCAATATGTCTCCATCGTTCTTTCTCACATATATACATACATTCATATATATTACAACATGCTGCATCTCCTTTTAGTTTCTTTTATATATATATATATATGTAGACTTGGTAAAATTGTACTTTAATTTTTCCCTCAATATGTTGGATCAAAGCTTTCTTCTTAAGGGACGTGGGACGTGCGAAACACCAACACCAAAAAAACATAACCATAACCCATATCATAACTCACCTCATAACCAATATCATAAATCTTGTTTATATTCAAATCATGGCAATCGAGTCCAGTAATTTACAAAATTTGCTCAAGAAGTATTTGATGTATTTTTTTTTTTTAATTTGGGCTGCACGTATGGAGACATATAAGAAGCACCGGATCTTTGGGATGCGGTGGAAGAAGAAATTGATACTAGTGTGTCCGAAAATCCCAACATAGCGAAACTAAAACCACAAAAGGAACTCAAGGCAAAAGAGGCTAATACCCAAGAACTTCAGGATGATGTTTTGTTTTAATGGATGCTTAAAAGTATTAAAGCAAGAGTGTTAAATTTTTACTTTGATTTTTTAAGTTTTAATCAGTTTAATAATTGGTTAATGTTGACCAAGTTTTTAGGATAGATAAGTTTAGGGTTAGTTTTGAATATTTTTGAATTGTAGTAGTTTTTCTAGGGATAAGATGTCTGCTTTATATAATGCTCACTGACATATTAATAAATACAGATTTATGTTGACGTTATGTTTTGTTTCTCATCATGTTGATATATAAACACATTTAAATCTGGGTGTTGGTCCTGTGTGGCCCAGCATCTTGAGCATGTTTAGAAGAAAATGATACTAATTATCCTCAATGGGGGTAGGGTATTTGATAGTTATAGAAAAAAGGTGGAAAGAAGGTGAGAATGTTAGGTGGAAATGCAATTAGGGGGAAAGAAGGGTGAGAATGTTAGGTGGCAATGCAATTAGAATCAAAGGAGAGGAATGGTGATGATAGTTCTGCTTTGGAGAAGGCTTTTAATAAGAAAGAAACTTCCATTACTTATTATGAATGAATTGTCGAGTGTTTGACATTTTGAAATCCTATATATGCATGAACATGTGAATATATCTTTTGCCGTGTCCCGTATCCGTAACTCTTTAATAACTGGCGAATCTCCGTGTCTCCGTACCCTGTGTCCCATGTCATCATATCTGAGTCCGTGCTTCCTAGGTGTAAAATAGATGCACCTGTATCATTCAACGTTAATGACATGCTGTTTCTTATTCTTTATGTTAAAGAAGGACATACTTCAACATTATAAGCTTTATTCTGGCCATAAAGCTGAGTTGGACATTTTTATGAAATTTGATTTCTTTTGTTTTTGAAGATTAAGATACCTCATCCAAGTCACCCATCAACTCGTATTTCTGTACAAGTACCTATCCTTGGCATTCACTTTTCACCAGTCAGATATTCCCGACTTATGAAACTGTTGAGCATAATCAGTGGAGCAATTCAAAATGGCACTCAGCCTGTTGGTGAAAATTTCCAAGCTGAACTGGCACCATGGAATCCCCCAGATCTTTCAGCCGAGGCTCAAATTCTTGTTTGGAAGGCGTGTCCTTTGTCTGCCACATATATCAAATTGTTTTTTTTTGGAAGACATACCTTGTATAAAACATTCCTGTAACTCAACATTTTATGCTCCAGGGAATTGGCTATTCTGTAGCCTCATGGCAACCCTGTTTTCTTGTGCTATCTGGATTTTATCTCTATATATTGGAGTCTGAGAGGTCCCAGAGTTACTCTAGGTGCTCGAGGTAATGCTCTCCAGTACCTTTCTTTTTGGTTCATTACTGTTAACTCGTCGGTAAAATAATTTTCTGGCATTGTACTTGGTGTAAGTGAACAACTTAATGTTCTCTGAGCATGTTTTCATTGTATTATGTTGAAATTGTGCAGCATGGCCGGTAAACATATATTTGAAGTTCCTCCCACCAATGTTGGCGGCATAGCGTCTTGTATTGGTGTTTGTGCTAGAGGCATCGATAGCCAGAAGGTTGGCATATTATATTATAATTGTAGTGTTCAACTCTTAATTATGCTACCATGCTTTGTCATTTTTGCAAGAATTTAGTAATTGTATCCTTGCCAAGACAATCAAGTTTTAATCATTTTCACTTCCTCAGTCCATTTATAACTGTGTCCATTTCCCAGACTCTCGGGTAAAGTTGACAGTTGTAAGTAGTTGTAAGCGATACACATCACCTCAGCAGAAAGTTGGAATCATGTTCGTAATTGAAATTCTGATTGGATGCTGCACACTGAGCATTTACTTAAAGAAACTAGATTTTCATCGTTTGAAGGCCTTTTAATGTAAAGCAAGTTTTAGATGTAGGAATACATGATTTAATGTGGTTTGCTGATGTCTTATTATGTAGTGAAGATATATTTCTAAAAAGGAAATTTCAACCATTTATTCCCTTTCTGCAGGCTCTGGAGTCTTTCAGTACGCTAATAATAAAATTTTGGGACGAGGAGAAGGCTTTATGGTTACGAGGACTCACACGCGCAACATATCGAGCTTCTGTACAACCATAATATTTTTGTTTATTTGTTCACTGGAACATTTCAATACCCGGAACAATGGTCACAATTATTAAATCTTTATGCATGTTCTGGATATAGGCCCTTCCTTCTGTTGACGTACTTGGACAACATGATGATGAGACGGTTTTCTCCGGATCTCGGCTGGCCAACCTGAAAACAGCTGACCTTGTTGTTAACGGAACATTAATAGAAACAAAGCTATCAGTATATGGAAAGGTTTACATACTTCCGACTGAATTTGTCTCATAAAATATGTGTGTATTATGATTTTCAGTTTTTATAGCTTTTTAGTCACAGTGCACATAATTATGTACTATGTTTGTTCTTCCTCTTATCTTATCCTTTCATCATCTGATATTAGACTGGATATGAGGTCCCTGAGAAGCTAAAAGAGACATTAATTCTGGAGGTTCTTGCTGGTGGAGGAAAGGTTTGTCTGATTGAATAGTTATCTCGTTAGTCATGTTATTCTCTTTAGTGTACTTGTGTAAAATTCTGTCTGATATGTATTGTTTCTTCTTAATTTAAAATAGTATGTTCCTTTACGCAATTGTCCAACAGTACTTGTTTTTTTGGGTGATTATTTCTTAATAGTTTAAAATTACTGGTTAGTTTGGAATTCCAATAAACAGTTTTCATTGTTTTCTCCCAGATTTTTCAGCAAGTCCGATATATGGTTTTAATTCGGCCTTTAGATGCTGTTGTTTGAGCTTGATGTTTGCTAGACATTAGTTTGCTCAGTACAATATGGCAGATATATCTTCTTTTTTACATTCGTTTTCAAAATGACAGTGTTGCCACGGGTCATTGTAGGTGCATGTTGTTCGTTGTGAAGGTGACCTTACTGTCAAGCTGAAGCTGCATTCTTTAAAAATAAAAGATGAACTGCAAGCTTCCTCAAATTTGTCTCCACAGTATTTAGCTTGCTCTGTCCAGAAGGATGACAATTCCCTTGCTTCGCTTAGTGGCGTAGAGCCTCAAGAGAATGAGCCATTGCCAACTGAGGATGATGATATTTTTAAGGATGCCTTGCCTGATTTTTCATCCTTTTCTGATTTCTCCGAGTCTATAATTATTGAGAAGGATACTGTAGTAGGGAGAACCAATTCTACCGATGTATTTTATGAGGCTGAGGATATTGAAGATTCTCATTTTGTTTCACTTACGTTTTTGACCAGGAATACTAGTTCCCCCGATTATGACGGTGTTGATTCACAGGTACTAAGATCAGCATATTAAAGTTAATGAAGGACTGCATGGGCTCACACATTAATAACTGTGTATACTGATTAAGATGCTCACTGTTCAAAAGAATAACTTGCTCTCTCTCTCTCTCTCTCTCTCTCTCATACAGATGATTGTTAGTATGTCGAAACTGGAGTTCTACTTTAACAGACCCACGCTTGTTGCTTTGATTGGTTTTGGCCTTGATCTGAGTGCTGCAAATGGTGGATCAAGTGTAACAGATGAGGAGAAGAATTTGAATAAAGAATCATCAGAGAATAAACTGAAGACAGAAGAATATGGCAACACATCTGTTAAAGGGCTACTGGGATATGGGAAAGGTCGTGCTGTATTTTATTTGATTATGAATGTTGACAGCGTTACTGTTTGTCTTAATAAGGAGGACGGTTCTCAGCTGGCCATGTTTGTGCAAGAATGTTTTGTCCTGGACCTCAAGGTAAAGGAGATCAAAATATTTTCTCTCTGTACTTGTCACAGTTTCATCCAATTTGTAGTTGGTAACTTTTTGCTTGATTTATTTAAGTGTGATTTTTCTTGTTATTCTAAATTTTTTTCCCTCTTGTTTGCAGATTCACCCCAGTTCCATATCCATTGAAGGCACACTAGGAAACTTAAGATTGTGCGATCTTTCACTGGGCAATGAACATTATTGGGCTTGGCTTTGTGATATACGCAATCAAGGGGCTGAATCCCTCATTCAGGTATGTTATCATTTCTCTCAACTGAAGTTATTACACAGAATTCTTAGGTTTGCTTATTGAGTTGACCTTGGACTAATGTGCTTCTTATTGGCTTTTTGTTGTCTCTTTCTCCCTCAGTTCAAATTTCATTCCTATAGTGCTGAGGATGATGATTATGATGGATATGATTATAGTTTGCAGTGCCGTCTTTCTGCAGTTCGAATTGTTTTTCTTTATAGGTTTGTCCAAGAGGTAAGCTCGATTATTCTAATTGTAAGATAAAATTACTCATTTTAAATATGATTACGTCATCTATTACTTTTAGCTACTAATAACCTAATAAGTAATGTTGTGATATCAAAATTAATGTACATGTATTCCTTGGATGATTAGCATACATGATTTTGCAGATAACTGCCTACTTTATGGGACTTGCAACTCCACAGACAGAAGAAGTAGTTAAATATGTGGATAAAGTTGGTGGGTTTGAATGGTTGATTGAAAAGAATGAGATTGATGGAGGCTCTGCTTTGAAACTGGACCTTTCACTGGACACTCCTATAATAATTGTACCAAGAAATTCTATGAGCAAAGAGTTAGTAATTCTTACAACCATGCCATATGATTTCCATTTGACTTGTTTATTTATTTATTTAGAATGTTAAGGCTTAGCTTTTGTGGCAACAAGTGGCAGCAACATCTTCATCTTGAAAAAAATATATAAGTGATGACATAATGGATGCTCAAATGTCAACGTTATATGCATATTGAGTTTTGATCAACTTCATGTGATATATTTTAGTGACGAACATTAGACCGTGAGAGTGCATACACAGTGATGATTAGATAGTGGTGTTATATTGAGCATATATTTGCCTCTCTAGTCCAAGAAATAATGGATATCTAACACCGAAAATTTATCATTGTTTTAAATCAGTGGCAATAATAATATTTAGCTTGTACTTAAATAGTCTTATTGGTTGCGGATGCAGTTTCATACAACTTGATCTAGGCAACCTGAAGGTGGGAAATGAATTTAGCTGGCATGGCTACCCTGAGAATGATCCTTCAGCCGTCCATCTTGACATCCTTGATGCAGAGGTAAAACTTATCACATCAAAACATGAAGTGTTTATTATTAAAATATTTGACTCTGGTTGTGTATTTCAGATAATAGGAATCAATATGGCTGTTGGAATCGATGGTTGCCTGGGTAAACCCATGATACGTGACGGCCAGGATATTCATATATATGTGAGGCGTAGTTTAAGAGATATCTTTCGGAAGGTTCCAACTCTCAATCTGGAAGTAAAGGTTTGCGCTGAATTATCTATACTTGTGTTCTATTTTGTCTTATCTGATAATAGAAAGTTCCAACTTCCTAGCAGGCATGTGGTTAGAAGGCTTATATTTTTTTTGAATTGCTAGATGAAATTTTCTATTAGCTTATATACTTTCTTTTGTTATTTTATGTTCACATAAAAAGATTGTTAAGCAAAGAGATAATGTATGTTTATCTTCTCTTTGTATAGTTTGTGGTTTAATACGCAAGCATCTTTCAAACTTGAATGCATTTAAATCAACTGGCTTCATGACAATTTCCATCAACTTATATACTTCATTTTTTTCCCTTTTTTTGTAAACAATATGACACGCAAGGGGTGGTAATTGATTTTAGTTTATGGATCAAGCGGCTTGATGTTCTATTCCCACTTATATTAGTTTATCGTTTCGATTTAATCATTTTGGAACAATGTAAGCTAATATTGCTCTCCTAAATTAAATTTATCTTAACAGGTTGGTTTGTTACATTCTGTAATATCTGATAAAGAATACACTATCATTCTCGACTGTTTCTCCACAAATATGAGTGAATCACCAAATCTACCTCCAAGTTTTCGTGACAACAATACTAGCTCAAAAGAGACGATAAGATTGCTTGCTGACAAGGTCAACTCAAATAGTCAAAGTATTCTGTCACGCACAGTTACTATAATGGCGGTGGAAGTAGATTATGCATTGCTTGAATTATGTAACGGCATCCATGAGGAGTCTCCTTTGGCTCACATAATTGTGAGTTGTCTTGCATATATATTAATCTGTTTGTGGAAACCACCTCGCCTCTTTTTACAGTAATTTCTTCCCTGCACCTCTATGGTAGTAGGATTCAAATCTTCTTTATTAGTGAAACAAAATAGTGCATTTGAATTCATTAGTGTCTATGTCTTTATGCAGTTAGAAGGACTTTGGGTATCATACAGAATGACTTCATTGTCTGAAGCAGATCTTTATGTAACGATACCTAGATTCTCTATTCTGGATATACGTCCGGATACAAAACCTGAGATGCGGCTGATGCTTGGATCGTGTACTGATGTTTCAAAACAGTCTTCAATCGGAAGTTTGCCCTTCTCCATCGGCTTAAAAAGATTTGACTCCAAAACTTCAGTCAGTGTGAATATACCCAATTCAACCATGTTCGTGATGGATTATAGGTGGCGATTATCTTCCCAGTTGTTTGTGATTCGTGTTCAGCAGCCTCGAGTCCTTGTTGTTCCAGATTTTCTTATTGCTGTTTGTGAGTTTTTAGTACCTGGTCTGGGAGCTATAACTGGCAGGGAGGAATTGATGGATCCTAAGAATGATCCCATTGGTAAAAAAAATGGTATAGTACTGTTGGATCCACTTTACAAACAGAGAGAGGATGTAGTACACCTTTCTGCAAATTCACGGCTTATTGCTGATGCATTAGGGGTTGATGACTATACATATGATGGTTGTGGGAAAACTATACATTTAGTTGAAGAAAAAGAAACTAAGGAACTCCACTCACATGTTTTTCGGCCTATTATTTTGATAGGGCGTGGGAAGAGTTTGCGGTTTGTAAACGTGAAAATTGAGGTACTTTCTGATTCCATGTGTCTGCTGTTTTGGTTATTACTTATTACCTTAAGACTCTTGTGAAACATAATAGACACAATTGTACAACACCAGAATCATCCTTTCACAATGGGTGAGCCCTTAAGTATAAGTGACTGAAGCTCTCTCCTTTACTGAGCTACTTATAACAGTGTATTAGTATAGTTGGTTGGATTTATAAGTTTATTTGTAAGACAGGGACATACGACCACTTCTTTAGATTAGTATTTGTGTGCTGCTTATGTTTGAGGAATTAGTGATCATCATTACTTTATCCTATCAGTTTTGTAGTAGGCATTTCATTTAGGAAGTTCTCTGTATCCTAATTTTGATCTTATCTTTGTATATATCCTAGAATGGTTTTCTATTGAGGAAGTATACATATTTGAGTAATGACAGCAGCTACTCTGTCTCCACTGAAGATGGTGTTGAAATTTCATTTCTTGAAAATAATTTGTCCGGCGATATTAAGAGCATGGACAACATCGAAGAATTACTGTTTACCTCCGATACTTCTGAAAATATCGAAAATGACTCTAGCAAGATCCAAAGTTTCAGTTTTGAGGCCCAGGTAAACAATCTATTAAATTTTTAACACAAAAATCTTATTCAGTTTCCTTTTTACTACATTAATGACATTACCTTCAGTTTATTCAAATCACATATGTTTCTGACGGTACTGACTTCCCATTCCTATAATTTTTTTCTGTGTAAATGTCATGTTGACTCTTTAGTTATTACTTCTTTTCCTTCCTTCAAACACTCGGAATCTGGCTTAAAAGCCGGAAAAACTAATTTAAAGGTCCCTTAAGTATTTTCTCGGGCACTTGCATTTACTATCTTCATAATTAATTTCATTCAGCAGATGAAAAAATACTTTTGAATAATTTGTGTCTTATTTTGCCATATAATTAATGTCGCTACATCCATCAGCTCAGTCTTTTTTGTTTTTTCCTTATCGGTTCACTGTTGCCAGGTGGTTTCTCCAGAGTTCACGTTCTATGACAGCAGCAAGTCTTCTTTCGATGATTCCACACATGGCGAAAAGCTTCTGCGTGCAAAACTTGACTTCAGCTTCATGTGAGACTCATTTTTTAGCATGCACATTCATTGTTGTCCATTACTAAATAACTATGACCTGCCTCAGGAGTATATTTAAGTCCTTTTAAAGTAGTGTTATGATTTGTTTTTGAAATAGCTAGATTTTAGCCCTTTATCATGAGTCAACTTTTGTGGTATAGCTTTAGACAGTCGTAGCTGCTCTTCTTCCTATGGAGCTTAGAAATAAGTAAGTTTATGATGTAGCAACTAGAAAGGTTAATTATATAACTGTATTTAGCAAGCAAACCTCTCGCCTAAGATATGAATGCAGCAGATGCATTTTTTTAAATTTTGGTTATTCGCTTTGATCTAAAAACCTGTAGGTCCCAGCAGGTTTATGCAATATGAAACTCAAAATCCTTGGAAAGTTGGATAAAATCTTTCTTCGAATATAGAGCTTCCCGATGTTAGTAATACCTTTTATGCTGATTTATTCTATTACATTCTAGTTCCACTTGCATGTCATCTAACTTCCATGCTTACCTTTGCAAAATCATGAAGACCTATCTGTCATCTGACTTTTTTACAAAATATATTTCTGTATGCTTAGGTTTAAATTGTACACTATCTTATTTTTTACTTTTTTTGTTCCAAAGGTTCTTTCATTAGTGATTTGTGTTATAAGTACATTCATTTTATGCAAAACAAATGACAGAAGCTCCAACATATAACATGCATTTTCTTCCGTGACACCGTATTCCAATGCAATATTGAAATTTTATTTAGCTGAGGTACAGAACATAGTTCACTGATAATTTTTAGTGATATTCTTGTCTTCTTGATGTGCAAAAGTAAAACAAAAGGGATAGTCTTGCAAGCCTTAACCACATGATTTCTCTCTCCCAGCATAGGTTTAAGTTTAATATATCTTATTGGGATATGGACAATATTCTTATCTGCCATCCATGCAAATTGCTAGCACGTATCCCTTAATATATATGCTCTTAAAAAAGTTTTGGAGGTAAAAAACTCTCCTTTAGAAAAGGTCTTTTGGTATTTTCAGCACTTAGCTTATTGCTTTGTTATAAGTATTGTAAAGATATTAACTGGATGTGGAGATAAGATTTCTGTTAATTGGTAGCACATGTGTTTTGTTGTGAAATCATTCAAGTAAGTTTAGGGCAGAAAAACAGAGATAGTTTGCATTATCAGTTGACTTTGATGCTAGTTACCAGTGTAACTCCAACTTGTGTACTTCCACGTTACTTGTGTGTCAAAAGTTTAGATGCGCTGCGTCTTGGAATAATAAACGAGATAACCAACTAATGCCAAGCACACACAAAATTATGTACCGTGGAAAAACCATGTCTCGACTTGTATTATTAATCAAACCAGTTATCAATAGTACAATGAATCACACCTCAAGGGTCTTCCAAACGTTACTTAAGCATACCTATCAAACATATTGGCTGTATATACCATCCCAGACATAACTACCAAGACGTGATACAAGTCTTACCATTTTTGGTACCTATATATCTAATATCTTTATACACAATTAATTCACAACCCATACTGTCCTGGATCATCCAAGGCCCATACTATCATATAGGTTTTAATCCCAACATTGCTGCTTATCAGGGTTATGCTCCCGTTATATATTTATATTTGGTTAGCGTGGAGATCTATATAGATATATATTGCTTTTTAGAAACTCGATATGAGCAGTTGATCCTTCTTATGTGTTTCCAATTGTTGGTTAAATCTTTTATTACTTACCCTAAGATTTTTATTCTACTGGAGTGTCCTGATCTAAATACAACTTAGTGTGAAAATATTTAGTCTGTATTACTTTTTAACCTGCCTGCTAAAACAGGTACGCATCGAAGGAAAATGATATATGGATTAGAGCCCTTTTTAAAGATCTAACTATGGAGGCTGGTTCTGGTCTTATTATTCTGGATCCAGTGGACCTCTCTGGAGGATATACTTCTGTGAAGGATAAAACAAATATATCTGTAATATCTACAGACATATACGTCCATCTTTCTCTGAGTGTTATATCCCTTGTTCTTAACCTTCTAAGTCAAGCAACGGGAGCATTAAAATATGGAAATGCTGATCTTTTGTCTCCCTGTACTCACTTTGATCGAGTGTGGGTGTCGCAAAAAGGTTGCTGCCTATGTTTTTCTTCATAAATTTGTGTCATCAGAACGTTTTAATGACTTCATTTTTCTTGTTTATTATTCGACTTCAATTAAGTCTTTACTCAGTTAAAGGTGTTAACTAGAGTTGTCTTTTTACCCATGCGCAGAAAACGGACGTCTCAATAATCTTACCTTTTGGAGACCTCGAGCTCCCTCAAACTATGTTGCATTGGGTGATTGTGTGACATCAAGGTAAAACTGTGTTTTTTTTTTTGCAATAGCGCCCTAATTCACTGGAAGTTCGCGAGGTCAAATTCCATAATGCTACAGCATGTTACTTATAAAATATAAATATCTGCTTCATTATTCCATTGATCAAGAATGGATTATGTCTGGTTCTTATACATGCGCTTACCTTTCGATGCATATCAATTTTGTTAAATTTTAGTAGCAGTATGATTATCTTGCCAATTTCTCTATTTGTTTTAGTGTTTTTATTTTACTTAATACATTTCATTATTCTATTGTCTCTACATTGTTTCCATGTTCATCTATCATAATCAAAAGTTGTAGAATCTATTAATTAAAGCTTAGTGGAAGTGGACTAATCTTCTTTAACGCATTCTCCAGGCCAATTCCTCCTTCATACACAGTAATGGCTGTGAGCAGTACATATGGACGTGTGAGAAAACCTCTCAGCTTCGAGCTCATAGGATTATTCTCTGCCATCCAGGGATATGAAGGCGTAGAGGGAAATTCGACTACTAGTAATGACTGCTCCATTTGGATACCAATCCCACCACAGGGATATACGGCGTTAGGATGTGTTGCACATATTGGAAGCCAACCACCACCTACTCACATTGTCCACTGTGTACGTTCTGATCTCGTAACATCAACTAGATATTCAGAGTGTATATTCTGTACATCAGAAAATCTATCCTTTTCCTCTGGATTTAGCATCTGGATTTTAGACAATGTTGCTGGATCCTTTTATGCTTACCCTTCAACTAGTTGCCCTCCCATCAACATTTGTCGTGACCTGAATCATCTTGTTCTAATTAATTCGATTCGATCCCATTTTTCTTTAGAAAATCCAACCTCCAATTTGGATTCTGGGCATGATTATGAATATGGACAATCGAATAGTCATACTGCTAATTCTTCTGGATGGGATGTAGTCAGATCAATTTCAAAAGCAACTAATTGTTATATTTCAACTCCCAACTTTGAGAGGATCTGGTGGGACAAGGGTGGTGATATCCGCCGACCAGTTTCCATCTGGCGACCTGTGCCGCGTCCTGGTTATTCCATTCTTGGTGACTGCATAATCGAAGGGTTGGAACCTATATATATTTTATTGTTACATGATTTTGTATTTTTTCAGAATCCTACTCATGAAATAATGCAGTTTTTGTTTCCTTTATCAGTTTAGAACCACCTTCTTTGGGTATAGTTTTCAAGGCTGATAACCCTGAAATATCTGCAAAGCCAGTTCAATTCACTCAAGTAGCTCATATTGTAAGGAAAGGTGTGGATGATGCTTTTTTCTGGTACCCTATTGCTCCCCCTGGCTATGCTTCACTTGGATGCATCGTCTCACGAATAGACGAAGCACCAGCTCTGGAATCATTTTGCTGTCCAAGAATGGATCTTGTTAGCCAAGCCAACATCCTTGAGAGCCCCCTATCACGATCTTCAAGTTCAAGAGGATCTCAGTGCTGGAGTTTATGGAAAGTGGATAATCAGGTTAGAGTAACGTTTTATGTGATTCAGTGTTCAAGTTGTCTAATAAATTATCTATTTTAGTATTTTACTGGAAGCATTGCTATCCCTCATTATTATTGCACCCTCATTCATTTATGCCAATATATAGCCTGTTACATGCTACCTGTTCTTCGCTTGTGCTTCCTGTTACATGCTGGTTACAATCCTCGTTCCACCCTCTATAGTTCAAACTTCTTAGGATTGATTTGGTTAAAACCCCTTCTTATAGGCTTACACTTTCCTCGCACGCTCCGACTTGAAAAGGCCTTCAAGCCGGCTGGCTTATACTATTGGTGATTCCGTTAAACCTAAGACACGAGACAACATAACTGCTGAGATGAAATTGAGATGTATGTCTGTGACAGTTTTAGACAGCATGTGTGGAACGGTATGTGTCTGTACGAATCTCTTTCCTATTGTCTGGATATTAAAGCTATTCATCTTCCTTTCTTTCACATACAAATATGATTCCTTTTCAGATGACACCACTTTTTGATGTTACAATATCTAATATGAAGCTTGCAACTCATGGTCGACTAGAGGCATTAAATGCTGTACTGATTTCGTCTATAGCTGCATCAACATTTAACACACAGTTAGAAGCATGGGAGCCGCTAGTAGAGCCATTCGATGGAATATTCAAGTAAAATGCTAATCATTTACAATGTTATGGTGTTAACTTGATAGCAGCCTATTTGTCTCTGAACTACTTATTGGCCATATGTTTGCTTTAGTAACTTATATTTTGTGTTGTTGGAGGTTTGAAACATATGATGCAGATGCGTCCCCAGCATCAAAATTTGGTAAAAGAGCACGTATTGCTGCAACCACTACATTGAATATAAATGTCAGCACAGCAAATCTCAATATGTTTTTGGAATCTGTCATTTCATGGAGAAGACAACGAGAACTTGAACAGAAAGCAATTCAACTAAATGAGGTTGAATGGACTCTTATATATCTGTGTGTGTGTGTGTATCATATTTCATAAAATGTTTAATGGGCATGCTTATACTGACACTGTTTAATTCTGTTACCAAATTTCTATTGGCGCAGGAAAATTATGGCCATGCCGATGATTCAAATTTCTCTGCATTGGATGAGGAAGATCTCCAAACTGTTACTATAAAAAATAAACTTGGTTGTGATATT
This sequence comes from Oenanthe sinensis, assembly GCA_028671895.1. Taxonomy (NCBI): domain Eukaryota; kingdom Viridiplantae; phylum Streptophyta; class Magnoliopsida; order Apiales; family Apiaceae; genus Oenanthe; species Oenanthe sinensis. The sequence goes on along the minus strand of CM053805.1, from coordinate 24,722,689 downwards.
TATATGAAAAAAGCTGAGCAGGATTCAAATGCAGTAGGATTACTGCATCATGATGATTATGCTTCTTTATGGGTTCCACCTCCAAGGTACACTGATAGGTTAAATGTTGTGGAAACAAGGGAAGCGCGCCGTTATGTTGCTGTGCAAATAATTAAAGCCAAGGTTATAATATATTCATTTATATGTCAGTTGACATATTTGTTATTACCTTCGAAATGAAACATAAATTTCTCCACTTTCACAGGCTTTACCTATTGTTGATGATGGAAATAGTCACAAGTTTTTCTGTGCTTTGCGCCTACTTGTTGATAGTCAAGAGACATATCAGCAAAAACTATTTCCTCAGAGCGCAAGGACAAGATGTGTTAGGCCCTTAATTTCAAGAAGCAATGGTGTTGATGAAGGCACTGCCTGTTGGAATGAACTCTTCATATTTGAAGTTCCTCAGAAGGTATCTAAACTTATTATTTCCTAAATGTAACCGGTTGTATTGAGTATGATATGCACACTGTACTCCTTTTATGTTTGGTACAGATTTTTTATAGAAGTTCTATTAAGGGGTGTTGCCAAACAGGACAGGAGGATAGTGATTTTTATAAAATCTTTGTTAAGGAAATATGTACCTTACTAATGAGTATAATCTTAGGAACATTTTATGTACCTCAGGTTGTGAAAATAAGTTCAATATAAAGAGCTCTTTCTCCATAGAGTACTCCTCTGACAGGAGATAATGAACAAATACAGATTCGATAAGTTAATACAATGTTCTTGCTTCAAAAAATAATCTGTCTATAAAAGTTGCACAAATGTAATATTGTATCTATCAGAAGCAGTAGGATTACTTTTTGGCATGACTGATAGCACAAAACCAATGCTAAAACTGAACATCAATGGTAAAGCTCCAGACAAGCAGACTCCCAAAAACTTGCCATATATTCTTTTAAAGAAATCTGGTATTAAATGTACCAAAGGATATTCTAGATTAGGGTGGGACCGCATTATGCTAGATATCAGCACTCATTGATGTAATCTTCTTCTTATCCACTTTTTATTCTTCTCCCTCCAAGCAATCCGTGCAGACAGTGTAGCTAAGTGGTCTGTCTCTTTTCTATTACCTTTGTGCTATATTGAATGGTAATTAGAAAATTCTCTGAAGAAAATAGTGTACAGTATAATTCTGTAGCCATGTTGCATTTATAAGGGTAAAAAGTGATTTCAAATGTAGTTTGTTTCAATTTTGACTTGAATACCTAAAAGTAAAGTGGAAGTGCATGTGTTGATTGTAAGAACAATTTTTTGAGTCAACTAAGCAATTGAGAGGTACGATAGTTCATGCATATAGTTGCATACTTAGCCGAATACTGAACTCCAAATAGAAATGATATTGAGAAATTTCTCATGCTGGTGCAATGAACTATTCCAATTTGACAGATTTCATATGCAAGGTTAAATACAGTTCATTAAATCTTAGTGCATATATGATTGAAAAGGGTTTCTAGAAGCCACCATAGACATATACCTCCAAATATCTTCTTTGCAGTATAATATTTATCTCTTACTGTCACAAATCTGGATTTAAATCAATATATATCTTTTCGTGTAAATTGCTTTAGGGTGTGGCAAAGTTGGAAGTGGAGGTGACAAACCTAGCTGCAAAAGCAGGAAAAGGTACTTGTTCCTTTCAGAATTCCTTTAAAATAATGCTTTTCTATATATGTAGTACGGATAACTTTGGTCTCGTCACAAGGTAATTGCATCTCTCTACTGTTCTGTCATTAGGAATCAAAGTGGGTTATGAGATTCAATAAAGCTCCTAATTACCTTTAGGTCTCATCAGTCTTGCGGATTTGGAATACACATTGCAGGATGGGAGTTACTACATGATTTAGTCCATTAAAGGTTGGATATTATAAAATAATAAAAATATCGAGAAATTTTTTTTGAGGACAAACAGTTGAAAAATGTACACGCGGGTTTGGAACCCTATGGTCTGGTCTCGATCTCGCTTGATGGTTGGTGAATATTGAATTCAATAACAAGTGTAGGACATTCTGTTCATATATATCATAAGCCTAGGAAAGTTTTTCATCTATTTTCTTTCACTCTCCTTGTGTACTTTCCAGTTTTCATACCCGGCCAATCTTGACCATGAACACTCACCCACACACACATATATATACAAGCACGTGAAGAGCCCGTGCAGAGCACAGACTTCCGGGAGAATGTAGTCATTTAGTCATAACAATAACTGTAAAGCAACGGGGGCTTCTATGATAGAATTCTTAACTACTAATCTTACTCTAGGACGCTTAGATCCGGCTCTTCCGGCTTTGTCTCTAAGTCGTCAATAAATTAGAGAAATTCTGTGATCATGACAGTCTAGGTATTAGTTAAAAGCTGTCCCATTTACCCATTTAAAGAAGTGAATTCGAGTTAGACCACTTTTAAGCACCTTCTGTGTACAAGAGACCTTATGTTACCTTGACACTAATGTTGTGCTCAAGGGCTCATAATGATCCACTCTTCAATCCCAAGAATGAGAGGGACTGTTAAAAGAGATAAGAGATCCAAGTAGTGGCCGTCTCCAGCGCCTTATGATATTGGGAGAGTTGGTCACTATCTACTTTCCTACCTAAAATTTTTCTTTGCCCAAAATTTTTCAAAATACAAGATTATACATGAAATACAGGCCTTGTTGCAAATGTTTAAGATCTCAATTTTCTTCTTTGCAATGTAGGTGAAGTTGTAGGTGCCTCTTCTTTTTCTGTTGGACATGATGCAAACCCTCTAAAGAAGGTAGCTTCAGTCAAAATGTTGCATCAAGCGTCAGAAGTCCAAAACATTGCAGCTTATCCCCTGAGAAGAACAGTAAGTCATTCTGGATCATATTTGTAACTGCATGAGTACATGTATACATATTTCTATTACATCTTCATTTTATTTAGTGCCAATATTGCTTCTCATTGCAATATAATTGCTTGTTGTGCACAGGTTTCGTCTGGAAGTGATGATATCCATTCTCGTAGTAGCCTTGTGGCTTCAACCTCATATTTTGAAAGAAAATTAGTTGCTAACAATCAGACTGAGGTGGAAGAAGGAAACGATGTTGATAGAGATATTGGTTTCTGGGTAGGCCTTTCCTCAAAAGGTTCTTGGGAGAGTTTCCGATCATTCCTTCCATTGTCCGTGATTACTAAAACGTTGAACGATGATTATATTGCTGTTGATGTGATCATGAAAAATGGCAAGAAACATGCAATTTTAAGGGGTCTGGTTACAGTTTTGAATGATTCTGATGTCAAATTGGAAGTATCCATTTGTCATGCATCAATTATTCATACTCATAGTCTGTCAGAAGAAAATGTCGTAGATGCTCTGGATCCTGGTTCTTCTTGTATCTTGCCCTGGAAAAGTGCTTTAAAAGGTTCTGATTACTGTTTACTTGTCCGTCCATGCACTGACGATGCTCACCCTCCCTATTCATGGGGACATCTTGTTAGTATTGGACATTCCTGGGGAAAGGAACAACAATCCACTGAGCAAGTTTTTCTTTCTAGACAAAATACCTTGAAGCATGGAAATCAAATGCCTAAATCATTCAAGCTCAGTCAACTTGAGAAGACTGATGTTTTCTTCTGTTCGAGTACCCCCAATAGTGATCAATTTTGGCTAAGTGTCAGCATGGATGCATCAGCACTTCATACAGAGCTTAACGCCCCTGTGTATGATTGGAAAATATCTATCAATTCTCCATTGAAGTTGGAGAACCGACTTCCTTGTCCAGCAAGATTCATTGTCTGGGAAAAATCACTGAACGGAAACAATATTGAACGACAACGAGGCTTTATATCATCTCGTGGAACTGCGAACATACATTCGGCTGATGTTCAAAACCCCATATATGTTACATTGTTTATACAGGGAGGGTGGTTTTTGGAAAAGGTATAATATATATGAACACTTCCCTTTATATTAAGCTCGAGTGTGGAATCTGTTTTGCTTGAGAAACCTTATTGTGCTCTCTTGCCACAGGACCCTGTTCTTGTATTGGATCTGTCATCTAATAATCATGTCTCATCGTTTTGGATGGTTCGCCAGCAAAGAAGGTGTGCTTTCTTGTCTTCCTGTCCTTTCATCCTGCAATCTTCTTTTCGAGAACCATAAAAAAAGTAAATGAAGTATAATTAGATTGCAGACGCACACGCCCCCCCCCCCCCCCCCCCTCTTAATATGGATTTCTGATATACGAATATTATTAACCTTGTGGATATAAGTGACGTTTGGTGTTTGGTATGGTTCATGAATAACATTATGGATTTCCGCCCTTATTTTCACCATGTAGGGATAAAATCAAGTGCATCTAATCTAGAATAATAAATCTTGCACGCAGAGCCACCCGTACTGAAATGGTCTTATTTATAGTGTTATATGTCCTTCATGTTTAAGGAACTACAAGATATATTTTTAATTTGCAAATCTTCATCCTTGATTAGGGAATATGCGCACTACCGGATATAGAAGTGGCATTTGGAGTTTAAAATTGGTTTATGGATTTTCCCTTTTAATTAGTACGGTTGGAAACAAGTCGAAAAGTGTGGCGATCAGTATGGGTTGGGTTTCATTCATTCTGTACTTACTAAATTTAGTCCAGTAAGACTGTAAAAGTATAATATAAGTTGAACAGACTACTCATAGATATTAAAATTTTCTTATTTATTGCCGGTTCAATACCAGTTACAGAACACAAGTTAAAATTCATACTAGTGAACGCTCATATGCTAAATTAATACGTACTGTCAATATTTATTAATTAAGAATTAACAATGTATTTTTCTTTATTATTACAAGACAAAACTTAAATTTCATACTACTAATATCTAAATTATAAACTTATTTATACCACCCAATACATGCACAGAAAGGCTAGCAAAAATTTCTGAGTCCAATTGCCTAATAACAGTGGATTAACTTGCTATGATTAGGCCCGGCAACCTGTTTACATAGGAAAGAGCACCATGTGCGAGTAATTGAATATTGTTGGGTCAGTAATCTAACTTTATTTGATTTATGAATTGATTTTCTTGGTGCTCCTTAGTCCTTACTATCTAATTGGTAAGTAAGTAGACTTTCTAGATAGAATTCAGGGTGTTAATTTTTTTCAGGTGCTTTCATAGATTCCATACAATCATAATATAATATCTTCTTTGCTGATTTTATGCAGGAGATTGCGTGTGAGCATAGAGCGTGACATTGGAGGAACTGTAGCTGCTCCAAAAACTGTAAGATTTTTTGTTCCATACTGGATTAGTAATGATTCGTCTCTGCCTTTAGCATATCAAGTGGTGGAAATAGAACCTTTGGAGACTTCGGATGCGGATTCCCTTCAGAGATCTAAAACAGGTAGATATGGAACAGCATCAATGAGAAGTCGTAGTACCTCTGCGGACAGGAATTCTCTTGGCTCGAGGAAAAACCTGCAAGTGCTAGAAGTGATTGAAGACACTAGTCCAACGCCTAGTATGCTTTCTCCCCAAGATTATGTGGGCCGTGGTGATGTTATGCTTTTTTCGTCTCGTAATGATGGATATTTGTCTCCGCGAGTGGGAATCTCTGTTTCTGTACGAGATTCTGAAAATTATAGTCCTGGAATATCTCTTCTTGATCTGGAGAAAAAGGTAATATCGATAAATATATCTTCAAAATAGTAATCGGTTGTTTACCTGTCTTGGATCTCTCTTTTCTAAACTTGTCCATTCATGGGTTACTGTTTACAGCAACGAGTTGATGTCAAGGCTTTTAACTCGGATGGATCTTACTACAATCTTTCAGTGGTATTACATATGTCGTCAGATAGAACAAAGGTTTATATGCTAATCCCCACATTTTTTCTTAACAAAAATTAATATGCTCTACAATATTCTTTGCCATCATGCCAATCTAAACTTTAACCGACAGGGCATTATTTGATCTTCTCATGAATTATATATCTTACCACTCCTTTGAATCATCTGAGTTTTCTAGCTCTCCAGTCGATACATTAATTGTTTGGGCATGTCAAATAATTGGAAGCCTATTTGCAAATGTTTTTAATTTCATAATTATTGGGATCGCAGAGCCGAATCAAGTACACCATCAAGGCTTAAGCACTATCCTAGACTACAGTATAAAGTTCATATTTCTAGAGTCATGAAATTTATAAGAAAACACAAGTGATGCAGATGATGTCATGGTGGGACTAGGTGCACTTGGTCAAGTAACTTTAGCATCATCAGAGAGAGGTTATTGAATCAAATACCTGTAACCTTCCACTAATATATAAAGTAAGTAGTATTAAAATGCAATCCAGTTTTAAAGTATACTACTCCTCTGCTCAACGTGACCACTAAACCCCCAAACTTTGAATCGGTACGAATAATTACATGGTGGTGATACCATCTCTCGTTCAGCACCTCAGTCTGAGATGTTTCTCAGAGATATAGAAAAAGTTGGTGTTTAGTAGTTATATCTCAGGAAAGTGTAATATAGCTTTGTTCGTAGGTTGCTAGTTTGAGAAAGTTATGAACTCCAGCTTATGGGCCGACGTGGTTTTATTAGGTGTAGTTAAATCTTGATTGGAATCAAAGTTCTCCTCAGTTAAACTATTTCTTTCGGAGAAAGTATAAGTATTTCATCAGATGGAGTTCATAATATCCTAATTCCATTCATGTATTCGGAAGATTATTCAATTATTATTCTGTTGTCTTGATTCTCAATATAGGCCATGATTGTTGTACTTTATATATTGCAATTTGTCTGGGAAAAATTATGGAGGTGCATCCCATGCAATTGATGTTATCTCTGTCCCACAATAATTTTCCAATGAAGGTTTCAAGACACATTTGATCTGAACTAAGTTCAAGTGTCATGAGTTATGGTCTTGTTTGAATAGATATACTCAACAATAGTAATTTAGATTCACAACATGCCAAATGGGATTGTTTCTGATGCCAAGCAATATAACTAGAATGATTTTCTCAAGTACAAATAGTTATAGAAATGCCATCAAGCTGTGAGTAGCACCTTGTCCCCTATCCAAATATGTTGGTAGTATTTTATAAGTTATGAGGGTCGAGAGAAAGGCCAAGGTGATTGTATTTGGAAGTGGATTTGGGAGTATTTTGAGATATATTCCCTATTATACTATGTTGTTTCCAAGTAGTCGCGGAATATATACAACAAGTGTGGAAATCACACCTTATTTTACATTATTCTGCTTGACATTTGAGTGATATTTCATGTAGCGCTGCTGCTATGCACATTTAGTCGATGTTGTTTAAGGAGGCTTCTTAGCATTCTTCTTGAACAACAGTACTCTCCTATAGTCTAATGAGAATTATAATGTGTAGAGTATGCTAGTCCCAAAATCTATTTTATTGAAGTAGCAGAGTTTTAGGGTAATTAGTCTAATACTATAATTGTTTTTACCTTTTTATATTTTATATTTGTGGGGGGTATTACATCTCCTATATAGAGAATAGAAACCCTAAAACATAACCTAATGGACTAAGGCCCGATAACAATTGGGCTTCTTAAATAACCTACTACATAATAATAAACTCCTAGCCCCACACACAAAATACATAGATAAATCTCCTTTTATTTTTACATTAAATATATATAAACTAATTAATAGCATATAAAAATATTCTGTACTTACATTCCCCATCAGTTAGGAGGGGTACTATTAAGATTATGAGGTCTTGCTTAATGTATTTAATTTTTACACCATCACTATCTGTTTATGAATGGAAAATTTTGGATATAAAAGTCACATAGTTTTCTATCTGTTTATTGTCACAAATTTAGTAGCAAGAATGATTGAAAGCAAAAAATTCTGAATTCATTTCAAAATGCACAACTAGGTTTGAAAATTAACTGTTTCACACTGTTGATCTTTTATTTGCTGCTAATCAGTTGTAGCTTAATGATTTACTGGTGTAGGTTATTCATTTCCAGCAACAAACCTGGTTCGTTAATAGGGTTGGGTGCAGTCTTTGTCTTCAGCAGTGTGATACTCAATCATTAGAATGGATACATCCAACTGATCCTCCACTACAGTTGAGATGGCAGTCCCTTGCAAAGGCTGAGATGTTGAGAGTATGCACTGATGAACCAAAAATCTTCTCTTCGTTGTTTTAATTGTAATATACAAATTAAGACATGCACACAGCCACAGACTTTAAATGATTTTAGATCTAGTTATATCTGCATTACTATAGATAATTGTAATGGTTTTTACATGAGCAAACCAACCTTTCCAACTGAATAGTCTACTTACATGGACATTTTTTATTCAGTTGTGCATGGATGGATATAGCTGGAGTACGCCATTTAGTGTTGGAACTGAAGGTGTTATGTGTATTTCTTTGAACAAAGCTCCTGAAAATGTTCCTGTGCAGTTAAGAGTAGAAGTTAGAAGTGGTACAATGAGCTCACACAATGAAGTAATATTTCGTCCCAATTCATTTTCAAGTCCTTACAGGTGAATAAGTAATTAAGCTCTCTCTGGGACTATTGTTTTGTTTTGTTTTTCTTATGGGGAACCTGAACCTTAAAAGAAGGATGTAGATGTGTTGTCACTTGTCAGGTATTTTTACAAATATGTTACAGTATATATAAACCATTACGTTTATACTTTGAACCCTTATGTTTTGACTGTTTTCTGTTGTATTTTAAACTATTTCGGATTACTCAGCCTCTATCTGCATAGTAGTTTCACCCTTATGATTTTCCTTAAAATTAAACAAATAGTACTTGTTTAGACCATTTACTGTAATCTTTTTTTTTTTTACAACTTTATTCTTATTACACGCTGATATATAAAGGTGCATTCTCATATCATTAAAGTATGTAAAATTATTATATAGTCTCTCTTCCCATATTAGTTCTCATGTCAACCCAGCACACCTTAGATATTGTACGAAATATACTTATTTATGTAAATGGAAAGTAAGAATAAATGGGAAGCTATAGCCACTTTTAGCTGCAAATTGTCTTGGTGATTTATATTTTTTTAAAGTATTTGTGACGATTCAACTGTATTGATTTGATTTACCAGCCATAATGTTACATGTGATTCTATGAAGACTGTTCTTGCATAATTTTAATATATAGCGTATTTTTTATGATATAAATCCATTATTTTTCTTCACTATAATTATGAGAAATATTCATTATAAAATTTCCGTAAACATGATCTACTCCTTTGTTCATCTCATGTATATGATTACAATTATACAATTGGAATGTCACAAAAATGTCAGAGAAGTCATTAAGGCGGTATAGGGCCACATTTTTCTATGGCTTAAATGTATCCCCTCTTCCTTATGTATGTATGTATATTAGTTTATCATACTATCACTTCATATTCTAAAGATTAAAAACATAACCGTATTCTTAGAAAACAGTTTCTCTCTATGAATTGCTTTAGCTTATTTGAAAAGAAATACGTGCGAGTAATAGGCTGTTTTGGATATGATAATCCGTTTAATGCATGGTATTTATTTTGGAAAACATCTTTGCGGTAAATTATTCGTAGTCCAGTATACTATTGATACTCTTTTTAATGAAATTCTGAGTACTTTGTGGTTTCATTACTTTTATGAGCAAAAGCTTTGCCTACATATTTTATGTTAAGAAAATTCCTTAAGGCTAAACTTTCAGTGTTTTAGTATTTTTTTTAATGTCCAAAAAATGCCATCCATCTTTGTTAAAATCTGTTGTGGCAAGTGTAATAAAAACTTGTCTATTAACAGGATTGAGAATCATTCTTTGTTTTTGCCGATCCGTTTCCAGCAAGTGGACGGTTCCAGCAATTCATGGAAGTCTCTTCTTCCTAATTCATCTGCATCTTTTTCATGGGAAGATCTAGGCAGACCACGACAGTTGGAACTCTTGGTAGATGGTGATGACCGTTCAAAATCACTCAAGTACAGTATCGATGAGATATGCGATCATCAGCCCGTTTTTGTGAATGAAGAACCTACAAGAGTTCTACGTATTAACATTCTGAGAGAGGATAAAGTTAATGTTATAAAGATCAGTGACTGGATGCCAGAGAATGAACCTCAAGCAGCTTTAAGTAGAAGCAACTCTTTCTCTTCAATCCCAGTTTCTGAAAATGATGTTAATCTTCAACAATCGACTTTGAATAGTGAATTTCATGTTATTTTTGAAATTTATGAGCTCGGGCTATCCATCATTGATCATACACCTGAAGAGATACTATATCTTTCCCTGCAGAGCCTTCTGCTGTCGTATTCAACTGGCTTGGGTTCTGGGATCAGTAGGTATAATTTATCAATAATTATAAAGAAAAATAAAATTAGTGAAGTCAGCATTTGGAAAACAATTCCTTCATAGTTAATTCATTTGCATTTTTGTCTTTTGAGTTTATCTGTTATATATGATGGATTATATTCAATGTAATTTAGAAACTTTACTTAAATTACAGGTTGAAATTAAGAATGCGGGGATTTCAGGTGGATAATCAGTTGCCTTTAACCCCAACCCCTGTTCTTTTTAGACCACAGAGAGTTGGAGATGAGACTGATTACATTCTGAAATTTTCCATTACGCAGCAGTCCAATGGATCACTTGATTTATGTGTTTATCCGTATATTGGCTTTCAAGTATGACAAATATTCTTTCATCTTTCCTACAAAATTTTGGGCAAAGTCTGTTCCAACACTTTGCCATATATCTTTTATTTATTATTTTATCATGGATTTGTTTTCTATGCACCAGGGACCAGAGAATTCTGCGTTTCTGATTAACATTCATGAACCAATCATTTGGCGCATTCATGGGATGATTCAGCAGATTAACTTAAGCAGGTTATCTGAAACTGAAAGCACTGCTGTTTCAGTTGATCCAATCTTTCAAATTGGGTATGTAGAGTGTATTTAAAGCTTATATGCAAGTCATCTGCTAACCTGAATATTACCTGAATAGAATTTTAATTGCACAGTGTTTTCAACTTCTCCGAAGTTCGCTTCAAAGTCTCCATGGCTATGTCACCAACTCAGAGACCAGTTGGTGTTCTTGGGTTTTGGGCATCCTTGATGACGGCACTTGGAAACACTGAAAATATGCCTGTAAGCAGTAAATATTTCTTTGAAATTCATTTGACATTTTATTGTTTCATTAAACAATTGAATTTGAGTCTTTAAAATATTGGAACCATATATGATATTATATTTTTAAAATTTTAGTCTTGTAAAAATTGGACAAAAAACAGTAAGCATGTAAACACCACAATTAAATTTGCCATATCTAATACCTACTAGACTTTATTACCTGTATAAATATAACACCCTGAATGGATAATGTATTGATGTACTCTTTAAATCTATTACTCAAATTTCTATTGTAATGTTTATAAAAGATAAAATGCCAAACCCATTTAATAATCTGGTATTCAGGAAGATTGTTTTATGTTTTATCCAGAAAACAATTGAGCGGTCAAGTTAAAATATATGTTCTATAGTTTTGGTTGTTTGTGATGTCAAGTAGAAATACTGTTTCTTATTTGGCTACAGTTTTGGGGAAAATAAAGTCCAAATTTTATGTAATTAAGTAAAGTAATTTCATTTGTGTTGCACAGATTCGAATAAATCAAAGGTTCCAGGAGAATATTCGCACGAGGCAAAGCGTTCTCATGAGTAATGCTATCGCCAATATTAAGAAGGATATTCTCGGTCAGCCTCTTCAACTGCTCTCAGGTGTTGACATACTTGGCAATGCAAGTAGTGCCCTTGGGCATATGAGCAAAGGTGTTGCGGCTCTATCAATGGATAAGAAATTCATTCAAAGTCGGCAGAGACAAGTATGACACCTTTTCTCTTTATAGCTGTAGATTTTAGCCGAAAAGGACTCCGCCTTTAATTTGTCAAATAAACTTCTGCTGGGTAAGGACTATGGACTCGACTTTTAATTTGTCAAATGAGCATGTACACAGTACAGCACAAAACTTCATTAAATATGCTATGTAACCTATAAGGTAACATTTGTAGATATAAATTGGTACAGAATTCAGTAATGGTACATTATAAGGTGATAAAGAAAATAGATTTGGCCTCATATTTGTTGGTGTAGAGATAGCCACATAAGATGCATATAGTGTAACAGTTTCAGCACATAAACTCAGCGGAAATTAGAATTTATGCCAAAACTCTGAAACCCTTGCGTATACGAACCGTGGTCTGAGCTCAAGGATAGAGGATATGGTGGCTTTCTGAAGGTGCTTCAATCACGCAACATGAATGAACTACGTCTCTACGGCATCCACATGAATGCTTGTGAATCGTCACAAGATCAACAACAAAGAGAACGCGGTACTAGCCACAAAGTTCTGGATGGTCTTCTCTCTTGTTTTCCTCTATTCTCTCATTTAACACCTGTTACGACTCTCTCAATAATGAATTTTTTTACGAAAAATAACAATATATGTTATGTATATACTAGTGAGAGAAACTATTTCAACCCTAATCGAATCGAATTAGGAGAATAAAATTTGAATTCAATATATAGGTATATATATATATATATATATATATAAAGAATATTATTCTTTGCAAAAGATAACTTTTTGATATTTTATATTATTTAATTATTATTTAAAGAAATTTATAAAGTACTATGAAGTTGGGATTCTTCACTTAGGTGCAGAATCGTGTATCCCGTACGCGTGCAGTGTGGGGGTGCACACGGAGTGCGGCACGTGGCATATCCACGTATTTCAGCAACAAAAACCGTGGGGGTGTGGCGGGGGTTGAATAGTTTAGTGTGTTACACACTGTTTCTTATATATATATGTGTGTGTATAATTAGCTTCTGTTTATTTTTAATTTCATGTATCAAATATCAAACACTTTGTCCGCTATTCTGTTGCTAATGTATGCTACAAACAAACTTGGATCAAGTTGCACCTGTTTTTTCTTTTGTACCTCGGGCTTCACAGATATATGATTCCAAATTAATCTTGAGTAATCATTGATTTTCAATAGGAATAAATACTTATCTCATCTGCCAATGAGAAACTCCTCCTTCAATTATAAGACCATTTTTATTATCTATATCAAGGTTGCACACAAGTTGTTCATATTCAATATTTTCTTCACATATGAGGTGCAGAATCTGAATTTAACTAGATGGTTATTTCTGTCAACATTTACAAAACATGTCTTACATTTGTACCTTTATAAAAAGCTTCAAAATTCTACTCTCATTTATAAAATAGCCTTGTGCCAATGTATTTTGGAGCTCCAACATTACAGTATGAGAGTATGACATTTAAATAGAAATTGTTGTGAAGCTTCGATCTAGACAAGTATATTTCGCTATGGTTTCCATATACTAAGTCTGACAGTCTCGTAAAACAACTAAATACTCCTACAGAACTGTGCATGTGCTTTCATTTTGGGCTCAGGTCAATTGTTTGAGGTCATCCCAGTGAGCACCAAGTCATTTTTAGTTGATAATCCAACTCATGAACGATATATTATTCCGTTAGATGTGCAATATCTTTGCCAATTTTATTTTGTGGCTCAGCAGTGAACGCCTTTTTTGTCAGGAGAGCAAAGGTGTGGAGGATTTTGGTGATGTCATAAGAGAAGGGGGTGGAGCCCTAGCTAAGGGATTTTTCCGAGGGTTTACTGGAATTTTAACAAAACCTCTTGAAGGAGCCAAAGCTTCTGGAGTAGAGGGGTTTGTTCAGGGTGTTGGAAAAGGAATAATAGGTGCAGCTGCGCAGCCTGTCAGTGGAGTTCTGGATCTTTTATCAAAAACCACTGAAGGTGCAAATGCTATGAGAATTAAAATTGCGTCTGCTATTGCTTCAGAAGATCAACTACTTCGCAGAAGGCTTCCTCGAGTAATTGGTGGTGATAATTTGCTAAGACCATACGATTTGTACAAAGCTCAAGGACAGGTATTGGTTATCTTGCTAGTATGTGATTTTGTCTCTTTGCATCTCTGTGTGTCTATCGATTTGTAACCACCCCTTGGAATATATGGGAAGTACTTGGAAAATTAACTTGATATATTTTGACGAAGGAGATAAACTTTTTGAAAAAAGGATCAGTTATAATAAGTAGCTAAACATTGAGCAAGTGTTCAAGGAAAAGATAACAAGCTTAACACTAAAATTACTCGGATTTCTTTGATCGATACAAATTCATGAACTCTGATTTCTGGATTCTCATTATATTTAATATTATAGTTTGTTGCAAATGGTTGAGGTAATTTAGTACTGCATGAAGTTCGTTTTCCCCAAAATGTTGTACAGTATCCTTAACCTTGTAAGTTTCATAAATTCTCAACCACACAAACTCCACTTCCATACAATACGACCGCATATGAAACTTCACGCATCGAGCTTATAGACGTAGCCCCGTTTTATTAATTATTTTTTTGAAATTTTGTTTTGTAATAATTTAAATATTATGAGCTGGAAAGGAGAAATTAGAAGGAAGATGAATAATGATAAAATGTGAGGTTTTCCGCAGAGTTGTTTTAGAGGATGAGAATCCGTGCCGTGAATTTTCATCCTTGGACTGCCAAGACTTTCTTTGTATTAATTTGCTGGAAGTAGGTTGAACTTGCTTTAGTGAATATAAGTGAAATTGTCTTCGGCTGGCAGAGTTGTTTTTGCAAATGAGAGTCACCCTCAATTTTCATTTCTATCCTCTACTAATGTCATAATAGAAGTAATTGACCTTGCTTTAGTGAATAAATGTTGTATTACCAAATACTTATCTTAGGGTAAAAATGTAATCACCAGTTCAACTTATGTGTGAGAAGTAGCATGGAAGAAAGTTGGGTGGTGAAACAAGTGCATTTGTTTTTTGCTTATCTATCGGATTTACTTTTTTAAAGTAAAAATGTAATGACCAGCTTAATTTGTGGACAAATAGCATTAAAAAAAATTGGGTGGGTAAACAAGTGTGTTATAATTTGTAGTTTCTTAAACTTTTCAGGAATCCAATAAATATTGCAGGCTGTCACTTTCTTTAAAAACAAGAATATAAAATTCAGGTTAAATGTTTAATTTTTAGGATTAACCAGTGACAGGTCATGTTTTAGATGTTCCAAAGTTCTGACGTGAAAGAAAATCAACTGTCATGTATCTATGGATGCTGATTATGGTTATCACAAAACTGGATTAGTCGTGATTAGACTAATAGGCAAGTTGGTCTTTCTGGAACGACTATGATCAGTTAATTGATATTTTTTAATATTATAAACTTTGTCGCTTGCTCATATTCCAAGAATCATCTTTCATTTCAGTTAATGCACTGTCCGTGTAATTTTTTGTTGCTATTAATCATTCCAAGTTAATTAAAATCTGACTTTTACACTGCTTTACTTGGTTTACTATGTTTGCAAAGGTGATACTGCAACTAGCTGAATCTGTATCGTTCTTTCGGCAAGTTGACTTGTTCAAAGTGCGTGGGAAGTTTGCCTTGTCGGATGCATATGAAGATCATTTTTTGCTCCCTAAAGCAAAATATCTTCTTGTCACTCATAGAAGGATTTTACTTTTGCAAGTAAGTTTATCTAAATCGAGGACATTCTTGCTTCTAGTTATGAACTGTGCCTGAAATAAAGAAGGATATATCTGTATTCTGTCAATTTCAGCAAGCATCCAGCATTATTGGGCATAAGAAGTTCAACCCAGCCAGAGATCCATGTTCTGTTTTGTGGGATGTCTCTTGGGATGACCTCATGACAATGGAGTTAACCCATGGAAAGAAAGACCGGCCAGATTCAATACCTTCACGGATTGTTCTTTACTTACAAGCTCGATCTTTAGATACTAAGGATCAAGTTCGCATTATAAAGTGCAACCGAGATTCTAATCAAGCCTTTGAAGTTTATACTTCAATTGAGCAAGCTATGAATACTTATGGGCCAAACCAGGCTAAGGTGGCAATGAAATTCTCATCATGTGCATTTCTGTTTAATAGAGCATACATTTTTTCGTTATAGTATGATCTAACATGTCACTTTCAACAATGACAAGCATGTTTTCAATTCTTTATTTAGACCGAGCGATGAGGGTTTGTTGCCTGGTGATGAATGTTTTGCTAATTCATTGATGCTATTCAGGACTTGCTGAGAAGAAAAGCTGCAAAACCATACTCAGCCATTGTTGATTCTGCCAAGGCTGAAGCTATCCCAAGAGATACCTTTTACCTTATGTCTCCCCAGCAGATGCCTTCACCTGTTTCTCTCAGTTCGACTTTTAGCACTGGTGCAAATTAGTTCTGAAAGAAATATAATGACATCATCTTAGATAAAGTTTTGAGTCGTAGCTGTCTGGATGGCTATTAATACAAATGATTGAGGTATGGAACATCTGGTATTTCTTTTGACATCATAGCATAAAAGCCAAACCAGATATTGATTCACATTCCAGATCCTTCATAAAGTTATATAAACATGCTGATGAGTAACGACATAGAAGATGTCCCTATATATATTTTATAAGTTACAAAAAACTCTGTACTTGGTTAGATCGCGTGAGATTCTCCTAGTTCCTAATCAAACCTCACTAGAGCCCCCAACCCCCATGTATACCTCAAGAAAAGTATACACTTTGTCTAGTACTCCCTCCGTCCCGGCCAAATGTTTACATTTGGTCCGGGCACGAAGACCAAGGATAGTGGGTGTAATAGTGATTTTATTGTTAAAATAAATGAAATAGTGGGTGTAATAGTGTAAAGTGTTGAAAAAGTGGAGTGAAGTAGTGGATGTAATAATATATTTATTGTTAAAAGTTACTATTTTTAGTAATGTAAAGAATTGGGTGGGACGTCCCAAAAAGGAAAGTGTAAAGAATTGGTTGGGACGGAGGGAGTAATTGTTTTCATGTCAGCAGGGTCTTTAATATAGCAGAGGCGTTTAGTGTTGGTGTTCAATTTTTTTGGTATCTTTTAACGAAATCTATTTGGCCTAACCTATATTCTGATAGAGAAAATAGATCATGGTTCATTAGGGCTCTAAACGAAGTGAGTCAATCCCGAAGGCCACTGAGCTTGAGTTAGACCTGTTAAGGAATTATAACAATTGGGCTGAGGCTTGAGTTTGTTTTAAACCTATAGATGTGTTTGAATTTTACTTGTGTGCAGGTGTACGCGTCAACTTCGGTGTAATTAAAGTTGACATCCCAATGGAGGAGTGATGTAGGACAAGAGACCCAGTATTTTAACCTAACATTTTAGTATCTATAATAGAAAGTTCAAATTATATTAAACTTAGTTATATTATATTATATCTAGAAGTTAGATGAGGAATAACCTATATTTATATTGGGCAGGTTTATTATTATATTTCCATGTCGGGATATATATATATAGTATCTCTAAACATTGCGAGGAGTAAATTATTTAAATTGCAAGGAGTAAGAATGACCATAGGTGCCAAGGAGTAAGAATGACTATTTGTCTTTGAGGGCTATATCAACTTTGTAATTTAGAAAGGGTCAATGGTATCAAAACACGTGCATATAGTTATTTTAAGTTATTAGTTCTCTTAAAACCTCACCAGAGACTGACTTACCGGAATCATATTATTCAACATTCCCCTCGCTCGAAAACTCATTATGGTTGAAGAGTGGATCACTAGATGTTTCATCCCTTTTTGGCCCTAGTCCGATTGAGACTTCCTACAACTAGAGCTCTGTTACGATGTTAAGTTACTAGTTCTCCTAAAACCAAGGTGTTAGGAATCGGGCTTAATAGGATCATATTATTTAACAGGAATCGGGCTTACGGTGCCCAGGCGCTAGACGGGAGTAAGTAAAACGCCCCGATTCGGTTCTAGGCGAAAAATTAGACATTTTTTTTAAAAAATTGGTCAAAATCGAAATTGGGCATTTTTGTGAAAATCAATCAAAGTCGATTAATCCCCGATTTATCAATTAATACCTCGACCGCCCTGGCACGCCTAGTGATTTTTAGTACCTTGGTAGTAAGGAAGGGTCTTTATTAGTACACTTGTGTGCATCTCTATCTTCGCAAGTCAAGTTGACACATTTTGTTAAGCTGACACCAAGTTCTTATTGTTATTCTTATACAGATTTCCTTTGTGTTTCAAAATGCATAAATATTAATGTAATTATGTTTTGTATTGCAGTTGTCAGAAATCTGGCTTGATAAGTGAGCAATCGCTCAGCTGAAAAGCATTTGGAGACAAACTACAATCCATTTGTTTGTGGACAGCAGTTTTGAAAGGTGTACAGCAATCAAGTCCGATGATATCAAGTAGTTGTACATACTTACGTGCATACATAGGATTGTATATATATATAATTATTTGTTCAAAAAACTGTATATATGGCATATGGCAAGTATTTTTACCGGGTCCTTTTCCATTTTAAAGGAGGCCGATATAAGTAGCAAATATATCATTGACTTGGAAGCAGCCCAGCATATTTTGGGGATTCTAGATTTTTTACGATCATATAATATATTATATAGATCAAAGCATTCTATTCAGCTCAATATATTAATGATGTAGAATTGTAGATTTTTATAAATATAATATATGTATTCCAGCAATTATTCACAAATCTGTAAAATTTATCAACACTTTTTGATCATTTTGATCATGTATAATTGTCAAAGAGTTTCAGTGATCAGAAGCAATGCAAAAGTCCAGGGTTTATCAGCTGAAACAGAACAGAGATTAAGGAAATTCATTCAAGTGTTAGTCGTTTGTGAACCAGATCAGTGCACTAAGCGTCAGCACAACAAGAAAAGAATTATCTTAATTAATCAGAAGATAATCAGTTGATCAAGCCAAGTAAGAAGAGTAAAATTCAAGTGGTAATTAATTCAAGAATTCGAGTTAAATATGCTAAGGAAGGTATTACTACAGTTGGTGGTTATTACTCTTGAAGCAGTGAAGAGGTGCAGTCTACATTTCAAGGTGCAACAATACTGTCAAGTGAAGGCACAAGAAATAGTGCCCAAAGTCATGAGTGGCGCCTATACAGGGTAACCATTGTATAGGCGCAACTCAAAGTCTATCAAGTATTCAAGGCACTCTTATTCTAAGGGATGAGTGGTGCCTGTACAGGGAACACACTGTACAAGCGCAACTCACCCTCAAGGCGCAACACAGCAGCTGTTACAAATGTCTAAGTCGACAGTTTGTGAGTGGCGCCTACACAGTGCATCAACTGTATAGGCGCAACTCACATATACAAGGCGCATCATGCTGTGAAAACTCTAAGGCATGAGTGGCGCCTATACAGGGTAACCACTGTATAGGCGCAACTCACATACAAGGCGCAACTCAGGACAACAGGCTCAACATGCTTCAAGTGGCGCCCCTACACCACTACCACTGTGCAGGCGCCACTCAGGACTTAGCATTGTGGGAATTTATTTCCAAAAAGTCTACAAATAAATAGGGGCTCAAATCAATTATTTTAAGTGTAATCATCTTCAAGCATTCAACACACACAGACGGGAAGCTCCATTAAAGCTAGACATTTATTTCTCCCAACTGTATTTGTTGTAATATTGTTTTGAACCCACTGCAGCTAATCTTTTGATTAGATTTGTAGCACCACAGGGATTTAATAATAAATTGTTATTTCCCAGCTTTGTGTTTTATTATCAGTCAAGTTCATATCTTACAAAAAAAAACACAAAATCTTCCGCAAACAAACTGAAAAAACTATAACATCATATTCAACCCCCCTTCTATGATGATATTGGACCTAACAATTGGTATCAGAGCTTGTTGATTGACTTTACAAATCAAGATCCAAAAATAGTTTTTCTAAAAAGTGGATTTTTAGATCTAGAAAAATTTATCTTGAATTTTCTTTTATTTTTTAAAGATAATTCAATTTCGAATTTTTCCTTGATTTTTAATTCACTAAATTTTGAAAAGCTATCAATCATCAAGAATTTGAATTAAAATTAAATTTCTCAATATTTAATTTTTATTTGAATTGATTTTAATTTTTGAGAAATTAATTATTTCTTAAGATTTAAAATTCTTAATAGCCATGAGTACCCAAAAGCTAAGTAGTATTAAAATTCCCACTTTCGACAAAAATGAATACATTTTGTGGAAAAAGAAGATGACCATTTTCATCAAGACTTGTAATTCTCAATATTTAGGAATTCTTGAAAATGGCCCCTATGTTCCTCAAAAGCTTACACCGGAAACAGTTTCAGAAGATGGCGTTCAGATTCCTCAAGGGTTTACCCCAAAGGAACCATCAGAGTTTACTGATACTGATAAAGAGAGAGTAGCATGGGACAACCATCTACAATGCATCTTGATGGATTCTTTGGACACAACTATGCTGAATCAGGTGATCAATTGCACCAGTGCCAAACAGATGTGGGACACAATAAATCTGCTAATGGAGGGTACAGTTGAAGTGAAGGAAAACAGGCTGGACATTCTTACTTCCCAATATGAAGCATTCAAGTCATTACCTGGAGAAAGTATAACTCAAGTTTTTGAGAGATACAACAAATTGCTAAATGACCTGTCTCTACATGGGAAGGCTTACACGCGAAGGGAAATCAACAGAAAATTCATGTTGACGCTGCCAGCACACCTAGAGCACAAAATCTCTGCTATCAGAGAAAGAAGTGATATAAATGATATGTCAATTGAAATGCTATATGGAAAGCTCAAGACTCATGAGATGGAGCAAGAGCAGAGACAAATCATTTACGGCTCAGGTACAGTGGACAGTAAGAACACAGCACTGTTAAAGACGACAGCTCTTGTAGCCAGTGATATTGCTGTCAAGGAGACTAACATAGAAACACCTGCAGTTGAGAAAGAAGAAATATTGGAAGCTGAATTTACAGAGAATTCTCAACCGGGTGATGAAGACGACTTCTATTCAATAGAAGAACTTGAACAACTGGAAAACAAGACTGTGGCAATCTGGAAATCGGGAATGTTATCATTGAAAACATCTCTCTTGTGGACGGATTAAAGCACAACCTTCTGAGTATCAGTCAGTTCACTGACAAGGGATACAAGGTAACTTTTGAGAAAGAAAAATGTGCTATCCAAAACAGGAAGGATTCTAAGCTTGCTCTTCAGGGAGTGAGAAAGGGGAATCTCTTTGTAGCTGACTTATTCTCTGCAAGCAAAGGCGAAGTTCAATGTTTTTACAGCAAAGCTTCAACAGAGGACAGTTGGTTGTGGCACAAGAAACTTTTTCACCTCAACTTCAAAACAATGAACTCTTTGGTAAAGAGGGAATTGGTTAGAGGTCTGCCCGAGATGGAATTCTGTCAAGAAGGGTTATGCGAAGCATGTGAAAATGGGAAGTCAAAGAAAACATCTCACCGAAGCAAAGACTCAACCGACATTACTGAACCAATGCAATTACTGCATATGGATTTATTTGGTCCAGTCAATGTCATGTCTATGTCAAGAAAGAGATATGCACTTGTAATTGTTGATGACTACTCCAAGTACACGTGGGTGTTGTTTCTAGCCGCAAAGGATGAAGCCCCTCAAACAATCATCAATCACTTAAAGAAACTTGAGTTGGAAGCTGGTCTGCCTGTCAGGAAGATAAGGTCTGACAATGGAACAGAATTCAGAAATGCAATCCTGAATGAATTCTGTGTGGAAAAAGGAATATCAAGACAATTCTCAGCGCCCAGAACTCCACAACAAAATGGAGTGGTAGAGAGGAAGAACAGGACTTTGGTTGAAGCAGCAAGAACAATGCTGAATGAAGCAAAGTTGCATCTATACTTTTGGGCTGAAGCAGTCAACACAGCTTGCTACACTCAAAATCGTACCCTGATTAATAAAGAACATGACAAGACTCCTTATGAGATAATGGCCAACAAGAAACCAACACTGAAATACTTTCATGTGTTTGGAGCAAAGTGCTTCGTATTGAAAGATGATGAGCATCTGGGAAAGTTCGAATCCAAGGCTCATGAAGGCATTTTTCTTGGCTACTGAATGGAATCTAAGGCGTACAGGGTTTATGTGATTGATCACAAAAAGGTCATTGAAAGCATGAATGTAACTTTCGATGATCTAAAGCTCCCAAGTCTACAAAGAACAGACGACACTGAAACTCTGCAGTTTGAAAATTTGAACTCACATGAAGGTGAAGTAGAACCTGAAGCTGCAACAGAAACTTAAGCTCCAAATGAGAATAACAACATTGATGATTCTGACCCTAGTAGTGGAAACAGTGGAAGATTCACAGAAACTACCAGTAGTGGCAGAGAATCTCATTCTCATCCTAGCAGCAGCTCAGGGGGAGCAACTGAAGGATCTACAAACAGGACCCAGCACAATAATGAAAATCAGGCTGAATCATCTAGGGCAAATCTGCCTAGACATAGGGTGTGGAGTAGAGATCACCCCTTTGAGTTGATTCTTGGAGATCCAGATGCTGGAGTTCAAACAAGACGTGCTTCCCAAAATGTATGTTTATTCTCTGGTTTTCTCTCTGAAATAGAACCAAAGAAAGTGGAAGAAGCACTAGAAGATCCAGATTGGGTTCTTGCCATGCAAGAAGAACTCAATCAATTTGAGAGACAAAAAGTATGGAAGCTGGTATCCAGGCCAAAGAACAAGTCTATTATTGGCACAAAGTGGGTATTCAGAAACAAGCTGGATGAAGATGGCATTGTTACAAGGAACAAAGCCAGACTGGTTGCCAAAGGTTATTCCCAGGAGGAAGGAATAGATTATGATGAAACATATGCACCAGTGGCAAGGCTTGAGGCTATCAGGATGTTCTTAGCATTTGCAGCACATTCCAACTTTAAAGTATATCAAATGGATGTGAAGAGTGCATTCCTGAATGGAGAGCTGGAAGAAGAAGTATATGTGGAACAACCCCCAGGGTTTGAAGATCCAGAATTTACAGATTTTGTGTACTTCCTCTTCAAAGCACTCTATGGCCTGAAGCAAGCCCCTCGAACATGGTATGACACTCTATCTATATTTTTACTTGAAAATGGTTTTACTAGAGGTGTCATAGATAAGACTCTATTCCATAAAATGCATAAAAATGGTATGATATTAGTGCAAGTCTATGTAGATGACATTATATTTGGTTCTACTAACGATCAGTTGTGTAGTAGATTTGCTAAGCTAATGCAGAGTAGGTATGAAATGAACATGATGGGAGAGCTGAACTACTTCCTTGGACTCCAAGTAAGCCAAAGGAAAGATGGAATCTTCATTTGCCAGAATAAGTACATCAAAGAATTATTGAAGAAGTATGGTCTTGAAGATGCATCCACAGCCAAAACCCCAATGGCAACTGCCACTAAGCTTGATAAAGATGAGCTTGGTAAGAGGGTAGACATCACAAGCTACAGAGGTATGATCGGCTCATTACTTTACCTTACTGCAAGTAGGCCAGATATAATGTTCTCTACATGCTTGTGTGCTAGGTTCCAATCAGATCCTAAAGAATCACATCTTATAGCTGTTAAACGGATTTTTAGGTATCTTAAGGGAAGTCTGAATCTTGGAATTTGGTACCCTAAAGATACAGGTTTTGACCTTGTTGGCTATACAGATTCTGATTATGCAGGGTGTAGGATTGATAGAAAGAGTACATCAGGGAGTTGTCAATTCCTTGGTAGAAGATTGGTGTCCTGGTATAGCAAGAAGCAGCACTCAGTTGCAATGTCGACAGCTGAAGCTGAGTATGTTGCTGCTGGGAGTTGTTGTGCACAAATTCTGTGGATAAGGAACCAACTTCAGGACTATGGACTGTTACTGAGCAAAATTCCAATATTTTGTGACAACACAAGTGCCACAGCCATCACAAACAATCCTGTTCAACATTCAAGGACCAAGCACATTGATATCAGGTATCATTTCATTAGAGAGCATGTCATGAATGGTACTGTATTGTTACATTTTGTACCTACAGAGTAGCAAATTGCAGACATCTTCACTAAACCACTAGATGAAATCACTTTCACTAGACTGATTTGTGAACTTGGGATGTTAAATTCTACTGACTAACAAGTTGGTAATCAAAAACTGCAATTTGAAGCTGATAATTTCACTAGTTGATTAACTTCAATATTTTTAGGACTGATGAATTTATCTACCAAAAATTATTTTCCAACTGTTAAGATTAAAATTTAGATAAATACCTTGTGCATGCCTGCTTAATTTATTAGTCTGGTATTTATTTAATTTTTGATCTTAGAAAATATTTAAGTGCTTGTATTTAATTGATAAATTCTTGGCACTTATTTATTTAAATATTATTTGAAATTATTTTAAATAAAAAGAATGAATATTTATAGTTATTCTCTTATTTAAAATAAAAGTAAAATAATTAGAAGCATAATTTATTTATAATGATAATTTTAACAATTAATGTTATTATTGTTATTAATAAATATTTTGTGAAATAATATTTGTGAGTAATTGATTATTAATTATTAATTACTCGGATTATTCATGAATATTATTTTTTTTTTTTTTGTAACAAAATTTGGAACCACTTGAAAAACTGTCTAAGTACTGAGTGGCGCCTATACAGCTCATTCACTGTATAAGCGCAACTCATTCTCTAGTACTTAGAATCTTTATTGAAAAACATCAAGTGGCGCCTCAAGTGTTGAGTGGCGCCAATACAGTGCATTCACTGTACAAGCGCCACTCAAATTTTTAGATGAGAATTTTGGCCGTCTTTTTAATTCTAAGTGGCGCCAATACAGTGTAACCACTGTACAGGCGCCACTCACCTTTTATTGGCAAATCTTTTCATTCTAAGTGGCGACAGCTTGCTGAGTTGCGCCTACACAGTGTAACCACTGTGCAAGCGCCACTCAGCACTTAAACAAAATTCTAATTTTTCTAAGCTGCGCCTATAAATAACTGAGTTAAGTTCTTTTGTTATCGTTTTGTTACTTACAGTGTTATACACAGCATAGGCGCAATTCGAACATTTCTCAGATCTAGTATTTTTAATCGACCTTAACTTGACCATTTCATGCTCGATTTTTAAACTAAAACCAGTTTTGTAATCACCTTGAACTAATCTGTCATTTGCAATAGGTTTCATTCAATTTGGTTAGGGTTTTAAAAATCACATTTTGTCATATTTTCAACAGTTTGGTCAATTTTTTTTTATTGTTAAAATCGATTAAAATTTTTAATAAAAGTTAAGTGTGCTAAGAAATTACTAGGAGTTCAGTATATTTTAATTTTAAGCAAATTCTAGTATTTTTTTTTCATTATTTACCAAAATTATTCGATTTTAATTAGTACTTTTAATTATTAAAAATTACTTTTCATTTTTAATTAAATGGGGAGTCTTTTTGAAATTAAAAAGACTAATTATTTATCCATTTTAGCAGATGATTGGACTGGAGCAGGAGAGTTAGGTTACTGGGCTAGGTTTTTAAATGAAAATTCAATAGTACGGTATGCACTAACAACTTCTGTTCCTTTAAATAGAAATCTTCTAAGACAGGTATACAGGTCTGCTATGGACACGTCTGAAAATGAAATCTTGGCCTTCACCTGCAAAATTAAGAAGCAGAGAGTGCAAATCACTGAAAATGACATTAATAGAGCACTGCATCTACCTTCTGAAAATTTTGAAGATGATCCTTCACCAGAAGTTTTGAACAACTTCTTCCTGTTCATCCACTGCACCAGGGAAAACTCCAATCTTCCAAGGAAGATCTACAAAAATCACCTGCCCAAGGAGTGGAATCTGTTCTTCAACATTTTGTCTCATACCTTTGCACCAAAGACAGGTGGATTTCATGGGATCACTCAATTCAATAAAGTGATAGGATATGCAGTGGCAACAGGCACCAGAATTAACTTCGGCAAGTTGATCATGGCTGAGATCTTGAAGAATCAGGCCAAAATGGAGAACTTCTGCCTGTACCCAAGATTCTTGCAGCTGGTGTTGAATGAAGTTCTTGAAGCTGATCTACTCCGTATGTTTCAGAACAGTCAGTTGGATGAGTCCCCTTCTCTGCAGTTAAGAGCATTGGTGCTGCTCAATACTGAGACTGACTATCCAAATAGGTATGCTCCTGCACCTATGACTGAGCCCATAAGGTATTTTATTGCTCTTCTTAGACAGGAAAGTGAAGAAGATCAAGAAGAAGAAGCATCAATCTCTGCAGAGGATAATGAAGCTGAAACTTCAAGTGATTCTGGAAGCTCAGCAGCAATAGAAGAAGAAGAACCAGGCACTGATAATGAAGATGAAGCTATGGAAGAAGCTGGTTCTGAAAATGAGCAAGATCAAATTCCTACAGAAGAACAAAGGAATAGCCCTATAAATCCAACAGAGGAGATAGTAGTTGAGACAGAAGTAGAAGAACCTCAAGCTACAGATGTTTACATCCCTAGCATGTCTGACGAAGGTATTGATGAAGGTTCACTTCTTTATTTTGATCTCTCTGCTTTTCTTTCAGATGAACATGACACAATATCTCCATCTGTGCCTCAAACGGCAATGCACACACTAGAGCCCTCAGTGGCCGTCGAAGCTGACAATGAACTTGGAAACCCACTAGTTCTAACCACTGCTAGAGCTCAACAAACAGTTCCTTCATCTCCCCAAACCAGAAAAAGAACACTCGAAATAGATGATAGGACTGTTTCTATATCGGATCAGGAATTTATTCAAATATCCCCTACAGCTCTGCCTTCTCTAAAACGTCGTAAAATGAATTTTAAGCCAAAGGCAACTGTGAGCCAGGAACCTGATTCTCCAATCTCTGAAAACCTTCTTTTTCTTCGTAATCTAAATTCTGAAATTGTTAAAATCCTGAAAGGTTCGGAAATAGAAACAGAGGTTGCAACAACATCCGCTACTTCAGTAGCTTGTACTGTTTTGGTTGATCCAATTCAGAACCTGTCTTCACAGACAGTAGTGGGCATCACTGACTCTCAAGAGCCACTCATTACATTGTCAAATGTGGTGACCCCCCTGGACTTAACATCTCCAGATCCTATTCGGGATGTTTTCCCTCCCCAAGTGGGTGAAGTGGAAAGGCAACTCTCCCATAGAAGGGAAGATGTCTCCATTCACGGAGTAGCTGTGTCAACAGCACCGCCACTTCAAGTGGAAATGCCTTCACAGGCTTCGCGGGGCACCACAGGCTCTAATTTGTCAATCACTTCATTGCCTGAGGTGGTGACCCCCCTGGAAATTACAAGTCCAGCTCCTTCAACGGAGGTCCTCCCCACCTCTTCAGGTCAGGCGGAGGGACAACACACCCATAGAAGGGATGTGGACTCTATTATTAGAGTATCTGCTACTTCGGTAGTGGAACCTGTTCAGGGTGCCTCTGGACAGGTAAGGCCTTCAATGGCTTCAGCTGGCATCACTGATTCTTTTAAATTGCCAATCATTACAGAATCAACAGTGGTGACCACACTGGGTCTAAATCCCCCAGTTCCTGAAAAAGGAGTTCTCCCCACCCAAAGCGGTCAGGAGGAGAGGCAACCTACCCATAGAAGGGATAGGGATTTCTTTGCAGGTTTTGAAGACTCGGATGTTTTAATGAGTGAAACACTTAACCTGAGTGATCTTCAATTCCTTGACCCCGAACAGCCGAGTGTGAGTGTTGAGGGTCGTGCTCAAACAGTTCCAGTGAGAAGTGAGACACCCACTGACCAAATATACACCCCACACACTACACACACTGCACATAGCCAAAGGATTCTAAATCTGGAGGCCCAGGTTACTGAAATTCATCATTCATTATCCAAGATCTTGGAAGTGCAAGAGCAGCAGCGAACTGAAATGAAGGAATTGAAAGATCTAGTCCAACAGCTGCTGGCTCAAAAAGCTTCTGTCTCTACTCAGCCAACTTCAACAACTCAGATTACTCCGATCAGAAGGGAGGATAACCCAACTGAGGGGGAGAGAATAGAACAAGAAAAAGAAGTTGGAGCTGCAATGATAATGGAGTATACAGCTCAGGGGGAGATGGATTTCTTCTACAGGCCTGGAGCGAGGCAACTTGAAGAAGGAGAAATCTTTGAACCCTACGTGCCAATGGATATTCCTACTGAAGCTGAGATAGAGAAGACTGTACAGGCTGAAGGGATAGACTTCGAAGAGGAGTTTGCTGAAGAATATGCTTTCGATAATGACTGTCTTCTGGTTGGTGTGGATGAAGTTATTACGAGAGGTGTATCCGAGGCTCATGAACTAATCAAGAGAAAATGGAAGAGAGTACAACAAGCTATTGAAAGGAGGAAAAGAATGAAGGACATAGAAGCCAAAGTTGGTCCTGATTGGGATGAAGCAAGGAACTTGCTCAAGAAGAAGGAGCTATCCCTTTCTAATAAGAAAGACAGAGAAGTCCTTGATCTCTTTAGAACCATGAAAGACAAATTTGAAGATGTTCATGAATTCTACTTCATGCTGTCCGAGGAAATTTCAAGTGTGTCAGTCAGTGCACTGAAAAATGGCTGGAAGATGCACATAAATACAACATCACTGGGGTCGAGGGTACTGTCGACAAAGAGTTTTGATAAAATGAATATAGTGGAGCTGTATGTGCTGAAGAGGAAAGTCATCTTTGGAGGGCAAAAGACAAATGAGATACTGAGAGATATGATTGAAAAGAAGATAATGGAGATCGGTGTCGAAGCATTTGAAAAGCCTCCAGTTGTCAAGTACTACAAAGCAACAACTCTTCACAACTTAACTTTGTCAGACGAGTGTTTGGACCAAAGCCATCTCCTGTTCATGCAGTATGTAGAGGGAAAACTCAGGAGTAAGAAGAACAGAACTGCAGAAGACCTTAATGCTGCTGAGTTGATCTATGCATTCAGGCTGAACAGAGCAATTCAAACTTCAGGAACATATCTTTTGGAGACGTCCAGATACTACCAAGATCCAGTGTTTGTTAGAAAAGATGACGGCACAGAAGTACTCGAATCCATTCCAGACTCTGAACCTTGCATTCACATTGAATCAAATGGAGTAAAGTTCTTAATATTCAAGAGGAATGGTGTGGTCAAAAAGACAGAATTGTCAAAGCTTAAGAGAAACAATTCTGAGGTTATCCGAAAGGTCTTCTCAAGGGTAAAAAGATCAACTGTCAAATCAGACAAAAAGGCCTTGAGGATAATCGAAGATACACTAAGGGAAAAACTGGAAGAAGAGTCAATGCATGACACTGAAAGAGTAAAAGGCTTTCCGAAAAGGATAACAGTGTTCGTGTTTACAAAGAGACAATCTCTGGCCTTCGAGTCAATCTCCAAAATGAATTCAACGGCGTTTCTTACTGAGATATTAAAGAAGCTAGAAGATCCACCTCCAGTTAACACTCTTGAAGTAGAAGCAAGAGATTTGGTGAAGGCAAGGTTAGAGGAAAAAGAAGAAGAGCTGAGGAAGCATTACTCAGAAACGAGGTCTAAGCAAAGACAGGACCTAGTACAAAGAAGAAGAAGATCATAGATTTATATGTTCAGGCTAGAGGAACAAACTTCTTTTGTACACAAAGAAATCTGGAAATGTAATATCGAATCCAGAATGTAATTAATATTATTTACTGTCTTTCTGCACTTTAATTTTTCTTGTAATTATCAGTTGAGTTATCCTCTCACAAAATTTGCTTGTCGATCTCTCACAATCAAATAGGGGGAGATTGTAAAGCATAATGTAACGTAGTATGTAATAGTGATAACAATAACTCAACTAAGAAACAAAGACAGACAAATAATACTAATATGCAGCACAAGAATCCAGAAGGACATAATCAAGAAGATAATACATACATCATTGCTGAGCATTCAAGATGAAAGAATTACTGAAGGTCAAGGAGAGAAGTTCATTAATATGTTCAAGCCTCAGTGACAAATAAGAGTTCAGAAGACTTCATACTAAAGACAGAGCAGTGATCCATGTATAATTGTCAAAGGGTTTCAGTGATCAGAAGCAATGCAAAAGTCCAGGGTTTATCAGCTGAAACAGAACAGAGATTAAGGAAATTCATTCAAGTGTTAGTCGTTTGTGAACCAGACCAGTGCACTAAGCATCAGCACAACAAGAAAAGTGAAAGGCATAGGTGTACTAACTTGTAACACTTAATTATTATGTAACTCAACTAAGTAAAAGATAAAACAACAGCAAAACAAGAGAAACGGAAGAAGCACATGGAATCAATCAACTGAAGAAATGGTAATGATACTTGGTAACTACAAGTAACTAATTTGGTTAATCAAGGATGCATAAGTGAGAAGAAGTTCAATCTGAGTATTGCTCATGCCCTAACTTATCTAATGGAGAATCAAATTAATGTCAAGGAAGTATCAAGAAGACCAAAGTGATTTCATGTAATGTATATCAACATCTGGATAATGTAAAGGTTAATCAACAAATGAGAACTGACATTCAGAAGCAAGAACCCCTACAAGACTAGTCACTTATGAACCAGACCATTGCATCAAGTGTCAGGACATTGGAGGCAAGTTCATGTCAGTAATAGAAGATCTCATTTGAATTGAGTGAGGAAAAGAAATTGAAGAAGCTAAAGAAACTTGCTCATAAAGGTTAATTCTCAATTAGTCACTAAAGAAGGTCAACATTGGATGTGTGCATATTTGCTAAGGCAAATGTCGATCCACAGCAGATCGAGATGCGGGTCGAGATTTACAAGTGAAGTAAAACACTGCAAAGGCAAATCTCGATCCAGGCGACAGATCGAGATCGAGATCTGCACAGATCGAGATCGAGATCTTCACAGATCGAGATCGAGATTCTCCCAGATCGAGATCGAGATCTTCATAGATCGAGATCGAGATTCTCCCAGATCGAGATCGAGATTTTCACAGATCGAGATCGAGATGGGTTCAGGCGAAGATCGAGATGCGGGTAGAAATGTAACATTTAATGTTCAAGGGACAAGTGGCTTATTGTGAACGGTTGATCCAGAGTTGTTGTTAAAGTACTTTTTGTTGTCAAAATCCTGATTGGGCCACGTACACAAAAAGGACAAGATCAAGACTACATGACATTATAAAAGCAGCACTTTGTTTTTATTTAGAAAAAAACTTGTATCTCTGTATTTTTCAACGATAACTTTTAAGAGAGAGCATTTACTGTAAAACAAAAAGTGAGAGAGAGGATCAGTTGAATCTAGCTTTAATTGCTGTATTTATTGTTCAACTGATCATGATGCTTTTATGAATGTTGTAGCAAATCCATCAATGAATATAATGATATATTCTTGAAATTCTGTGTCATCATTTATTACCTGCACATTGTTTATTCTCTTATTTTTTAAACAGTTGTATTCACCCCCCCCCCTCTACAACACTTTGGACCTAACAATTGGTATCAAAGCACCTGTTAAACACATCTAACAGAGATCCTACTGTGTTGTTTGAGTTGGTTCTTGAAAATCCCAGATCTAATTTTTTCTTGAAGTTTGTGCCGAAAGTTTTTATTTGTTTCTTCTTGAAAAAGTCGTAGATCTAAAAAGTTCTGAGTCATGGTGTAA
This sequence comes from Oenanthe sinensis, assembly GCA_028671895.1. Taxonomy (NCBI): domain Eukaryota; kingdom Viridiplantae; phylum Streptophyta; class Magnoliopsida; order Apiales; family Apiaceae; genus Oenanthe; species Oenanthe sinensis. The sequence goes on along the minus strand of CM053805.1, from coordinate 24,691,163 downwards.
GGAATACTTGTACAAAATTCCAAAATACTGTACTTTAGAGCTTTGTGGATTTTCTTGTGGTCAAAACTGGAATCAACTGATTGACTAAACAAAAAGGACAATTTCGAACTTCTGTCAACTAGAAAGTGGACACCTTTTTGTTTGGACTTGAAAAATTGTGGACCCTGCTACTGTTCCTGTGATTAAAACTAACTTGCTGGAATCTTAAGTGCAAAATCCGTTGGATATTAAGTGTTGGATATTTAAAGTGAGATAATTAATTTTTCAAGTAAATACAATTTATTGTAATTTGAAAAGTGTATTATCTTAATTTTAAATTTTATTAAAATGGCCGCCGCACACAGATTTAAGATACCTCCGTTTGATGCACAACATTATGACGAATGGACCGGAAGGATGAGAGCTTACCTTGAATCAATAAACAAGGTATACTTGAGAATATTGGAAAACGGTCCATACATACCCATGAGAATTGAGCCAGAGCGAATGGAAGGAGGGATACTAATTCCATCCCGGTCTGTTCCTAAAGAGGAAATGGAGTTTTCAGACGCAGCCGGAAGGATGAGAGCTTACCTTGAATCAATAAACAAGGTATACTTGAGAATATTGGAAAACGGTCCATACATTCCCATGAGAATTGAGCCAGAGCGAATGGAAGGAGGGATACTAATTCCATCCCGGTCTGTTCCTAAAGAGGAAATGGAGTTTTCAGACGCAGATAAAGAATTGGTTGGTATGGATGCGTCTTTACGCAACGTCATAATTGAATCCCTAAACTCAGAGTACTATGTTCAAATAAAGGGATTAAAAACAGCTAAAGCCATGTGGGATAAACTGGCTGTGGTGATGGAGGGGACCGAGGAAGTTAGAGATAATCACAAACGCATTCTGATATCTGAATATGAATCGTTCAGATGCGAACGAGGAGAAAGCGTAGCGGATGTTTACAAACGTTACAGTAAATTGCTTATCGAGCTGAGTATAAGAGATAAAGTCTATCCACTAGCAGATTCAAATATCAAGTTTCTATTGAATTTGCCTAAACATCTGGAACACAGGATCACTGCCATTCGAGAGTCAAGAGACTTGAAAAATACTTCTCTCAAAAAGCTGTATGGTGTTTTGAAGACCTACGAGCTGGAGCAGGAACAAAATGACAGAAGAAGATCCTACAATAGTGGAGAAAACAAAGCGGTAAGTGAGTCTGGACTTGTAGCTGAAGAGTCTGCTGTAAAGGCACTTGCAGCTGTCTCATTGAAAGCTGCTAATCCTGAAAGGGTGGTATTAGGCATTGAAGACCCATCCGAAGAAAGTGAGGATGAATACTATACCCTTGAAGAGCTGGACAAATTAGAAGACAAGTCATATGCTTGTATTGCTCGAGAATTTGCTCATATCAGCTTCAGGAAGCAAAGAAGTGGTAAAGGACGATTTGGTAGTTCTTTCAGCCGAAGAGGCAGCAGTAGCGGCAGAGGCAGTAGTGTAAGTGGTCGGGGAAGTTACAGTGGCCGAGGTAGCACATCCGGTAGTGGCTACAGACCTAACCTGGTAGACAAGAACAAGTTCAGATGCTACAACTGCAATGAATTGGGGCACTTCGCAACAGAGTGCAAGAAGCCCAAGTACGTTCATCCCAAGGAATCCTATGCTGATTTGAAAAAGAAATATGATGCCTTGGTTAGCAAGCAACAGAAGGGAAGCCGGGCGTATGTTGTGACTGAAGGGAAGGGTTGGGACGAGTCTGATGAAGATGAAGATCAGGAGCTATGCAATTTCGCTTTAATGGCATAATCTTCAGAACAATCAGAGGTACCAATTCTAACCGTAAATGAAATGTCTATTCCTGAGTACCAAAATGAATTAGCTGCCATGACTAAAGATATGTACAATCTCCAACTAAATCTAATTGCTGTTAATGAGGAAAATGCTAAACTCTCCCTTAAGAATAGACTTCTCGAGGCCAGGGTAGAGGAATTAGAATCAGGAGAAAGTAAAGAAAGGCAGTTAATGAATTAGGTAGATGTTTTAGAACACAAGCTTAAGATTAGGGAAGACCTTAACGAAGAACTTAAAAATGAATTAGCTGAGCTCAAAATAACATGTAAATCTTTTGAAGAAGCCGCAAATAAAGTTTTCGTAGAAAGGGACATGTACATGAAACTGGCAGGCAAGAGTAAAAATGAAAAAGTAAACATAGGACTTGACTACACACAGAAAAAGAAAAATAGGGCTGCTGAGTTGTTAGAGCCAGTGTTAGTCAAAGAAAATGTGCCTGAGGTTTTAATAGATGTTAGAAAACCTATCTTTAAGCAGTTTGAGCCCAGGACCATAGATCCTGTTGCTACTAAAATTGAACAAGAAATTAAAATTGAAAGAGATTCAGAAGAAAAAGTAGTAGAACCTACAACTTCCAAGAGAGCGAGTAAGATTGCTTATGCTAAGAGAGGTGTAGGAACCAAAGAGGCTAAGACGGTGTCATATAAACAATGGGTAGCAGGGTCAGACCAAATGAAAGCACCTGTAAAGGCAGTTAAAACTGAACCTGCATCTGTATCTACATCTACACGAGCTAGAAAGGCATGCTATATCTGTAATCAAACTGATCATTTGTCTTACTATTGCCCGTTCTATGTAGAGGAAGAAAAATCTGTTGGTTGTAATACCATGCCTGCAACTACTGCTTTGCCTAACATGCATGCAAATCATGCTAAATGCAATAATCCTAATTGTATGCCATGTGCTGTAAACATCATGCATGCTTATTTTAATTTAATGAATACTGCTAGTGCATCTGTTGAACATACATCTAGTAGTGGTAAGAAAAAGCATGCGGGGTCAAAGACTAAGACTTCAAGTCCTCCTAAAGTTAGGAGTGACCAGTCTACTCCTAAACCTGACAAACCAGTCAAGGTTGACAAGGGAAAAGACAAAGTCAAGATGAATGCCCCTGATGGCAACAAGGCAAAGCCTTCTGTATCTGAAAAGAAAAAGGAAATTATTGATGCCGGGCCCAAACATCATTGGGTTCCGAAGAACACCTAATCTTTCTGGATTTGCAGGGCAGTGAACAGGAAAAGAGTAAAGTCATATGGGTGCTGGACAGTGGAGCATCGAGGCATATGACCGGCAATAAGTCCCTGCTAACAGATTTGGTGTTGAGAGCCGGTTCCTTGGTTACTTTTGGAGATAACAGCAAAGGTTACACCAGGGGATATGGCAAGATCGTTTGTGGAAATGTTATCATTGAGGATGTATCTTTTGTGGAAGGATTGCGACATAATCTTCTCAGCGTTAGTCAGTTCACCGACAGGGGTTTTGACGTCAACTTTGGGAAGCATGATTGTTCGATTCGAAGCAAAAAGGATGGAAGCCTTGCTCTCAAAGGAGTAAGGAAGTCAAATTTGTTCATAGCTGACATGAATTCTGCTGATCAGTCTGAAGTCACGTGTTTCTACAGCAAGGCTTCTGCTGATGAAAGTTGGCTATGGCATAAAAGATTATCTCACCTGAACTTTAAAGCAATGAATAATCTCGTAAGGAGAGAATTGGTGAGAGGGCTGCCGTAGATGGAGTTCACCCCAGATGGACTCTGCGAAGCATGTGAGATGGGAAAATCAAAAAGAGCCTCGCATAAGGATAAACAAGTGAATAGCATTACCGAGCCCCTACAACTTCTTCACATGGATTTGTTTGGACCTGTTAATGTTATGTCAATGTCAAGGAAAAGATATGCGCTGGTAATTGTCGATGACTTTTCCAAATACACATGGATGAAGTTTGTGACATCGAAAGATGAAGTGCCACATGAGATCATTAGACATGTACTGGAAATTGAAAATGTAGCAAGTCTGACTGTGAAGACTATCCGATCCGACAATGGGACAGAATTCAAGAACTCAGTGTTAATGGATTTCTGCATATCTAAAGGGATCAGACGACAGTATTCAGCACCGAGAACACCGCAGCAGAATGGGGTGGTAGAAAGGAAGAACAGGACACTGGTTGAAGCAGCTAGGACAATGCTGTATGAGTCAAAACTTCCTTTATATTTTTGGGCTGAAGCAGTTAGCACGGCTTGTTATACACAGAACAGAACCCTGATTATAAAGGACCATAATGAGACGCCGTATTACATGATGAATAAACGAAAACCATCCATCAAGTACTTTCACGTATTTGGTGCCAAATGCTTTGTGTTAAGAGACAATGCACAACTTGGAAAGTTTGATGCCAAAGCAGATGAAGGGGTTTTCATTGGATATTCTCTTGAAGTAGTTGCAGCGTACAGGGTGTTTGTGCTTAATGATCGCAAGGTGGTTGAAAGCCTTAATGTCACATTCGACGACTCAAAGCTCCCTTCTATACAAAAAGAAGATAGTGAGCCCACTTCCCTAAGATTTGAGAATATGGATATTGATGAAGTGGATACAGTTCCTGAGTCTGTAGTGCAGGGTAGTGATCCAACGATAAATAATGAAATTAATCAAAAGTCTAGTGTTTCGCAAATTCAAAACACTAGGGCTGAGGGATCACCTTCCGTCATACCTGGTACTAACTCAGGGGGAGTCAGTGTGCACTCAGGGGGAGCAGCTCACACAGGGGGAGCTAGTACTAGCTCAAGAGAAGCTAGTGAAAGTGCTTCTAGGCTAAGTCATCTTCACTTACAAGATCAAGCTGAATCATCAAGAACATTTGCTAGGGATCGCACTTGGAACAAGGACCATCCGTTCGAGCTAATTATTGGTGATCCAGAAGCCGGAGTGACTACTAGAGGAAAAGCTAGAGCTGAAATTGCCACTAGGAATGAATGTCTATACTCAGTGTTCCTTTCCCAGATGGAACCTAAAGTGGTGGAAGAAGCTCTAGATGACGCTGATTGGGTGATTGCTATGCAAGAGGAACTCAATCAGTTTGAAAGGCAGAAGGTGTGGAAGCTGGTACACAGACCAAAGAATAGATCTGTCGTTGGGACAAAATGGGTATTCAGAAACAAGCTGGATGAAGACGGACTTGTAACACGAAATAAAGCTCGCCTGGTTGCTAAGGGTTATACTCAAAGAGAAGGAATTGATTATGATGAAACCTATGCACCAGTGGCAAGGCTAGAAGCAGTAAGGATGTGCTTGGCCTTCGCAGCACATCATGGTTTTAAAGTCTATCAAATGGATGTCAAGAGTGCATTCTTAAACGGTGAACTGGATGAAGAGGTGTATGTTGAGCAACCTCCCGGGTTTATCGACAGCAAATATTGTGATTATGTTTATCGACTCTTCAAATCAGTATATGGCCTTAAGCAGTCTCCGCGGAAGTGGTATGAAACTCTGTCAGACTTCTTACTAGAAAGTGGTTTTACAAGAGGAGTAATCGACAAGACGCTTTTCTACAAGAAATGCAAAGATGATCTAATAATGGTGCAAGTATATGTGGATGACATTATCTTTGGGTCTGCAAATGAGAAGCTGTGTGCTAAATTCGCTAAGTTAATGCAATCAAGGTATGAGATGAGCATGATGGGAGAGCTGACGTTCTTTCTGGGCATTCAAGTTAGTCAAAAGAAGGACGGGATATTTATCTGCCAGACCAAGTACATTCATGATCTATTGAAAAAGTATGGTCTTCAAGATGTATCACAAGCTAAGACTCCTATGGCAACAGCCACGAAACTTGACGAGGACAAATCGGGTAAACCTGTAGACATCTCAAGCTATCGAGGTATGATCGGCTCACTTTTGTATTTAACTGCTAGCAGACCTGATATTATGTTCTCTACATGCTTATGTGCAAGGTTCCAAGCGGATCCTAGAGAGTCACATCTCATAGCCGTAAAGCGTATTTTTAGGTATCTCAAGGGAACATCAAATCTCGGGATTTGGTACCCAAGAGATACAGGGTTTAATCTTGTTGGCTATTCGGATTCAGATTACGCAGGTTGTAGAATAGATAGGAAGAGCACTTCAGGAAGCTGTCAGTTTCTTGGAAGAAGGTTGGTGTCTTGGCAAAGCAAGAAACAACACACAGTATCTACCTCGACAGCTGAAGCAGAATATATTGCTGCTGGAAGCTGTGTGGCCCAGATACTTTGGATGAAGAACCAACTCAAGGACTACGGTGTGGAAGTATCTAAGATTCCTATCATGTGTGACAACACAAGTGCTATTGCAATGACCAACAATCCTGTGGATCACTCAAGGACCAAGCACATTGACATCAGGTATCATTTTATTAGAGAGCATGTAGAAAATGGAACTGTAGAGTTGCATTTTGTGTCTACTGAACGTCAAATAGCAGATATATTCACTAAACCTCTAGACGAATCAACATTTTCTAGATTGGTTGGTGAATTGGGGATGCTTAACACCTGTTAGTTTTGCTACCTATCTGTTATAATTCAGTTTGTGTACATATTATTGTTATTCATGAATATTCATAATTAATAATGTGTACTTAACTTCATAGATGTATGTGTTGCATATCATAAAGGGTTAGAAAGTTTCATGACATTAATCTTGTGCTGATCTGTATATCGTTATGGTTAGTGTCTAAATGAAGTAATGAGAAATTTTCTATGGCAAATCTCGATCTATCCACATCGAGATCGACATCGAGATCGACATCGAGATGTAGATCGAGATGCGGATCGAGATCGACATCAAGATCGACATCGAGATGTAGATCGAGATGCGGATCGAGATCGACATCCAGATCGACATCGAGATGAGGATCGAGATGCGGATCTCGAGATCGAGATGTGACGTGTCTTTTCAGTCACTTCTTTTTAGGCGTGCAAGTATATATTATAGCATTAAAAAGGCTGTTCATTATTTACATTAACTTTCTTTCTCTCCAAAAGCTTAAGCTCTTCATATACACACGCGTATACATACATTACATCAAGTTTTCTTGTGATTTTCTTAAACAAAAATCACTAACTGTTACTTAAAAGCATCAATAACTAAAACGGAACTCTGCTAAAATTTTATTTAAAACTGTTGAACTTCTTGTGTTGTTTTAACGTCATTACTGTTCTTGCAATTAGTTCTTTAGTTTTCTTTTTCATTCGAGTGAGTTTGTTTTTGTTTCGTGCTTTCTTATTCTTAAGTTCTTTGTGTTCTTGAGCAAAATCGTTGTGAGTACTACTGGTTAATCCTTAAAGTGCAACTTTACCGCCGTGTTTGTGGTTTTCTGGAAAAATAATTTATTTAGTAACGGCTGTTCACTTTAATTTTCGAAAACTCAACCGTCAATCATTAGTGGGGAGTTAAGTGGTCATTAGTGGGCAGTTAATTTGTTTTAATTTGTGTCACTAATTACGTGGGGTAATTAGTGGGGTTCGTGTACGTTTTTTTGTTTAAATTTAGAACTTGTTCTCTAAAAATTTCCATTGCCAAAACCATTTCAGAACATTTCTTTTCTCAAACACAAAATTAAAATGGCAAACCCAAATTTCACAATTCCCAAGACCAACTTTGTTAATCTCTCTGCTGATCGAGCAACTGGTAGATTTATTCACTATCAGTTCTGGATTGAATCCCTCAACAACACATCAATCATAAGTCATGCCTTATCCGCCTCTCCCATCCTGAATGTCGAAGCCCTTCAAGCTGCTTACTCTACACTAGAGATTCAGGGTGGAAAAGCCAATCCAACAGGCCTATCCTTTACTATTGGTGGTGTCAAATATGAAGTCAGTCTGCGGAAGTTCAATGAGTTACTCGGGCTTCCTACAGAAGATTATGCTCCGGAACCCACTATGGAGGATATGTTGCAATTATTCACGGAGATAGGTTGTCGCCCTCCCACGGGTCCTATCAAGGTAACAAAGGTTAACACCGGTATGCTACCAGCTGAGTGGGATTATGTAGTTCAGGCCATTCAGCGCTGCATGTTCCCAAAGGACAAAGACTACAGGCCAATGAACAACAGCTGCCGGGTAATACTATATGGAGTGGCAAATAACAGGAGAGTGAATGTGGGCAAACATCTGTTGATTCAGTTGCATGAGAGGTGGGCATTGGAGAAAAATGCCTCAAGGAATCCAGAAGATGGTCCAGTCAAATGCTGGATGCCAAGATTTCTTCAGATGGTTCTGGATGACGTCCTTTCAGAGGAACACCGAAGAATATTTCAAGGCTCTGAAAGTATGGCATGTTTTGATATGACTCTAAAGAATATCTCCACCATGGAAACCCAGCAAAAGTCAAGACTTTTTGAGTTGCGCCTGACTCCATACTTCCAGGATCTGCAAGATGAGTATGCTAGGAGGCATGCTTCTCAGTTTACTGCAGTAGAAGCTGAGAGTAGCGGTAACGAAGCTGAAGGTGGAGATCAAGTGCCTAGAAATTTGGAACAAGCAGGTATGGATGTTGACATGGCTGAGGCAAATGTTGCAGAAGCTGGAGCTGACAAGGATGACGATCTTCTGAGTCAGGTACCTATTCTTGCTGATCTTGATCAATCATCAATTCAACCTGTTTTCTACAGCCGTGGGCCTGAAAACCCCCAGGCTCTATCCCAGGCTGCAAGCCCTTCTGTTCATAAACGTTCAGCCAGCCCTAAAACTGGTGATAAAAGGAAGGCAAGCTTATCTGAGTCGAGTGAATCGAGTGGAGGGAGTGTAGGAGTTGAGAGAGTAGTCACTTCAGCAGCTATGCCACCTCCAAAGAAGCAAAAGGTGGATTCAAACCCAGTGGCAACTGCACAACCTGTTAAGGCTAGTTCACCTCTCACAGCCACCACACCTCACGCTGGTGGCTCTCCTCTCCAAATCATTTCAACACATTCGCACTCGCCTAGGCATGTTGGTGAGAGTCAAGAAGGGGGTCCAGCTCAACAGCCAATAGGAGCTGGCCCTACCTTCCCTGAGTTGTCCGCTCAGGGCTCTTTGAGCAATTTCTCGGAAGGGGAATGGCAAACTGAGACTAGCACTTCTGATACTAGTATCTCAGGCAGTTTTAATGAGGAAGAGTCTGTCGAATCCAGTACGGATGACGCTTCCTCATCTAAATTAGAAAACAAGTTGCTTGCAGAGCAACGACATCAGGTGACTGGTGGGTCTACGCCTCCAGAACAGCCCAGCGAACCAGAAAAGGTTCTAAGTGAACAAGGGGATGACATGGTCATAACGTCATCTCCCGTCGTAGACACAGCGCTTAAAGGCTCAGTCTCACTGACCGATATCGCCGACCAACTCACCGCTAGTCCCCAGCGATTAGTGGATGAGGCTCTAGTACTGTTAGGCTCTAAACACGAGGGAGAGACAGGGAGAGTAGATCCCTTCTTTTTAGGGATCTTGAGTGAAACAGAACCCGGCGAGAGTAAACAGTCTAACCCAAGCCAAACACCGTCCCCCAAATTGCAGGATTTAGTGAAGAAAGTGGAGGCTTTGGAGGCTGGAGTTGCTGGTGTTACTGCTGCTGTCTCTTCTCACTCTAGAAGATTGGAGGTTGGAGCTCAGTTCATGGAGAACCTCATTGCCGTCCAAAATCAATTGATTGACAAGATAAACAATCTCGGATTGGCACAGGTGGAGGTTGGAAGATCAGTAGATGATGTCACTTATGGCATGTCTCAAGTTTGGACGAAGCTCAATGAACTACTTGATGCTGTCTTTGGCCGTAACAGGGCTGGACATGGTCCTTCAACCGGTGGTGGTGGTGACGATAATAATGATGATGATGCTCCTGATGAGGATAACACACCTAAGGGGGAGAAGGAGGATCAGGGTCTGAAAAAGCTGACTAGTAAGGGTCCGGTGATCGAGTCCTCAAACAAATCTGGTGAAAAGGTGGAGGAGACTCAACCGGCTCTTAAAGACAAAGGCAAGCAGAAGATGGTAGTTGAAGAAGAAGCTGAGAAAGAAACACCTCTTGTCGATGCATTTATGGGAGACTTTATTGAAGATTCTGATGAGGATGAGATGGATGTAGAAGCCTTAGTGGCAAGGAGGTCGAGACTCGAGCAACGGGCAAGAGACTGGGAACAAGAAAGAGGTCTAAATCCTGGCGGATCTGGCGCAGGAGTTGCAGGTGATGCAGGAGACCACTCGGTTGCTGACGAGCATGTCCCAGAAGAAGAAGTTGATGAAGCGGAGATGCAAGGAGAGATTTTCAGGGAAGCCAGAGAAAGAGTAAATGAAGAAGTTCTACAAGGGATAGTTGAAAAAGAACTAATGGCAAAGGAGAAGAGAGCGGCTCAGAAAACTCAGCATGAGTATGAAATGAAAAAGATCAAAGATCCTAAGGTCCAGGCTGACATAAGGAGGGAAGGTCCCGAGTGGGACAAGGCTAGAGAAGCCTTAGCTGGACCAAGAGCCTATGCTCATGACTCAGAAAGATTGAGCTTTCTTCTTCATAAGCTAGAAAATCTAAACCCTGGGCTGCTGAATTATCTAAATTGCATAAGACAGGGATGCACCTCCGTACAAGTCATATTCAAGGAGAAGGCATGGAATCTGATGATCACTTGGACACCCATAACAAAAATCGGGCCGTGTATGGTCGATGAAGCTTTCTTCCATGAAAGGGGTGCAAGTGAACTGGTAGAATTCGCTCACAAGGTAGACACCTCTGTCAAGACTGGAGTGCTGTTTAAGGAGAAATTGTTGAAGATGGCTGAAGACAGAGGGGTTGACATCATTCTAAATCCCTACCAGATCAGATATGTCCATGACAAAGTCTTGAGGATCGTAAATCTGCATGACTCAAAACTAACTCCGAGCGGAAATGTGCTGAAGGCAGTTGCAAAGCTAGTCCTCTCTAAGGGTTTTCTAACAAAGGAAAAGAAGCTGGTGGCTAAGGACTTGGAGAAGCTGATAAGAAGGCAAGACGCTAGATACAAGTTGCCTGAAGCTACACTACCAGTGGTTAAGAAGGAACCTGAAAACTATGCATTCGAGCAGCAAGACGAGGCAATAAGAGAGCATGTGCAAAGATACGGAGATCCAAGATTAGACATCCCTGAAGAAGGAGAGTTAAGGGAGGAAGCTGGTGCAGTGGCTGGTGCAAATGTCAAGTTTGTCAAAAGCAAAGCTGAGAATGAGAATGATCTGCTGATCTACACAGACAAGCATCAGGTGGAAATCGTCATTGAAATCAAGTACGACATCTTTGCAGAACACAGTCATGAAACACTGTGTATCATAAGGGAATTGATTGATGAGATGGATGATGTTGACGAGTTTGATCAGGATTATCTAAGGGTCACATTTGATAATTTCTGTAAGAGAAGAAAACAGCTTGATATTCAGAGGCTACAGCAATGCACCACCGTTATTGTCATTGGATACCCTAAGCAGCTGGTTATAAGGAAGAAAGGGGAAAAGGGGTACCCTGACAAAGTCACGAAGCTGAGGTTTGAAGACATTCCCACGAAGCTCACCACTCGCAGCATGGTTGAAAGGTGGTTGAGGTTGTTTCGAAATTACAAGATCAGAAATCATGTGGAAGCAGAAGGACTTAATCTTCTCAAGAAAAGAATGGATGAAGTCTGCAACCCTGAGTTCATGAAGAAAGAAAAAGCAGCCAAGAAGAAAGCTCGTGAGGAAGAGGAGCGCAAGAAATAAAAGTTTTAATGTATCATGCTTGAAATGTTTCTTTGCGTTGTAATTTGTTTTCTTGTTTTCCTGCATTGTAAAAATATATTATCTGTTTTCTTGTGTAGTGTAAGGTAGAAGTTAGTTAGCTAAGTGTCTTGAAACTGGTTTATATCAGGCGTCAATTATTTCGCGAAGTTCGGCGGTGGTAATACTGCTAAAAGGACTTCAGAAGGATAATTGAAGATTGAGTGGACCGTGCTCTTAAAGTACTTAGAGAAAATCTCTAGAAGAGCATGAAGCCATTTAATCGAGCCAACAGGTGTCCAATTTTGGCACTTGAAGTATCAGTAATAGACATGAAGTTAATTAATCAAGCCAAGCATTATGCAAGTTGACATGATCTTTTATGAATGTTATTTTATCTTTTTCAGTCCCTGGTTAGTTGAGTTATCCTCATTGTGAATTTGGTTGTCATTGTTAGACAATCAAATAGGGGGAGATTAAAAGGCATAGGTGTACTAACTTGTAACACTTAATTATTATGTAACTCAACTAAGTAAAAGATAAAACAACAGCAAAACAAGAGAAACGGAAGAAGCACATGGAATCAATCAACTGAAGAAATGGTAATGATACTTGGTAACTACAAGTAACTAATTTGGTTAATCAAGGATGCATAAGTGAGAAGAAGTTCAATCTGAGTATTGCTCATGCCCTAACTTATCTAATGGAGAATCAAATTAATGTCAAGGAAGTATCAAGAAGACCAAAGTGATTTCATGTAATGTATATCAACATCTGGATAATGTAAAGGTTAATCAACAAATGAGAACTGACATTCAGAAGCAAGAACCCCTACAAGACTAGTCACTTATGAACCAGACCATTGCATCAAGTGTCAGGACATTGGAGGCAAGTTCATGTCAGTAATAGAAGATCTCATTTGAATTGAGTGAGGAAAAGAAATTGAAGAAGCTAAAGAAACTTGCTCATAAAGGTTAATTCTCAATTAATCACTAAAGAAGGTCAACATTGGATGTGTGCATATTTGCTAAGGCAAATGTCGATCCACAGCAGATCGAGATGCGGGTCGAGATTTACAAGTGAAGTAAAACACTGCAAAGGCAAATCTCGATCCAGGCGACAGATCGAGATCGAGATCTGCACAGATCGAGATCGAGATCTTCACAGATCGAGATCGAGATTCTCCCAGATCGAGATCGAGATCTTCATAGATCGAGATCGAGATTCTCCCAGATCGAGATCGAGATTTTCACAGATCGAGATCGAGATGGGTTCAGGCGAAGATCGAGATGCGGGTAGAAATGTAACATTTAATGTTCAAGGGACAAGTGGCTTATTGTGAACGGTTGATCCAGAGTTGTTGTTAAAGTACTTTTTGTTGTCAAAATCCTGATTGGGCCACGTACACAAAAAGGACAAGATCAAGACTACATGACATTATAAAAGCAGCACTTTGTTTTTATTTAGAAAAAAACTTGTATCTCTGTATTTTTCAACGATAACTTTTAAGAGAGAGCATTTACTGTAAAACAAAAAGTGAGAGAGAGGATCAGTTGAATCTAGCTTTAATTGCTGTATTTATTGTTCAACTGATCATGATGCTTTTATGAATGTTGTAGCAAATCCATCAATGAATATAATGATATATTCTTGAAATTCTGTGTCATCATTTATTACCTGCACATTGTTTATTCTCTTATTTTTTAAACAGTTGTATTCACCCCCCCCCTCTACAACACTTTGGACCTAACAAAAAGAATTATCTTAATTAATCAGAAGATAATCAGTTGATCAAGCCAAGTAAGAAGAGTAAAATTCAAGTGGTAATTAATTCAAGAATTCGAGTTAAATATGCTAAGGAAGGTATTACTACAGTTGGTGGTTATTACTCTTGAAGCAGTGAAAAGGTGCAGTCTACATTTCAAGGTGCAACAATACTGTCAAGTGAAGGCACAAGAAATAGTGCCCAAAGTCATGAGTGGCGCCTATACAGGGTAACCACTGTATAGGCGCAACTCAAAGTCTATCAAGTATTCAAGGCACTCTTATTCTAAGGGATGAGTGGCGCCTGTACAGGGAACACACTGTACAAGCGCAACTCACCCTCAAGGCGCAACACAGCAGCTGTTACAAATGTCTAAGTCGACAGTTTGTGAGTGGCGCCTACACAGTGCATCAACTGTATAGGCGCAACTCACATATACAAGGCGCATCATGCTGTGAAAACTCTAAGGCATGAGTGGCGCCTATACAGGGTAACCACTGTATAGGCGCAACTCACATACAAGGCGCAACTCAGGACAACAGGCTCAACATGCTTCAAGTGGCGCCCCTACACCACTACCACTGTGCAGGCGCCACTCAGGACTTAGCATTGTGGGAATTTATTTCCAAAAAGTCTACAAATAAATAGGGGCTCAAATCAATTGTTTTAAGTGTAATCATCTTCAAGCATTCAACACACACAGACGGAAAGCTCCATTAAAGCTAGACATTTATTTCTCCCAACTGTATTTGTTGTAATATTGTTTTGAACCCACTGCAGCTAATCTTTTGATTAGATTTGTAGCACCACAGGGATTTAATAATAAATTGTTATTTCCCAGCTTTGTGTTTTATTATCAGTCAAGTTCATATCTTACAAAAAAAAACACAAAATCTTCCGCAAACAAACTGAAAACACTATAACATCATATTCAACCCCCCCTTCTATGATGATATTGGACCTAACAATAAACACGTAAGAGAATCTTATGTGTTTTTGCTAATAGACTCCTTCAAGTGTTTTTGTTCATATTAAAATTTTGTGTAAGAGTAAATTATTTAAAATTTTAATTTCAATATTTTTTAACGTGTTGTGTCAAATACATTATTTATATTTTTTTATAATCAATATTTTTTGATATTTTTTTATGTAAATAATTTTTTAAGATTCTTTAATGTGTTGTACTAATTATTTTCTTTTAATTAGTATTATAAGAAATCTTAATATTTACTCAATATTTTTAAACACATAAAATAATCTTATGTGTTTTTGCTAATAGACCCCTTCAAATATTTTTATCGTATTAAAATTTTGTGTAAAAGTATATTAGTTAATATTTTAATTTTAATATTTTTTCATAGTGTTGTATCAAATATATTATTTATATTTATTTTATAATAAATATATTTTGATATTTTTTTAAGTAAATAACTTTTTTAAGATTCTTTAGTGTGTTATACGAATTATTTTCTTTTAATTAGTATTATAACTATTTTAAACATGTAAAAGTTTTCTTTAAATACCAAATAAGAAAATCTTAATATTTACTCAATTATTTATAAACACATATAAAAGTTTTCTTTAAACACCGTATAAGAGAATCTTATGTGTTTTTGCTAACAACTCTTTCAAATGTTTTTGATTATATTAGAATTTTATGAAAAAGTATATTACTTAAAATTTTAATTTTAATATTTTTTCAGAGTGTTGTGCGAAATACATTATTTATATTTATTTTATAATAAATATTTTTTGATATTTTTGATATTTTTTTAGAATCTTATGTGTTTTTGCTAATAGACTGCTTCAAATGTTTTTTTGTTAGAAAACAAACACTGATGTTGTTAGAGAATATCAAAGTGCAAGTGTTTGACCTAAAACCAATCATGTATGATGAGTTAGGAAAAACTTTTTGCTACTCTTGTTTGATTTCATTTGATAATAATAAAGTATTTATATTATGGGCTTAATCTATTTGAAGTGTATTAAATAAGATGTTCCATAGTTTAAAGCAAAGCTTCTAGAATTATAATGAGATTGTAATAATGAGATCTAGAAGATAATAGCTTTAGACTTAAACAGTTGATCATAGGATAACTAATTGGAAATTGGTAAATCCGTAAAGATCAGTACATACTATGCTAGCTCTCTTAGGAGGATGTCTATTCTCATAGACATTTATGTGGTGACACTATAGCTAGTATGTAGGTGCTTATTAAGGAATAAGTTCACAGAACATGACTCGATAAGTAGAACAATTAATGGAGTTTACTCACGTGTCGATAGTTGTTTATTAAGTAAATAGTTATACAAGTATCCTTAGATTTGAGATCGTTAGAGTAATCTCGTACACAATGATTTATGCTTTGGTTTAGTCCTTAGTTTTTAGGACATTCATTAGGTCCATTCTGGGCATAGTGATTTGTGTATGGAGATAGTTAACAGATCAATAAAGGATCTGCCCCTTCCAGTAAAGGAAGTGAATATCCTTTGTTATTCTTAGATATGCAAGTTCAGGAATCTCTGGCCAGAGTGAATGAAATTAAAAAGAATTTCTAATTTACATTAAAAGGAACTTTGCATTATGAATAAGAAATCATATGATTAAATTAGATAGGCTTGACACGAGTTCCATGCCTGGTATTTAATCGGGATATTGAAGGGTAGAAGGAATTAATTGTATGGTAACTAATTACCGACAGGTTCTAAGTATTCTAAGCAATGATTTCGTATTATCTGGATAGTCGCGATATGTTGAGAAGCATCACTCACGATGTAGAATAAATATAATTAATCAGATTAATTATATTTAATGAATTAATTAAATTCATATAAATAATAAATAAAATGTTTATTATTATTTATTTCTACTACCGGCTTAATATTGAACCTAAAGAGTCACACCATAAAAGACATTAAATTATAAATGAAGGAATAATTAATAATAGCTAGTCATTATTTATTTATGAAATAAATAATTACTTAGCAAATTTTATAAATTAATTAAATGAGATTTAATTGATTATAAATTATTTAAGATAAGATCTTAATATTATTAATTAAATATTTAATTAAAGTAATTAAATATGAAGAGAGAATAATTTTCTAAAAGAGTTTAGAAAAAAGAATTAATGATTAAAATAGTTTTAATCATTAACTAATTAATTAATAAGATTAATTGATTAAAAAGGGAATTAATAATAAGATATTTATAGAAAATATCTCAGCTGAGATATTTGCCTATAAATATAGGATTATAAACCCTAATACAAAAACCCTAATATTTGTGAGAAATATTTTAAAAAGGGAGGCAACCCTAATTTCCTCTCTAGCCTCCTCCTTCATCTTTTAGTTTGATTCTTGGTGGATATCTTTAGAGCACTCGACACTTGAGGGATGATTGCAAGGATTGAAGAACAAGATATTCTCTAGCTGTTGTTGGAAAGCAATCGAGGTATTCTTCAATTTATAAAATAGTTTTGTATCTATATGTATGTATACATAGAAATATATGCAAATAAATGTTATTCAATGCTTCCACTGGTGCATAAATTCCTCCAATGGTATCAGAGCTTAGGTTGTATGCATATAGATTCGTAGTCAAGTTTCAGAATTTTATGAGCATGTATGTATTTATTATGATTTATACAAGCAATATCATGTTTTAATTATGATTAATATGATACTGTTCGTAAAAATTGTTTTGATAATTTTCCTGGGTTCTATAAGTGTTGTAGATCGTCCAGTTAATTTTTTATAATTTTCTGATTTGTAGAATATTTATTATGAATTTTGAAAGCAATAATAATGATTTAATTATGATTAATTCATTAATGTTCCTCAAAATTTATTTTATATTTTTCCTGTGTTCTACAAGTGTTGTAGATCGTCCAAGTATTTTTAGAATATTTTTCTGAGTAATAAATTATTTATTATGGATTTTTAAAATTGTTTTTAATTAATTCATAATTAAACAATAATATTTGGGAAAAAAAAGGTGTAACGCATTCTGCACATGCGTTACAAGCTAAAAAAGAGTTTTTGGCTTGTAAAGCATACTCGAGATGCGTTACAGGGTGTCTTGCACGCGCCTGACGCGCGTGCGCGCATGAGGATTCGTCAGAAACTTCTCAGGGCGCGTGCGGGCGCGTGGGAGCACAGAATGGGGCGTGTAATATACCGTTAGATTTGTTTTTCCGAGACGGTTCTAATGGTATATTACAATAATTTTTCTGAAATTGTTTCGGACTGTTTAGAACTTCCAAAAGTGTTTTAAAGCAAGTTTTAACTGTGTTAAGTTGCTTTTAAATACACCATGTGATACATAGAGATGTATAATGCTTATATGTTGTAATATATGATTTAACATGCTTACCTTATGTTTATTCATGATTATATATATGTGATATATGCTTGAATTATCATGAGATGATAGATTTTGGTGAACTTAATTAACATAAGGCGTATGTTAGACAATCTAGAATAGTGAAATTGTTTCGTGACCTGAATTTACATATTATGAATACAATCATGAGATTTTTGTGTTTATGAAATACGTGATTGAATATGAATTTTCAACTTAAGTGAAAGGATGATTCTGTCAAACAACAAATGTTCTATCTGTAAGAAAGGGGGTTATTAAGAGACGCCTCTTGACAATGCTCCACCCCTGTCCTGGGATGACTCCAAGTATCAATAGTTGATTTGAAATATTTAATCCAATCTAAAAGAATTTCTTTATAATATGATTATGATTGTAACATAATATAATCCCCTAAAATATAAAGAATATCAAGTAGTAATTGGCCATAAAACACAAAGGGCTTGTGTTGGTCATAGCCTTCCAACATAATAGAAAATATTTCTTGTTTTTGAAACTCTGTCGTTTCGTGCTACAGCCGAGGGCATTGTTTCCGAAAGAAGAGGTACTTGTCTATAACATGAGATGAGTACGATGAATTGGAGTTTTATGGTCGTTACGTGCTACAGCCATGGGCTATTTGAAACTAGTTTAATTATACGAGATGTTGGGATTGACTTGACTTAGAATATTGAGTTTGTCGTGCCACAGCCGTGACTCAAGTATTCAAGAGGCTAAAGTAAGATTAGGGAATAACATGAGATGTAGCTGACAAGAGTTGTCTGCCTATTGAACGTTACATGGCGTTTCGTGCTACAGCCGAGGTTGTGTGATGGAATGTAGGATCCCTATCCCACTATCGTTATGAATGCTTAATTTCAATAAGGGATATAGAAATTAGATAGAATAGTGGGAGGCACTTATGAATAAAGACCCGATTCATATGGTGTTTTAGATAATGAAATAGAGTATTTGCTAACTGTTGTTATGTGTTTTATTATTTGCAGATTTACTATATACATAATGTCTTCTGCACTATCACTCCGTTGCATGCTCGATGCACACAAATTAACTGGTCCCAACTATGCTGATTGGCTTCGAAACCTGAGAATTGTTATCAGGATTGAAAAGAAGGAATATGTACTAGACTCACCTAAACCTGCTGAACCTGCTCAGGATGCACATAATGATGAACATATTGTGTATCGTAATTTGATAGATGATACAAGAATTGCACAGTGTGTTATGCTGGGATCCATGAATGATGAGCTCCAAAAGCAACACGAGCATATGGATGCTCACTCTATCCTTATGCATCTACAAGATTTGTATGATGTGGTAGGAAAGACAACTCGATATGAGATATCGAAGGAGCTGTTCCGTTGTAGGATGACTGAGGGATCATCTGTGAATATTCATGTGCTCAAGATGATCAATTTGATTGAGCGTCTTGGACAACTTGGATTTGTCATGGATGGGGAGCTGAGTCAAGATCTGGTCTTGCAATCACTTCCAGATTCATTCTCGCAGTTCGTTGTGAACTTTCACATGAACAAGTTGGATGTCAGCTTGCTTGAACTCCATAACATGCTGAAAACTGCTGAGTCGAATTTTCCCACAATGAAGAGTTCTGTTCTTCTAATTGGTGAAGGCTCTAACCCTAAGAAGAGGAAGATGAGCCCTCCTAAGAAGAAGAAGGTAGGTGAGAAAAGGCCAGTTCCTCCAAAAGCTGAAGATCCCAAAAGCAAAGCTGTTTGCTTTCACTGCAACAAAGTGGGGCACTGGAAGAGAAACTGTAAGGCTTACCTTGCAGAATTGAAGAAGAAGAAAGGTGGTGAGACTACCGCTTCTGCTTCAGGTATGTTCATGATTGAACTAAATATGTCACTTAATCAAACTTCTACTTGGGTATTAGATACCGCCTGTGGTTCTCACAGTTGCAATTCGTTGTAGGGACTAAGGAGAAGTAAGACTCTTGAAGCAGAGGAGGTGATCCTACGTATGGGCAATGGAGCAAGAGTTGCTGCTGTAGTTGTAAGATCGTTTGATTTACTTATGCCTACAGGCAAGACTATTATTTTGGATAATTGTTATTTTGTTCCCTCAATTGTGAGGAATATTATTTCTATTCCCATGTTAGACTTGGATGGTTTTTCGTTTGTTATTGAGAATAATAAATGTTCAATTTTTAGAAATAAAGTTCTTTATGGTGTTGGTATTTTAAATAATGGTTTGTATGTATGTGACGTAGAACATAGTTTACTTCAAATTGAAAATAGTAATAAAAGAAAAAGAGATGATGAAAATCCCACCTACTTGTGGCACTGCAGACTTGTTCATATTAGTGAAAATAGACTTAAGACATTGCATAAGGAAGGGTTACTAGAACCTTTTGATTTTGAATCATATCCTACATGTGAGTCTTGTTTGTTAGGCAAAATGACCAAATCTCCATTTAGTGGACATGGTGAAAGAGCTGCAGAGTTGCTTGGATTGGTACATACAGATGTGTGTGGGCCGATGTCCACGCAAGCCATGGGTGGATTTTCATACTTCATTACTTTTACAGATGATCGATCTAGATTTGGATATGTGTATTTGATGAAATACAAATCCGAAGCCTTTGAAAAGTTCAAAGAATATAAGTATGAAGTAGAGAAACAAACCAAGTATAGTATTAAAACCCTTCGATCAGATCGATGAGGTGAATACTTAAGTGGCGAGTTTCTAAATTATCTCAAAGAAAATGGTATAGTCTCTCAATGGACTCCTCCGGCCACTCCCCAGTTGAATGAAGTATCCGAAAGGAGAAATTGAACTTTGTTGGACATGGTTCGATCCATGATGAGCTATACAGATCTTCCAGTATCACTTTGGGGTTATGCATTGGAAACATCAGCATATATATTGAACAAGGTGCCTTCCAAATCTGTTCCTCAAACTCCGTATGAGATATGGAAAGAAAGGAAACCGAGTCTTAAGCACGTTAAGATTTGGGGATGTCCGACTTATGTCAAGAAAGTTGACCCCGATAAGCTAAAATCTCGATCCGTGAAATGTAGGTTTGTAGGATATCCTAAAGAGACTTTAGGGTATTACTTTTACACCGAACAAAGGGTGTTTGTCTCCAAACATGCTACCTTCCTGGAAAAATAGTCTATCCTTGAAGGGAATAGTGGGAGCAAGATTGAACTTGATGAAGTTCATGAAGAACAAACTACTACGGTTCAAGAGGAAACACCTGTTCATATTGAACAACCTTCCGTAGAACAGCCCATCCGTATATCAAAAAGTGTGTCTCACCAACCTGAGAGGTATTATGGCCTTGTCATTGAGAATGACAATGAATTGGCGGTCATTGATGGAGACGACCCTATGACCTTCAACGAGGCTCTGAGTAGTGTTGACTCAGAGAAATGGCAGAGTGCCATGAAATAAGAAATGGACTCCATGTATGCCAACCAAGTATGGACTTTGGTAGAGGCACCCAAGGATATGAAGCCTATAGGATGCAAGTGGGTATACAAGATAAAGATTGGAGTAAATGGCCAGGTAGAGACCTACAAGGCCAGGCTCATGGCAAAAGGATTCAAATAAAGACAAGGGATTGACTTTGATGAAACTTTTTCGCCTATAGCCTTGCTCAAATCAATTCGGATTTTACTTGCTATTGCAGCTTACTATGACTATGAGATCTGGCAAATGGACGTAAAAACGGCTTTCCTCAATGGGGAACTTGAAGAAGAAGTGTATATGACACAGCCAGAGGGTTTTATTTCCATAGGAAATGAGCATCTAGTATGTAAGCTACTACGAACCATATATGGGTTAAGGCAAGCTTCTCGAAGATGGAACATCCGTTTTGATGAGACAATCAAAGAGTTTGATTTTATCAAAAACATAGATGAACCATGTGTCTACAAGAAGGTTAGTGAGAGCGCAGTAACATTTCTTATTTTGTATGTAGATGACATACTCTTAATAGGAAATGACATACCAATGCTGCAATCAGTAAAAATGTGGCTATCAAAGAACTTCACGATGAAGGACTTGGGAGAAGCGTCCTACATTCTTGGTATGAAGATCTATAGAGATAGATCAAGAAGAATGATAGGTCTAACCCAAGGTACGTACATCGATATGGTGCTTAAAAGGTTTAGCATGGAAAACTCCAAGAGAGGTCTCATACCGATGAGCCATGGTGTCTCCCTTTCTGACAAGATGTCTCCTAAGACACCTGAAGAAAGAGAGCGTATGAGTAGGATTCCTTATGCGTCGGCAATAGGATCTATCATGTACGCGATGTTATGTACTAGACCTGATGTTGCTCACTTAATTAGTGTGACTAGTAGATATCAGCCAAATCCAGGTGAAGACCACTGGAAAGCAGTGAAGAACATCTTTAAGTACTTGAGAAGGACTAAGGATATTTTTCTTGTTTTTGGTGGGTCTGAGTTGAAAATAGAGGGTTACACTGACTCTAGTTTTCAGTCAGAGTGTGATGATAGTACATCTATGTCAGGGTATGTGTTTACTCTAAATGGAGGGGCGATTAGTTGGAGAAGTCGTAAGCAATCTACGACGGCTGACTCCACAGCAGAAGCAGAGTATATAGCTGCAAGTGAGGCTGCAAATGAAGCTGTTTGGATGAAGAAATTTGTTTTTGAGTTGGGAGTAGTTCCTGGCATAGAAGGGCCTATTGTGTTATATTATGACAATAACGTTGCAATAGCTTAAGCCAAGGAACCGAGGTCTCACAAGAATACCAAACATATATTGCGGCGGTTTCATTTGATTAGGGAGATCATTGAAAGAGGAGATGTCAAGATCGAAAGAGTTGACACACATAACAACATAGCAGACCCGTTCACGAAGCCGCTGTCTCAGTTAAATTTTGATCGTCATAAGGAGCGGATGGGTATTAGATACCAGAGTGATTGGTTTTAGGCCAAGTGGGAGATTGAAAGTGTTTGACCTAAAACCAATCATGTATGATGAGTTAGGAATGTTAGGTCCAAAGTGTTGTAGAGGGGGGGGGGGGGGTGAATACAACTGTTTAAAAATAATGAGAGAATAAACAATATGCAGGTAATAAATGATGACACAGAATTTCAAGAATATATCATTATATTCATTGATGGATTTGCTAAAACATTCATAAAAGCATCATGATCAGTTGAACAATAAATACAGCAATTAAAGCTAGATTCAACTGATCCTCTCTCTCACTTTTTGTTTTACAGTAAATGCTCTCTCTTAAAAATATCGTTTAATTATAGAGATGATGAAAGTCTATTTTCTAATAAAAACAAAGTGCTGCTTTTATAATGTCATGTAGTCTTGATCTTGTCCTTTTTGTGTACGTGGCCCAATCAGGACTTCGACAACAAAAAGTACTTTCCCAACAACTCTGGATCAACCGTTCACAATAAGCCACTTGTCCCTTGAACATTAAATGTTACATATCTACCCGCATCTCGATCTTCGCCTGGACCCATCTCGATCTCGATCTGAGAGAATCTTGATCTCGATCTATGAAGATCTCGATCTCGATCTGGGAAAATCTCGATCTCGATCTGTGAAGATCTCGATCTCGATCTGGGAGAATCTCGATCTCGATCTGTGAAGATCTCGATCTCGATCTGGTAGAATCTCGATCTCGATCTACCGTGGATCGAGATTTGCCTTTGCAATGTTTTACTTCAATTATAAATCTCGACCCGCATCTCGATCTGCTGTGGATCGACATTTGCCTTAGCAAATATGCACACATCCAATGTTGACCTTCTTTAGTGACTAATTGAGGATTAACCTTTATGAGCAAGTTTCCCTAGCTTCTTCAATTTCTTTTCCTCACTCAATTCAAATGAGATCTTCTATTACTGACATGAACTTGCCTCCAATGTCCTGACACTTGATGCAATGGTCTGGTTCATAAGTGACTAGTCTTGTAGGGGTTCTTGCTTCTGAATGTCAGTTCTCATTTGTTGATTAACCTTTGCATTATCCAGATGTTGATATACATTACATGAAATCACTTTGGTCTTCTTGATACTTCTTTGACATTAATTTGATTCTCCATTAGATAAGTTAGGGCATGAGCAATACTCAGATTGAACTTCTTCTCACTTATGCATCCTTGATTAACCAAATTAGTTACTTGTAGTTACCAAGTATCATTACCATTTCTTCAGTTGATTGATTCCATGTGCTTCTTCAGTTTCTCTTGTTTTGCTGTTGTTTTATCTTTTACTTAGTTGAGTTACAAAATAATTAAGTGTTACAAGTTAGTACACCTATGCATTTCAATCTCCCCCTATTTGATTGTCTAACAATGACAACCAAATTCACAATGAGGATGACTCAACTAAATAGGGACTGAAAAAGATAAAATAACATTCATAAAGGATCATGTCAACTTACATAATGCTTGGCTTGATTAATTAACTTCATGTCTATTACTGATACTTCAAGTGCCAAAATTGGACACCTGTTGGCTCGATTAAATGGCTTCATGCTCTTCTAGAGATTTTCTCTAAGTACTTTAAGAGCACGGTCCACTCAATCTTCAATTATCCTTCTGAAGTCCTTTTAGCAGTATTACCACCGCCGAACTTCGCGAAATAATTGATGCCTAATAAACCAGTTTCAAGACACTTAGCTAACTAACTTCTACCTTACACTACACAAGAAAACAGATAATATTTTTACAATGCAGGAAAACAAGAAAACAAATTACAACGCAAAGAAACATTACAAGCATAATACATTAAGACTTTTATTTCTTGCGCTCCTCTTCCTCACGAGCTTTCTTCTTGGCTGCTTTTTCTTTCTTCATGAACTCAGGGTTGCAGACTTCATCCATTCTTTTCTTGAGAAGATTAAGTCCTTCTGCTTCCACATGATTTCTGATCTTGTAATTCCGAAACAATCTCAACCACCTTTCAACCATGCTGCGAGTGGTAAGCTTCGTGGGAATGTCTTCAAACCTCAGCTTCGTGACTTTGTCAGGGTACCCCTTTTCCCCTTTCTTCCTTATAACCAGCTGCTTAGGGTATCCAATGACAATAGCGGTGGTGCATTGCTGTAGCCTCTGAATATCAAGCTGTTGTCTTCTCTTACAGAAGTTATCAAACGTGACCCTTAGATAATCCTGATCAAACTCGTCAACATCATCCATCTCATCGATCAATTCCCTTATGATACACAGTGTTTCATGACTGTGTTCTGCAAAGATGTCGTACTTGATTTCAATGACGGTTTCCACTTGATACTTATCTGTATAGATCAGCAGATCATTCTCATTCTCAGCTTTGCTCTTGACAAACTTGACATTTGCACTAACCACTGCACTAGCTTCCTTCCTTATTTCCCCTTCTTCTGGAATGTCTATTCTTGGATCTCCGTATCTTTGCACATGCTCTCTTATTGCCTCGTCTTGCTGCTCGAATGCATAGTCTTCAGGTTCCTTCTTAACCACTGGTAGTGTAGCTTCAGGCAACTTGTATCTAGCGTCTTGCCTTCTTATCAGCTTCTCCAAGTCCTTAGCCACCAGCTTCTTTTCCTTTGTTTGAAAACCCTTAGAGAGGACTAGCTTTGCAACTGCCTTCAGTACATTTCCGCTCGGAGTTAGTTTCGAGTCATGCAGATTTACGATCCTCAAGACCTTGTCATGGACATATCTGATCTGGTAGGGATTTAGAATGATGTCAACCCCTCTGTCTTCAGCCATCTTCAACAATTTCTCCTTAAACAGCACTCCAGTCTTGACAGAGGTGTCTACCTTGTGAGCGAATTCTACCAGTTCACTTGCACCCCTTTCTTGGAAGAAAGCTTCATCGACCATACACGGCCCGATTTTTGTTATGGGTGTCCAAGTGATCATCAGATTCTATGCCTTCTCCTTGAATATGACTTGTACGGAGGTGCATCCCTGTCTTATGCAATTTAGATAATTCAGCAACCCAGGGTTTAGATTTTCTAGCTTATGAAGAAGAAAGCTCAATCTTTCTGAGTCATGAGCATAGGCTCTTGGTCCAGCTAAGGCTTCTCTAGCCTTGTCCCACTCGGGACCTTCCCTCCTTATGTCAGCCTGGACCTTAGGATCTTTGATCTTTTTCATTTCATACTCATGCTGAGTTTTCTGAGCCGCTCTCTTCTCCTTTGCCATTAGTTCTTTTTCAACTATCCCTTGTAGTACTTCTTCATTTACTCTTTCTCTGGCTTCCCTGAAAATCTCTCCTTGCAGCTTCGCTTCATCAACTTCTTCTTCTGGGACATGCTCGTCAGCAACCGAGTGGTCTCCTGCATCCCCTACAACTCCTGCGCCAGATCCGCCAGGATTTAGACCTCTTTCTTGTTCCCACTCTCTTGCCCGTTGCTCGAGTCTCGACCTCCTTGCCACTAAGGCTTCTACATCCATCTCATCCTCATCAGAATCTTCAATAAAGTCTCCCATAAATGCATCGACGAGAGGTGTTTCTTTCTCAGCTTCTTCTTCAACTACCATCTTCTGCTTGCCTTTGTCCTTAAGAGCCGGTTGAGCCTCCTCCACCTTTTCACCAGATTTGTTTGAGGACTCGCTCACCGGACCCTTACTAGTGAGCTTTTTCAGACCCTGATCCTCCTTCTCCCCCTTAGGTGTGTTATCCTCATCAGGAGCATCATCATCATTATTATCGTCACCACCACTACCAGTTGAAGGACCAGGTCCAGCCCTGTTACGGCCAAAGACAGCATCAAGGAGTCCATGAGTGACATCATCTACTGACCTCCCAACCTCCACCTGTGCCAATCCGAGATTGTTTATCTTGTCAATCATTTGATTTTGGACGGCAATGAGGTTCTCCATGAACTGAGCTCCAACCTCCAATCTTCCAGAGTGAGAAGAGACGACAGCAGTAACACCAGCAACTCCAGCCTCCAAAGCCTCCACTTTCTTCACTAAATCCTGCAATTTGGGGGACGGTGTTTGGCTTGGGTTAAACTGTTTACTCTCGCCGGGTTCTGTTTCACTCAAGATCCCTAAAAAGAAGGGATCTACTCTCCCTGTCTCTCCCTCGTGTTTAGAGCCTAACAGTACTAGAGCCTCATCCACTAATCGCTGGGGACTAGCGGTGAGTTGGTCGGCGATATCGGTCAGTGAGACTGAGCCTTTAAGCGCTGTGTCTACGATAGGAGATGGCGTTATGACCATGTCATCCCCTTTTTCACTTAGAACCTTTTCTGGTTCGCTGGGCTGTTCTGGAGGCGTAGACCCACCAGTCACCAGATGTCGTTGCTCTGCGAGCAACTTGTTTTCTGATTTAGATGAGGAAGCGTCATCCGTACTGGATTCGACAGACTCTTCCTCATTAAAACTTCCTGAGATACTAGTATCAGAA
The DNA here is from genome assembly GCA_028671895.1 of Oenanthe sinensis. Taxonomy (NCBI): domain Eukaryota; kingdom Viridiplantae; phylum Streptophyta; class Magnoliopsida; order Apiales; family Apiaceae; genus Oenanthe; species Oenanthe sinensis. Next base: position 24,664,098 of record CM053805.1, on the reverse strand, counting down.
GTGCTAGTCTCAGTTTGCCATTCCCCTTCCGAGAAATTGCTCAAAGAGCCCTGAGCGGACAACTCAGGGGAGGTAGGGCCAGCTCCTATTGGCTGTTGAGCTGGACCCCCTCCTTGACTCTCACCAACATGCCTAGGCGAGTGCGAATGTGTTGAAATGTTTTGGAGAGGAGAGCCACCAGCGTGAGGTGTGGTGGCTGTGAGAGGTGAACTGGCCTTAACAGTTTGTGCAGTTGCCACTGGGTTTGAATCCACCTTTTACTTCTTTGGAGGTGGCAGAGCTGCTGAAGTGACTACTCTCTTAACTCCTACACTCCCTCCACTCGAATCACTCGACTCAGATAAGCTTGCCTTCCTTTTATCACCAGTTTTAGGGCTGGCTGAACGTTTATGAACAGAAGGACTTGCAGCCTGGGATAGAGCCTGGGGGTTTTCAGGCCCACGGCTGTAGAAAACAGGTTGAATTGATGATTGATCAAGATCAGCAAGAATAGGTACCTGACTCAGAAGATCGTCATCCTTGTCAGCTCCAGCTTCTGCAACATTTGCCTCGGCCATGTCAACATCTATACCTGCTTCTTTCAAATTTCTAGGCACTTGATCTCCACCTTCAGCTTCGTTACCGCTACTCTCAGCTTCTACTGCAGTAAACTGAGAAGCATGCCTCCGAGCATACTCATCTTGTAGATCCTGGAAGTACGGAGTCAGGCGCAACTCAAAAAGTCTTGACTTTTGCTGGGTTTCCGTGGTGGAGATACTCTTTAGAGTCATATCAAAACATGCCATCCTTTCAGAGCCTTGAAATACTCTTCTGTGATCCTCTGAAAGGACATCATCCAGAACCATCTGAAGAAATCTTGGCATCCAGCATTTGACTGGACCATCTTCCGGATTCCTAGATGCATTCTTTTCCAATGCCCACCTCTCAAGCAACTGAATCAACAGATGTTTGCCCACATTCACTCTTCTGTTGTTTGCCACTCCATATAGTATTACCCGGCAGCTGTTGTTCATTGGCCTGTAGTCTTTGTCCTTTGGGAACATGCAGCGCTGAATGGCCTGAACTACATAATCCCACTCAGCTGGTAGCATACCGGTGTTAACCTTTGTTACCTTGATAGGACCCGTGGGAGGGCGACAACCTATCTCCGTGAATAATTGCAACATATCCTCCATAGTGGGTTCCGGAGCATAATCTTCTGTAGGAAGCCCAAGAATCTCATTGAACTTCTGCAGACTGACTTCATATTTGGCACCACCAATAGTAAAGGATAGGCCTGTTGGATTTGCTTTTCCACCCTGAATCTCTAGTGTTGAGTAAGCAGCTTGAAGAGCTTCGACATTCAGGATGGGAGAGGCGGTTAAGGCATGACTTATGATTGATGTGTTGTTGAGGGATTCAATCCAGAACTGATAGTGAATAAATCTACCAGTTGCTCGATCAGCAGAGAGATTAACAAAGTTGGTCTTGGGAATTGTGAAATTTGGGTTTGCCATTTTAAATTTGTGTTTGAGAAAAGAAATGTTCTGAAATGGTTTTGCAATGGAATTTTTAGAGAACAAGTTCTAAATTTAAACAAAATAAAACGTACACGAACCCCACTAATTACCCCACGTAATTAGTGACACAAATTAAAACAAATTAACTTCCCCACTAATGACCACTTAACTCCCCACTAATGATTGACAGTTGAGTTTTCGAAAATTAAAGTGAACAGCCGTTACAAAATAAATTATTTTTCCAGAAAACCACAAACACGGCGGTGAAGTTGCACTTTAAGAATTAAACAGTAGTACTCACAACTATTTAGCTCAAGAACACAATAAGAAAGCACGAAACAAAAAACCAAACTCACTCGAATGAAAAGAAAAACTAAAGAACTATTTGCAAGAACAGTAATGACGTGAAAAACAACACAAGAAGTTCAACAGTTTTAAACAAAATTTTAGCAGAGTTTCGTTTTAGTTATTGATGCTTTTAAGTAACAGTTAGTGATTTTTGTTTAAGAAAATCACAAGAAAACTTGATGTAATGGCAGGGAAAAGAACTCTGGTAATGTATGTATACACGTGTGTATTTGAAGAGCTTAAGCTTTTGAAAGAGAGAAAGAAAGTTAATGTAAATAATGAACAGCCTTTTTAATGCTATAATATATACTTGCACGCCTAAAAAGAAGTAACTGAAAAGACAAGTCACATCTCGATCTCGAGATCCGCATCTCGATCCTCATCTAGATGTCGATCTCGATCCACATCTCGATCTACATCTCGATGTCGATCTCGATCCGCATCTCGATCTACATCTCGATGTCGATCTCGATGTGGATAGATCGAGATGTACCTTGACAGTTTTAAGCAGTTTTCACAAGTCGTTCTCGATCTCGATCCAGAACCAGATCGAGATTTGCCTTAGAAAATTTTTAATGAAATTATGTGAATTAAACATTTATATGTAAAATTCACAAGATTTCACCACAAATTTTCACACCATTTTAGAAACTTACAATTTTGAAACGACAGGGAATTTAGCAAATAAATCATGCATTACAAAATTAAGTATAGCATTAAATCCTATCACATTATTAGACATTAATCATTTAGATACACAGATCAGCACAAGATTAATTTCATGAAACTTTCTAACTTCCCTTTATGAGATGTAATACATACATTTATGAAGTTAAGTACACATTATTAATTATGAATATTCATGAATAACAATAATATGTACACAAACTGAATTATAACAGATAGGTAGCAAAACTAACAGGTGTTAAGCATCCCCAATTCACCAACCAATCTAGAAAATGTTGATTCGTCTAGAGGTTTAGTGAATATATCTGCTATTTGACGTTCAGTAGACACAAAATGCAACTCTACAGTTCCATTTTCTACATGCTCTCTAATAAAATGATACCTGATGTCAATGTGCTTGGTCCTTGAGTGATCCACAGGATTGTTGGTCATTGCAATAGCACTTGTGTTGTCACACATGATAGGAATCTTAGATACTTCCACACCGTAGTCCTTGAGTTGGTTCTTCATCCACAGTATCTGGGCCACACAGCTTCCAGCAGCAATATATTCTGCTTCAGCTGTCGAGGTAGATACTGTGTGTTGTTTCTTGCTTTGCCAAGACACCAACCTTCTTCCAAGGAACTGACAGCTTTCTGAAGTGCTCTTCCTATCTATTCTACAACCTGCGTAATCTGAATCCGAATAGCCAACAAGATTAAACCCTGTATCTCTTGGGTACCAAATCCCAAGATTTGATGTTCCCTTGAGATACCTAAAAATACGCTTTACGGCTATGAGATGTGACTCTCTAGGATCCGCTTGGAACCTTGCACATAGGCACGTAGAGAACATAATATCAGGTCTGCTAGCAGTTAAATACAAAAGTGAGCCGATCATACCTCGATAGCTTGAGATGTCTACAGGTTTACCCGCTTTGTCCTCGTCAAGCTTCGTGGCTGTTGTCATAGGAGTCTTTGCTTGTGATACATCTTGGAGACCATACTTCTTCAATAGATCATGAATGTACTTGGTCTGGCAGATAAATATCCCGTTCTTCTTCTGACTAACTTGAATGCCCAGAAAGAACGTCAGCTCTCCCATCATGCTCATTTCATACCTTGATTGCATTAACTTAGCGAACTTAGCACACAGCTTCTCATTTGCAGACCCAAAGATAATGTCATCCACATATACCTGCACCATTATTAGATCATCTTTGCATTTCTTGTAGAAAAGCGTCTTGTCGATTACTCCTCTGGTGAAACCACTTTCTAGTAAAAAGTCTGACAGAGTTTCATACCACTTCCGCGGAGACTGCTTAAGGCCATATACTGATTTGAAGAGTCGATAAACATAATCACAATATTGGCTGTCGATAAACCTGGGAGGTTGCTCGACATACACCTCTTCATCCAGTTCACCGTTTAAGAATGCACTCTTGACATCCATTTGATAGACTTTAAAACCATGATGTGCTGCGAAAGCCAAGAACATCCTTACTGCTTCTAGCCTTGCTACTGGTGCATAGGTTTCATCATAATCAATTCCTTCTCTTTGAGTATAACCCTTAGCAACCAGGCGAGCTTTATTTCGTGTTACAAGTCCGTCTTCATCCAGCTTGTTTCTGAATACCCATTTTGTCCCAACAACAGATCTATTCTTTGGTCTGGGTACCAGCTTCCACACCTTCTGCCTTTCAAACTGATTGAGTTCCTCTTGCATAGCAATCACCCAATCAGCGTCATCTAGAGCTTCTTCCACCACTTTAGGTTCCATCTGGGAAAGGAACACTGAGTATAGACATTCATTCTCAGTGGCAATTTCAGCTCTAGCTTTTCCTCTAGTAGTCACTCCGGCTTCTGGATCACCAATAATTAGCTCGAACGGATGGTCCTTGTTCCACGTGCGATCCCTAGCAAATGTTCTTGATGATTCAGCTTGATCTTGTAAGTGAAGGTGACTTAGTCTAGAAGCATTTTCACTAGCTTCCCTTGAGCTAGTACTGGCTCCCCCTGAGTGAGCTGCTCCCCCTGAGTGCATACTGACTCCCCCTGAGTTAGTATCAGGTCTGACGGAAGGTGATCCCTCAGCCCTAGTGTTTTGAATTTGCGAAACACTAGACTCTTGATTAATTTCATTATTTATAGTTGGATCACTACCCTGCACTACAGACTCAGGAACTGTATCCACTTCATCAATATCCATATTCTCAAATCTTAGGGAAGTGGGCTCACTATCTTCTTTTTGTATAGAAGGGAGCTTTGAGTCGTCGAATGTGACATTAAGGCTTTCAACCACCTTGCGATCATTAAGCACAAACACCCTGTACGCTGCTACTACTTCAAGAGAATATCCAATGAAAACCCCTTCATCTGCTTTGGCATCAAACTTTCCAAGTTGTGCATTGTCTCTTAACACAAAGCATTTGGCACCAAATACGTGAAAGTACTTGATAGATGGTTTTCGTTTATTCATCATGTAATACGGCGTCTCATTATGGTCCTTTATAATCAGGGTTCTGTTCTGTGTATAACAAGCCGTGCTAACTGCTTCAGCCCAAAAATATAAAGGAAGTTTTGACTCATACAGCATTGTCCTTGCTGCTTCAACCAGTGTCCTGTTCTTCCTTTCTACCACCCCATTCTGCTGTGGTGTTCTCGGTGCTGAATACTGTCGTCTGATCCCTTTAGATATGCAGAAATCCATTAACACTGAGTTCTTGAATTCTGTCCCATTGTCGGATCGGATAGTCTTCACAGTCAGACTTGCTACGTTTTCAATTACCAGTACATGTCTAATGATCTCATGTGGCACTTCATCTTTCGATGTCACAAACTTCACCCATGTGTATTTGGAAAAGTCATCGACAATTACCAGCGCATATCTTTTCCTTGACATTGACATAACATTAACAGGTCCAAACAAATCCATGTGAAGAAGTTGTAGGGGCTCGGTAATGCTATTCACTTGTTTATCCTTATGCGAGGCTCTTTTTGATTTTCCCATCTCACATGCTTCGCAGAGTCCATCTGGGGTGAACTCCATCTGCGGCAGCCCTCTCACCAATTCTCTCCTTACGAGATTATTCATTGCTTTAAAGTTCAGGTGAGATAATCTTTTATGCCATAGCCAACTTTCATCAGCAGAAGCCTTGCTGTAGAAACACGTGACTTCAGACTGATCAGCAGAATTCATGTCAGCTATGAACAAATTTGACTTCCTTACTCCTTTGAGAGCAAGGCTTCCATCCTTTTTGCTTCGAATCGAACAATCATGCTTCCCAAAGTTGACGTCAAAACCCCTGTCGGTGAACTGACTAACGCTGAGAAGATTATGTCGCAATCCTTCCACAAAAGATACGTCATCAATGATAACATTTCCACAAACGATCTTGTCATATCCCCTGGTGTAACCTTTGCTGTTATCTCCAAAAGTAACCACGGAGCCGGCTCTCAACACCAAATCTGTTAGCAGGGACTTATTGCCGGTCATATGCCTCGATGCTCCACTGTCCAGCACCCATATGACTTTACTCTTTTCCTGTTGACTGCCCTGAAAATCCAGAAAGATTAGGTGTTCTTCGGAACCCAATGATGTTTGGGCCCGACATCAATAATTTCCTTTTTCTTTTCCGATACAGAAGGCTTTGCCTTGTTGCCATCAAGGGCATTCATCTTGACTTTGTCTTTTCCCTTGTCAACCTTGACTGGTTTGTCAGGTTTGGGAGTAGACTGGTCACTCCTAACTTTAGGAGGACTTGAAGTCTTAGTCTTTGACCCCGCATGCTTTTTCTTACCACTACTAGATGTATGTTCAACAGATGCACTAGCAGTATTCATTAAATTAAAATAAGCATGCATGATGTTTACAGCACATGGCATACAATTAGGATTATTGCATTTACCATGATTTGCATGCATGTTAGGCAAAGCAGTAGTTGCAGGCATGGTATTACAACCAACAGATTTTTCTTCCTCTACATAGAACGGGCAATAGTAAGACAAATGATCAGTTTGATTACAGATATAGCATGCCTTTCTAGCTCGTGTAGATGTAGATACAGATGCAGGTTCAGTTTTAACTGTCTTTACAGGTGCTTTCATTTGGTCTGACCCTGCTACCCATTGTTTATATGACACCGTCTTAGCCTCCTTGGTTCCTACACCTCTCTTAGCATAAGCAATCTTACTCGCTCTCTTGGAAGTTGTAGGTTCTACTACTTTTTCTTCTGAATCTCTTTCAATTTTAATTTCTTGTTCAATTTTAGTAGCAACAGGATCTATGGTCCTGGGCTCAAACTGCTTAAAGATAGGTTTTCTAACATCCATTAAAACCTCAGGCACATTTTCTTTGACTAACACTGGCTCTAACAACTCAGCAGCCCTATTTTTCTTTTTCTGTGTGTAGTCAAGTCCTATGTTTACTTTTTCATTTTTACTCTTGCCTGCCAGTTTCATGTACATGTCCCTTTCTACGAAAACTTTATTAGCGGCTTCTTCAAAAGATTTACATGTTATTTTAAGCTCAGCTAATTCATTTTTAAGTTCTTCGTTAAGGTCTTCCCTAATCTTAAGCTTGTGTTCTAAAACGTCTACTTGATTCATTAACTGCCTTTCTTTACTTTCTCCTGATTCTAATTCCTCTACCCTGGCCTCGAGAAGTCTATTCTTAAGGGAGAGTTTAGCATTTTCCTCATTAACAGCAATTAGATTTAGTTGGAGATTGTACATATCTTTAGTCATGGCAGCTAATTCATTTTGGTACTCAGGAATAGACATTTCATTTACGTTTAGAATTGGTACCTCTGATTGTTCTGAAGATTTTGCCATTAAAGCGAAATTGCATAGCTCCTGATCTTTATCTTCATCAGACTCGTCCCAACCCTTCCCTTCAGTCACAACATACGCCCGGCTTCCCTTCTGTTGCTTGCTAACCAAGGCATCATATTTCTTTTTCAGATCAGCATAGGATTCCTTGGGATGAACGTACTTGGGCTTCTTGCACTCTGTTGCGAAGTGCCCCAATTCATTGCAGTTGTAGCATCTGAACTTGTTCTTGTCTACCAGGTTAGGTCTGTAGCCACTACCAGATGTGCTACCTCGGCCACTGTAACTTCCCCGACCACTTACACTACTGCCTCTGCTGCTACTGCTGCCTCTTCGGCTGAAAGAACTACCAAATCGTCCTTTACCACTTCTTTGCTTCCTGAAGCTGATATGAGCAAATTCTCGAGCAATACAAGCGTATGACTTGTCTTCTAATTTGTCCAGCTCTTCAAGGGTATAGTATTCATCCTCACTTTCTTCGGATGGATCTTCAATGTCTAATACCACCCTTTCAGGATTAGCAGTTTTCAATGAGACAGCTGCAAGTGCCTTTACAGCAGACTCTTCAGCTACAAGTCCAGACTCACTTACCGCTTTGTTTTCTCCACTATTGTAGGATCTTCTTCTGTCATTTTGTTCCTGCTCCAGCTCGTAGGTCTTCAAAACACCATACAGCTTTTCGAGAGAAGTGTTTTTCAAATCTCTTGACTCTCGAATGGCAGTGATCCTGTGTTCCAGATGTTTAGGCAATTCAAGAGAAACTTGATATTTGAATCTGCTAGTGGATAGACTGTATCTCTTATACTCAGCTCGATAAGCAATTTACTGTAACGTTTGTAAACATCCGCTACGCTTTCTCCTCGTTCGCATCTGAACAATTCATATTCAGATATCAGAATGCGTTTGTGATTATCTCTAACTTCCTCGGTCCCCTCCATCACCACAGCCAGTTTATCCCACATGGCTTTAGCTGTTTTTAATCCCTTTATTTGAACATAGTACTCTGAGTTTAGGGATTCAATTATGACGTTGCGTAACGACGCATCCATACCAACCAATTCTTTATCTGCGTCTGAAAACTCCATTTCCTCTTTAGGAACAGACCGGGATGGTATTAGTATCCCTCCTTCCATTCGCTCTGGCTCAATTCTCATGGGTATGTATGGACCGTTTTCCAATATTCTCAAGTATACCTTGTTTATTGATTCAAGGTAAGCTCTCATCCTTCCGGTCCATTCGTCATAATGTTGTGCATCAAACGGAGGTATCTTAAATCTGTGTGCGGCGGCCATTTTAATAAAGTTTAAAATTAAGATAATACACTTTTCAAATTACAATAAATTGTATTTACTTGAAAAATTAATTATCTCACTTTAAATATCCAACACTTAATATTCAATGGATTTTGCACTTAAGATTCAAGCAAGTTAGTTCTAATCACAGGAAAAGTAACAGGGTCCACCACTTTCTCAAGTCCAAACAAAAAGATGTCCACTTCCTAGTTGACAGAAGTTCAAAAATATCCTTTTTGTTTAGTCAATCAGTTGATTCCAGCTTTGACCACAAGAAAATCCACAAAGCTCTAAAGTACAATATTTTAGAATTTTGTACAAATATTCCTTACACCATTACTTAGAACTTTTTAGATCTATGACTTTTCCAGGAAGAAACAAACAAAAACTTTCGGCACAAACTTCAAGAAAAAAATGGATCTGGGATTTTCAAGAACCAACTCAAACAACACAATAGGATCTCTGTTAGATGTGTTTAACAGAAGCTCTGATACCAATTGTTAGGTCCAAAGTGTTATAGAGGGGGGGGGGTGAATACAACTGTTTAAAAATAATGAGAGAATAAACAATATGCAGGTAATAAATGATGACACAGAATTTCAAGAATATATCATTATATTCATTGATGGATTTGCTACAACATTCATAAAAGCATCATGATCAGTTGAACAATAAATACAGCAATTAAAGCTAGATTCAACTGATCCTCTCTCTCACTTTTTGTTTTACAGTAAATGCTCTCTCTTAAAAATATCGTTTAATTATAGAGATGATGAAAGTCTATTTTCTAATAAAAACAAAGTGCTGCTTTTATAATGTCATGTAGTCTTGATCTTGTCCTTTTTGTGTACGTGGCCCAATCAGGACTTCGACAACAAAAAGTACTTTCCCAACAACTCTGGATCAACCGTTCACAATAAGCCACTTGTCCCTTGAACATTAAATGTTACATATCTACCCGCATCTCGATCTTCGCCTGGACCCATCTCGATCTCGATCTGAGAGAATCTTGATCTCGATCTATGAAGATCTCGATCTCGATCTGGGAAAATCTCGATCTCGATCTGTGAAGATCTCGATCTCGATCTGGGAGAATCTCGATCTCGATCTGTGAAGATCTCGATCTCGATCTGGTAGAATCTCGATCTCGATCTACCGTGGATCGAGATTTGCCTTTGCAATGTTTTACTTCAATTATAAATCTCGACCCGCATCTCGATCTGCTGTGGATCGACATTTGCCTTAGCAAATATGCACACATCCAATGTTGACCTTCTTTAGTGACTAATTGAGGATTAACCTTTATGAGCAAGTTTCCCTAGCTTCTTCAATTTCTTTTCCTCACTCAATTCAAATGAGATCTTCTATTACTGACATGAACTTGCCTCCAATGTCCTGACACTTGATGCAATGGTCTGGGTCATAAGTGACTAGTCTTGTAGGGGTTCTTACTTCTGAATGTCAGTTCTCATTTGTTGATTAACCTTTGCATTATCCAGATGTTGATATACATTACATGAAATCACTTTGGTCTTCTTGATACTTCTTTGACATTAATTTGATTCTCCATTAGATAAGTTAGGGCATGAGCAATACTCAGATTGAACTTCTTCTCACTTATGCATCCTTGATTAACCAAATTAGTTACTTGTAGTTACCAAGTATCATTACCATTTCTTTAGTTGATTGATTCCATGTGCTTCTTCAGTTTCTCTTGTTTTGCTGTTGTTTTATCTTTTACTTAGTTGAGTTACAAAATAATTAAGTGTTACAAGTTAGTACACCTATGCCTTTCAAGGAAAAACTTTCTGCTACTCTTGTTTGATTTCATTTGATAATAATAAAGTATTTATGTTACGGGCTTAATCTATTTGAAGTGTATTAAATAATATGTTCCATAGTTTAGAGCAAAGCTTCTAGAATTATAATGATATTGTAATAATGAGATCTAGAAGATAATAGATTTAGACTTAAACAGTTGATCATAGGATAACTAATTGGAAATTGGTAAATCCGTAAATATCAGTACATACTATGCTAGCTCTCTTAGGAGGATGTCTGTTCTCATAGACATTTGTGTGGTGACACTATAGCTAGTATGTAGGTGCTTATTAAGGAATAAGTTCACTAAACATGACTCGATAAGTAGAACAACTAATGGAGTTTACTCACGTGTCGATAGTTGTTTATTAAGTAAATAGTTGTACAAGTATCCTTAGACTTGAGATCGTTAGAATAATCTCGTACACAATGATTTATGCTTTGGTTTAGTCCTTAGTCTCTAGGACATTCATTAGGTCCATTCTGGGCATAGTGATTTGTGTATGAAGATAGTTAACGGATCAATAAAGGATCTGCCCCTTCCAGTAAAGGAAGTGAATATCCTATGTTATTCTTAGATATGCAAGTTCAGGTATCTCTGGCCAGAGTGAATGAAATTAGAAAGAGTTTCTAATTTGCATTAAAAGGAACTTTGCATTATGAATAAGAAATCATATGATTAAATTAGATAGGCTTGACACGAGTTCCATGCCTTGTATTTAATCGGGATATTGAAGGGTAGAAGGAATTAATTGTACGGTAACTAATTACTGACAGGTTCTAAGTATTCTAAGCAATGATTTCGTATTATCTGGATAGTCGCGATATGTTGAGAAGCATCACTCACCATATAGAATAAATATAATTAATCAGATTAATTATATTTAATGAATTAATAGAATTCATATAAATAATAAATAAAATGTTTATTATTATTTATTTATACTACCAGCTTAATATTGAACCTAAAGAGTCACACCATAAAAGAGATTAAATTATAGATGAAGGAATAATTAATAATAGCTAGTCATTATTTATTTATGAAATAAATAATTACTTAGCAAATTTTATAAATTAATTAAGTGAGATTTAATTGATTATAAATTATTTAAGATAAGATTTTAATATTATTAATTAAATATTTAATTAAAGTAATTAAATATGAAGATAAAATAATTTTCTAAAAGAGTTTAGAAAAAGGAATTAATGATTAAAATAGTTTTAATCATTAACTAATTAATTAATAAGATTAATTGATTAAAAAGGGAATTAATAATACGATATTTATAGAAAATATCTCAGCTAAGATATTTGCCTATAAATATAGGATTATAAACCCTAATACAAAAACCCTAATATTTGTGATAAATATTTTTAAAAGGGAGGCAACCCTAATTTCCTCTCTTGCCTCCTCCTTCATCTTTTAGTTTGATTCTTGGTGAATATCTTTAGAGCACTCCACACTTGAGGGGTGATTGCAAGGATTGAAGAACAAGATTTTCTCTAGCTGTTGCCGGAAAGCAATCGAGTTATTCTTCAATTTATAAAATAGTTTTATATCTATATGTATGTATACATAGGAATTTATGCAAATAAATGTTATTCAATGATTCCGCTGGTGCATAAATTCCTCCACAAAGAACAGAGTTTATGTTGCTGACGTCATTATTATAGATTAGGAAGTTGTCTGTCAGAGTTTACTCAGAGAATACTCAATTTATGAGAGATTATCAAACCAACAGAGTTTATCATCAGTTTGGATAGTGAAGAAGGAACTCAAATTCAATTCTATTTACCTTATGAAAGCTATTTTTATCATTATCTGTTTTGTAATTGGATTTGTAACTGTGTCTATATAAACACATAATTAGGTTAACATAATAGTAACATTGAAGATATATTCTTCTCATAACCTAACAGCGGTTAAGAATAATGAATTTCTTGAGAGAGTTTTGTATTTAAGTTCATTATCATTAATATAAAACAGTGTTTCTTTTATATACTTGTATTCTTCATCGATTATTTGGTATCTATTATATTCAACTCTCTTCTATAACAAACATTTTTGATCATATTAAAATTTTGTGAAAAATTATATTTAAAATTTTAATTCTAAATATTTTTCAGAGTGTTATGTCAAATACATTATTTATATTTATCTTATAATAAATATTTTTTGATATTTTTTTATGTAAATAAATTTTGTAAGATTCTTTAATGTGTTTTACTAATTATTTTCTTTTAATTAAAATTTAAATTATTTTATTATAACACATAAGAAAATCCTAATATTTACTCAATTTTTTATAAATACATAAGAGAAACTTATGTGTTTTTGCTAATAGATTCTTTCAAATATTTTTTATCCTATTAAAATTTTGTGTAAAATTAAATTATTTAAATTTTTATTTTTAATATTTTTTCAGAGTGTTGTGTCAAATACATTATTTATATTTATTTTATAAAAAACATTCTTTGGTAATTTTTATGTAAATAAATATTTAAGATTATTTAGTGTGTTGTACAAATTATTTTCTTTTAATTAGTATTATATTTATTTTATTATTTTAAACATATAAAAGTTTTCTTGAGTATTATATGAAGTATATTCTATTATTTTTTTAATTTGAGATTCTTTATAGTATTTTTCAAACTATATTATTGATATTTCTTATATTAAAAATATGTTTTGAATATTTTAATGCATGAGATTTTTAATGTATTTTTATATTGAGAAATATTTTTTAATGACTGCTCTTTTATTATTAATTAAATTGGTTCTTTAAGGTGTTGGACTTTTTTTGCAATATTATTTCATTAATGTGTTCTTCAAATTATATATATGTGTGTGTATTAAAATTATATTATATCATCTTTTTATATTTTATTTTTTAATTCTGAGATCCTCTAAAATGTTGTTTAAAATATATTAATTAATCATTTTCATATGGAATATACGCATTGAATTTTTTATGTCAAAAGATTCTTAAAAATTTACTTTAAAAATGCATAGAAAAATTGTAATAATCTATAAGGAAATATTTTATAGTCGAAAAGTATTAATATGATACTTAATATAATTTTTTTAACAATCTTTGAAATTATAGTTTGATATACTAATGAATTTATTCTATAATATATTTTTAAGAAATTTATTTTTTATAAAATATATCATTTTTAGTATCTAGTATACACACGGTACTTTGTAATTTTTTTTTATAGTGATTGAGTTTAGATTCATTAAAAATTTCTTTTCATAAAATTTTAAGTGTTTTACTCTATTTTTGTTAAATATAATAAAATAAGATTCAAAATTACTTGTTATGTAAAATATCTTATTAAGATAAAGTTCTCTTCGTCTAAGTTCTTTAATAAGTTTTGTTAGTGTCTTAAGACTAAGTTTTAGGTTAAAAACACCGGTAAGATTATAGAACCCATTAAAGAACACGATAATGGATTATTCAGGGAACATAATTGACCTACAAAATTGGAACGTAGAGCCTAACACTATAAAAATTGTACTTTTTGGTTAAGATATTAAAGTAAACCTCGTTTTGTACACCCATACTACTATAAAACATTTAGAACTCCATAAACCTAAAACACATTACATAACACTTAAGATTCCTTAAGATTTTCTTTAAAGATTCAGTCACATGGGTTCTACCAAGTGAGTATATTTAAAAAATGGAATAACCACTGTGTTCTACTAAATGTTTATTTTAAAAAAATGACAATCTTACAAGGTGTTTTATAAAGTGTCTTTTATCTATACAAAACTCTACCTTTCATATACAACTTGTCCTCCTGGATCCTCATGGTTTTAGAAAAAGTATGATATTGGTTTCGTAAATCATAAGTACTTAAAATTATGTCTAAAATGTTCTGACTAGTGGAACTCATAGCTCGAAGCATGATAAATACCAGATCTCCATGTAGACCTACAAAACCACACTGCAACATTCTGAATGGGATGGAACATAACATAAACAAAATTAATTCACATAGGCTTTGAATCCAAATATAGCGACATCTCCGCCATAAACAATCAATTGCTTAAAAAATTGAGAATTAATATAGATACTCAGACTTTCGAGAACATATAGACCATGATGTGTAAAAATACTGCAAGCGCACCTGGTTAATTGTAGCAATCACAGATCGATCCTCAGAGACTATGAAATTTCCAAACCCTAATAAATAAATCAGGCAGACTAGACAAATAATGTTGAGATGAGATTTGTTTAACCTAATAAGCAAATAAAATCAAATAAATATGGAAAACCTAGGAATCTGAATCCATCAATTAATCACAATTAATATGCAACTTGCCCTAAAAATCAATTCTCTTTCTTCAACAAATAAATATCAATTAAGGAGATAAGCATATACTATGAAACTTATTATCTAACAATAACCCATCAAAATTTCATGGAGCAAGCATAGACTATGAAAAATCAATTCGGTAACAATAATATATCAAAATTACTTTGTTAATTAAACAATTAAGCACCAAGAAAAATTATGAGAATCAAATAATAGGAACAAGTAAATACTAACAATAAGTAACTAACTTCATCTTCATCGTAGGCAAGAGAATTAGCTAGACATGCTTGAAGAATAAAACAAAACAACTAATATAAGACATGCAAATAACTAATAACATAAAAAGTGTTTGAGAGATAAAAACTTCACTACAAGAAAAACACGATCATACAACACTTATTACACAACGGTTAAAAAAATAACCGTTGTCCTAAAAAATTAAACAACGGTGTATGTTTATTTTTTGAAAAACTGTTGTCTGACTATGACTACGATAACTGTTATTGAACTTATTGTAAACCGTTGTCTATGTGGTGTACCTTTGATCATACCAGACAAGTGTTATTAATTTGATCGTTGTCTCATATCTTTCATACAAGGGTTATAATTCGTTATTATTTTTTTGAAAAACTGTTGTGTGACTATGACTACGATAACTATTATTGAACTTATTGTAAACTGTTGTCTCGGTGGTGTATCTTTGATCAGACCAGATAAGTGTTTACACAACGGTTTGTAAATGAAACTCTTGTCTTCAGCACTTCCATACAAGCTTTTTTAAATTTAAACCATTGTCATAAACTTATTTATACAAGTGTTTTACAAATAAACCATTGTCTTCTGTGACCACACGTGATTGGTGGAAAAACTTTCACGTGGATTGCTGAGGTGGCAAAATAAGAGCCTTCGATTGAAATAAGATTATATATTAGCCGTTAGATTAAGAATATATATATATATATATATATACACACAACGGTTTGTAAATGAAACCGTTGTCTTCGTTGAACTCACGCAACACAATTTCTAAGAGAACTGTTGTCTGTTTCACAGAAGATGACAAAAATTACCTTTTCATAATAAGACGAAAATTTATTTAAACACATTTTATTAGTTTAGTTAAAAAAAACACATAAAATAAATTTAGAATTTTCTAATTTTTTATGCACATCACTCAAATCAATAGATCTTAACATCCGTACGGTTGGATCGTCAAATTTTTTTTAAAAAAAATACATTATGTGCAATCGGGATGAGTCGTGTTAAAGTTAGTACTTTTGAGAGATTTATATTATAAAAGAATACAAGATTAATTTGGAATTTTCTGATTTTTTGTGCACATCACTCAAATCAATAGATCTTAACATCCGTACGGTTGGATCGTCAATTTTTTTTTTAAAAAAATACATTATGTGCAATCGGGATGAGTCGTGTTAAAGTTAGTACTTTTGAGAGATTTATAATATAAA
Source organism: Oenanthe sinensis (assembly GCA_028671895.1). Classification (NCBI taxonomy): domain Eukaryota; kingdom Viridiplantae; phylum Streptophyta; class Magnoliopsida; order Apiales; family Apiaceae; genus Oenanthe; species Oenanthe sinensis. The sequence goes on along the minus strand of CM053805.1, from coordinate 24,647,848 downwards.
AGAACACAAGATTAATTTGGAATTTTCTGATTTTTTGTGCACATCACTCAAATCAATAGATCTTAACATCCGTACGGTTGGATCGTCAATTTATTTTTAAAAAAATACATTATATGCAATCGGGATGAGTCGTGTTAAAGTTAGTACTTTTGAGAGATTTATAATATAAAAGAATACAAGATTAATTTGGAATTTTCTGATTTTTTGTGCACATCACTCAAATCAATAGATCTTAACATCCGTACGGTTGGATCAATATTTCATTTCCCCTTTCACTTTTAAACAAGAAAGCATACTAGTAACTCTTATTCCAACCATAAAAGTATCTACTAAATATTATCAATATATATATTTGTACATATACATAATATAAATATATTTTTCTAAGTTGTAGTTGAAAAAAAATCAAAATTATATATAAATATATCATAAATTTTATATACTTAAGTTAAATGTCTTATTTATAATATAATTAATAAAATTATACCAAATATGAACACATATTAATTTAAACATTGCTAAAACTATTTAATTTATTTAAAATTGCAACTTATTATTTAAATAGAATGAATATTATAATATTATAATTATGCACTTATATTTAATTTTATTAAAATTTTATATAACATATTGATAAAATTTAAAATAATTTTAATAAATATAAAATATAAAATAATTTTAGTAAATATAAAATAATATTTTAAAAAATTCAAATATACTAATGCCAAGATTTTTTAATCTTAGTGATCTATTAAAAAGTAAAAAAAATTAAATTGTTTGTGTTACCTTAATTTATAATAAAATGAAAATTTATATATAATAATACACATAAATAAAAAAAACTTCATTTCCCCCTTATACCTTTTCCCCAAATTTTATCCCCCCTTCACCGAAATTTCATTTCCCCCCTTAGTAAAATCTCTCTCCCCCCGTCTCTCTCTCAAACTGCAGACTCTCCCTGTATATCTTTGAAGATCAAATCCCTTGATTTGAAACCCTAGATACAAATCAAGCCCAAAATCGATTTCTTCAATTGATTTGTTTGCACACACTCATTATGTAACTCCTGCACGGCTTTCTCTCCTCTCTCACATAACTCGATTTGTGACTATAAATTATAGCTTTGGTTTGAAATATGGTTCGTCTGCTTCAATTGATTTTTGAGATGAGGGCTTCTTGCCATCTATTTCGATGGAGAAGGAGGATTTGGTATTGGTTAATCGGAGCAGGGGATGTGGGTTGTCCCACCTCGACGGCGACGTAGGCCGGCGGCGGTGGCCGGAGTTGCAGCAGGAGGTTGGAGGAGGGAGTATATATGTGTGTATATGTTTTATGATTGTGTGTATGTATGTCTGATGTGTGTGTGTGTGTGTTCGATTGGGTGTGCGACTGGTGTGTGTGTGTTGGTGTTTATGGCAGCAAGGGAGAGAGACCAGGAGAGATTGAGAGAGACGGAGGAAGATGATGGGAAAGAGAGGGAGCAGCGGAGAGAGAGAGAGAGGAGAAGAGAGAAGATGGAGAGAGGAGGAGAGAAGAGAGATAGATGAGGGAGGCTGGAGAGAAAAAGCAGTCATGTGCTCTGTGTTTGTTGTTGATGTCAAGAATCTCATGAATAATAAGTGAGTTTTTGTTTATTCATTAATTCATTCATTTAATTGTTGGTTTAAGTTTTAGATTATGATCTCGAGTTGATTATGATGTGCCAGGACAATCTTGTACAAGAATGGCCTATAGTGCTGATGGGACAAGGTACAAATGTTTCTGCTGTAACAAACATCGGTGCATTGGAAAGAGGTGCACCAGTCACAACCATTGTGCCATTAGTAGGTATAGACATTGAAGGATATTTCTCTTTGAAGTGGTGCATGTTTTGTCATCTATTGTTCTGTTTATTTTTAGTCAATTCATTTTTTCTTTTGATATATATATCTACTGCGAATGGTTTGGCAATTGGAGGTTTGTAATATCAATTAATTCGTTGATAGAAGGAGGTTTGTCTACTATTTTTCACTAATTTAGCTATTTAATCATGTAGAATGGAGATAGTCGGTCTTTGCCTGATGTAAATCCCAGGATGCCTGATGTTAATCAGTTATGCAAACTTTGGAAATGGCAGAGAAATGAACGGAATCTGGGTGGAAAGGTACTTTGTTTGGCTCTTAAGCTCTGATATATTTGTTATCCTTGTCTCATTAATATCCTTCTATTTGTAGGCAACTACTAATGTAATAAAAAATTTACTCTTATCAAGTAGCGAAAATTGCCTTCTCAGTAGTACAAGAACTATAAAGATAACATAGGACTAATAAATAAGCGCTAATCTGGTTGCTGACAAAGTTGATTTTTCTAATAGTTTATTCATAACAAGCTTGTCATACAAATTTTGGGAGCTTGCAGTTGAGCAATGGTGGAGGGTCAATTACTGCCATGTCTGTTGGTAATAGTTGTTCTGGTCAATTAACTTATAGGGTTTACATTATCATAAAACTATTATGAATTGGCATGTAGGAAATGATAAGTTAATCAGATTGTATACTTATGTTTGTTATTACTCTACATACCACAGAAGCTTTATTTCACTAGTAATATGGTTATGCAGGTGTCTGTTACCCCTGGAGATCATTGGAGTAAATTCAAAACCTATTCAACTATACAAAGGACTGTGGAAGCAGAGGCATATGCAGTCAAGAGGGCAAAAAAAGAGGGACACACTTTTGTATCACCTTTCGATCATACATATAAACTTGAGAAAACTTACAAGTTACAAGACATATAAATATAGGTATCGCAGTGCTTATAGCAGCAGGCTTCTTTGGCTACATGCTGGCATTGTTACAACGCAGGATTGGTTCAATTGTGTCTGCTCAAAGTGTGAGTTCAAATAATTACTAATCGTCATACTTATCAATTATGTGATATATGATCACTTGGGTTACGACATATAATGTTGAAACTGTTGCTCACATGAAAAGTTATAGACATCTCACAGCTGAATGCACTGCTATGATGAAGAGTATCTACCAAGTGAAGTTGAGTTCCCAGAAATTTGAAACTACAGAGATGGAGGAAATGGACCACATCTCTAGTGAAGATAGAGCTGGAGGTTGCATGCACATTTTAAGGATTACTTGTTGCCTGAATTACTAATGAGTAGGTTTATGACTGAAGAGGTATGAAGTTATGCATAAAACAGTCAATAATTATCTGCGTATAAAGTATTTTTAAGGATTACTTATTGCTTAACATGAATCATATAGATAAGAGCAGAATCTTTTGTTGAGGATGTGCTTGTGAATGGTGAACCATGGACTTCTGGAGAACAAGAGATCTTGACAGGTTCCCATCTATTAGAGTTACATGCTGCAAATGCCAAAGACATGAAAATTGTTATAGAGATGATTATGTATGCAATTTTTACATTAAAAATTTGTAGGACTTGTAGAGACATGAGATTGCTATGTATGTAATTTTTACATTGAAAGTGTAGATCAATTAGAAATTTTTGTATTGATAAATTTATTGATTCATTATTTGGTTAGGGGTATTATTTAAAATCATTTTTTATGTACATAAACCATTGTCTAATATAGAGAAACACAACACACACTATAAAATATTTCATCTTGTGCTAGTTGTGTAAATAAAATAAATACAACGCATTAAAAGGAATAAAATCGTTGTCTATAGAAAACTACAATAACAGTTCTTGGAATAAGAAACAATAACAGTTTTTAAAACACTTGACTGACTTCATTTCAGACAAGAGTTTTGAACTATAGCGTTGTTGTTTCTAGGTGTTATACAACGGTGTCCAGAACATGGGGCATTGTTCTGTAATCTTTTGGACAACGGTTATATGACCCGTTGTCTTTTCTATATTATAACAAGCTTGTTGAACCGTTGTGTTCCTTTCTTCGTATAACAGTTTAAACAAGCGTTGTTTGATCGCAATCACACGGCACCTCAATAGACTACGGAAAATTGAGATGCCAGACAACGGTGCAAAAGCGTTGTATGATTCTGTTTTTCTTGTAGTGCTTGTTTGTATTGAAAGATCAAGAAAATAAAAGTACCCTACTCTTACTCCTAATTATTGAAAACTAAAGCTAAAGTTAAGGTTCAAGGTCTTTTTCTTGAAATACAAGAGAGGAGACCCATATATATAGGGGAAATAATATAGGTCTTCTATATCGATTACAAATTGAATTTTAAATATTTTCTTCTATTCCTTTTTCTTCTCCAACAAGCATTCGATTTTATCTCCTTTTTCTTTTCCTCCAAGTAATCTCCACCTCCTTCCTTGTATTCTTTTTTCTGTTACAATTCTGATTTTAATTAATTTCCTACAAAACAAAATAAAAATAATTAATTAACTAAAAAAATTATGAAAATAAACATAAAATAGGTATTAAAGATGTATTAATTATGGACCTATCAAATACCCCCATACCTATCTTTTGCTTGTTCTCGAGAAAAATCAAAAGAAAATATTATAAAAGTCCTATGCTCCTTTTCGTAGGCGTGACGGGTAATTTTAGGTTTACCAATCCGTTAAACTCGTAGACGATCTCTACCAGAAGAGTGTTGTCTCCTAAGGGTTTACATAAAATATACCCATAAAATCCATGAAATATTCTAGCAAGCATCCCACTCTATCAATAACGTTCATCGGTGTCAACTAAAGAAGATTTTTAGGAAAATACATGCCTTAAAGAGTCTTCTAATAGTATATAAGATGTAGGTATCTAAAATCCACTTATATTGACGCAAACGTTTGCAAAAACTCCCAAGGTGTGTTGTGAAAGTAGGTCTCTGAAGAATCAATTGAATAAGTACATTTCTTCTTTTTCAACCAATATTGAACTGACCCAATCTCTATCAAAATAAGTATCTAGCCAAAATTCGCAATTTTTCCGCTCTTTTTTTCCATTGACTTTATAATGTCTGTTTTCTTAGGCTTTCTATGTTACCCATGTAGCGAGCTTTGGGTCAATGACTCCCAAACCAGTTGGTCTTAGGGCACTAGGTTTCAAAATAACCCTACGGACTTAATTACTCGAGTAACAAAGGCCACAAAACAAGACTAGTCAATTACTAATTTTATCTTAGCTCGTCAAGTAATTCTCCAGTAACCAAGGGCAGTGAAAAGTCACCAAGAAAAATTTATTTCTCATACAATCGCACTTAATACTAGCACGTGTAAATGGATCGTCCCTTTCATATAACATTGTACTTGCCACCCATTGATCTCAAAGGAGTACTTGATGCTTTATATATTTTTCCACAAACATTTGATTCAACATTGTTTTAACATGTGGGCTCTCTCTCAGGTATCGAAAACTTCCCTAGACAATCTTTCCAACAAAGACATTGTGCAATAAGTGCCGTCTTGGACTTTTAAGCAAAAATTTGTTCGACACAAGTTTCATGAAGAAAACCTTACTCAACTATGTTCGAATTATCTCAAGGCATTACATATATATAATTTTATAAAAAATTGTTAACACCAACTAGCATCAAAGTACAAGAGTGGAAAACTTAGCTAAAACATCTCTATTTTTGGATTTTCTAATTTTCTAATTTTTTTAAATTTTTTATTATACTACTAATTCCCTCCCCCGTACCTAAATCATGCATTGTCCTCAATGTATGCAAAGAAGAGAAATGACAAAGTAAAAGGACCAGAATACCTGATAAAAGCATGATGGAGGAAGCAAAATGAACTACTATACAACACACACACATAGTTATTCCCCCATACCTACACTGGACTATGGGAGACAATCAAGAAGAAAGCTTATTAACCAACACCACATCGAGGAAAAACATCTTTCATCGTAGAGTAAGCATACTATTGAAACATATTCTCAAGAACAACATTATCTACTAGAAATATACGATCTTGCAACAAGATAAAACTCATATCACTAACATAATCCATAAACCAATTAAACGCTTCTTTAAATTGTTTAAGCAGATTGATTACTTGATATTTGTGATCATGGACTAAGTCATTAGAAATAAAAACATGATAAGTTTCATTGAAACCTACAAAGGACTGACCAAAAGTGGATATAAATGGTTTTGAAACAAGTGGGGGTGGCTCACCTACAGAAGTCTTAACAATGGACCTAGGCTCAAACGCAATATCCTTCAATTGAGTTTCATGTTTAGAACAAATGATATTCAATTCATCTAATATCTCATCAGAAGTGAAATTTTGGTATAACTCATAAAGTTTTTTTATTACTCTCATACTCTAACAAAACATCCTTTTTAAGAAGAGACTCAATCAAACTGTCATCAAGATTCGACCATGAAACAACGTCATTAATGACATTAAGTCCTATAGGTTGGTCATATAGATCATTGGATTGACTTCCCAAATTAAAGATATTAAGATCTAGAGTCATGTTCCCAAAAGTGAGTTTCATCGAACCATTCCTATAGTTGATCAAAGCATTAGAAGTAGCAAGAAAAGGTCTTCCTAAAATGATAGGAATTTGATTTTTGAAATTTTTGACAGGTTCGGTCTCGAGAATAACAAAATCCATGGGAAAGACAAAATCACCAACCTTAATTAACACATCTTCCACTACGCCCTTAGGAGTTTTGATAGAACGATCAACTAACTGAAGAGTGACATTAGTCTTTTTAAGCTCACCTAAACCCAAAGTTTGATAGACAGATAATGGAAGAAGGTTCACACTAGCTCCTAGATCAAGTAAAGCTTTGTCAATGAAAGTATCACCTATGACACAAGAGATTGTAGGACAACCAGGATCCTTATACTTCACAAGGATTTGATGCGATATGATAGACCTAACAAGAGACGTTAAGAAATCTTTCTTAAGAACATGAGTGGTTTTTTTATGAGTACACAAATCTTTTAGACACTTCGTATAAGAGGGAATTTGTTGAATTGCATCTAAAAGAGGAATATTGACTTGACTTGTTTAAAGACTTCTAAAATCTTATCCAATTGAGCAGATTGTTTGTTTGAAGTAAGCCTTTAAGGAAATGGGGCTTTTGGCTTGAAGACTTTTTCAGAGATGGATTTTGAAGGTGGTTCATCAGATTTGAAAGGTTCACTAGATTGCACTACTACTTCATAATTCTTAGGAGACAAGGATTGGTCAAGACTAGGATTTAAGAGTAAAGGATTTGGTTCAGAAGTGAGTTTTTCTTCCTCTTGAGTATTGAGACCAACATGATTGTTGAATTGATTACCGGACCTAAGAGAGATGATGGAATTCACATTTTTATGAGATTTTTGGTTTGGATGAAATTTTGGATTAACCTCAGGTTGACTAGGAAATCGGTTTTTCTCTCTCTGACTGATTGTGTTGGCTAACTGACTGATTTGGACCTCTAGTTTAGATATGGCTTGCGTGTTGGAATTTAGTAACTGCCTATCTTGGGTCATAGTTTGCATGAACGCCTGTTGAGATTGAGTTATATTAGCTTGGGATTTCAATAACGCCTCAATACTCTTTTCCAAGAAATTCATTTTCTTATCAGTTTCATTAAAACCAGGAGGATTCGAAGGGACTGAAAAAGAATTTGGATATGGGTCAAAGTTTTGAGCAGGAAATGAATTAGGATTTTGGGTTGGAAATGGACTAGGATTGGGATTTTGAAAAATAGGTTGAGAGGGTTGGTTATACTGATTGTATTGACCTTGGTTCCATGAGAAATTTGAGTGATTTTTCCAACCAGGGTTGTATGTGGGTTAAAATGGATCATTCATAACTCTCGCTTGAAACATGGCATTAACTTGTTGAATTTCAGGGTAATTTTCTATCACATGATTAGATGAGTTACAGTTTGCATTAGACACGTTATTGGTTTCTAAGGCTTCTAATCTTCTTGTGAGTGTAGCTAAGTTAGCTTCAGTTGCAATAGAATTACCAATTACATGTATGCCTTTAGATGAGCTAGGTTTTTCAGTTTCCGGACTAGGTTCCATAGTTGACTCCCACAACATTATTTTTTCAGCTAACTCCTCAAAAAATTGCCAAGCTTCTTCTTCATTTTTATCCATGAACTTACTTTGACACATTGACTCTAACAAAGAAGTGGTTGGACTATCTAAGGCTTCATAAAGAATTTTACAAAGTCTCCATTATTCTATACCATGTTGAGGACATTGGGACAACAGATTGTTAAATCTATCAAAATATTTCCAAAAAGACTCATTTTGGTATTGTTGAAATTGGTTGATTTCATTCCTAAGTTTGTTGGCCTTATAGTTTGGAAAATATTTTTTTAGAAATATGCTTAAAAATCCCTCCCAAGTTGAAATGGAATTAATGGGTAGACTATATAACCATTTTTTAGCATTTTCTTTAAGAGCAAAGTTGATAAGTCTCAATTTAATGGAGTCATCAGTCAATTGTTGAATTTTCTGTAAGGCACAAACTTCCTCAAACTCTCGGATGAAAAGAAATGGATCCTCTCCCTCTACCCTAGTAAACCTAGGTAATATGCTAATGTGGTGAGATTTGATTTCAAAATTATTACCATTTACTGTTGGTAGGACTATGCATGAGGGTTGGGCGGAACGAGTGGGATAACAACGGTCTCTAAGTGGAATAGACATGACTTACGAGTAACCAAGTAAGTACGTAGCAGATAAGAGATAGAAGTAAAGAACTAAAAAAATACAAAAGAAAAATCCTATGTCTATGTTAACCTAGAGAAATTCTAGACCTGCTTCTAACTTTAAGATAATACTAAGAGTCACAAATCTAAAAATATTCAAACCGATTGGCGAGGCAGATGGAAGCATTGCCAAGAGGCTAACCACCTTTCTAGACACCAATCCAAATTGGCCAGGTAAGCTCTCGCTTTCCTAGACACCAAAAGTAAGAATACGTAAAGATTTATTTTGTCTTAGGTTCTCTTCCTAAGTGAGCGCGAAATCCTAAGGGCCAACGTCTACTTGATTTTATTAAGGTAAGGGGAATACAAGATGAACGTATTAGTGATTTGTGGGCCAAAGAAAGGGTGATGAAATCCCTTACCTTATCTTGTAATAGGGTGGCACCTTTAAGATTGATTGAATGAATGCTACACACAAAGAACGAGAAAATAAACAACTATGGATGCACTACACTACGTGAATTAATCTAAATTGTACATAGCTCTTTCCTTCAACAATCACCACAATTATAAAATAGAAAGAAATAAAATACAATAAAGAAAATCTAGATGATGTGTCCCTATGTGAGATGTGAATGATGCAACAAATTGGTTTTAACAAGACAAATAACTAACTAATTTATTTTTTTAATATTTTTTTGATTTTTTTAATATTTGTGAGGAAAAAACAAAATTTAAAGAGGTGATACGGAATACCGAAAAGTGGTTTCCAAAAATTTCTAAGGAGACAACGATGCCTTCTAACGATCTTCTTGTCCAAACTTTTCTCCGCTTCACAAATCCCTAAAAAAATACAAAGAAAAACAAGAAACTAATCCGAAAAATTAAATATTAAGGAGTAAAAATTACCAATAGTCCCCGGCAGCGACGCCAAAAACTTGATGTGTAAAAATACTGCAAGCGCACAGTGATTAATTGTAGCAATCACAGATCGATCCTCAGAGACTATGAAATTTCTAAACCCTAATAAATAAATCACGCAGACTAGACAAATAATGTTGAGATGAGATTTGTTTAACCTAATAAGCAAATAAAATCAAATAAATATGGAAAACCTAGGAATCTGAATCCATCAATTAATCACAATTAATATGCAACTTGCCCTAAAAATCAATTCTTTTTCTTCAACAAATAAATATCAATTAGCGAGATAAGCATATACTATGAAACTTATTATCTAACAATAACCCATCAAAACTTCATGGAGCAAGCATAGACTATGAAAAATAAATTCAGTAACAATAATATATCAAAATCACTTTGTTAATTAAACAATTAAGCACTAAGAAAAATTATGAGAATCAAATAATAGGAACAAGTAAATACTAACAATAAGTAACTAACTTCATTTTCATCCTAGGCAAGAAAATTAGCTAGACATGCTTGAAGAATAAAACAAAACAACTAATATAAGACATGCAAATAACGAATAATATAAAAAGTGTTTGAGAGATAAAAACTTGTTTGTATTGAAAGATCAAGAAAATAAAAGTACCCTACTCTGACTCCTAATTATTGAAAACTAAAGCTAAAGTTAAGGTTCAAGGTCTTTTTCTTGAAATACAAGAGAGGAGACCCATATATATAGGGAAAATAATATAGGTCTTCTATATCGATTACAAATTGAATTTTAAATACTTCTTTCTATTCTTTTTTCTTCTCCAACAAGCATTCGATTTTATCTCCTTTTTCTTTACCTCCATGTAATCTCCACCTCCTTCCTTGTATTCTCTTTTTTTGTTACAATTCTGATTTTAATTAATTTCCTACAAAACAAAATAAAAATAATTAATTAACTAAAAAAATTACGAAAATAAACATAAAATAGGTATTAAAGATCTATTAATTATGGACCTATCAGACCACCATGCTTACATTCGAATAGACACCATACTTCTTCAGCCAATACTTCAGACAACAAACACTTGAAGAATCTTGTGTCTCTTTTGCATTCCAAACTACGTCACCTACATTACCTTGAAACCAATACCGATACCAGAATCTGTATTATTTACCTAAGCCTTTTGTAGCAGATACTACGTCACCGGCCTTGAAACCAATTTTGGCGAAGGTTAGTCAAGATTTATTACATGCAAGGCTCTGCATCTGTTTTTTGAAGTCTATATAAAAGTGCACAAGAAGCAAGAGGATGCACTGACTGCTCAACCAGTTCGGGACGAGGGCAACTTGTTAGAATATAATATATGATTCTGGTAAGTTGGTATCCTAGCACCCTGAGGTTTTAGGAAACGGGCTTACCAGGATCAGACTGCATATGCTTAGGAGCTTTCTTCAAAATAAAAGCAATCTTCTTTGCAGATTATGGTCTTCGTCTTGGCTCAGGACAATCTCGCGGAACAACTCCATCTAATAGCCCTTAATGAGTCCACAACCAGTCCCAAGAGCTCCTCAGACTGTTCTGACCACTTTGTCTGAGATGACAATCTATATGATCAACAATAGAAATTAAGTATACAAACTTGTTGCATATACACCGTATAGCGATTTTACCTTTGAGCGACCAGAAGACATGTGTTCTTTGTCGTAAACTAAAAACCTAGTTATGATTTTAACGATACAATACATATTGTATTGTAACTAGTGTTCTATATCAAGATTTTCGATTTTATAAAGTGTTTTAACAGATCTTATGACTGCATCGTTTCTCTCATTGCTGCCAGGTTAAAAATATATATATGTTTTATGAACACATGAAGGTAAATCGTTTCTACCTTTCTTTGTAATAGGATCGATAAAATAGAAGGTTATATTATTATGCTGTCATTATACAGTTTCCAAAAATAGTTTTTAAAAAGTTTATAAAAATAGTTTTTAAAAAAAACATTTTTGGTCTAAAAACTATTTTTAGAAAAATTAGGTCTTTCCATACTTTTGAAAAAAATACTATTTCACAATTTTTGTAGGAATTAACTACACGTTTAACTATCAAACTATCCCAAAAATACTATTTTTTTATATTATATCACAAACAACACTTTTTGACTAACACTTTTTTCTACAGCACAACAATTTTAAACAATAATTTCAAATGCAGCCTAAATCTCCATATTTCTTGGAGGTCAGGTTGTTTAGCAGGCACCAAACTATCAAATTCTACTTACTAAGATGTTGGATGTATTATTTACCCTAATTATCTCCACAATTCTTAACAATGGTACTTACTCTATAAGTGCATTTGCAGTATTATTGAGTTGAATATTTACTCCATAACTAGCTCGTATGCTGTTGCAAGTTACAAATTATCTTTAAAAATTAAATTATATTTATATGTTATTTTAATCGCGAGTTCAGAGTTTAAGAGGTTAGAAAATAGTGTTTAAATGAGACATGCCAGAAATCAATTTTAGGTTAGAAGGAGTAGAACAGTTCGAGGAATAATTTATACGAGCTTATAGATGCACGGATGAAATTTTTGTTTTTTAAATATTTTTATATGATTTTAATTTATTTTTATTTGTATAATAATAATTTAAACTTTATTTAATATTATATGTATATATTTTTATTTATATTTATATTCTAATAGTATAATATTTGTGTATTTTATATAAAGATGTATTTTAGTTAGAAGATTAATATGATATTTTTTAATTATGATATTACTCTTTTAAATTTAGACCCAATAATTAATTATCCGGTCCAAATACCAAGCAATACTAACTACCAAACTTTCAATATTTCCGATTTAATAATACTATGTTTCCCAGAATAATCAATCTATTACAGAAGGGGGGTTGAATGTAATAGTGCCTGTAAATCGATTATGAACACAAGTATGTTGAATGGAATACTGTTTTGTATTAATAATGAACTTGAATACAAAACTCTCTCAAGATATAAAGTTCTTAAGAGCTGCTAGGTTACAAGATATTGCTTTTATATAAATTCTTAATTCGATATAATTCGACTTTGAATTATAACCTATCTCTGTGTTTATATAGACACAGCTACAAATACAATTACAAAACAGATTATGATAAGAATAGATTTAATAAGGTAATTAGACTTGCACTTGAATTCCTTCTTACTATCCAAATCAGACTCTGATTTGTCTGTTTCCTTTTCTGATAAACTCTGTCGTTGATAATCTCTGATAGAGCATTCTCTGTTAGAGTAAACTCTGATCGAGTATTCTCTGATAGAGTAAACTCTGACCGACAGCTTCCTTAATTTTCCCTTTCCTTCCCATAGCATATCTGCAATAAATTTGTTTTGATCTTCGAAGACTTTCCTTTAAACTAGCTGTTTGAATCAACCGAATACTCATCTCCTTTAAGCTTCGAGAAGTCAGGTTGTGAGCTAATCAATCGAGTACTTGTGAGACTTCTCGATTGGTAAATATCCGTTGATGACTTCTCGATCAATAAATATCCGTTGATGACTATATATCCGTTGATGAGTTCTCGATCAGGAAATATATGTTGTCGAGTTCTCGATTGATAAATATCAGTTGATGACTTGAGTTCTCGATTGATAAATATCAGTTGATGACTTGAGTTCTCGATTGATAAATATCAGTTGATGACTTGAGTTCTCGATCGATGACTTCTCGATTGGCTTTATCAATCGATGGCTTATTATCAGTTGATGACTTATCGATCGATATTTATCAGTCGATTGCTTCTTGCAGATAGATATCCGTTGATTGATTCTTGCAGATAGACTGTGCTAAATCCTGTTCTAGTATTTTGTACATCATCAAATTAATATATTCCTAACAATCTCCCTCTATTTATGCTTTATAAACAATGAAGCATAAATCAAGATTTGATGATGTCAAAACTAAAAAATGAAATAATTAATCTAGAACAGTATAAAATAATCATTTCTTATTTGTTTCTCCTGGAGGAATCACCTTTCTTGAATCACTTTTCTTCTCCCCCTTTTTGACATCATCACCTCCTTTGTGGTTAAGTCAGAGACTGTTGTTTGGAGAGAAGCTTGAGTGGTAGTAATATCAGCAATAGCATCCTTGAAAGCTACTTCTGTGAATAAGTGAAGGGAGTGAATTCTGACAAACAACAAAAATGAATTTTCATCCATCCCCTGCTTCAACTCATTGGACCAACTCTGTGGAAAATCTTGATCCCAATAAGTAAAGCTAGGTTCAGGATACCCTAATCTCTCATCCTCACAGTGGGGTTGGGCACCCACTCTCTCATTCTCACTCAGGCTCTCTACAACCGTATCTACCTCTCCTTTTGCCTGGACCAGTGCCAGCCTCTCAATTATTATTATTATTATTTTTTTCACTCAATTTGGAAGGTGCACTCAAAAATCCTACAGAAGAGGGGTTGAGAGAAGAATTATGTACTACAGTACCTGAACCTCCTTGATGGAGGGGAAACCCTTCAAATGTCTGAAGGCTAGGGGTTTCCACCAAGGGGTGAGCAGCAACAGAGTCTGAACCCTTACAATCATCTTCTTTCTTTTCAGAGTCTGTTGGCTCCAGTATTCCAGTCTCAGGGTCTACTCTAGACTTTGACTGCTTCAGTATGACTTCATTAGAAACCAGAGTCTGAGTGTCACCATCTTTGACTGTTGGTGCATGAGACTCCCCCTCAAGGTGGATAGACTCTGATAGAATAGATTTGGAAATTTCTTCATGAGCATCAATCAGAGTTTGTCCTCCCATATCATTGGGGTTCTCATCAGCTTTTTGGTGAGTTGTCAAGGAGGGCCTAACAGCATACTCCCCTGCCCCACTATCACCCAACCTCTGACTAGGTGGTTCTTGTGTGGGTGAGGCAGACTGAGCATCTTTATCACTAGTCACCACTGGTGCACTAGTCCCATCCTCCAACTACCTTGCACTACCTGCTACCTCCTGTGGTTCTTCCATAGTCAATGCATCCAAGTGTTTATTTAGAAATTCCTTGCATGGATGACATTAATGGCCTGGGAAAGAGTCATGTTAAAGGAGTCCTGCAGTTCCCTTGCAATCTTCTAATAATATGAGCCCTTGAGTTGATCCAATCTACCTTCATAGGTTGTATAGATGTATTCGTTGGCCACCTTTCCAATAATGTGGACTAGAAAGTCAACCACCTGTCTTGACAGAGGTTGAACATGAGAAATCCATTAAATGGTTGTCCTGTAGGTAATTTCATTATCCCAAATTGCTTCATAGTCAAAAACTGGTTGCTCAATCTCAGTTTCCAACTCGACAACATACTCTGATTCCATCCTTATGTGGACCTTAAGCCTTTTAGGCTTCTTTGAAATTTGCTGTTCAGAGTCTGGCACACCTAGTGCTTTGAGAACTTCATTTGTCTTGCCTTCTATGAGCCCAGCTGCTTGTACTTGTAATGAAGAGTTGAATAGGTAGCTGTATAGATTTTTGACCACATCCTGTGCAGACATTTGTAGCTCTTGTTCTATTCTCTTCCTTAGGGCTTCAAAGGTTGTAAGAAAATCCAAGACTTGAGATTTAGTCTGATATTGTCCTGGATCTTCAACTGATTCCACCAAAGGATATATGAACAGCAGTACCTCATCACTTGGAATAATGATCTCATCAATTAGACTTGAGGCTGCATCCAATGGCATTCCTTCCCGAAAAGTGTCATGATCAGAGTCTAAAGGCAGTCTAGACTCTGACTCAACATTAGACTCTGGTTCAGGTGTTTTCTTGATTTCAGAGTCTGGCTCTGCAGGAGCTTTGGGAGCATCTGTTTTCTGCAAAACAGGGTTAGTAATAATAACAGGCTTGTGTGTGTGTGCAGAATAAGCCTTCCTTAACCTTCTGTACTTCTTAGCAAAAGATTTCTCAGGAGACTCAATATGAGAATCCTGAGGTGCTTCCCTAGGTTTTTCAGAGTCTGTAGCCTTTTGAGAGTCTACAGACTTGGCTTGAAAGTTAGATTCAGGTGCATCATTACTTTCCTTTAACAAAGAAAGTCCTTCAATAACCTGTCTTTCTAGAGGGTTGAGCTTCTCATCACTTTGCTCATCTATAAGCCTAGTTTGTACCAATCTCCTTCTTTTTGCAACTGGTGCCTTTTGAGAGACACCAGAGGTTGGTTTTCTAGATAGTGATTTCTTAGATTGTTTAGTGGAAGGTGATTTGGCTACTTGGGTAGGTGCAGGGGGATTCTCCAAAACTTGTTCCTGCACCATTTCACCAAAAAAAAATGAAGCATTGTAGATAGAAGGTTTGTAGGTGGAGAGTTTTACCTGAATTACCTGTTGATATGTCATGGCAGGTAGACTCTTCTTCTTGTCATCAATTCTCTTAATGTCAGATAATATCCTTCTTTGCTGTTTGTATTCCCCATACTCTGACATATACTCTGAGTGTCTGAAACTTGCTAAGTTGAGCCACTTGTCACCATCCCTAATTCAGAAACCAGTCTGTTAAATGTTGCTTCAGGCAAAGGCTTGGTGAATATATCTGCTAATTGTTGATCTGTAGGAACAAAATGTAATTCAATTGTGCCTTCCTCCACATGTTCCCTTATGAAGTGATATCTGATACTGATGTGCTTTGTTAGAGAATGTTGAACTGGATTTCCTGTCATTGCAATAGCACTTTGGTTATCACAATAAATAGGAATATTTGAAAATTTCAAACCATAGTCTAGCAATTGATTTCTCATCCATAAGATCTGTGCACAGCAGCTTCCAGCAGCAATATATTCAGCCTCTGCTGTTGATGTTGAAATCGATTTCTGTTTCTTGCTTTGCCATGACACAAGTCTTCCACCTAAAAATTGACAACTGCCACTTGTGCTTTTCCTGTCAATCTTGCATCCTGCAAAGTCAGCATCTGAATAGCCTATTAATTTGAAAT
This sequence comes from Oenanthe sinensis, assembly GCA_028671895.1. Classification (NCBI taxonomy): domain Eukaryota; kingdom Viridiplantae; phylum Streptophyta; class Magnoliopsida; order Apiales; family Apiaceae; genus Oenanthe; species Oenanthe sinensis. Next base: position 24,631,371 of record CM053805.1, on the reverse strand, counting down.
CAGATTCTCTAGGATACCATAAGCCAAGATTAGCAGTGCTCTTGAGATATCTGAAAATCCTTTTCACAGCAATCAAATGAGGTGCTCTTGGATTTGCTTGAAATCTAGCACATAGACATGTGGCAAACATGATGTCTGGTCTACTTGCAGTCAAATAAAGTAGAGAACCAATCATTCCTCTGTATGCAGTAATATTAACAGGTTCTCCAGTGTCTTGATCAAGTTTTGTTGCAGTAGCCATGGGAGTTGTAGCAGATGCAGAATCTTGCATTTGAAATTTAGTGAGTAGATTCTTTGTATATTTGGACTGATTAATGAAAATGCCTTCCTCAGTCTGTTTCACTTGTAAACCTAGAAAATAACTCAATTCTCCCATCATGCTCATTTGATACCTGGACTGCATTAACTTTGAAAATCTTTCACAGAGTTTCTCATTAGTGGAACCAAATATAATATCATCAACATATATTTGAACCAATAATAAATCCTTACCTTGAGTTCTGTAAAACAAGGTTTTATCAATTGTTCCTCTAGTGAAACCATTTTCAAGTAAGAATAGAGCCAGAGTTTCATACCAGGCCCTTGGTGCTTGCTTTAGTCCATATAGAGCTTTATCCAGTCTGTAGACATGACTTGGATATTTTGTATTGACAAAGCCAGGTGGTTGTTCAACATAGACTTCTTCTTCAAGTTCACCATTTAAAAATGCACTTTTAACATCCATCTGGTAGACCTTGAATTTCTTATGAGCAGCATAAACAAGAAAAATTCTGATTGCCTCAAGTCTAGCTACAGGTGCATAGGTTTCATCATAATCAATCCCCTCCTGTTGAGAATAACCTTTGGCTACCAGTCTTGTCTTGTTTCTTGTAATTATTCCATCAGAGTCTGTCTTGTTCCTGAATACCCATTTTGTGCTAACAATAGATCTGTTCTTTGGCCTTGGGACTAGGGTCCAAACTTCATTCCTTTCAAACTCATTCAATTCTTCCTGCATTGCAGTAATCCAATCTGCATCTTTCAAAGCATCTTCAACCTTCTTTGGTTCTGTTTGTGAAAGAAAACTATGAAATAGCCATTCATTTTGAGTAGCTTTTCTTATTTTTATTCCACTTTCCAGATCACCTATAATTAAATCAGGTGTGTGATCTTTGGTCCATTTCCTTGGATGTGGAAAGTTCCTTGAACTAGATGCTCCCCCATGATCTGTGCCTTCATAGAATGATCCTTCTGTAAATGATGATCCTCCCCCTGAAGATGTGTTTCCATCAGTATTTGATGTCTCAGAGTTTATGTACTCAGAGTTTGAATTATCAGAGATTGAGGTATCAGTGTTTGTGGTCTCAGAGTTTGAATGATCAGAGTTTAGGGTTTCAGAGTTTGTGTTGTTCAGAGTTTGGTCAGACTCTGATATTTCAATAGTTGAATCTCCAATGTCAGTATTTGATTGATGTTGCTCCCCCTCAACATGTGCAGTTTCTTCAATTTCTATTTCAATCATTTCTGAATCAGAGTTTAAAGAATCAGAGTTTGCTTCTCCAGGATTTGGTTGATCAGTGTTTATCTCGTTAGAGTTTATTTTCTGCAGTTCATTCTCAAATCTCAGAGTTTCCTGTGCATCTTTATCATGTAACCCATCTATCTTCCCTTCATCAAAGGAGACATTAATTGATTCCATGACTGTCCTTGTCCTTAAGTTGAATACTTTGAATGCCCTTGAAGAGGTTTTAGAAGTTGTTGCATATCCAATAAAAATTCCTTCATCTGCTTTAAGTTCAATCTTCTTCAATTGTTCAGGATGTGTTTTGAGAATAAAACACTTGCATCCAAAGATGTGAAAGTACTTGACATTTGGCTTTCTTCCTTTCAAAGATTCATATGGAGTCATTCCATGTTTGTTTATTAAAGAACAATTCTGAGTGATGCATGCAGTGTTCACAGCTTCTGCCCAAAAATAAGTAGGTAGTTTTGCTCCTTCTAGCATTGTTCTGGCAGCTTCTATTAAAGTTCTGTTCTTTCTTTCAACTACACCATTTTGTTGAGGTGTGCCAGGTGCTGAGAATTGTTGAGTAATACCTTTTGTTGAGCAGAATTCCTCCATTGTTGAGTTCTTAAACTCTGTTCCATTGTCACTCCTTAAATTCTTTACTTTGTGAGTTGATCCATTTTCAATCATTGCAATATGATCAATGATTGTTTCTGCAGTTTCATCCTTCTTGTGCAAAAAGTACACCCAAGTAAATCTAGTGAAATCATCAACTATTACCAGAGTGTATTTCTTCTTTCCAATGGACATGATGTTAACTGGACCAAATAAGTCAAGATGCAATAGATGAAAAGGTTGATCAATAGAGTTTTCAGTTTTGCTCTTGAAAGATGTGTTCCTTTGTTTGGCCTTTTGACATGAATCACAGAGTCCATCAGGATGAAATTGAACTTTTGGAAGACCTCTAACTAGGTCCTTCTTCACTAACTCATTAATGTTTCCAAAGTTCAAGTGACATAACTTTTTGTGCCAATTCCAGCTTTCCATTGGTGATGCCTTTCCAAGTAGACAGGTTAAGGGACCATTAGAATTAACATCCAAGCTAGCTTCAAATAGGTTATTATGTATGTGGCCAATAAGAACTACTTTTCCATTCTTCTTGCTTTTCACTTCACAATGAGTTCCATGAAATTCCACAAAGAAACCTCTGTCTGTCATTTGACTCACACTGAGCAGATTATGTTTGAGTCCTTCAACCAGAGCTACTTTTTCAATGATGACATTTCCAATCACAATGTTGCCATATCCCAGTGTTCGTCCTATGTTGCCATCTCCATAAGATACTGCTGGGCCAGCCTTCTCCTCAAACTCTGAAAGCAGGGATTTATTTCCAGTCATATGTGCAGAACATCCACTATCAATCACTAGAATGTTCTTTCTGTTTCCCTGCAATCAGTAAATGCAATTTAATTAGTAGTTATGGGGACCCAAACTAGTTTGGGTCCTTTCTTTGAAAACTTGTTAACTTTTGCAGCAGAAGTTCTTTTGTCAGAGTTTGTGTTAACAGAGTTTACATGATCAGAGTTTGCATTCACAGATTTTGTACTGTCAGAGTTTACACTCCTTTTATCAGACTTTATCACATATATTTGCTTGACAGTATGTTTTGGAGAATTACTTATTCGAGGCTGTGGTTTGTAAGAATTGTAATACAAATTATGATAATCTTTGCATGTATAAATGGTATGCCATAAACTACCACAATGAAAACAGGGATTGTTTCTTGTTTGTTTTCTAGCCTCAAACCTAGGTCTTTCAGGTTCTTTCTTTTTCTTGTGTTTGCAATCAATAGCAAGGTGATTAGAATTACCACAAGTAAAACAGGTTTTCCTAGGAGCATCAGGGATATTCATGTAATTATTCTCCTTAGTAATTCCTACTTTACCATTCCTATTTCTTTTCACCTTTTTAGATTTCTTAGTGACTGCCTTCAACTTTTCTTTAAGTTGCTTCTGAGAAAGTAACCCTACATTCACCTTTTTAGAGTCTAGCACACTATTGTTTTTAGAGCATTCAGGGAGAGTTTTCTTATTATCACTAGCTCTAACAAACTTCACAGGTTCACTCAATGTTCCTTTTGTGTGTGAATTAGTGTGAATTTCTTTATCAGATTCATAACCTAGGGCAGATGTCCAATTCTTTTCAGAAAGCATTTGTTGGACCTTCTTACCAGAGTTTGTCCAAACTCTGAAGGTCTCTTTTTCCTTAGCTATCTCAGATTTCAAATATGTGACTTGTATTTCCAACTGAGTTTGCATGTGTATAGCATTCTCACAGTGTTTCTTAAAGCTAAGCATGTGTACAAGTTCAGTTTCAAGAAAGTCATTCCTAGCATTCAGAGTTTGTATTTCAGATTTTAATCTTTCATTCTCAAGAGACTGTGACTTAAAGCTAACATGCAAATTTCTAAGAAAAGACTTTAATTCATGAATATCTTCAGTATCAAAATTGAAAACAGAGTTTGGTACCTTGTCAGAGTTTAAGATGGGAGAATCAGAGTTTGCCATGAGAGCATAATTAGTTTCTTCTTCAGAGTCTGAGGAGTCCATCCAATCTTTCTTTGATGTGATGAGAGCTTTCCCAGATTCCTTGCTTCTGCACTCAGTAGCAAAATGTCCCATCTTGTTGCACTTGTAACACTTGACTTTTGATTTATCAAGAGTTTTTGATTTTCCATCTCTATCTTCTCTTCTTCTGAATCTGTCTTTCTTGTTTGACTCACTATGCTTCTTCTGATAGTTTCCTTGCTTCCTAAATTTTCTGTATTTCTCGAAGCTTTTGACAAACATAGCAAATATCTCCATCATGTCAGAGTCTGAAGAATTATCAGAGTTTACATCAGAGTTTGCCTCAAACTCTGATTCACTGCTATCTTGGAGTACTACTTCTTTCCCTTTCCTTGTTGAAGCCTTAAGCACCTTTTCCTTTGGTTCTTCAATTTTTGCTTCAACATTCAAAGCAATAGGTCTTGCCTTGTTACTCTTTCTGTTTCTTCTTTGCTGTAACTCCAGATCATGAGTTTTCAATTTGCCATAAACTTCATCTAAGGACATCTCATCCAAATCAGCCCTGTCTCTAATCAAGGATGTCTGCAGATCCCATTCTTCTTGAAGAGCCCTCAGAAATTTGGTGTTTGAATCTTCATTGTCATATACTTTATCCACCAAAGCCAAGTTGTTCAACAGAGTTAGAAATCTGTGAGGGACTCATTCTGCTTAGCCTCAAAGTATTCATACTCTTGGATTAGAACATATCTTCTATTTTTCTTTATCTCCTTGGTTCCTTGACATTGAACCTCCAGTGCATCCCAGATTTCTTTGGCAGTTTTGCAAGCTATTACCCTGTTAGACATTACAGAGTCAAGATTGTTATGCAGAATATTTCTTACCTTTGCATCTTTCAAGACTTCCTGTTTTTCTTCATTAGTCCATTCTTTCTTGTCCTTCAGGGTGTAATACTCAGGGATTTGTCTTCCTTCCACAATTGTAGAAGGCACCAGTTTGGTTGGTAGGTACTGACCTGTATGGATTCTATCTAAGTAATCAGGATCAGTTGCTTCTAAGAACATCATCATCTTCACCCTCCATGTAGGGTATTCAGCCTTCTTCAATATTGGAATTCTGATGCTCTCATACTTGCTTCCAGACATGATTATTTGATCTTTTGAGTTGAAATTTACTACCTGCTCTGATACCAATTGTTTCCCAGAATAATCAATCTATTACAGAAGGGGGGTTGAATGTAATAGTGCCTGTAAATCGATTATGACAGCTTCCTTAATTTTCCCTTTCCTTCCCATAGCATATCTGCAATAAATTTGTTTTGATCTTCGAAGACTTTCCTTTAAACTAGTTGTTTGAATCAACCGAATACTCATCTCCTTTAAGCTTCGAGAAGTCAGGCTGTGAGCTAATCAATCGAGTACTTGTGAGACTTCTCGATTGGTAAATATCCGTTGATGACTTCTCGATCAATAAATATCCGTTGATGACTATATATCCGTTGATGAGTTCTCGATCAGGAAATATATGTTGTCGAGTTCTCGATTGATAAATATCAGTTGATGACTTGAGTTCTCGATTGATAAATATCAGTTGATGACTTGAGTTCTCGATTGATAAATATCAGTTGATGACTTGAGTTCTCGATCGATGACTTCTCGATTGGCTTTATCAATCGATGGCTTATTATCAGTTGATGACTTATCGATCGATATTTATCAGTCGATTGCTTCTTGCAGATAGATATCCGTTGATTGATTCTTGCAGATAGACTGTGCTAAATCCTGTTCTAGTATTTTGTACATCATCAAATTAATATATTCCTAACATACTAGTTTATAACATGTGTAATGCACAGATGATATTAATAAATTATATATTAATTATTTTATATAATTTAAATATTTAATTTAATGTGATAATTTATTTTATTATTAATTTCTTTCTATATTTTTCTATAAAATGTTGTTTATATATTAATATTCATAAAATTTAATTATAAGTCATAATTTTTAATAAATAAAAGAGTTTCAGTGGTAATAAATTGAGTTGAATGTGAGTACTACTATATTAAATAAAAATTATAGCTTAAGTAGGATTCTGAATATAGAAAATATAGAATATATTATTATCCGTGATCAATTGTATAAAAAGAGGATTATTAGTGATATAGTTTTATGTATGATATATATATTTTAAATATTATAATAATATTTTATACTTTATATTTTATTTTTTATATTTAATTTTAATTAATTAAAAAGGATTGTATTCTAATAAAAAGAGTTTGAATAAAAATGTATTATAATTAAAATTTAATTAGAAATTGTGTTTGGAGTTGAGTAGAAGACAAAGTAGATAACAAATATTATGACAATTTTAATTAAAAATTATATTTAGAGTTTGAGTAGGTGACCGATAAACTGTTAGATTTTTTCAAAATTAGACTCTTAAGATTTTTTTAATGGTTCACCTAAAATTGGACGATTAAGATCTTTTTTGTGGTTCACCTGGGGTAACCAAGATGGAAAAAAATTCTCTTGTTTGCTTATAATAATATAATATAGATGTGTGTGTTTAACACGCAGTCCGACATTGATTAAATTGAAATAATTTGTTCAGTATATAAGTAAAATTACTATACTAAGTGCACCAACAAATCATAATATTTTGAAGGCCTGTGACGGACTTGTGGATTACCCAAATTGTTACGTTTGGGACTTCCCCAATCTTTTTCATAAATCGGGTCAAGTCCTGATTTTCAAATCCGAAAAAGCCAAAAACTGACTCAAATGCAATAAATAGGGTAATCCATAATCCCACTATAGACCCCTAAAATATCTTGATTTATTGGTGCACTTAGTAATAGTATCTTATTTAAAATATTATCATAATTTACTTGATGTGAGACTGGGTGTTACATTTTGAAGGCCTGTGGCGGACATGTGCATTACCCAAATTGTTACATTTGGGTTAATTTACTTCTGTTTATTTCAGATTTGGAAGTCTAGACTTGACCCGATTTATGAAAAAGACACATGATTTGAGCCATGTCCGGTCGGAAGTGCCAAGACACTTCCCGTGTTCCGTAAATTTGCCCGGGGACATCCCGAGTCTTTTTCATAAATCGGGTCAAGTCCTGACTTTCGAATTCGAAATAAGCCAAAAACTAACTCAAATGCAACAAATAGGGTAATCCACAAGCCTACCACAGACCCCCAAAACATCATGATTTATTGGTGCACTTAGTAATAGTACTCTTGTTTAACAAATTATCACAATTTACTTGATGTGTGACTGGGTGTTACATTTATATTATGAACCCTAATATGAAATATACATATAATTATGTGTGTATAAAGGTATGTTAATTGTATTGTCTTCCCAGTTGCACAAGTAGAAAGGGGGGTTTGAATACTTGTGTGATTTTTCTGTCTGATTAAAATCAACTCAATAACAATTAAAGACTTGAATATAGAACAAAGATGAAACACAAAAAAATGAATAACAACTGCTTGTTTTATTGATGTATGAAAATAAACTCTCCTAAGGTGTACACAAACCCTAGCAGCTTCTCTGTATTTCTCACAGCAACTCTCTCTATCTCTATGCTCTCAAAAATTTCGACTTATTTCACACACTTCAATTAGGTTACATATAATGTTTATATAGAGAGTTGCCTATCAACTAATAACAGAAAATCAAATTACAATAGAAATATAATTCATAATTATTAGTTGATAGTTTCCTTCAATATATTTGGCTTTATCTTCGAAAACTTCCCTTTTCCTTGATCATCTTCCAAATTCAGCTTTGACTTCATAGACTCTGAAATCTTCAGACTCTGCCAGACTATAGACTCTGATAGTCTATAGACTCTGATCATTTGTAGACTCTAACAGATTGTAGACTCCGATAGTCTATAGACTCTGATCACCTTTGAGACTCTGATCTTAATCTAAACTCTGGTTTCACTTTTTATAGAAAATCTTCTAAGTACAAGAATGTTGACTAACTAGACTCTGATTATAAAATTCCAGAGACTAGAAAGACTTATTACAAATAAGCTATGCTAAATCCTTTTCTAGTATTTTATACATCATCAAATGAATAAATTCCTAACAATCTCCCCCTATTTATGCTTTATAAAAATTAAGCATAAATCAATGTTTGATGATGTCAAAACTAAAGAATGAAACAATTAATCTAGAATAAAAAACTGTATAGTAAAAAGAATTATCTCTTACTTAATCTTCTCAAAGGCTGGATTATTCTTCAAAAATGATTTCAACATATTTTCCTCCACAACAGCAAGAGCTTTACCAACATACTTCTTTAATTTCTTCATTTCTTTATTGGAACATTTGATTTGACAGTAAGCTGCTCTCAGATCATTTTCACTACTTTCTTGTTATTTTAAATCTTTCAACATTAGAACACTAACTTTCCCACTCATAGGTTGAAATCCAAAGTAATGACCCACACCCTCTTGAAATTTGATTTGCTTTTCTTCTACTAGCATGTCTTGATCATTTCCTTCAGCATCAACATATTTTAAAGAAAATTTTCCCATCTGTCTCCTTGAACCATTTGGTGTGTGACATCTTCTTTTCTTTTATTTACTTCATAAGAAATTTGTAGGAGAAATTTAATATACTGTAATTCCTCAGCCTGTTTGAAAAAGATAAATTTTGATTGACTAATCCATCTTGCAGATCCTCTTTCCATGAAGTACACAAGCATCTCATTTTTTACTTTCTCTGTACCTTCTGGCATCTTTCTTTCAAAAATATTATAAACAATTTGAGCAGACACCACTTTGTTTAAGTGCTTTTGTGTGATCTTTTCAAATTACCTATCTGTCAAGGATTGAGGATCCCTGGATAGAGTTGATGTTCTATCAATATCTGATTCTTCAAAGCTCCAAGTCCTGTCTTCTTATTAGCTCTCAGTTGTAGATTAGATTGACGACATTGCCAGTAAGTAGATTCTTTTAACCTAATCAGAGTATGACCTTTTCTTTTACTTATTAGAGTCTGGTAGTGAGTAGAGAAGTTGTATTATCAACACCAGTAAGTTTGGTTTGAATATGAGATATATCTTTGACCACACTAGCCAATTGGGCAACAACATTCTCTGTCTTAATTGTAACATCTCCATCAATTGCTTGATCTTCTTCACCAGGATAGTGACCATGTTCTTGTAGAAAAGATTTTTTTTGAAAGGCCTTAAGTCTCTCAGACTGATGAATATTCAAAATGCAGTCAAAGGTGTTAGTAATTGTGCTCTAGAGACAATACTTTTTATATTTTAAGGAAAATATTTATTATTAAGGATTATGTTTTATTGATTATTATTTATTTATTATGTTTTATTTACTGCGTAATAAATTGAAAGCATAATAAATGTCCTTGGAATTTTGATACGTATTATATATCTTTAAGTATGTGACTTAAAAATGAGATTATATGAATAGTATCTTATTCCTAAAATTCCCTAGTCGAGTATTATTATTTAAGGACAATAATAATGCACAAAGACTAGTATGTTTCTTGACAGATGACCACATCTCATTGGTCATAGGTATGGGGATACTAAAGTCAAGAACATAAGTGCATGTATCAATGCATGGCACTGGAATGACCCGCCGTGAGATTCTACATGTTAAGTAAGTGTCATAAGTAATTCTCACTGTGATAATGGTGTAATGATCCTTAGACCTGAAATCATTATATTTCTATACGAGAATTAATATACTTTGATTACACTAAAAGTTACCTTTGACCGGGTGATGATAAAAGTGGACATTGGGTATATTATGAATCGTATGAGAAATATGAATGATCTAGATGTGATTTAATCCTCCTAATTTTAGGAGTGATATTATTGGCCTCTTGTTTGAGTGAGACTATGAAATGCACGGCCGTGTTCAAATGTTGATTTGATTTTAATAGTCTACTCATCGATCAAGAAAATAAAGATTAAATTATGAAGAGGATGACACGAGACATGCCTTGAGTTTAATCTATAATATCAAGATTAAAGGGATTATATTACATGGAACATTATTCACGAAAGGCTTAATCGAATCACCGATTTATTATTATTACTTGGGTAGCAATGATGTATTACTAGATGCCGCTCATTGTTTACAATTTTAATTAGATATTAAAATTGTTGCCAACGTAATAATAACCTACAGGGTCACACACAAAGAACGCTTGAAGGAGAAATAATTTAAATTATGAATTTAAATTAAATAAGTAATTTATTTTATTTATGATATTAATTAAGTATGACTTAATTAATTATATAAATAGAATAAATGAATTACTTAAACTAATTCCAAAATTAATAATTAATTAATTAAGTGAGACTTAATTAAATAATTTAGAATTTTGGATTAGTATTAATTATAATTGGATTATAATTAGAAAACTTATTCCTCTCTCTATATATAATCTCTTTATGGGCTGATTTAATAAATATAGAGATTTTACAAAAACCCTAGCCGCTCTGAGAGAGGAGGAAGATAGAGAGAGAAGAAGTTTTCGGGTGCTAGTACACATCAATCCTTCATGAAAAGTGTTCGTGTGGATACCGTAGAGCGTAGATCGCGAGAGCGGGATACGTGGTGATTAAACAAGCTTTGGACCTCCATCAATCTTCCATTAATGAACTGTTAAAGCTTCTAAAGGTATTTATTCTTTATCTCCGAATTAAATCTTTTGTTTTCGCATGGATCCTGCGGAGGGTTTCGCTATTTTGATTTATTTTTCGCGTTTATTCCGCTGCGTTTGTGTCACGAAACCCTTCAAAAGGTTACTTTATCATTTATCCCCTTTTGTTGTACGTGCTCCCAAGACTGAGGAAACACTTGATCAAAATAAACAAAAGATGGATTAACTGGTCCATCATCCTCAGAAGTGCAATCCTCATCAACAGGTTCAATCTTGGTAACAGGAGGTGTAGACTCTGGTGGTGGTGGTGTAGACTCTGAAACTGTAAAAGGGACAATAGACCCTGACTCCTCCTTAGAGTGATCAGAGTCTGTAGGCTCTGGAAGCCTAGCCCTTATAGGAATGATCATTAGTGGTTCTTCTGACATCCATTTTGCAGTCTCAGGTTGAATTTTTGTTGTATCCACCAAAGCCTCCATGACACTGTCTGCTCTCCTTGCTAGAGGATCCACCAAATGCTGTTGTGGCCTCTGTGTAAATGATTTTTGAGCAACTAGAGCCTCCTTTTTTTTGTCAATCTGTATAATTAGAACAAAAGAATTTTTATCCATCCCCTGCCCCAACTCATTGGACCAACTCTTAGGAAAATCTTGATCCTAATAAGTGAAACTAGTTTCATGATACCATAATCTCTCATCCTCATAGTGGGGTTGGGCACCCACTCTCTTTTTTCTCACTCAGGCTCTCTACAGCCTTTTCTACCTCTCCTTTTACCTGGACCAGTGCTAGCCTCTTAGTAATATTTTTACTCAATTTGGAGGGTACACTAAAAAATCCTACAGAATAGGGGGTGAGAGAAGTAAGGTTTTCTTCAATACCTGAACCACCTTGATGGAGGGGAACCCCTTCAAATGTCTAAAGGCTAGGGGTTTCCACCAAGGGGTGAACATCAACAGACTCTGAACCCTTACAAGCATCTTCTTTCTTTCCAGAGTCTGTTGGCACCAGTATTCCAGTCTTAGGGTCTACTTTAGACTTTGACTGCTTCAGTATGATTTCATTAGAAGCCAGAGTCTGAGTGTCACCATCTTTGACTATTGGTGCATGAGACTCCCCCTCAAGGTGGATAGACTCTGATAAAATAGATTGGATAACTTCTTCATGAGCATCCATCAGAGTCTGTCCTCTCATATCACTAGGGTTCCCAACAACATTTTTGAGAGTTGCCAAGGAGGGCCCAACAGCATACTCCCCTACCCCACTATCACCCAACCTCTGACTAGGTGGTTCTTATGTGGGTGAGGCAGACTGAACATCTTTCTCACTAGCCATCCTCTAACTTCCTTGCATTTCCTGTTATCTCCTGTTGTTCTTCAATAATAAATGCATCCAAATTGTGATGAAAGGCCCTTAGATGGATTTCATTGATTGTGAGGGCATCTGTGAGATTGAAGAGTTCCTGTAGTTCCCTTCTTACTTTTTAGAAATATGTGCCCTTGAATTGATCCAATATACTCTGGTAGGTTGGATATATGTATTTATTGGCAATTGTACTTATATTATGAACAAGATTGTTAGCCACCTGTCTTGACAGATGTTTAAAGTGAGAAATCCAATGAATGGTTATCCTATAGGTAACCCCATTATCCCAAATTGCTTCATAGTTAAAAACTGGTTGTTCAATCTCAGTTTCCAACTCAGCAACAGACTCTGATTCTCTTCTTTTGTGGGGCTTAGGCTTTTGAGGCTTCTGTGATATTTGTTATTCAGAGTCTAGCACACCAAGTGCTTTGAGAACTTTATTTGTCCTGCCTTCTATGAGCCCAACTGTTTTAACTTGTAATGAAGAGTTGAATAGGTAGTTGTAGAGATTTGTGACCACATCTTGTGCAGACATTTGTAGATCCATTTCCATTCTCTTCCTAAGGGCTGCATAGGTTGTAAGAAGATCCAAGACTTGTTGCTCTGTCTTGTAGAGTTAATGATCTTCTAATGATTCCACCAATGGATATAAAAATAGCAGTACCTCATCATGTGGAGTAATGATTTCATCAATGAGACAAGAGGCTGCATCCAATGGAATTCCTTCCCAAAATGTTTCATAATCAGAGTCTAAAGGCAGTCTAGACTCTAACTCAATATTAGACTCTGGTTCAGGTGTTTTCTGGCTTTCAGAGTCTGGCCCTGCAGGAGCCTTGTGGGCATCTATTTCCTGCAAAACAGGGTTAATTGCCGTAATAGGCTTGTGTGTGTGTGCAGAACAAGCCTTCATTAACTTCTTATATTTCTGAGCAAAAGATTTCCTAGGAGACCCAATTTGAGAATCCTAAGGTGCTTCCCTAGGTTTATTAGAGTCTGTAGCCTTTTGAGAGTCTACAAACTTGGATTGAAGGTTAGAATTAGGTGCATCATGACCCTCTTTTAGCAAAGAGAGTCCTTCAACCACCTGTTTCTCTAGGGGATTGAGCTCTTCATCACTTGGCTCATCTACAAGCCTTAATTGTACTAGTCTCCTCCTCTTTACAACTGGTGCCTGTTGAGAGACACCAAAGGTTGGTTTCTTTTTAGATTTTGGTTTTGAGGATTGTTTACTGGAAGGGAATTTGGTTACTTGGGTAGGTGCATGGGGGGTTCTCCATTACTTATTCCTGCACCATTTCCCCACCAAAAAATGAAGCATTGTAGATGGAAGGTTTGTAGTTGGAGAGTTTTACCTGCATTACCTGTGGATATGTCATGACATGTAAACTCTTCTTCTTGTCATCTATTCTCTTGATGTTAGAGACTATCTTTCTTTGTTGTTTGTAGGCCTGCACACAACAAGCATCTACCAATCTAGTTGATATGTCAGAATGAAGTGGTTTATGAGAATCATCAGAAATCTATGATAGTAGACTTTCTTCCTCCCCTCTTGTACATTGTTTAATTTTGCTCCCATTTGAGTGAGCAACATATCACCAATGTTGATCACCTTGTCAAATAGGAGACTGTAACCAATTTGATAAGTAATAAATGTAATAGTATCAAAACCATTACACTTACCAGTGAAGCACTTAGCAATTTGGTCAAAGAAAAACGATCATTCTTTCCTCAAGTAAGGCCTAGTTATTTTACTCATATTGTCTAAGCTAGCAGAATAACCTATTGCCTTAAACACGCTCTTAATTTCATCATCAGACACAATATTATCAAATAAAGATTTGACAGGCAGTTGAAACACAGAATTAATCACATGAGCAGTGACATCAAAAGTGAAATCACCAAATGTAAACCTGATTTTACCTAGTTGATCCTGAGAATGATCAACTACCTTGGCCGAACTTCAAGCCTGAGATACAGCATCCATATGAATCACTGGGGATGCTTTCAGCATCCATAAAGATTAAAAATAATCTTTAATATATCATTTCCACTTAAGTTAGAGAATTTAATTATTTAAATATTGTTAGATATTTTATAAAATAAATAATTTTTTTTTTAAATTTTAAAATTTTAATTTTGTAATTGAACACGCTTGTTTTTCTTTGATAAAATTTGAACTTAATAATCCATTGTACCTAATAAAACTTGAACATTCGAGTTCTTACTTCATATATGTAAAGTGATTTGTATAAACGGAGGAATGTTACATTAATGGACAACTCTGGTCAATTTTACTTTTTTATTTTAAAATCTAACAACTATAATTTAAATAGAGATAATAAAACAATCATACATAAACTTAAATAAAATTGTAAATAACATATTCATTTATCAAGATTTATCAAACATAAAAAAAACACATTAACACATCCTATAAAAAAACACATCAACTCATATGTGTAGATATCCTGGAACCCACATTCACCCTCACATTCCATCCTATCCATGTATAGAAAGCAAGCAGCAAGAGCCAGAGTTGTACATTTTATCAACAGAACATTAAACTCCAAACAAAACTAAACAAAAATGGCAGCTCTGGCTCATCAAATTGCCGGGGCTTGCTTAACATGTCCATCTCTCTCGACCACACGTTTGTCAAGAAAAACATGGAGAAACAACATGCATTCTCAAAATGCATGGCTTGTCAAAGCAGCAGTGACTGCCCCTGGTGTGGGAGTACCAACTGCAGAGACTAGAGAACGAGCTAGACTTAAAGAAATGTTCGAAGATGCTTACGAGAGGTGTCGAACAGCTCCTATGCAAGGTGTTGCTTTCAATGTTGAGGATTTTCACACTGCCATTCAGGAGTATGACTTCAATTCTGAGATTGGCACTAAGGTCTAACTCTCACTTACCCTTTTACACAAATGTTATATCTATATATATGTATGTGTCTATGCATGTTGTTGAGGTGATGATTGTTGATAATGTTAAGTTACTGGTTCTCCTAAAACCTCAAGATGTTAAGAGACTGACTTATCAGATTAATTAATTGGTGATTTTTTGAAATTATTTTCGGGTTTGTATTCAATTTGTTTGGTTTTGATGACAAATTATATGATTACGATTTGGATGAATTTGAAGTTGAACCAGTTATATTATTATGAACTGGGAAATGGTACTGGTTAGTTATGAACGAGCTTAATGTTTGATATTGGAAACAACTGAACACCTGAAAGCCAAACTTTTTTCAAGTACAGAAGTATCAATGTTTAATCTTCGATATTTCAGCTGTGTATGCCATTTGTAAGGTTTAATAGAAAATGGAAGATTAGAAATCCTTACCCCCTGGATGACAATGTTTGACCCGACCCATAACCCGACTCAATTTTACAGAAACAAATCCCAAAATTTTACACAATAAAACTCAGTTGACCTAAATATGATCTGAAATACTCATTTGTTAAAGTTTATTTCTTTAAGCTTGTATATTCATGTTTTTTTGGATTTCACCAAGTTGTAGAAAGAAGTGGAAATTGACACATTAATGAATACGAACACCCACACCCCAGAAAGTAACAAGGCAAAAAAACAAAAATGTTCAAACTTTCATGGTAATGATATTTGAGGGTGAACTGGAGGGCATTGTGTCATTTTGCACCACCATGAAAAGGCTCTCGGAAACTGGGACACTTTTAGTGTAATACATGGACTCCTGGAGACTGGAGTGTTAAGTATCTATAGCGCAGCATTCATTTAGACTGCATTTATACAGCACAAAAAAAAAGATATAATTAAATTGGTTGGAGAAGACACAATAACATGCTTGGTTTAATTTGGGAGAGAGAACAATCTTCATATTATTTGTATACTATCTGTGTAGGTCACTGGAACTGTATTTAATACAGATGCAAATGGAGCACTAGTCGACATAACTGCTAAATCGTCAGCATACTTGCCTACTAGGGAAGCTTGCATCTACGAAATAAAGCATGTGAAAGAGGCTGGAATAGTTTCTGGTCAGCGTGAGGAGTTTATAATTATTGGTGAAAATTCGAACGATGATAGTTTGATCTTGAGCTTACGGTCCATTCAATATGACCTTGCATGGGAAAGATGTAGGCAGCTTCAAGCTGAAGATGTTGTTGTCAAGGGTAAGGTATGTATTTTGATGCCAAACAGTTGTTGTTATATTTTAAATTCAACTACTTTTCATGACTAAATCGATTACGAGTCCTTGTACACTAAATAAATCAGGCAAAACCTATAATTTCTGCTGCAATAATTATTGTTTATGCTTTCATTCATTAAATCGTATAATCACTTGGTAAAAACAAATTAAGAATGTGTTGCCAACCATATAATATGCCTATTGAGTTTAAGTTATATGCATTGTGCATAGCTGCAGCAGTCCTTTAAAGTGGAAGTCTTCTGTTCTGTGATATCCATCATTGTTTTGATTGAGATATGCAGGTTGTTGGTGCTAACAAAGGTGGAGTTGTGGCTTTGGTTGAGGGCCTCCGTGGATTTGTACCCTTCTCCCAAATATCCACGGTATTTTCTCAACCAGACTTCTGGCTTAAGATCATTTATCATTTATATGTCGAGTTGTCAGTGGACATGCTGATCATCTGCCTGTTGCTTCTCGTTTATATATCCTTATGTTGATATTTGTTCGTCCATCTCATAGTATATTGTGTGAAGAATATCTTGGAAAATAAGTAATAATTTACAAACTGAATTTTGAAAATGAACTCCAAACCCTTTATCTGCTGCATCCAATGGGATAAAGGTTGAACCTCTAAAATGTAATTGTAGCCTATTTTTCAATCATTGAACTGTCAAATACACCCGATATCCTTTAAGTTCACAATTTTAAGCATTCGAAATTGAGGGTTGAGTATAAATCATGACCCTTTTGCATTATGGAAAAAGTATATTAACCTTAAGAGAACAGATATCTGATATAATTTGAACCTTGATGGATTATTCATTACATTTCTTTTTAACATTGAAGTTGTTAGATACTGGCCAATACTATTGTGACTTCTTAGGTTTACACGAAATTAGTAGTCCTGAAGTGAAAATGGAATCACTGCTCGGATAATATTTAAATTGTTTTTTTGTTAAAGTTATACTGTTACAGTTCTTTAGTAAAGATATACCTATTTACTTTTGAAGATTTTGTAAATTGTGACCAGTCCACATTAAAAGCATGGGTTGCATTTTATATAACATAAATTATTTAACTGATATTTTTAGGTTGCAACTAAATAATTTAATGGATGAGAATATATCATAGATGCAAATTCAAGGCCCTTTACTAATGTCGGATAATAATTTCAGATGTAAAAGAAGACTTTTTTCTCTTATGCTATTGTTTTTCCATCCAACTACTTTTGGATTAGTATCTAGATTCAGCTCAGTTAAAGAACTAAATATAGTGTGGACTTTAAATCTTATTACTCATTAGCTCTCATATGCTCATCAGAAATCACCTGCAGAAGAGCTTATTGAGAAGGAAATTCCACTAAAGTTTGTTGAGGTAGATGAGGAACAATCTAGACTTGTTCTCAGTAACCGAAAGGCCATGGCAGACAGCCAAGCCCAACTTGGAATCGGATCAGTCCTCATTGGAACTGTGCAGAGTTTGAAGCCATATGGTGCCTTCATTGATATTGGTGGAATTAACGGGCTTCTTCATGTTAGCCAGATCAGTCATGATCGCGTCTCGGATATCGCAACAGTCCTTCAGCCTGGTGATGCTCTCAAGGTATGATCAACTAGAACATCATAATTTGGCATTCTGCTCCTTTTTTTCCTGAAGCTGACATCACTTGTTTATGCAGGTTATGATACTAAGCCATGACAGAGAGAGAGGCCGAGTCAGTCTCTCTACCAAAAAATTAGAACCTACTCCTGGAGACATGATTCGCAATCCTAAGCTAGTTTTTGAGAAGGTAATTCTTTTGAAGGCATAATGATAGATTTTTATGCAACTTCTGTTTTGATATACTTGTTTGTAATCCTTACATCTCTCAGGCTGACCTTATGTTGTCGATATAGACTTTAAATCTTAAAGTATCTGAAGTGCAATTAATGCTTGAAATGTTACTATCTTGACCTATCTTACCTCTTATTTTTTCTAATGTCACATCTTTTATTTTCTGTTCCATTACCTTGATGAGCATAGTCTGAAGTGCTTTATTCTCTGTTAACAGGCGGAGGAGATGGCACAGACATTCAGGCAGAGAATCGCTCAAGCTGAAGCCATGGCTCGTGCTGATATGCTGAGATTCCAGCCTGAGGTATTCATTTGATTTGTTTTCCTGGCATTTGCATTAATACATATGGTGTACTGCTATTACAATCAAGGGTCATTTTCTTTAAAAAAAAATTGTGACACCTGTGTATGCTTGCCATCTTTATTGCTACATTTGTCCGATATGGTGAAAAGATGATACAAAAGCCAATATCTCAATGTTGTTAGTGAGTTATTCGGAAACTTCTATGAACCCACAGAAGCATGAAATATGATGAAAGGGACTATTACCTTTTCTATTTTCTAACATTTCATATCCATGATTGATTCAAGGGGTAACTAATAACTCGTATTAGCATGCCAATGTTGTTAGGCATGTCGCACGTATATTATTCAATAACACAACAGTTGTACTATAGTTCCACATAATATTGCTGGTCACCAGTTTTATAATATATTCGACAGGTACCTGAAGGTGTAATTAATCCCTGTCTTGATTTTTTCTCTCGATAGTTTAACACTCACACATTCACCTTGTCTTTGACAAGGTTTGAACCTCGACCTCCCATAAAGGGATTGAGGAAGATACAGCTTGAACAAGCTAGAAATATCAATGAGATTAACTTGTATTGTTTTCGGCATTTGCAGAGTGGACTTACTCTCAACTCTGACGGGATCCTTGGTCCACTGTCTTCTGACTTTCCTCCAGAGGGTCTGGATTTAGGTGATATTTCCCCAGCTGAAGATTAAATGTCAGTTTATCTGTCTCCAGTATTATGGATCCTTCAAAGAGAGCACTTGATCAATGCATAATGTTGTACACTTTACATGGAAGAATTAACAGCTGTTGTATTATGAGCAACTTTAAAACTAATTATAAAATTTTATAGCATATAAATATGATATTTTAATATGAAATATATAGTATATTAAATGACAATTCACCGGAGTAAATATCATAAAACATAACTGAAAAAAAAATATGAATATATAATTCGTCCGGTTAAACACAGCAAAGGGATATAATTATTGACTTTTAATGTTTAAATAAAAAAAAGAAGAATTTATTGACTTTTTTTCGAAAGAATTTATTGACTTTTGATTGCATAAAAATAAGTGACTCTGCTACTTGTCTTATTCTACAATAACCTTATTTTATTATAAATGCAATCGATTCAACTAAATCTTCAAATATATTTGATTTCTCTAAAACATTAAACAAGCAAATAAGGTAAAGCTTGCAAGTACTCTTACAAGGAAATGAAATGGTCCTTATTACCCCTATATTTGAACCGACAGAATTTGGTATTTTTGAAAGATAAGGTTAAAAAAGTAAGGTGAGACCGATAAAGACATGGTCTCATGTATTTGAATAAATTATAAAATGTTGGTTATATTTTACATCGATTTTTAAAATAATGGTCAAATTTTCAGATTCTCAAATTAGTGGCCAATATTTCTTCGTTAAATTTTCGTCGTTAACTAATATCTTTAATGAATAAATTACAGAATTGTTACCGTATTTTACACTGAATTTCAAAATAGTGCCTAAACTTTTAGATTTTCAAAAAAATGGCCAATATTTATTTTCATTTTTTGAAAGGAGTACTCCCGTCAACTTCTCACACAAGGGTGCCTAAAGAGTGTCATGAGAAGTTGCTGAATTTTGGCACCCCAAATTTTAGCACGCCATGACACCCTCTTTAAACAGATAAACCACAAACACTTGCATTAAAATATATATCATATATACCTATTTTGTTATATCTATTTTTTTATTATTATTTATGTGAAGATCATTTAGGCACTTATGTTGAGTGTAAACTATTGGGAATGAAAGGTGACCAAATATTATGTGGATGAAAGATAAAATAAAAAATTAATCCCTCCGTCCCCTTTTATTTTACACTTTTGGAAAAAAAAATTATCCCTAAATAATTTTTTATTATTTCCCTTAAGTATAAGTTTGTAGAAGGGAGGGTTGAATACAAACTTAAGAATTATATCAAATTCTTGCGGATTTAAGTTTGTATATTAAAACTGTTTGAGTGTTTGGAATATTAGAACTAAGAAATAGAATAAAAATTAAACTAAAAAACTTGAAAACAAATCTTTTAAAATCATTAGTGGATTGGTTTTCCACTAATGAATATTCTTGCTTTCAATGAACCTTGGTCTTAAAACAAATCTACTTATAACATGTAAATTGAACTAAGAAAAACACTACAAATATTTTATATCATTCTATTGTGTTATTCTTGAGTTCTCGTTGTTTAACTTATGTTTGTTGCTACAATGAACAACTAAACTATATATAGTAGTTCATTTTTTACTTTTATTTTCTATCAACTAATAAAGGTTCAAAATATATTTTACAATGTTTGCACTAAAATAGAATGTAGCT
This sequence comes from Oenanthe sinensis, assembly GCA_028671895.1. NCBI lineage: Eukaryota > Viridiplantae > Streptophyta > Magnoliopsida > Apiales > Apiaceae > Oenanthe > Oenanthe sinensis. The sequence goes on along the minus strand of CM053805.1, from coordinate 24,610,616 downwards.
TATTTGACAATCTTCCTGGGTCTTTGCCTTGTTATGGAAAAGTCTTTATCTTATTCTTCTCCTTGAAGACTGTGTTCCTTTGTGTTGGACCAAATCAAGCCAATAATTATTGTATTTATTTGTCTTATTATAACATTCAAATGCTTCATATATAAAATAGTGACTTGATTATTTTAATTATGCATTTGCAGTTAGAAGCTTGTTTCTAATGCATTTCCAATTATAAATAAGTAATATAAAAAATGATTATTCTGATAGAAGATTCTGTGAATTATGCATCAGAAAAATGAAGCATTACATCAAATAAGTATTTGCAGAAGAAGATTGTTTCTAAGGCATTTTACTGATAGAGAAGTTACATTTGATAGAGAAATCATGAATGCAAGCTGATCAAGAAGTCTACTCAGTCGAGAAGTCTACTCAATTGAGAAGTCATGAACATAGAGTCATTCGAGAAGTACCAAGGAATATTCATTCGAGAAGTCCAGCTAAACAAATCGAAAAGTTAGCTGAGTAACCTAATTGAGAAGTCTGTAAAGCAAGTCAGTCGAGAAGTGTGAAATCGAGCTTGATCAAGAAGTCTAACCCAATCGAGAAGTATAGCCTGCTCGAGAAGTCATCAACAAACATACTAATCAATAAGTCTATAAACTCGAGAAGTCTCGAGTTAAAGATCAATTGAGAAGTCTCACAAGTACTCGGTTAAACAGTTCAAAGCCTGATTTCTCGAAGCATAAAAGAGATGAGTATTTGGTTGATTCAAATAGCTAGTTTCAAGGAAATTTGTAGAAGCATAAGACAAATAATCTAAAGCATTGTCGTGATCAAGACAGACTATCCTATGAAGATAATGATAAGTCTACAATGAAACTTGAAAGGAAGATAAGACAAAGACAGAAGAAAGAAAGTAGAATGAAAAAACTGTCATAGATTTGTGTTAGCTAGAAATAGTTGGTAGTAAAATATAAATCATCTTTTGTCTGTTTCTAGTTTTAGCATGTATGTCTAGTGAGAGCATGTGCAAATAGGACTTGTGTGTATATAGTTAGGAAAAGAGCTTCACTAGATAGTGTGAAGAAAAATTGTATTTTTCCATGTCTTTCTTTCAAGAGCAAAAAGCTGAGAATTATAAACACATTCTCAAATTGTAGCAAATCATTCTAATAAAAAGATTAGATTGATATTTATCTGTGGTGTGCTTACTGAAATTCTATATCTCATTCAAAACTGTTAAGGATAAATAAAGATACAATACTTTGTCAGTTATATAATCAAAGGCAAATCGAAAAATAGATATCAACTATACATTCACCCCCATGTATAGTTTTTAACAAACTCATTCTTAACAAGTAGTATAAAAGCAGGCTGTTAACATACAAATAGTTTAAAGATCAAGAATGAGTTCTCAAAAACTAAACAGTATCAAGATTCCTCCATTCGACAGAGAACACTACATCTTATGGAAGAAAAAGATGCTCACTTTTATCAAGACTGCAAACTACATGTATCCTGAGATTCTGAAGAATGGATCTTTCATGCCTGTGACATTAGTTCCTGAAACAACTAGTGGCTCAGAGGTGATAGCATCCACATCAAAGGATCCATCCCAGTATACTGATACTAAAAGAGAGAAGGTAGCTCTTGACAACAGTCTCATACTCATCCTGATTGACTCACATGATATAGTTATGTAAAGCAATGTTGTCAACTGCACTACCTTCAAGCATATCTGGGAAACCATAGAGCTGTTATGTGAAGGCACAGTTGAAGGAAGAGAAAATCAGAGACAACTGTTGGTGTCATAATATGAAGCTTTCATGTCAAAACCCAATGAAATCATAACTGAGGTCTTTGAGAGGTTTAACAAACTAATCAATGAACTCTAGTTACATGGGAAGGCTTATGAAACAAAAGAGAAAAATATGAAGTTTTTGCTAGCACTTCCTGAACATTTGTAACATAAAATTGCAGCTATCAGGGAAGGAAGAGATTTAGCAAAACTTTCACTGGAAACTTTATATGGGATACTAAAGACATATGAACAATAATACTTTCAAAAGAAGTCTATTCTAGAAAAACAAAAGTAAGATTGAAAATGTCTCTAGTGCTCTAATTGTCAAAGAACCAGGAAAGATGGAAAGAGTTGGCTCAGGTTAAAGGATGAAAAGTGAGGAAGGTGTTGAAAAAGACACTGAAGAAGAAGAATCTGTCAAGGAAGAATATGGTGAAGATGAATTCTACACCATTGCAGAGCTCGAGGGCATGGACACCTAGTTTATGACTTTCATGGCTAGAAGGTTTGGAAACTTGAGGTTCAAGAAAAACAAGAGCTTCAAGCCAAAACCAAACTTTGGCTCTTCAAGCAAAGGCAAAGCACCAAAGAGCAACTTCAAGGGAGGTTACAAAATTGGGTCTGTGAAAAGGTCAAAGATAAGGTGCTACAATTGTGATGAATTGGGACATTTTACTACTGAATGTAGAAAACCAAAAGTAGCCAGAAAAGACAAAAAATACTTAGAATTGGAGGCCAAGTATGAAGCCTTGCTGAAAAACAAAAGCATACATTGCTGAAGGTAAATGCTGGGATGATTCTGATGAAGATGAAGAAGAGGAATATGAAAATTTTGCACTCATGGCCAAATCAGACGAGGAAGCATCAACCTCATCAAATCAGGTACCAGTTCTAACTTCTATTGAAATGTCAAAATCTCAATACAAGAAAACTGTGGAAGAATTAAGTGTTGAAATGTTTAACATACATACTGGTATGAATGTTGCTTATGAGGAAATTGATAGACTCTTGAAAGCCAATGATGAACTAACTGTCAAGAATGAACACCTAGAATTGTCTTTGGTAAACATGAAATCCATAGAACAAGAGAATTGAAAGTCATATGACTAGTTCTGTTTGTAATAAGTCAATGACAACTCAACTCAGATAAGAAATCGATGTAAATAATATATATTGAACAAGGAATCAAGACGAAGAATGTCAACTAGACACGAAGAATCAGAATATCAGAAGAAGTCTGACAAGACTGCTACTCAACACTGAAAGAAGTTCATTTATATGATCAAGCATCGGTGTAAAATAAAAGAGTAGTATCTCAAGGAGTTCAGAAGATACAGAAGTTTTTAAGTGCCTACTACAGAAAGATTCTAGAGGAAAAAAATTATAGAGGAATGACAAAAAGAAGACAAGATATAAAGACCACTACAACAGAAATGAGAATCAACATTATAATTAGTCATCCGTGAACCAGACCAGTGCACAGGGTGTCAACAATGTCAGTGAAGATTCGTCATCAAAAAGTTCAAGTGATTAGAAAGGTTATTGTTGAATATCAGAAGAGTTTTATCTACATCAACAATAGTCCTACAGTCAAGACTTAAATTTAATTCTCTATTAATTAATTAAATTAATTAGTTAATTTAATTAGTAAATTAATTGGAATTAATTTATTCCTTAAATTAATTAAATGATTAATTAATTTAGAATTATTTTAGAATGAAGAAGACAGAAGCTGGAAGTTCAAAGTGATACAGGTTTGTTTGGAATGTAGTGTACAAGAGTCATAATCCAAGATTGAATATTTGACTGGGTACATGCAGTGGTGAAAAGAAGTATTGTCTAGTTTAAAGAGTCAGATTATTTCAGTAACAGAACTACTTCTAATTACAACTGTAGATACAGCTAAACAGGCCTAACGTTACTGACTTGAAGATAAGACGAAAAAAGAATTGACACGGAAGAAATGCAGAGTCATATATTCTTAAAGGTGGAACCCCGATTGGAATTGATTTATCATTTCCAAGTCAAAAGGAGTTCAGTTCCATACGTTTAGAAGACCGCAACTTAGAGCGTAAGGATTTATTTTTATTAATAAATATTTTATTTATATAGTAAATTATATTTATAAAAATCTAAATAATATTAGATATTTATTTTTATAATTTCTGAATTAAATTTATTATTTATTAATCAAAGATTATAAGTTGTGCGGGTCGAAAAACATTTCTACGGAGTCTGTCTATAATAAGACGAAATAGGCACTTGCTTTTTCAAATTGAAAGGGGCGGGTGATTTATGTTTTTCAAGCAACCAATCAGAGGTTGCCACATGTCCAAAGCAGGTGAAAGAAAAGTCTTACCGAGAGTTTTATCAAAAGTCCTACCGAATCTGTTCAACAAGACTTTCAGAAAGTCTTACCGAGAAATCCGATAAGACTCTAATTAAAAGTCTTACCGAATTAATTTAATAAGACCTTTTAAAAGTCTTACCGAATTAATTCAATAAGACCTTTTAAAAAAGTCTTACCGAGCAGTTTTTAAAAAGTCTTACCGAATTTTAAAGTGAAAAAAGTCTTACCGATTTTTTAAAAGTCTTAAAAGTCTTGCCCAACTTATTTAAAAAGTCTTGAAGATAAAATTATAAAGTCTTTTGATTTTTTAAATAAGTTTTATTCAAATGTCTTGCTAGCTTCACCTCTATAAATATGAGGTCTTTGGCTTCATTTTTCAAGGGTAGAAAAACTTTCAAATTCAGCAATTTGTCTGCAAAATTATGTTCACAGACTTTCTATGCTAGTTTGATTTTAATTCCTTAAGTAGAACAATTCATGTCAAATATGTTCTAGGAATTAAAGTTTATTCTATCGAATATTGTAACACTCATTCAAGTTTAATATACATATTTAACTTGAATCTTGTTTACTTACTTTCTAATTTCTATATCTTAAATGTTTAATTATGAAAATAGGAAGCTAGTAGGTCAGCCTCCCAAACACTACAAGGACTCGAACCCTCAGCTAAATCAGTAATTTCATTTCGCAAATTCTGAAAAGAATTTTAAATTGTTGTTAGTATAGCATTCAACTCCCCTTCTACGATACTTCCGGGACCCAACAATTGGCATCAAAGTAAGCTGATTGATATACAAATCAAGATCTGCAGTCCAGTGAAGCTCAGAGTACCGAAGCTGTTTGAACTCTGAATGTCTAGAGGCCTTGTTAAATAAATTTAATTTATAAATTTAAATTTTGATAAATTTAATTTATAAATTTTATTTAAAATAAATTTATTTTATGAATTTAATTTAAATGAGTTTATAATTTAAACTTGAAAAAGTTTATTTTATAAACTTAATTTAAATAAGTTTATTTTATAAAATTAAATTAAATAAATTTAAATAGATTTACTTTTATAATTTAAATTTGTTTAGATAATTTTATTTGATAAATTTAAATTTAAATAAATTTATTTTATAAATATTATTTAAAATAAATTTATTTTGTGAATTTAATTTAAATTAGTTTATTATTTAAACTTAAAAAAGTTTATTTTATAAACTTAATTTAAATAAGTTTATTTTATAAATTTAAATTAAATAAATTTATTCTCTAAATTGAAATAGATTTATTTTAATTATTTAAATAAATTTAAATAAATTTATTTTATGAAATCAAATTTAGATAATTTTATTTTATAAATTTTATGTAAATAAATTTATTTTATAATGTTTCCCAGAATAATCAATCTATTACAGAAGGGGGGTTAAATGTAATAGTGCCTGTAAATCGATTATGAACACAAGTATGTTGAATGGAATACTGTTTTGTATTAATAATGAACTTGAATACAAAACTCTCTCAAGATATAAAGTTCTTAAGAGCTGCTAGGTTACAAGATATTGCTTTTATGAATTCGACATAATTCGACATTGAATTATAACCTATCTCTGTGTTTATATAGACACAGCTACAAATACAATTACAAAACAGATTATGATAAGAATAGATTTAATAAGGTAATTAGACTTGCACTTGAATTCCTTCTTACTATCCAAATCAGACTCTGATTTGTCTGTTTCCTTTTCTGATAAACTCTGTCGGTTGATAATCTCTGATAGAGCATTCTCTGTTAGAGTAAACTCTGATCGAGTATTCTCTAATAGAGTAAACTCTGACCGACAGCTTCCTTAATTTTCCATTTCCTTCCCATAGCATATCTGCAATAAATTTGTTTTGATCTTCGAAGACTTTCCTTTAAACTAGCTGTTTGAATCAACCGAATACTCATCTCCTTTAAGCTTCGAGAAGTCAGGCTGTGAGCTAATCAATCGAGTACTTGTGAGACTTCTCGATTGGTAAATATCCGTTGATGACTTCTCGATCAATAAATATCTGTTGATGACTATATATCCGTTAATGAGTTCTCGATCAGGAAATATATGTTGTCGAGTTCTCGATTGATAAATATCAGTTGATGACTTGAGTTCTCGATTGATAAATATCAGTTGATGACTTGAGTTCTCGATTGATAAATATCAGTTGATGACTTAAGTTCTCGATTGATAAATATCAGTTGATGACTTGAGTTCTCGATCGATGACTTCTCGATTGGCTTTATCAGTCGATGGCTTATTATCAGTTGATGACTTATCGATCGATATTTATCAGTCGATTGCTTCTTGCAGATAGATATCCGTTGATTGATTCTTGCAGATAGACTGTGCTAAATCCTGTTCTAGTATTTTGTACATCATCAAATTATTATATTCCTAACAATCTCCCCCTATTTATGCTTTATAAACAATGAAGCATAAATCAAGATTTGATGATGTCAAAACTAAAAAATGAAATAATTAATCTAGAACAGTATAAAATAATCATTTCTTATTTGTTTCTCCTGGAGGAATCACCTTTCTTGAATCACTTTTCTTCTCCCCCTTTTTGACATCATCACCACCTGTGACAACCAAAAGAATCTGTGCTAAGACTGTGGAGAAAGTGAACTGTGCTGCAACTACTGAATCAACCTTTGTGGTTAAGTCAGAGACTGTTGTTTGGAGAGAAGCTTGAGTGGTAGTAATATCAGCAATAGCATCCTTGAAAGCTACTTCTGTGAATAAGTGAAGGGAGTGAATTCTGTCAAACAACAAAAATGAATTTTCATCCATCCCCTGCTTCAACTCATTGGACCAACTCTGTGGAAAATCTTGATCCCAATAAGTAAAGCTAGGTTCAGGATACCCTAATATCTCATCCTCACAGTGGGGTTGGTCACCCACTCTCTCATTCTCACTCAGGCTTCTCTACAGCCGTATCTACCTCTCCTTTTGCCTGGTCCAGTGCCAGCCTCTCAATTATTATTATTATTATTTTTTCACTCAATTTGGAAGGTGCACTCAAAAATCCTACAGAAGAGGGGTTGAGAGAAGAATTATGTGCTACAATACCTGAACCTCCTTGATGGAGGGGAACCCCTTCAAATGTCTGAAGACTAGGGGTTTCCACCAAGGGGTGAGCAGCAACAGAGTCTGAACCCTTACAATCATCTTCTTTCTTTTCAGAGTCTGTTGGCTCCAGTATTCCAGTCTCAGGGTCTACTCTAGACTTTGACTGCTTCAGTATGACTTCATTAGAAACCAGAGTCTGAGTGTCACCATCTTTGACTGTTGGTGCATGAGACTCCCCCTCAAGGTGGATAGACTCTGATAGAATAGATTTGGAAATTTCTTCATGAGCATCAATCAGAGTTTGTCCTCCCATATCATTGGGGTTCTCATCAGCTTTTTGGTGAGTTGTCAAGGAGGGCCTAACAGCATACTCCCCTGCCCCACTATCACCCAACCTCTGACTAGGTGGTTCTTGTGTGGGTGAGGCAGACTGAGCATCTTTATCACTAGTCACCACTGGTGCACTAGTCCCATCCTCCAACTACCTTGCACTACCTGCTACCTCCTGTGGTTCTTCCATAGTCAATGCATCCAAGTGTTTATTTAGAAAAGTCCTTGCATGGATGACATTAATGGCCTGGGAAAGAGTCATGTTAAAGGAGTCCTGCAGTTCCCTTGCAATCTTCTAATAATATGAGCCCTTGAGTTGATCCAATCTACCTTCATAGGTTGTATAGATGTATTCGTTGGCCACCTTTCCTACAATGTGGACTAGAAAGTCAACCACCTGTCTTGACAGAGGTTGAACATGAGAAATCCATTAAATGGCTGTCCTGTAGGTAATTTCATTATCTCAAATTGCTTCATAGTCAAAAACTGGTTGCTCAATCTCAGTTTCCAACTCGGCAACATACTCTGATTCCCTCCTTATGTGGACCTTAAGCCTTTTAGGCTTCTTTGAAATTTGTTGTTCAGAGTCTGGCACACCTAGTGCTTTGAGAACTTCATTTGTCTTGCCTTCTATGAGCCCAGCTGCTTGTACTTGTAATGAAGAGTTGAATAGGTAGCTGTATAGATTTTTGACCACATCCTGTGCATACATTTGTAGCTCCTGTTCCATTCTCTTCCTTAGGGCTTCATAGGTTGTAAGAAAATCCAAGACTTGAGATTTAGTCTGATATTGCCCTGGATCTTCAACTGATTCCACCAAAGGATATAGGAATTGCAGTACCTCATCACTTGGAATAATGATCTCATCAATTAGACTTGAGGCTGCATCCAATGGCATTCCTTCCCGAAATGTGTCATGATCAGAGTCTAAAGGCAGTCTAGACTCTGACTCAACATTAGACTCTGGTTCAGGTGTTTTCTTGATTTCAGAGTCTGGCTCTGCAGGAGCTTTGGGAGCATCTATTTTCTGCAAAACAGGGTTAGTAATAATAACAGGCTTGTGTGTGTGTGCAGAATAAGCCTTCCTTAACCTTCTGTACTTCTTAGCAAAAGATTTCTCAGGAGACTCAATATGAGAATCCTGAGGTGCTTCCCTAGGTTTTTCAGAGTCTGTAGCCTTTTGAGAGTCTACAGACTTGGCTTGAAAGTTAGATTCAGGTGCATCATTACTTTCCTTTAACAAAGAAAGTCCTTCAATAACCTGTCTCTCTAGAGGGTTGAGCTTCTCATCACTTTGCTCATCTATAAGCCTAGTTTGTACCAATCTCCTTCTTTTTGCAACTGGTGCCTTTTGAGAGACACAAGAGGTTGGTTTTCTAGATAGTGATTTCTTAGATTGTTTAGTGGAAGGTGATTTGGCTACTTGGGTAGGTGCAGAGGGATTCTCCAAAACTTGTTCCTGCACCATTTCACCAAAAAAAAATGAAGCATTGTAGATAGAAGGTTTGTAGGTGGAGAGTTTTACCTGAATTACCTGTTGATATGTCATGGCAGGTAGACTCTTCTTCTTGTCATCAATTCTCTTAATGTCAGAGAATATCCTTCTTTGCTGTTTGTATTCCCCATACTCTGACATATACTCTGAGTGTCTGAAACTTGCTAAGTTGAGCCACTTGTCACCATCCCTAATTCATAGACCAGTCTGTTAAATGTTGCTTCAGGCAAAGGCTTGGTGAATATATCTGCTAATTGTTGATCTGTAGGAACAAAATGTAATTCAATTGTGCCTTCCTCCACATGTTCCCTTATGAAGTGATATCTGATACTGATGTGCTTTGTTAGAGAATGTTGAACTGGATTTCCTGTCATTGCAATAGCACTTTGGTTATCACAATAAATAGGAATATTTGAAAATTTCAAACCATAGTCTAGCAATTGATTTCTCATCCATAAGATCTGTGCACAGCAGCTTCCAGCAGCAATATATTCAGCCTCTGCTGTTGATGTTGAAATCGATTTCTGTTTCTTGCTTTGCCATGACACAAGTCTTCCACCTAAAAATTGACAACTGCCACTTGTGCTTTTCCTGTCAATCTTGCATCCTGCAAAGTCAGCATCTGAATAGCCTATTAATTTGAAATCAGATTCTCTAGGATACCATAAGCCAAGATTAGCAGTGCTCTTGAGATATCTGAAAATCCTTTTCACAGCAATCAAATGAGGTGCTCTTGGATTTGCTTGAAATCTAGCACATAGACATGTGGCAAACATGATGTCTGGTCTACTTGCAGTCAAATAAAGTAGAGAACCAATCATTCCTCTGTATGCAGTAATATTAACAGGTTCTCCAGTGTCTTGATCAAGTTTTGTTGCAGTAGCCATGGGAGTTGTAGTAGATGCAGAATCTTGCATTTGAAATTTAGTGAGTAGATTCTTTGTATATTTGGACTGATTAATGAAAATGCCTTCCTCAGTCTGTTTCACTTGTAAACCTAGAAAATAACTCAATTCTCCCATCACGCTCATTTGATACCTGGACTGCATTAACTTTGAAAATCTTTCACAGAGTTTCTCATTAGTGGAACCAAATATAATATCATCAACATATATTTGAACCAATAATAAATCCTTACCTTGAGTTCTGTAAAACAAGGTTTTATCAATTGTTCCTCTAGTGAAACCATTTTCAAGTAAGAATAGAGCCAGAGTTTCATACCAGGCCCTTGGTGCTTGCTTTAGTCCATATAGAGCTTTATCCAGTCTGTAGACATGACTTGGATATTTTGTATTGACAAAGCCAGGTGGTTGTTCAACATAGACTTCTTCTTCAAGTTCACCATTTAAAAATGCACTTTTAACATCCATCTGGTAGACCTTGAATTTCTTATGAGCAGCATAAGCAAGAAAAATTCTGATTGCCTCAAGTCTAGCTACAGGTGCATAGGTTTCATCATAATCAATCCCCTCCTGTTGAGAATAACCTTTGGCTACCAGTCTTGCCTTGTTTCTTGTAATTATTCCATCAGAGTCTGTCTTGTTCCTGAATACCCATTTTGTGCCAACAATAGATCTGTTCTTTGGCCTTGGGACTAGGGTCCAAACTTCATTCCTTTCAAACTCATTCAATTCTTCCTGCATTGCAGTAATCCAATCTGCATCTTTCAAAGCATCTTCAACCTTCTTTGGTTCTGTTTGTGAAAGAAAACTATGAAATAGACATTCATTTTGAGTAGCTTTTCTTGTTTTTATTCCACTTTCCAAATCACCTATAATTAAATCAGGTGTGTGATCTTTGGTCCATTTCCTTGGATGTGGAAAGTTCCTTGAACTAGATGTTCCCCCATGATCTGTGCCTTCATAGAATGATCCTTCTGTAAATGATGATCCTCCCCCCGAAGATGTGTTTCCATCAGTATTTGATGTCTCAGAGTTTATGTACTCAGAGTTTGAATTATCAGAGATTGAGGTATCAGTGTTTGTGGTCTCAGAGTTTGAATGATCAGAGTTTAGGGTTTCAGAGTTTGTGTTGTTCAGAGTTTGGTCAGACTCTGATATTTCAATAGTTGAATCTCCAATGTCAGTATTTGATTGATGTTGCTCCCCCTCAACATGTGCAGTTTCTTCAATTTCTATTTCAATCATTTCTGAATCAGAGTTTAAAGAATCAGAGTTTGCTTCTCCAGGATTTGGTTGATCAGTGTTTATCTCGTTAGAGTTTATTTTCTGCAGTTCATTCTCAAATCTCAGAGTTTCCTATGCATCTTTATCATGTAACCCATCTATCTTCCCTTCATCAAAGGAGACATTAATTGATTCCATGACTGTCCTTGTCCTTAAGTTGAATACTTTGAATGCCCTTGAAGAGGTTTTAGAAGTTGTTGCATATCCAATAAAAATTCCTTCATCTGCTTTAAGTTCAAACTTCTTCAATTGTTCAGGATGTGTTTTGAGAATAAAACACTTGCATCCAAAGATGTGAAAGTACTTGACATTTGGCTTTCTTCCTTTCAAAGATTCATATGGAGTCATTCCATGTTTGTTTATTAAAGAACAATTCTGAGTGATGCATGCAGTGTTCACAGCTTCTGCCCAAAAATAAGTAGGTAGTTTTGCTCCTTCTAGCATTGTTCTGGCAGCTTCTATTAAAGTTCTGTTCTTTCTTTCAACTACACCATTTTGTTGAGGTGTGCCAGGTGCTGAGAATTGTTGAGTAATACCTTTTGTTGAGCAGAATTCCTCCATTGTTGAGTTCTTAAACTCTATTCCATTGTCACTCCTTAAATTCTTTACTTTGTGAGTTGATCCATTTTCAATCATTGCAATATGATCAATGATTGTTTCTGCAGTTTCATCCTTCTTGTGCAAAAAGTACACCCAAGTAAATCTAGTGAAATCATCAACTATTACCAGAGTGTATTTCTTCTTTCCAATGGACATGATGTTAACTGGACCAAATAAGTCAAGATGCAATAGATGAAAAGGTTGATCAATAGAGTTTTCAGTTTTGCTCTTGAAAGATGTCTTCCTTTGTTTGGCCTTTTGACATGAATCACAGAGTCCAGCAGGATGAAATTGAACTTTTGGAAGACCTCTAACTAGGTCCTTCTTCACTAACTCATTAATGTTTCCAAAGTTCAAGTGACACAACTTTTTGTGCCAATTCCAGCTTTCCATTGGTGATGCCTTTCCAAATAGATAGGTTAAGGGACCATTAGAATTAACATCCAAGCTAGCTTCAAATAGGTTATTATGTCTGTGGCCAATAAGAACTACTTTTCCATTCTTCTTGCTTTTCACTTCACAATGAGTTCCATGAAATTCCACAGAGAAACCTCTGTCTGTCATTTGACTCACACTGAGCAGATTATGTTTGAGTCCTTCAACCAGAGCTACTTTTTCAATGATGACATTTCCAATCACAATGTTGCCATATCCCAGTGTTCGTCCTATGTTGCCATCTCCATAAGATACTGCTGGGCCAGCCTTCTCCTCAAACTCTGAAAGCAGGGATTTATTTCCAGTCATATGTGCAGAACATCCACTATCAATCACTAGAATATTCTTTCTGTTTCCCTGCAATCAGTAAATGCAATTTAATTAGTAGTTATGGGGACCCAAACTAGTTTGGGTCCTTTCTTTGAAAACTTGTTAACTTTTGCAGCAGAAGTTCTTTTGTCAGAGTTTGTGTTAACAGAGTTTACATGATCAGAGTTTGCATTCACAGATTTTGTACTGTCAGAGTTTACACTCCTTTTATCAGACTTTAGCACATATATTTGCTTGACAGTATGTTTTGGAGAATTACTTATTCGAGGCTGTGGTTTGTAAGAATTGTAATACAAATTATGATAATCTTTGCATGTATAAATGGTATGCCATAAACTACCACAATGAAAACAAGGATTGTTTCTTGTTTGTTTTCTAGCCTCAAACCTAGGTCTTTCAGGTTCTTTCTTTTTCTTGTGTTTGCAATCAATAGCAAGGTGATTAGAATTACCACAAGTAAAATAGGTTTTCCTAGGAGCATCAGGGATATTCATGTAATTATTCTCCTTAGTAATTCCTACTTTACCATTCCTATTTCTTTTCACCTTTTTAGATTTCTTAGTGACTGCCTTCAACTTTTCTTTAAGTTGCTTCTGAGAAAGTAACCCTACATTCACCTTTTTAGAGTCTAGCACACTATTGTTTTTAGAGCATTCAGGGAGAGTTTTCTTATTATCACTAGCTCTAACAAACTTCACAGGTTCACTCAATGTTCCTTTTGTGTGTGAATTAGTGTGAATTTCTTTATCAGATTCATAACCTAGGGCAGATGTCCAATTCTTTTCAGAAAGCATTTGTTGGACCTTCTTACCAGAGTTTGTCCAAACTCTGAAGGTCTCTTTTTCCTTAGCTATCTCAGATTTCAAATATGTGACTTGTATTTCCAACTGAGTTTGCATGTGTATAGCATTCTCACAGTCTTTCTTAAAGCTAAGCATGTGTACAAGTTCAGTTTCAAGAAAGTCATTCCTAGCATTCAGAGTTTGTATTTCAGATTTTAATCTTTCATTCTCAAGAGACTGTGACTTAAAGCTAACATGCAAATTTCTAAGAAAAGACTTTAATTCATGAATATCTTCAGTATCAAAATTGAAAACAGAGTTTGGTACCTTGTCAGAGTTTAAGATGGGAGAATCAGAGTTTGCCATGAGAGCATAATTAGTTTCTTCTTCAGAGTCTGAGGAGTCCATCCAATCTTTCTTTGATGTGATGAGAGCTTTCCCAGATTCCTTGCTTCTGCACTCAGTAGCAAAATGTCCCATCTTGTTGCACTTGTAACACTTGACTTTTGATTTATCAAGAGTTTTTGATTTTCCATCTCTATCTTCTCTTCTTCTGAATCTGTCTTTCTTGTCTGACTCACTATGCTTCTTCTGATAGTTTCCTTGCTTCCTAAAGTTTCTGTATTTCTTGAAGCTTTTGACAAACATAACAAACATCTCCATCATGTCAGAGTCTGAAGAATTATCAGAGTTTACATCAGAGTTTGCCTCAAACTCTGATTCACTGCTATCTTGGAGTACTACTTCTTTCCCTTTCCTTATTGAATCCTTAAGCACCTTTTCCTTTGGTTCTTCAATTTTTGCTTCAACATTCAAAGCAATAGGTCTTGCCTTGTTACTCTTTCTGTTTCTTCTTTGCTGTAACTCCAGATCATGAGTTTTCAATTTGCCATAAACTTCATCTAAGGACATCTCATCCAAATCAGCCCTGTCTCTAATCAAGGATGTCTGCAGATCCCATTCTTCTGGAAGAGCCCTCAGAAATTTGGTGTTTGAATCTTCATTGTCATATACTTTATCCACCAAAGCCAAGTTGTTCAACAGAGTTAGAAATTTGTCGTAGATATCTGTGAGGGACTCATTCTGCTTAGCCTCAAAGTATTCATACTCTTGGATTAGAACAGATCTTCTATTTTTCTTTATCTCCTTGGTTCCTTGACATTGGACCTCCAGTGCATCCCAGATTTCTTTGGCAGTTTTGCAAGCTATTACCCTGTTAGACATTACAGAGTCAAGACTGTTATGCAGAATATTTCTTACCTTTGCATCTTTCAAGACTTCCTGTTTTTCTTCATTAGTCCATTCTTTCTTGTCCTTCAGGGTGTAATACTCAGGGATTTGTCTTCCTTCCACAATTGTAGAAGGCACCAGTTTGGTTGGTAGGTACTGACCTGTATGGATTTTATCTAAGTAATCAGGATCAGTTGCTTCTAAGAACATCATCATATTCACCCTCCATGTAGGGTATTCAGCCTTCTTCAATATTGGAATTCTGATGCTCTCATACTTGCTTCCAGACATGATTATTTGATCTTTTGAGTTGAAATTTACTGCCTGCTCTGATACCAATTGTTTCCCAGAATAATCAATCTATTACAGAAGGGGGTTGAATGTAATAGTGCCTGTAAATCGATTATGAACACAAGTATGTTGAATGGAATACTGTTTTGTATTAATAATGAACTTGAATACAAAACTCTCTCAAGATATAAAGTTCTTAAGAGCTGCTAGGTTACAAGATATTGCTTTTATGAATTCGACATAATTCGACATTGAATTATAACCTATCTCTGTGTTTATATAGACACAGCTACAAATACAATTACAAAACAGATTATGATAAGAATAGATTTAATAAGGTAATTAGACTTGCACTTGAATTCCTTCTTACTATCCAAATCAGACTCTGATTTGTCTGTTTTCTTTTTTGATAAACTCTGTCGGTTGATAATCTCTGATAGAGCATTCTCTGTTAGAGTAAACTCTGATCGAGTATTCTCTGATAGAGTAAACTGTGACCGACAGCTTCCTTAATTTTCCCTTTCCTTCCCATAGCATATCTGCAATAAATTTGTTTTGATCTTCGAAGACTTTCCTTTAAACTAGCTGTTTGAATCAACCGAATACTCATCTCCTTTAAGCTTCGAGAAGTCAGGCTGTGAGCTAATCAATCGAGTACTTGTGAGACTTCTCGATTGGTAAATATCCGTTGATGACTTCTCGATCAATAAATATCCGTTGATGACTATATATCCGTTGATGAGTTCTCGATCAGGAAATATATGTTGTCGAGTTCTCGATTGATAAATATCAGTTGATGACTTGAGTTCTCGATTGATAAATATCAGTTGATGACTTGAGTTCTCGATTGATAAATATCAGTTGATGACTTGAGTTCTCGATCGATGACTTCTCGATTGGCTTTATCAGTCGATGGCTTATTATCAGTTGATGACTTATCGATCGATATTTATCAGTCGATTGCTTCTTACAGATAGATATCCGTTGATTGATTCTTGCAGATAGACTGTGCTAAATCATGTTCTAGTATTTTGTACATCATCAAATTATTATATTCCTAACATATAAATTAAATTTAAATTATTTTATTATTTAAACTTGAAAATGTTTATTTTATATACTTAATTTAAATAAATTAATTTTTATAAATTTAATTTAAGTAAATTTTTTAGTTAAATTTATATAGATTTAATTTATAATCTAAATATATTAAAACTTGGTCCATTTTTCAAAAAGGGTTTGTAGTTGGAAAATTCGTAGTTTTGACTGAGAATTAATTCCCAGAGCATATGACTCGGTTTCAAGGAAAGTGGTCATTTCATATTAGTAGGTTTATTCCAGAGCATTTGGATTTTATTTTGGATGTTACGACTGTTCATGTTATAGTCCCACAAACCGCTCAAATGTAAATATATGATAGATTTATTAGTGGGGAACTCTGTAGAATTTTTCTCTGACTCTACTGATCATTCTAGTTTTTGTACAGTTGTACAAAACAGAATTAAGAATCGTTAGAGGTCACAACTGAAGATACATATGAGGCTAAAAGTAGCAAGACAAGATCAGGGCTGTGCTACAATATTCAAGAAGCCTGAACAAACAAATGATGACAGAGACTGTGTTGGTTAAAAGTAGGAATGTCAAGCATTAGTAAGGTTACAACAAGAGAAAATATTTGTTGGTGAAGTTAAATGCAAAGTTGATTCTATGAGTGACAGTAATGAACCACGTGGATATCTGGTATCAATGACCAACACTGGAGATGAATCACTAAACACTTCAAAGGTACGCATTTTAACTAGAATACCTTTATCTAATTCAGAACTTTATGATTATTATGTTTTGAAATGTATTATATTCATGTCAGCATGTTAGCATCTTAGGACTTAAATATTTGATTGATTGCTAAGAATGAGATATTGCATGCTAGGACTTATGAGTTAAAATTAGTACATTTCATACTTGATTTTCAACACAGTAAAATGAATATCTAGAATTAGATATGATTATTCTAGACGATTAGGTGTATCATGAATATTTGCTTGAGCTTGATTTAAATCTTCTGTGATTTAATACCTCTGCTAATGTTGTGAAAATTGCTAATAGACAAACAGGTCATAGATCAGATATTTTATATTTGTTCTTATTGCTCATAATGCCTTATTCAAATATTCTGCATATTCTTGAAATTGTTTATGTACTTATTTTCATATGAATTGATCACACTCACATAGTTGCACTAAAATGTCAAATCACTTCATGTATTGCTTGTTAAGGTGTAGAAGATTAAAAGATGGTCGAATTATCTAAATTGTCAGTAAAATTTATAGATTCGAGGCTTAATCTAAAACTGACTTAGGTAATTAGAGATAATTAAAATGTTAGACAACAACATAAATTGATTAGAAATAATTAGTAATTAAATTGTTAGTTCTTCTATTCCATGTTCTTTTAGAAAATTATTGAATATCTGTAAATCTACTTGACACCTGTCTCAATTGTGTAGAATGGTTAAAGTAGATAGTACTGAATTTTCTAATATGTATAACATGCCTGAAATGCATAATTCTTGTCTATAATGCATTGAAGTTAAATGTTACCTTGTGTTCTTATTCTCATGTTTGTTTGTTTAAAGTTGAAAATGCATATCTTAGGACTTGCATAATGTTAGACAAAACATCTCTAAGAATCACAATAGGGTAAAGACTACTAGTCCACCTTAAGATATGTTAGAATCACTAATCTCATAGCCTTAAGACTACCTTGTCAAGGCTGTTGTGAATGAGAAGTGATCAGTCAAAGAAACGTTTGTGCATGTTAAGGTTGAAACTGTTGTTACCACTGTTGAAAGTAATATCTCTAACCCATCTGGAATCAATTGAAGTTGAGTACGAAGAAACTTAATCATTTATGATTGCAGAGTAAGAAGCAAAAGACAAAAGTTATGTGATTTCGTGACATTTATTGTTCGAGGCATATTACTAGCATTGGAGCTCTACTATTACAATTGATTGAGAAAACCTACCCAACGGTAACATTTGGAGATGACAGCAAAGGATAAACAAGGGACTTGGCTATCATGATTTTGGAATTGTCATCACTGGAAATATCATTCTTGTCAATAGACTTAAGCATTAAGCACAATCTATAGGGCACTAGGGAATTCTTTGTCAAAGATTTTCTAGAAAAGCATTGAAATAGAAAAGTGTTTGATTTCGAGCAAGAAAGATGGAAGTACACTCAACTGAGAGTGAATTGGTGATGTTCGTGCATTCAACAGATAATATATCACATATGGTGATTGATCACATCAGGTAGATCAAGTTGGAAGCAAAGTAAGCTGTGAGAATTTTGAAATCAGATATTGGAACTGAATTTCATGAATGAAGTTCTAAATGAAGTCCACACTTGTAAAGGGACTTTGAAGTTGAAAAAATTAACACAACTTGTTACTTTATTCAACAAAGATCGTGAAAAGACATCATATGAGTTAATGACCAACCAAAAGCAAAAACTGAAACTCTTTCGAGTGTTTGGAGGAAATTGGTATTTATTGAAGATTTATATGATTATCTTGGCAAGTTTAAAATTAAGTCTCATGGAACAATTTTCCTCGGCTACTTATTGAAGTCGAAAGCTTTAATTCAAAGTAAGATGTGATGTAAAATCAGAAGGTGAATGAAATTCTGAATGTATCGTCCTATTACACCAAGCTCCTGAGCATTAAAATGAAAGTCTATTCTGAATCTGTGAAGCTTGACATCTTGTCAGAGTCATATTCAGATATTGATGATGAAACTGAGGTTGCAGAAGGAATCAATGTTAATGATGATGATTCAGATCCTAGTAATGGAAATGGAAGTGAATCTACACAACTCATGGACTTTAACAGAATCCACTCAACAAGGTGAATGATCTTCAATACATCCTAGCAGCAACTCAGGGGGAGCAAATAAAAGAAGGATCTACTAGTCAAATTCAACAAAATGAAGATCAAAGGAATACATTTAGAACATATATGCCGAGACAAAGGATTTGGAGTCAAATTCATTCCTTGAGTCTAGTTCTTAATGATCCGGATACTAGAGAAAAGACTATAAGTGCTATGCAAAGTAAATAGTTATTCTTCGGGAAAAAACAATTATTAAATAGTTGGAATCCTAAAGAAGATTGAAGAAGCACTGATTGATCCAGATTGGGTGATTGCAATGCAAGTTGATCTCAATCAGTTCGAAGGCATACTCTACTGAATCTGGAACTCAGGCCACAAGACAAAGTTGTAATTGGAAGGGTTTTCAGAAACTGGATGATTTTTGGCATTGTTATGAGGGACAAAGCCAAACTGGTTGCTACAGAAGGTATCGACGATGATGGAAACTGAATCTTCGGGACTTTCAAGATCTATCCAAAGCACCAGAGATGAGACTTGATCGATACTATTATGGCTGAACAAATTGATGTATAACAATTCTTGGACTTTGAAGTTTCATATCCACTGAAATTTATATATCATTCTCTTCACAAAGATCTCTATAATGGAGTTAAGAGATCAAGCAATCGTCAAGGACATAGTATGACACTCTAACTGATAATTACTTGAAAATGATTAAATTTTAGAGTCGCTATATGCATATCTCTCTAGAATACAAGGCACACATACATAATGTAATATTAGTGTAAGTATACCATGATTATATTATATGTGGGTCTACTGTGCATAAAGACCATATATTTTATTCTTAATATGCCTATGTGCAAGTTTCCAGGTGGATACTAGAGAATCTGATCTTCTAGCTAAGATATGAATTGTTAGATATCTTAAGGGATTACCAACTCTTAGAATAAGGTACCCTAAAGATACTAGGTTTAACATAATTGACTATATAGATATAGATAATGCAGGGTGTAAGAAAGACAGGGAAGTAATTACTAGTAGCTGTCAAACTCCATCAATACTGCTGGATAATCTCTGCACCACTCACGGAACAAGCGCATGGACACCAGGTATCATTTATTTCGAGAGTAGTCCTTAATAGAATAACCTGCAGATATTTGCTAAAACAGCTTGATAAATTTATTTTTGTCTAAGTTGGTTAGTAAAGTTGAGATATTATTTATGTGCATATTTGTTGGAAATCTCATATACAAAGAATTCTTAAATGAGTTCACAAGTATTAAATTTTCCATATTTAAAGAACTTGTGAATTTATCTGAAATCCAGTAACTCGTGCTTATTGCTACTACTTTAATGATCATGTTTATAATGTTATGTGCATATGTGATAATTAGTTGTTCTAGCATAAGTTTGAATATGTGCATATGTGATAATTAGTTGTTCTAGCATAAGTTTGAATATTATCTTAATTGATTTAAATTATGATGTCAGACAATTCGATGTCATATCAGTCTCATAATTTAAGTGAATTAAAATAATATGCAGCATAATTGTTTGTATGATAAATATTTTATGAGTATCAGTTAATGATATCTTTCTTAATTATTTTGATATTTTTCTCTGATATTCTTAAATGTTTTGTTACAAATAATTGTGACACTTTTAATATTAGTGACATTATTTAGAATTACTGATCTAAGTAATCAATGTATATTTCTAAAATCACTAATATTGAAAAGGGGAAGTATTTTCTAAGTTATGTGTATATAAAATTCTCAATATTTTATATACTTAGAAATATTTCAGAAATTATTTTTACTTCGAGGTATCAACCATTTGTAAAATGATTTGTTTTCAAACACTTGTTACAATGTATGTTTCACATTGATTCAAAGTACCTAAATAGTGGTTGTTGCTTTGAAAACCTTGTACTGTATTGCTAAGAATACATTCATCCTTATTGTCATAAAATTTTCTATTTTAAGTCAGGGATAATATCAGGTGGACGAAAATGATGAAGATCATAATTGCATTATGAGTCTGAAAATCATAGTCCTCTATCTGATAAGGATGGCTTGTAAAACTGTTTTCATATCGTACAGTATTAAGGTATAAAGGAAAAGAGTCATTTTATCGAGATATAATTTGGTAAGAGAGTTGAATTTCTTCTTTGGTATAAATTCCCGCGTTTTATTATGGGAAGTTTGCCTTACAGGAAATTCTGAATTTCTTCTTTGGTATAAATTCCCGCGTTTTATTATGAGAAGTTTGCGTTATAGGAAATTCATAAAGGATAGAAACTTTCTTCTTCGATACAACTTTCCCGCGTTTTATTATGGGATATGTATCTAATTTTTTTTTCCATATCATGCTCTTAAATGATAAATCTTTAGATCCGACAAAACTCTTTTGCTAAAAGCGCTTCAATGCAATCTATTACCATCCCTTATTATATTTTTCCTTCTCTTAGGGATGAAAACTATGTTTTGGAATGTTAAGGTGATTATCTTTTTATCTCGATTGGTCCTTTCCAGTTAGCCCCCAGTGGCTTTAGAAGTTGGCCAAGAGGTTGAAAATCTATCAATCTCGTACCCATGTCATAGTACCAAACACCAATTCATCTACTTCCATATATTAACCCCTGGAGATATATGAAACTCATGTAAGCTAGAGGTTGATAAGGGAGAAACTGCACTTGATGCAGCAAATAAGGATGATGTCGGAAGTGCACCCATAGTTTTACCTCTAGAGGAGAAAAGTAGTATATAACTGAGGTAACTGTAAGCTCATATTCATCTTCTCAAAAGGATGGAGAGCTCAAAAGGCAATAAAACTGTCTCTAGAATCATTCTATCTACAGGATGAGTCCTTTGAAATTCGCTTGTCAGCCAGAGCATTTTGCAATGAGTCAAGCACACCAACGGCACTCACGCTGATGGTAAACCTAAATAGATAAATTCTAGGAACACATTACAAGGCGTGCACAGTGAGAGGTACATGCAACATATTTAGGTTTGTACAGTTTTATTTAATTGACATCCGTACTGTAAATATATTTTTATTATTTTTGTTTTCCAATAATTGGTACATATTGTTTTTGTTTTAAAACTTTTAGTATCATTATTTCTATATATATATATGTGTAAGTTTATTTTTATTTTTCCTATAAGATTGACATATTTTTATTTTATAGTTATTTTTATTTCATTTTATTTTTAAAATGTATTTTTGTCTACGAGAAATTGTTCTAAGAATCATAAGTATTAAATGTCAATATTTAAAGGACTTGTGAATTTCTTTACAACTACTTTCTCGAGCTTACATATATCACTGATAATTGTTATGAGTATAATTGTCATATGTTTGAGTAACAATTATTAGATATAATGTATGAAGTTAAATGCTAATTTTCATTACTAAAATTATTTAGTATTTAACAAGGGTATTTTATCTTATTAAAATTATGAATTGAAATAATTTATCATTTATTAGTTTCATAGTTTTAATACGATAAGATATTAGGAGCATAATTACTTGCTTTTTGAAATTATTATTAATTATCATATTTTGATAATTTGTTATTGTTTCATTGCAATTAATTGTGATTTTTATTGTTATTGATAATATAAATTATGGTATCTGAAAATCACTAATAATAAAATTATATTTGTGTTCTGCCGAACAAGAGCAATCGACTCGAGGTAAAGCAGGTAATCTCGATCTTGATATATTCTCTAATTAATTGGTATAAATATATATATATATATATATATATATATACACAATTGATATATTAAGCCCTCAGTGGCTATATGACGAGATCAAGGGATTGAAAACCTACAATCTCTAACACAGATCATAGAACCACAAACACTCAAACATATACAACTTCATCTACTAAACCCCTGAAAAGAAAAGTTTTTTCAACTAAAGAGGGTGAGAGAGTAAGTGCCTCTAGTGCACTAGAAAAGAGAAGTATCTATGAGTGTTCCAGCAGCTCTGCCTCTAGTTAGAATATGAAATTGAAACCAAGGCAACTGCTAACTAATTTATATCCTCCCAAAAGGGTATAGATTTACAAATGACAAAACTGTTACTAGGTTCGTCATCCTAACATGATGAGTCTATTGAATTTAGCCTGTCAGCCAAGGCCATTTGTAAAGAGTCAACTTCATCTAGACACTCTCAAACACTGCAAACCATAAATGTATATATTCAAATGCACTATAAGGATTGTCACACACTAAGGATGAGTTGACCGAAACAAATATTCTAAACTTCCATATCAAAGAAGGAAGGATGATTGATGTTTCTGACTGAATCAACATAACTTCACAGACATCAGGAGGAAACTTGGATCATTTATTACATTATAGATTGTTAGAAATCTACATGTGATTTGATGATAACATTAATCTTAGAATCATAGAATTTTATTTAATGTAACTGATCAATTGATATGAAAGTTATAAATATCAATTGATCAGGAAACCATTTATCAGTTGAAGTGTTTATATGAATCAACTGATAATTTGGATTGTAGCATAGGTGTACTTAGTCTATTTCAATCGATAAGGTGTAAATCAATTGATATTTTGTTCATCAATTGATGTTAAAGTCGATTGATATAAATCATCAATTGATGTGTAAATTAAACTGTTAAATTGTAATTATGTGAAGACAGGAAATTACACAAGTGAAGGATGATCAATTGATATTGAAGCATCGATGGATGAGGGATCAATCGAAGAAGCCAAGTCAAGCATTGAAGACCCATCGATTGGTATATCGATTGATAACATCTATCATTCGATAAGTCATCTTTTTATCAATCGATGGATATAAAGATCAATCGAAGAAGAACATTAGTTGATGGATTAAAGGATGGATCAATTGATATGCTTAACAGTAAATTATCAATTGAGTGTGACAACACAGAAAGAATATCTGTTGAAGATCCAGAGAACAAAAGCACTTCTATGGAAGACAGTCTAGAGTGGCTGTGAAGACTCAATCAGAAGCTGTCTTTTTAAACCTTTTTCAAAGATAGAAAAAGGTAAAAGAAAGGCAGGTAGAAACAATCCTAGAATAGGAATTGTAAAAGCACACTTGTGGTATATAAACAAGTGTAGCAGCATTATTAGAAAACAAACAAGTTAGACAATATTTCTTAATCAACTGTTCTAGCTTGAGAGCACATTTATAAGAACAGTTGATTTGTTTTCTAATCTTGTAAAAAAGCAGCTAGGTTTCTTTTAACCTAGGAACATTGAGCAAAAATATACACTGATGGAAAAACCAATCCATCAGTAATTTTAAATCTCTTTGTTCAGTTTATTTTTCAGTCTTAAATTGTTCGAACATATTCTCACTAATTCTCAAACATCAAGAACAAATATCAGAACAAAAAAAAAGTTTTAATATTTGTATTCAACCCCCCTTCTACAAATATTGACATTGTTCTAGAGGAATAACAATTGGTATCAGAGCAGGCTTTCAACATACAGAAAGTTTAAAGATCAAGAACAATCAATATGGGCCAAAAAGTTTCAGGTGTGAAAATTCTAGTTTTAGAAAAAGATGAATATTTTCCATGGAAGGTCAAAATGCATCTGCATCTTCTTTCTCTCGACCCTTCTTATGTTCAATGCATAGAGAAAGGTCCTCATATTCCCATGAAGCTAGTTACAGGTGTAAACCCTGATGGAACTCCTGCACTTGACAAACATGTTCCAAAACTCATCTCTGAGTTCACAGAAGCGGAAGAAAAAGATGTATTCAAAGACAAGATGGCCATGAACATTCTGTTCAATGGCTAAAGATATGTTTGACAATGTTATAAACTGTATTTCATCAAAAGAAGTATGCGATACTCTTCAAACTCTGTGTGAAGGAACTGAACAAGTAAGGAAAAACAAGATGCAACTCTTGATTCAAAAATATGACTCATTTCATTTCAAGAGTGGAGAATCTATCAACGACACCTATAACAGATTTTAGAAATTGTTAAATGGACTGAAGCTATATGGTAGGGTTTATGCAACTTAGGATACAAATCTAAAATTTTTTAGATCTCTTCCAAAGGAATGGAAACCAATGACTGTTTCCATTAGACAATCTCAGGACTTCAAGGATTATACACTTGAGAAACTTTATGGTATTCTCAAGACATATGAGTTG